>OY757932.1:41704332-41921832 GCA_963585895.1 Sepioteuthis lessoniana
GCTGTTAACATTATGGCTCTTTTGAAATCTGCCTAATAACAAATATAAACACACACACACACACACACACACACACACACACACACACACACACAGAGATATATATATATATATATATATATATATATATATATATAGTTTCAATCATTCACATTACAAAGTCTTTGACAAATTTGAACAACAGTAATAATATTAAAAACTCATGACAAGGAAGTCCATAATTCAAAATTAAAACAGGTGTCAATGTAACAGTTACCCGAATCTTTTGATAAAGCATTTACTTTTATCTTTAATTTTTGCTAGTCTTTCTTTCATCCTATTTCTATTGCGTTTTTATTTGAAGCTTAATAATGATGATCTCTCTTGCTTTTCAAATAAGATTTACCTCAAGTATATAACCAACCAACCAACCAAGATGTTTGACTTGTTTTTGCAAATTATGTGATGTTTAAAACTATGAAATTGCTTTAAATACTTGAAACTATATAATTGTGTTTACATTATACGCCTCAAGAATAGTTACTTAGAATTATAATTCTTAACAAAGGACTATTATTCTTATTATTATCATTGTTTTATAGTTTACTCCTTTTCGAGTTTTTCTCACCAGCGTTAGCCGATGGATTCTAACTGAAATTTGAGTGACAGCAAGTCTCCTCATGTCTCCAGGACTCTCCTCTGTATTCTGGCCAATCTCAATAATGCAGTAGTTTGGATGGTCTCCACTCGTCCTCTTATTTCCAAGCCCTCCAGGCCTTGAATCATTTCTTCAGTGACTGTACCAAAAGCACCAATTACAATTGGTATCACAGTCCTTTTTTCACGTTCCACAGTTTTTTTTTCCCAATTCATGACCAAAGTCCCGGCACTTATCTTTCTTTTTGCTTTCTTTCAATTTTACTCTGTAGTCAGCCGAGACAGCAAAGTCCACAATTCGGCAAGTTCTTTTTTTGTTGTTGTTGTTGTTGATTATTACAAGGTCTGGTCGTCTGGATGAGATTAGGTGATCTGTTTATATTTCAAAATCCCAGGGGATTTTGTGTGTCTCGTTCCACAGGATAGATTCTGGGTTTTGCATATATCCTTTGTTTGTATGGTCAAATTTAAATTTTTTACATAATTCCCAGTGGATTACCTTGTCTACCTAGTCGAGTCTCTTTCTGTGCTAATTTGCTGCATTCGCTTATTATGTGATTGACCTTTTCGTCTCTATCACTACATTTGCTGTTTTATTGTGTCTTATCTATTCTTGCTTTGATATGATTGGTCCCTATGGCGTTGTTTTGTGCTGCTGTTAAAAAAAGATTCAGTTTCTCTCTTGAAGTTTTCCTTTCTTAGCTACGTCTACGTTTTCTTGTGTGAGATGTCAGTTGTTTGTCGTTCAAAAAGTCCATAGTTGTTTTTCTTCCAATTATTTCTGGTTATTTCCGTTCCGTTGGTCCTCATGTTGTCAGTATTGGTTTTGGTGGCTGTAATCAGTCTTCGTTCGCGTTTTTCTATGAAGTCTTTGATTTGTTGTATCGATGCGTGAACGCTGTCTTTTATAATGGTAAGTTCTTTTCCTACTTCTTTTCTTGACACATAAAGTCAGTGAACGTCATCTCTGGGATATAGGCCTTGTGCATGGTCATTAGTTTTCTTGTTCTCTAGTCCATTTGTTGTTATTATTATTATCATTATTATTATTTTCGTGATACCTTATAATTGAGTACAAATTGTTAGCATCGAATAGGAATTTCATAAACGAGTTATTAATATTAGATAGGAACAATTGAATCCCTTTAATTCTATACACATTATTAGTTCTAAATAATAATACTTGTAACCATAAACCAGTAAAATTTATTTATATTACGAATTGTTACTTGAAGTTGTGATCCTTTACAAATTATTACTATTATTAGCCCCTTGAAACCATATAATCTTTTGTAAAATAGTTGACTTCAGCATTAAATAACCCAACTAGAGTTGACATGCTATAAAACCAACAAACCCGACGAACCAATTGAAATTTTTGTCCCGTCGTTACGAAAATCCACTTCACACTCAAAACTTAAAGATAAACATATGTTGTGGCAGTCTAATTTTGTGTGTTTTAAAGCTAGACATAGAACCCCTGGCAGCTGCAAAATTTTGCCAAAACTCATCTTTAACAGGTACTGACTGGGATCGGATGAAAAAATTCAACATCGTGACTGATGAGTCAAGTGACATCTTTATGTGAAGAGTCATACCATCCGAAATATTCTGGAATTTATTACAGGTAATTATAGTGCCCCTGGGTGCAACCAATATGATGAAAAAAAGTGCCACCAACGGTGGAAGAATGGCTGACTCATTTTGAAGAAATCTGAAAGTAGAATCCTTTTTTCACCAAATTATTTTATAGAGATGCGGAAATACAACTAGAAATAAAAACAATTTACTTCAATTTGATGTTATAATTCTTTACAAAGGTTTATTATTCCTTGATATCGTTTGACTGAGTACAAAATATTTGTATTAGTTAGGAATTCTTGAACCGATATAATTGTTTACAAATTAATTATATCTGTGAAATTTAGTAAAAAAATCATTTTGAGCAACCAGTCACCTATTTGGCTTCCAAAGTAAGTCCGCTAATCCCAAGACAACCGGAATAATAAAAATTCTGTTTCCCTGAGATTTGTGGTGAATCTTTCATGAATATTCTGTTTTAAGTTTGAAATGTGATTGCTCTTTTTTATTTTTTTTTATTTTTTGTATTTGAATTGAAGATACTTTTCTATACAGCAAATTAGTAAATACTTGGTTTTCATTTTGGACTTATAAAATTCTCTTGGCGTAATGATTATCGTAATAGGAAATGAACACGGCACCCAGAGTTCAAATCCTAGATGAGGATCTTTGCATTTCATGTAGCCCTAAAAACCTTCGGAAAGATATGCATCTGACTATTCTTCCTCTTAAGGTTTCCCTTTCTTAGTCATGTCAAAGTTTTCTCGTTTGATATTTTGTTGGTTTGTTGCTTGTCCCTACAGTTGTTTTTCTTCCCATTTTATTTTTTGGGTTTAATTTTGTTCAGTTGATTCTTGTGTTGTCTATATGGTTTCTGGTGGCTGTAATGTCTTCCTCTGCACTTTTTATGATGTTTTCGGGTCGTTGGATCGATGCATCGACGCTACCTTCAATGCTGGCGAGTTCTCTTCTTCCTCCGTTTCTTGACACGTATAGTCTCTCAACATCATCCCTGGAATGTAATGTCTTATGCATGGTCATTAGTTTTCGCGTTCTCTGGTCTATTTGTTTAAGTTCTTCCCTCATCCACTTCAAAAATGGTCCCGAGTATCTTACAAGGGGGACAGACCAAGCATTTATCTCATAGATAAGATTTCAGTTAAATAGTTTGCTTTCCAGTAGTTTGTTTGTTCTCCTGAGATGTCCTTTTTTTATTTGTTTCTTTCATCTCCACTTGTTTGATAGTGTCCACTTCCAATATGCCAAAGTATTTGTAAGTTTCTTTTTCTCTGAGTGTTCTGATTTTCTCTTGGTTTGGTAGTTCTATTATTTTCATCATGTGTCGTTTCTCTCTTCTCATTATTAGCATGGAACATTTTTCTACGCCAAATTCCATCCCTATGTTCCGACTATATTCTTACAGTCTGTATTAGGATTTCCAATTCTTTTTCATATTTGGTAAACAGTTTGATGTCATCCTTGAACATTAGGTGATGTATATTTTCTTACAATATATGAAGCTTGTATTTTCTGAGTATGTGATCGAGTAAAATCATCGCTATAACAAATAGTAATGATGACAGCGCATCTCCTTGGAATATACCACTCAGGATTTTTACCTCAGCTAAACTTTTTCCTCCTGCAGTCAATTCCATGATTTCCTTGATAAACTTTATAACTTTGTCGGATACCTTGTAAATTTTGATGCAGCCTATTATCCATCTTTGCATGACCATATTGAATGCCTTTTTGTAGTCAATCCACGCCATTGTTACATTTTTCCGTCTTGTTTTGATCTCGTTGAGGATGTGCTAATCAATATATAGTAGCTCTTCTGTCCCTCTTGTTCCCTTGTGGCATCCTTTCTGTTTCTCGGGGAATAGTCCGCGGCTTATTAATGAGTTGTAAATATCCTTCCTAATTTGTGCCGTTAGTATTTTCACGTGGTAGGTAGGCACGTTATGATTTTATAATTATTTAGGACGCGGTTCTTTTTGGGGGGGTTCTGGATCAGAGATGTCCAACCTTTGGTCATTCATTCGGGTAAATCTACTTCTTCTTAGCATCTATTCATTTTGATTGACAGTTTGTCATGGATGAAAATGAAATTTTAAAACCAAAATCCATGTATGCCATCACAGCCGAGAGTTTTCCGATTTGGTATTTACTTAAATGTTGCTCTAAGTGAATAGAAGTGTATTTTCGCCTTCGGACCTTTTTCAAGTCCTTGCAACATTTTTCCATGTCGTTTATCCATTCGGCTTTTCTGTTATGATCTCTTCGTTCCCATATTTTGCTCCAAAGTTGTCTTGTTTCTCTTGCATCCGGTTGTTGGTATGTCTTCACATCTTTTCCCCCAACTTGCTGGTAGAATTTTCTTTCGTTGTTTTGGAATGTTCTGTTTTGTCTGTATTGTTTGATTTTATGTCAGTTTCGTTTTTGTCTTCCTTCTTTCGCTAGTACCTTCTGATTTATCTTTTGGAGTTGTGCGTTATTTTTTATTTAGTCGCTTTGCTCTTTTTGTTCCAACATATTCTTGCTTTTTTCCTTAGTCTTATCATTTTTTTCTTGTTGTCTCAGATTTCTTATTTGTGTTTCCAGTCTAATTTCCCATTCAGATTTGGAATTTCTGTTTTTGTTCTTTCGGGGAACTCTGATTTTACGCAGACTAATTTCGCTCATGCATACATTAGTTCGTTTAATTCCGAGATGTTGTCCGTTGAGATATCTGTTAATGATTTGTTTATTTTTTCAGTTTCTACATTGATTTTTTTCCCGTCTTGGTTCCTGAGTGATGGTGTTGTGGTGTTTTTTTCAGACATATTTCTCTTCAAAATCTCTTCATTCCTTTTTTCTTCTTGTATTAGTGTTTCTTTTATTGCGTTTGGGTGTGTTTTGTTTCGATTACTATAAATTGGCATTTCGATTCTGTTGGAGGTTTCTGTTTTTTTCTGTATTTTGCTTCTCGGTTACTGTACCCTGATTTGAGTGGTTGCTTCGGTCGTCGTTTGTATACTTGGAAAAATAACAGGCAACATTTGCAGGATGTCTATAGGGTGCCCCGTGTTGGCTATCAAGGGACTGCCTGTCGATCATTACACCCAGGCCTGTTTTCTGGATCACACATTGATTTGCGTTTCAATTTGTCATATTCTTCATGGGTAGTATATTGTGGCTATACCAGACCCAAGGGTTGTTTATTATCTGCACTTGTGTCATAGACGTGATCAGGTTCTCTTATGGTAAGAGAACCCTTAAGCAGGTCACAACAACAACAATTATTATTATTATTATTATTATTATTATTATTATTATTCAGTTTTATTTTCGCTTTCTCACGATTTTTCACTAAACTTTATCCAAAATCAAAGGAAAGGGAAGGAAGTCATTTTATACATTCTATGTGTTTATGTTTTTTGCTGTCTTTTTGGATGGTATTCTTCAGTCACATTGATGGTACGCTTTTAAGGAAATGAGCAGTACCACAAAGTGAAATTTTTTGTATTACATATAGGCTTAGATTACCAGGTATCTTGTTGGTGTGTTTATCTTTCTCTTTCTGGGTCATATCCTTGATGTCCAATATTATTGGCACTGTGGTAGTTTTAAGATGCTACCTTTTCTCAATTTCTATTTCCAGGTCTTTGTATTTACTTATTTTATTAATTCTTTGACTGATATGTCATATCTGAAGCGTGTCTTTCTTTTGTAACTTAATTATCTGGTCTGTTGCTCTTTATTTTTTTAATTAGTTAGGAAAGCAAAGCTCCAGAGAATAGAAGCTCTTTCTGCTTCTGTAATTGGTTCTGGTTGGTGTTTACATTATTTTTTTACAATTCAGTATTTACATACATTCCCATGAAAGTAATGTCTTATATTACCATGCCATTCTTTATATTCTATTGGTGTTAAGTTTAGGCAACCAGATACAAAGAGGTCTATTGATTCAGTTTTTTGATCGGAAAATCTACATATTGGGTTTGATCCATTTTTATAATGTTTGCCTGATGGTTTCTAGTAAGTAGGTTTTGGTACTGTCCTGCTATTATTAACCCCTCGGTCTCCGTTTTCGGTCCCACGCTTTTGAACCATCGATTAGTCTATACTATATCTATTTCAGCGTTTGTGCTTATCGTCCATGTCGGCATTTTTGTTTCCATGGCATTTTGTAATTCATTTTAGTCCTTGTCTTTTTGCTTCTTTCTTTATGTTTTTGCTGCCTCTATTCCTTTACATTTTATGTCTATTTCGTAGTGGGTGAGGTCGAGTTGATAAGCAAATTTATTACATTCTTTATTGACTGAATATTTTTTCTTTTGCTTCTCGTGTTCGTTTACTAACTGTAGCATCCAATTTTTTTATCGTGTCTTAGTATTTCTTTAATCATACAGTGGTTGTTTTGTAGGCCATTTCTTGTTGGATTAATCCTCTTCCTCCATTTTCTTTCTTGACATGGAGACGTTCAATATCTTCTCTTGGATGATGCATTCTATGGCAGGTTATAAGTTTCCGAACTTTTTATGCATATTGTTTATTTCAACTAATGTCCAATAATATTAAAACTATATGTCAATATTGGCATTCCCAGATTGTCAATAACGGTAACTTTTTAATTGCATTCAGTTCTGTTCTTTATATGGCTCTTATCCTCCTATATAATTCTTTCCTTACTTTTTCTTTATTTATGATATGACTGATATCATTTGCTGCATTAATTCCTAAATATTTATAGGTTTTATTGTGTTCTAACTCTGCAATTTCTGTGTCCATATCTCGAGTGATGTTTTGGACTTTGCAAACCAGGTTCTTTTTAAATGTCACTTTCGCACATTTTTTTTAAAACCTAATTGCATCCCTTATCACCAATAAATCTATTTACAGTGCTCAGCAGACCTTCTAAATCGTCATATTTTTTTGCATATAACTTTAAATCGCTCATACAGAATACGTGTTCATATTTTTATTCTTAGTTCAATATCTATAGGCTATGATTTTAAGTTCTATGGATAGAGGTATTTGTGCTATACAAAAAAGAATCGGAGAAAGTGAGTTCCTTTAAAGATTCCATTGTTAATGTTCAGATTATTAGTTTTAAGCTAGCCTTTTCGTGAATTAATCTAAGGTTAGTGCGCTACCTTTCCCAATTGTATTTTAGGAATGTTATCATAACTGGAGATATTTTTAAAGTGTTTAAAACTTTTAGAATCCATTCGTGGGTTGCTCTTTCAACAACTTTTTGTCGTCAATTCTAGCCATGCTTAGATTTTTCCGTTTGGATCCACAATTCTTTACGATCATCTTGTTTATGAGTTACTGCAATCATATGATTCTTTTTTGCTTCCATTTTATTCTAAGTTCTATGCCTAAGTTCTATGAATTTGACTATTTTTTTTCTTTAGAATCAATGTCATTTATATGCTGTTGGAAGACATGTAAGTGGTCGGTAGTTTTTACATTTGTCGTATCTTTTGCTTTTGGTAGTAGCTATGTTACTCCTTCTATGAGCCACAACAGTGTTAGCTGATGGTCATTCACTTGAGTCTGAATGACATCACTTCTGTTCAGGTCCACAGAACTGATCTCAACAATGCTGTAATCAGGATGGTCTCGATTTTTCTGCTTATTTCTAATTTCTCTAGTCCCTTTTACAAGCCCTTGGAGAGCGTTCCAAGTACACTAACTACAATTGGTATTACTGTCACCTTCATGTTCCATAGCTTTCATTTCTCTTGCAAGGTCCAAGTATTTGTTAATGTTTTCGTTTGCTTTTATCTGTACTCTGTTGTCCGCCGGAACAGCAAAATCTACAAGACAAGTTTTCTTTTTTTTATTAATTAACGTAATGTCTAATCTTCTTCGATCTTAGACTCTCAAAGAACTTCATGCGTCTCATTCTCGGCGAAAGTTTCTAGTTCGTGCATATAACATTTAGTCGTATAGTCAAATTTCAATCTTTTGCACAATTCCAGTGGGTCACCTTTCCCAGTGACTCGTGTCTTATCTTGTAATCCTTTTATACAAGTTAGCGCCATTCACTTACGGTGTGATCTATCGTTTCATCTCATTCTCTGGATTCGCTACATTTGGTATTTTATTGCACATGATCGATTTTTGCTTTAACATTATTGGTCCGTATGGCATTGTTTTGTGCTGCTATTAGAAGATATCCAGTTTTTCTCATGAGATTTCCTTTTGGTAGTCATGTCTTTTCGTACGTAATCTGGCCAGTTTGTCTCGTAAAATATCCATACAGTTGTTTTTCTTCCCATTTCTGTTTTCTAATTATTCTTGTTTTTCTGTCTGTAATTATGTTGTTATTGGCTGCTTTGATTAGCCCTTTTCTCTTTTAAATATAATCTTTTTAAATGTAATCAAAAACCATTTGTAGTGACATCGATACATATCTATAAGAAACGGAGAGTTTAAGAGACAGCCTCCATCGCACCCAAGAGCATAACATCGGCTCCAAGAAATGTGGATCGAATGACAATGACCCAAAAATTCATCACAGTCTGTTTGCCTTATGTCAAAGGCCTCGCCGAAAACATTCAAAAGATATGTTGTCCGTATGATATCAGGACATTATTCAGAATTGACATGAATTTCGTGTGCTTCACCCCATGCAGTTGTGGTAAAGTATACAAGGGTGAGACATGCCACCCACTAAAAGTAAGCCTGGAGGAACATGGAAAATCGGTATGTTGAAATCAAAAAGTTGGGTATGGCTGGCCACATATGGAAAGACAAGGGAAACCATCTGTCCTTATGGGATGAAGTTAGAATTATAGATAGGGAAAAACATTGGAGAATAAGACGTCTTAAAGAAGCAGCGCATATTTTGAGCTATTTTAACCTGTTGAGCAGACCAAGTATTGAGTATGATGAGTAGTCTAGCTGATTTTAACAGTGCAATGAATTGGAAGATCTCGATTAGTTCTCCGATCTCCAGTTCCACCAGTCTCTTTTCAAAAATATGTATATACGCGTTTTTTTCATTTTAAAAGGGACGTTCACCTTTTCATTCTAATTCAATGTAGAATGGTCAAACATTTCCGGAACAAGTATTAAAAAGGACACCCCCCCCAAACTGGAAATTTTTTAAAAAGAGTATAAATCGACCTGTCTAGTTATTTATCTTTTTCAACCCTAACTGTTCAAGAAATGGGTGGTCATTCAACATTTAACTGAAATGTGAATATAAATCCCCCACCCCTTATAAAGTTCAACATTATTGTTTTTTGTGGTTGTTTTTTTCTTTTTGAAACATAAAATAACTGCAGAAAGTTTGAGGGTTTAGTTAGTCAAAATCACAAGAAAAAAGAAAAAAGAAAATTATAATTTCGAGAAAATTTTTCACGATGAACTTGAATGGCTGAACGTGTAGAATCTTAAACCATTTTTTTTTCTTATTATTGTTGTCTTTCAAATTAAGAATTGTAATTATTATTTAAGTATTTGTTTTAGGCTGTCTTAATTGTTGCCTTTTGATGAAGCATATTTTCCATTATTATTTTATTACAAGTTTTACCCATCTTATTGTTGCTTTTTAAACGAAACGTTATCACTAGTATTATAAGAATTATTTTTAATCCATTTTTATTATGGTTGGCTCTTTTTGATTAAATATTTTCCTATCATCACATAAGTACTAATTTTATTTCATCCTGTTAATGTTGCAAGTGTTTAAACAGAAAAAAATAATGGAAATGCTTCCTCTGTGTGTTCCATAAAATAAGTTTAGACTAGAATTGTTTCAATGCACAACAAAAATAAAGTAATAAAATCAGCAATATGTTTGTGGGTGGTGAGATAAATGCAGTTTCTTGCTGTGTTTCATCAAAAGATTTCCTGTTGGCATAAGGGCTTAAAGTGAAATCAATCAAAAGCGGGTTTACGAAGTGTGGATTTTGAGCGGAAAATACTACTTCCTTATTTTCGATTTTCACGATCTTTTCTCCAGTCATTGAAATTTGATAAATTAATCACTACTCCTTGACAAAGAATAAATGACATTTAACAAAAAAAAAATATTGAATGAAAAAATAAGAAATTCGGTTTTATGAAGAAAGTAGTATATTTATTTCATTAAAGAAAAAGATTCAGTTAACTTTTTAAATGAATTGTTCAAGTATCAATATTGCTAACATTGCCGATTCGGAAGAAAGTCAGGGTTGATAACAATACGATCGCATCCCAACATGTTCAATGATGAGTTAACAAAACAATTACAGATTTGAAAAAGAAAGAAGTGGGTATTAAAAATATGAGTAAAAGTGAATAATACAATAGTTTTTCATTTTCGATTATTATTTTCTTGATATTGTTTCTCATTTATTTTTAATAATCGGTTTTTAAAGTAAAATATGCAAATCAATTAACCCTATTAAGAAAATTCGTTGTCTTTGTCAAATTATATAATAGCCTACTCAAAAGCTTTTCAGAGTTTGTCAAAATGATAAAAATTACGTATCCATATCACTTTCGACAGCTTGATCCAAATTTACCGATCTTTCTCTCTCGGTAGTACATAGCATTTCCTTGATACATTGTATTGACTATTTTTCTGTGATAAAACAGTGCACCACAGCGTGAGTTTTGTTTGCACAATATCATTAAAACGCTGTTAGAGATAAAGAAGCTTTCTCACAGATGAATAACTAAATTAATTTTATATAACGGTTTTGTTTCGTGAAAGTGCAAAAAAAAAAACACATTTTAGAAATGTTTTTAAAATGTACGTCCAAAGAGATCGAAGATAATTGAATAATATACAAAGTAATATGATTAAATAATTTTGTTATTGACATTTAAAAATCATATCCACATTCTATCCAGAAAAGAAATGAAATAGTTAAAAATTGATTCATCGAAATTGTGATAATTTTATTTTCACGTTATCATTATTTTATTAGGATCATTATTTTGTTTTTTCTTTTCCTCTTTCATCATAATTTTGTTTCAGCTTTGGGCTAGAATGTAAGGCAGCATGTTAAGATACAACAGAGAGAAGTGAAAATTATTGTTTGCTGAACCACCGATGGTGGCTTTATTATTTGTTATCTATAATTTTTCAACTCTTTTCAAGGGCAGGAAATGTACAGAATTTATAAAGACAATGATTTTTCTATCTGTTTTTATTAAATGGAAATCCATCGCTGGTGAACTGTAGTCACTTGGCGACAACAGGATCTTTCAGAGGGAATTTTCAAATTATTGCTATTGTTAAGATCCTTATTGTCATTAAGTTTTAACATTAAAGTTTTTAAATATATTTTTTAATGATCATTTTCCCTATTGAGAGTTTTTTCTAGTAAAAATAACAGGTGGCCTTCACTGAAATTCAATTGATAGCAAGTATTCTCAGCTTTCCAGCAATCTTCTATGTATAATAGCCGATGTTATGGTCTGTTTTTGTTTTGTTTTTTTCAATTTCTTTGGGCTTGTTCCTAGGGCTTCAACAATAATTTATATTACTGTTGTTTGCATATTCCGTAAATTTTTTAGTTCTCAGGCAAAGCCCAAATATTTATTTTTTCGCTTTTTTTTTCATTAACTCAGTGATGTACCAGAACGTGGAAATCTACTTGGTGATGTCCCTCATCTAAGTACTGAATAGGTTCAATGCCGCTTAACTTCAGTGATCTGGCAGAAACTGGCGCTTTCAACGAGACCTAATTGTAAGTGCTGATGTATGAGAGTCTATTAAAGAAAAATG
Organism: Sepioteuthis lessoniana; assembly: GCA_963585895.1. Lineage (NCBI taxonomy): Eukaryota > Metazoa > Mollusca > Cephalopoda > Myopsida > Loliginidae > Sepioteuthis > Sepioteuthis lessoniana. Next base: position 41,716,265 of record OY757932.1, read on the forward strand.
TCTCTTATAGAAGCCTCCTTATTGCTTTCATAGCCATGTGCGAAATGCTGCTTTCAGTTCTTTATAATTGAAGAACCACTGTCCCTTGAGCGTCTCCTTCATTACGCCCAGACATTCAGAGAGTGCAGGGTCCAGATTTCTTGGGTAGATAAAGTATATACTATATTTAATTGTTTGGTCCTGCATTTTCATGGTGTACTCTCAGGTTTTAATCTGTTTCGATCCATGAAGAGCCATTCATGAATATGTACGTAGCTATCGTAGATGTTAACTAACCTTATCTTAGTTATGGTGGGAATCAATCCATTTAAAATAGTTTGATAGCCAACCTCGTTAACCGTTTCATAATGCGAGCTCCTTATCTAAAAACTCAAGACCTCAAATATGGTGCTCAAAACTAGAAATATGAGGCACCCAGTAATAATCGGACTCACTATTAGTAGTCTGCAAATATGGCGCAAGAATATGCCGCTGATTCTCCCGAACAACACCCCATAGGTCTTGAATTCAGGGTTTTTCTTTCATCTAGATCGGTTGCCTTAGACAGGTTAGAGAGCTATCCGGTCTACTATTTTACTCAATCAGAGGAAGAAGATATATATATATATATATATATATATATATATATATATATATATATATATATATATATCAAGGTTAGAAATGATTCCCCTAAAGTCAGGAAAAGAAGAGAAGGATTGTTGTCTTTTTCAACGGGATAAGCACGAAGTCATAACTCAAACACCTAGAACCAGATTTTGAACTCGGCTTACCCATCGCATTTTCCTGAGTGATGATATATGGACATGAAAATTAGTTTTTAGTACACAATTTACTACTTACTCATGACTCCATTCCTTTAAGATCACAAACAACTATTCTTTAAACATGTTTTTAAAAGTAGCCAAAATCTAATTATTCAAATTAATGTTCAAATCTTCGAGTATCAGTATAAAATTGACATATAATGGAACAAAATATCGGTACATATTAAACTAAACTAAACTAAACGAAATATCCTCAAATGGAAATGGGTCCCAATTACGTTTCTTATGATCGTGATATATGTTACAATAAAATATACTTTTTAAAAGTTAGAAATTTAAAGAATTCTCATGTTTTTATAATAATCAACATTAGAATTTTTTGAAGATATCTTAAATTAAGGTTATTGTTCTTCATACTTCTCGGATCTCGTTTAATGTAATTCGGACTCTGATTTATATCCAGTGTTTTTCACATATCAACTCTCCAGTGATATATTAGCCAACGTTCAAAATGTTATACTATCAAGTGATTGTGGGAGTGTGAAATTGCTACTTGGTATATGTGGTTTTAATTTTAGTTTTATACTGCCTATAGAGTATATTTTGGATTTATATTGAGAAAAAAACAAAACAATATATATATATATATATATATATATATATATATATATATATATATATATATATGTGTGTGTGTGTGTGTGTGTGTGTGTGTGTGTGTGTGTGTGTGTGTGTGCGAGGAAAAAAAGAAAAATTGCACGCTACTCTTACTTGTATAAATAAATTCATTCTAGTAACACTATTCCTATTGAGAAACATGATTATCTGATTTTTTATTATATTATCTTGTATTTTTTTCTGTTATAGTATTTAATATATATATATATATATATATATATATATATATATATATGATGTGCGCACACACACCCACTGACATTTATATATATATATATATATATATATATATATATATATATATATATATATGTGTGTGTGTGTGTGTGTGTGTGTATGTGTGTGTGTGCGTGTATATATATACACATTTTAGCATTCCATAAAACTATTTTTGATGAAATTTTTTAAAAAGTAAAAAACACCCTTTGCAAGCCAAAACAGAAAACACATTCTTTTCTTATCTTTCATTATCTTTTCTTCAGTCTGCTCACAACACAGATAATTCCTTCCTGTGTCTTGGAATATTACGCTACAAAAATTGGGATGTTAAATAATGTTTCTATTTCGCTGTCACAGGTAACATGTAAGATTAGAATTAAATAATGATTTGCAGACTCCCCTTGCCATGAATCACGCTTAAACCTTTTTAGCCTGCTGAATAGATGTTAAAGTTTTTGGTAAGATAAATATGAAAACTTCCAACAAAATAACCCCCCATACAGTCGGCTGGAGTTGTGGAATGCACCGACTACATCTTGGCAGAGAGACAGCACCCCAACAACAAGTGCCCTGCATATAAGACTAAACAATCTGATGGTGAGCTTCTAGTAATGCTGGAGCTTTGGGGAACGCTATCGCTCCCAGATCTACTCTTGCCCAGAGTGGTAGCACCTGATAGGGCCCTATATATATGGGTCAAATAGAACTGAATTGTACTTATGCTGGACTGATTTGCTTGAAATGGAACTGCTTTCCATGCTAAACTGAGTTGTTTGAAATAGAAGTGATTTTGATATTGAAAATGTACTTACGCTAAATTGAACTGTTTGAAATAGAACTGTTTTGATATATATATATATATATATATATATATATATATATATATATGTATATATATATATATGTGTGTGTGTGTGTGTGTGTGTGTGTGTGTGTGTGTGTGTGTGTGTGTGCGATATTAAATAGGTTGGTTGGTTGGTTGGTTGGTTGCTGGTTGGGTTGTTGGTTGGTGTGTAAACAAAAACTATAATTATACTAAACCGAATTGTTTGAATTACAACTATGTGACTGAACTGAATAGCTTGAAATAGAAATATTGTTGACAATTAAACTGTGTACTTATGTCAAACTGAATTGTTTGAAATCGAATTATTTATTTGTATAAAAATGGATTAAATAACCTATAAGGGTTGATATGCCATAGACACATACAAACAAACAAACATACATACATACATGCACCACATCTACAAAGTCAGGACATCTTTCAGTCAACTTCCTACTAGATCTGGAATATTCTGTCTTCTTGATGATATTGTTTATTGACCTTGTGGCTTGAAATTTGTGTACCTAAAGGTAAATTTAGCTTTTCTGGGGATAATTGTAGAGTTAAACATCCTGCGAAATTTTGCTTGCACTATTATTAATGATTTTGTCTCCAAATCAATAGTGACAAAAAATATTTTTTCCTCTCTTGTTCAAGAAATTGTGATCCAGGATTAATTGTTCTTATTTTAAACTATTTTAAAATCTGAAACAAAAAAGAACACAACATTTTTATTTGTAGAGTTAGTAGCAGTCACACGGGTCCCATGTATACCAAGATACCTTATAGATATGTAAATAGGCATGAATAAAGTTTGCGGTTTTAATACAAATATAAATTGTGGGAACATAGGTATGAATACTAAATGGTGACTGCTAGTTTAACACTTTCTGGGTTTGTCTGATTATATATATATATATATATATATATATATATATATATATATATATGTGTGTGTGTGTGTGTGTGTGTGTGTGTGTGTGTGTGTGTGTGTGTGTGTGTGTGTGTGTGATATTAAATAAGTTGATTGGTTAGTTGGTTGGTGGCTGGTTGGTTGGTTAGTTGGATTTTTTGACATATCAACCTTTGTAGGTTATTTAATACCAAATCTATTTTTATACAAAAACCAGTTATATATCAAACAATTCCGTTTAGCATGAGTACACAGTTTAATCCTCAAAAACATTTCTATTTCAAGTTATTCCGTTTAGTCGAACAGATCTAATTAAAACAACTCAGTTTAGTATAAGTATAGTTTTTGTTTACACGGTTAAATGTCAAAACAGTTCCATTTCAAAGAATTCAGTTTAGCATTGGTACGCAGTTTAAATGTCAAAACAGTCCTATTTTAAACAATACAGTTTTTATGCAAATAAACAGTTCTATTTTTAAAAAATTCAATTTAGCATAAGTACGAAGTTTGATTATCAAAAACATTTCTATTTCAAGTTATTCAGTTTAGTCTTACAGTTCTAATTTAAACGGTCTAACCCATCTGCAGAGTTAAATATAAAAAGGGTTTTATTTCAAATAATTCAGTTTAGCCTAAGTACGTAGTTTGGATGTTAAAACAATTCTATTTTAAAGAAACCAGTTTAACATTGACACGCAGTTTAAATGCAAAAATAGTAAACTCTCGAAACCACGGTTAAGTTCTATTTGACCCATAGATAGGACCCTATCAGGTGCTACCACTCCGAGCCAGAGTAGACCTAGGAGCGATGGCAATGAAGGGGTACTCCACATTTCCCAAAGCTCCAGCATTACTGTGTCATTTCAGTGTCATATCCAGGACATTCGTTGTGAGGGGGGTTCTTAGCCCTGTGAAGAGAAGCAATCAGTGTATTCTAATGCCCCAGTCGACTGAGTATGATATTATGTAGGGATTTTTATTTGCTCTGTTCTGATAATTTATGTCATTATAAAACAATCTTATTGTTCTTTGATCCGACACTTTCATTTATGCCTCATATATATATATATATATATATATATATATACTCGTCTTTCAATTGGAATATTATCAAATAATATCCGTTTTTATCTAATGATATGAGTTTTGATTACTTATATGTTCTAATATGTTTATCTTATAATATCCGTTATTATCTAATAATATTCATTTTGATTATAAATATGTTTCACTAAAGTATCAAATTCCTGGTATCTTTTTGCTTAAATGCAAATTAAGTTTTTATATTGTAATTTACGAAGCTCTTTGCTTAGATGTGGCACAAGGCCGATTGAATGACTCGAACTCACTCTTGCAGGTTTGCTATTCAAGCTTGCTAACCATTACACTACCCGAGGTGCCCATTTAGTTTTTATATTAAAAAAACATTGGTAAGGGTGTACTTATTTATAGGCGATACTATATATATGCGCGTGCGTTTGTGTCTGCGTAAATGTCCTTGCCACGTGACTTTAAAAGAAAAACTGATGATGCATCGTTTTGGCATAAAACTTGAGCTGTAACTACTGACAGATGAATAAAAACAGAACTCTGTTGTAATCAAGAGCTAGTTAATCAGCCTACTCGCCGGATTTGGCCCCTGCGGATGTTTTATTTTATTTTATTTCATATTTTATTTTACCAGAAATCTACCTACGACTCTTTCACACTCTCCCTCAAGATGACGTCCAACGCTTTCCAGAGTGTGAAAAATGCTGGCCACGTTGTACCGGCTGTAAAAACGACCATTTCTAAGGAGACAAAACCCATTAAGCCGTAGATAAATAAATAATTGTGGGTTTTTTAAAGAAGATTTTTTTAGGACCCACCAATTCATAACTTTATATTGAAGAGTGTGTGGGACATAGAAAAAGGACTCATTAAACCAAGTTCTAATCCAGGATGAGGCTGCTGGCATTTCACTTGCCGCTATTGTCCCGGGAAAAATCAAGAAAAGTAGTTGGTCAGACTAGACTCACAAGCTTGGTAAAGCAACCTTTATAAGAGAAGGAAAACTGAAATAAAAACCGGAAGTATTCAGCCTCATTCTGGCAACTCTGTACAAATGCCAAATTATATCACACTGCACTTTTTACGACTTAAGTGTTGTGAAGAGGGAGATCTGCTGCCTAAGTAAATGCCTTGCCTTTCATTCAACCCTGTCAAACCTTTACTGAGAATCAGATTCAGATCTATTGTTTCGTAATATTGTAACAATAAACAAAAATATCTTTTAAACAACCGAAGATACTGAGTTAATAAACGATTTCCAGTCCTTTTTGTAAATAAATAATTTTGTGGTTTCACTTCACGTTAATTCTCTTGGGAAAGTCGTGTATCCATCTGTTTCTCCCAATTAAGATTAACTATTAGGGCAGATTAGTTTTTTTTAACCTTAGTTTGACAACCAATTAAGGAGAAGGAAAAATCTTGACAAAGCTTTACTCCGCTTAAAGATTGATATTATGATGCATCTTGTACGTAGCAGAGGAGTTGGATAAACACAATACACACGTACACACATACACATACCCACACAGGCATCAAGTTGTGTTTGTAGCATGGTGTCCCTTGACTTTCTCTTTCCATCCGCCCTTTGCTACTAGTAGGTGCTCTAAACGGCACCGTACAGTGACCGTACAGCTACTGTCTTCTGGGGTGCTTCTTCCAGGATTTACTCAAAATATTTATGTTCGACATCGATAGGAAGACCCCATTGACATATCGCATAAGTTGCACTAGCTCCCAAGAGTAAACAGAATGCAGGTTGTTCTCCGACGGAAGTGCCACGTAAAAAGCGTTGGTGCATGTCCACGTGCAATGTGTAGGTGGAAGGTGACACCACGATGATTAGCGTGGGTGTCTGGAAAATTATATGAACTAGTAAAAATGTCAACCCGGACAGAACGAAGCTGAAAGGCTGAGAAGTTTCACAGAAAAACCATACCGTTGCCCCTGTATGTGTTCAGCTCCGCCATCTTCAACCCTGTCTCATATACATTTTTGGATAATAAAAGAAAAAGAAAAAAAGCAGCTAACATTTTTGTATATCAGCGTTGTTGTCTTTTTCTGCTATACAATATATATATATGTGTGTGTGTGTGTGTGTGTGTGTGTGTAAGAAAATAATGGATTGTTATCCGACAGTTTATAAAGAAAAATTGATAACAAGATAATCCAAGTAGAAGAAGAGATTTATTGAGAAACAAAGTCGACACTATAGCGTTTCGTTTTACTGAACTATCATCAAGTCTATGAAGGGTTAACGATGGATGTGTAAAAAGTGTAAAGTTAACGATAGATGTGTAAAAACTGTAAAGAATATATAAAAACTTTGGAAAATATGTATAACAAGAAAAGGTTGGCTGTTTATGACGAGAATAGTTGGCCGTTTGATCAGTGAATCAGCGTTTGTTGTTTTAAACGACGTCACCTGGCCTATTAGAAACACTGTGCAGAATCCACGTTCCGTGCGTTCATCGAGAAAGATTTCGAATCATTCCTTGTTTTCGGCGAAGATAAATATTCTCTTCCTCTCTCGCACATTTCATAAAGATGTATTCTCCATTTATGAAGCGCTCATGGTGTAACGGTTATTATCGTTGGAAATGGATGCGGCTATCCGTTCAAATCCTAGACAAGGCTCCTGGCATTTCATAGAGCATTAATGCCTTTCGAAAAGGTATCAATCAAACTATTCTTCCTCCAGCTATGGGTAAATAGTAGGGCATATTGGCGAGAGGTTGGGTTAATCTCTCTCTCTCTCTCTCTCTCTCTCTTTTGCATACACACATCATATATATATATATATATATATATATATATATATATATATATATATATATATATATATACGTGGTGTATTCAATAGGTTTCCAGAGTTTTTTGTACAGGCATTTAAAATAGTCATAGACTCTTGAAAATTCAGTATGTTATTGCTTTACATCTTATGAGATGACAGACCAATTTTTATGATTTCAGATTCAAATGAACAGCTACAGCAGCAATTGGAATACACCCTACTAAAGCCTGATTGTCACAGCTGGTGAGTTTCAAAAATACAATGTGGACGTGAGGACACTTTGGAAGAACGATATGCAATAAAATTCTGTTTTAAACTTGGAAAAAAATGCATCAGAAACGTATGGAATGCTTCAGACTGCTTTTGAAGCATCTTGCCTGAATCGAGCATCAGTTTTTGAGTGGCATAACAGATTCAAGGAAGGCAGGGAGTCTGTGAGGGATGATGAGTGGTGTGGGAAGAGTAAGGAAGTCAATACACCAGAGTTGATTGGTCAAAGGGTTAGGGTTAGGGTTACTATGTTTTAAGGGAGTTCAGAAAGAGATTCCGTCGGAAGAGGCCAGTACTCTTCAAATCGCGTCAGTGGCATTTCCACTAGGACAATGCACCTGTCCACAACTTCATCCTTGTCACAGACTATTTGACCAAGATGGGCATCAAGACAGTTCCTCAGCCTCCCTATAGTCCAGACCTTGCTCCCTGTGACTTTTGGTTATTCCCTAAGCTCAGACGCTGTCGTTATGAGACAATTGAGGAGATGAAAGAGGTTGTGACGAACGTGATTGACATGCTGACACAAGAGGACTTCCATGTGGCCTTCCAGATGTTTTTGAAATAGTACAAGGACATTGCAGCCGGAGGAGATTACTTCGAAGGGGACTAGAGTCTCATGTGTGTACTATCATTAAAAGTGAACATACGAAAAATCTGGAAATCTATTTCATGATCCTCGTATATATTTATGTGTCTGTGTATGTGTGCACGCGCACGCGTGTGTGCGCGTGTGTGTGTTTGTGTAAAAACTGACCTTGTGCCACATCCTGTACCTGGCATTATTTTGACTCTTGGGGTTTTCAAGATAACGGAAATAACTATCATATACTTTTGGAGGCTATTCTATTTTAAATAGAAGCATCAATATCATCATGGACAGTTGTTATAATAGGAACCCAAGGGATTTACGGGTTGTCTAGAATATACTAAAAACGTATATAAGTGAATACACAAATATGTACAGTAAGAAAAACACAATTGCGCGAATACACCTCTTACCTCACACATCATCCCCCCCGACAGTGAACAAACATATTCGCACATGCTTTTCATTTGACTGGAAAAAGGCAAACTCTAACTTGACTTAAGTCTTCCCTTTTACACTACACCATACTGTGTTATGATTTGCTTTTCGCCCACATACCGTCAGGATTTATATTTGATGCCTTCAGCATAAGCTAAAAATATAGGCTTATTTATTTTTCTTTTTATAGACGATTGGCAACCCATATAATTCGCTGATGCTTGCAGATCCAGCACGCTGGATCTATCTATCTATTCATCATTATGCAAAAAATAAGAAAGCATTCATAAACGAAATAAAATATGGATTAATATCATCTTAGATAGATAGATAGATAGATAGATAGATAGATATGGCATCCGACAGCTTTACCTCAATATGTCATCTTCTTCTATGATATAACCCGGTAAAATCTCATCAATGGGTCAAATTGTTCCGTTTGAAGATTATTGATATCTAATAGGAATAACTGTGAGCAATTTATTTGTATTAAACAGGAATAGTTGAAACTATTAATTGTATTAAGAATAATTGCTTAAAGCTATAATTGTTTACTAAAGCTTATTATGATAATTAATTACTTGAAAATATATAACTGTGCACTTTTCTTGTATCAAATTGGAATACTTGACGTTGATTTGTACAAACAGAGGATCATTATAGACAAATAAAGAGCGAATAGAAAATAATGATTGCAATGAAAAGTTGAATATATAAATGGTTTTGATTATAATCAAACATTTTCAAATAAATCAAATTCCGGCATTAAATAATCCATAAAGAGATGGTATGCCATTAAGCAAATACGCCAAAACAAATTTAACTTATAAAGTAACGCTTGGGTAGAGAACTGAAAAATGATTTCGCAAGTAGGGATTACAATTAATTGCAGTGAATTCATAGAACTAAGGTTTGTTTTTTTTTTCGCTTTTTTGACAATTAGTTGTTTATCGAAATGATTAGAAACTTGACTTTAAAGTTTAAAGTCCAAGGCTGAAGCAGGCGAAACGGCGCTCTAACCACCCTCAATTTGTGACTGATTTGAAACGGCCAAACTTATCGTCTTATATTGAGATTTCAGACAAAGAAAACCAAGGGGTTGTCTATGACTCGTCAACTTCGGTATTATCAGATCATCTAAAAGGTATAACTGCTCCTTCATGAACTTTCATCATTACAAACAATCCTTCTGTGTAAGAATACGAGTGGTTCATGATGTTGAACTGAACTGTTGGACACTCATATAATCTATGTTTGTGAATCAGAGTCCAGGGAGATAAATACTGTAGAACGTAACAAAATAGACACTCTGTAATCCGGTACCCTCAATTATTTATATTATATCTACCTTGTAATTTTTAATTCCCTAAGGTACCACACCAACCTATTGCACTTTGTTTTAGCTGTGCTAGATCTATTCACCTGTTGGCACGTTCTGGCCAACACAGGCAAACGACACCTGCTTATTTTCTTGCATTTAGTACGATCATTTGCTCATATTGACCCCCTATAATGGCCACAGTAAATAAAAGAGGCGTTTCCTTTGCTGCGAAGCGAAAACTCTACATGTTTGTTAAAGATCATATTCACGACTCCGATCATTGAGTAAACTGTGAGTGATTAATCTTTTTCTTCATACATCCCCCTCACTTTTCTCTTTTTGATGATTGAGCACACTACATGAAACTTCAAGTTACGGACTTCTCATGTCAATAATTATCATATTTTTAGGTTTTATACCATCTCAGCAATAATAGCAGTGAGCACTTTTTAATGTAAAAACATTTATCTGCATTCCGCTTGATATATATATATATATATATATATATATATATATATATATGTGTGTGTGTGTGTGTGTGTGAGAGAGAGAGAGAGAGAGTGAGAGAGAGAGAAAGAAAGAGAGCGTGAGAAAGAAAGTGTGTGTGCATAAGTGCAAGGGGAGAGAGAGGAAAAGAAAGAGATAAAGAGAAAGAGAAAAATACTTCTTCCCTCTTCCCCCCTCTCTCTCTCCCCATGGTATAGTTGTCAAGGTTTTATTGTCCTACATCGAGTGAGAGAAATAGGATTTTCGATTAACAACTCGGCCATCTGGGTGTACATTGTTCTTTCGGAGATTGAACTTTGTCCTTGTTGGTTATGACATCTGAAAGACATTTCACGGCTTTCGAAAAGGAAGTCCAATTCCTTTGAGGTGGTTTTTCTTGTTTTCTGTGTTGTGGTACAGCCAGGAAATCTCCTTGAACATCTACAGGGAATTAGTGCGAGGTCAGAGAGGAAAAGCGATCGTGTTTTCCCGGTCTCGTTTTGCTTACAGCTTTCCTTTTTCTTTTCTATCTTGATAATAAATGTTAATGACACTAGAATATAAAACGTTATCCACTTGCATAGCATAACAACTTCTTGATCTATGGGGAGTGTAGAGTCATCATTTGGCTTTAATTACTCCCAGATCTACCCTGAACTCGACAGATAGTAGCTGTCAGGATTCAATCCATGGATCAAAGAGATGTTTTTACCATTTTAGCGTTTATGAGAGACAATAATAAAGGATAAGTTCTCCGAAAATTCAAACTCACATCACCTTTCGCCCAGGTTTTCACAAGGTAAAAAGGAATGTGAGTTTAAATCTCACTAGAAGCTTATTTATTGTTATGGCATTCGTCAGTCTTATGAGGCTAAATAAGGATATATGAAAGTTGCACATGCTGCGGGTCTCCCAATTTAAGACGCTGATATATTTCAACGAAAGGTTAAGTTTATATTCATCTTGACTTTAGTTTCACAGCAGTTATCAGAAAAAGATTGATCGTGCTAGCTTAGCTTTGGTTTCTTTGTTTAATGGCATGTCAGAATTCGTGTGTTATTTAATGCCAAAGCCAACCTTGTAGAAGGACAGTAGTGGTGCTGTTTAAGTCATAGCTGGGGATAGTCTAGCTTAGAGATTCTAACTCCTGGTCTTACAACTCTACCACGGCTTGTTCCTCGGTCATGATGATTGGGTATTTGAAATCAGAGATTTCTTTCTAGACTACGAGAAAAGATTCTGCATTTAAAAAAATCAAAAGGATTCCCTAAAGCAGTTTGGTTTTCAACTTTATTCCGGCAACTAAGTTCCCTTGAATAACACTGGTATCTCAAAGAGGGAAGATTTCCGGCATAAACGATTGCTGGTAATCCATATAACGTTCTCCAGGCCTGCAGTGAGACCCAGGCGCTGACCTATGAATTATCTGCTCTGTTACCTGCCTAGAATGCAGAGGAGTAAAACTCCTCTCATAAAGGCGTCCTGTGTACGAGACAAAACTTTATCTGGGAGTCAGGCTCTTGCTCTAGAGAGCATGGAGTATCCCTTCTTTGCCATTACTCCCAGGTCACTCTGACACAGTGTGGCAGTACCTGCTGGTGGTATCTATGGGTAAAATAGGCATTTTCACAAATTATCTGTATTAGATCGGAATACTTAGACTATATAACTGTGTGAATAAATGATAATTATTAAATAATGATAGTTATTTGAAACCATACAATCAAGTGAATCATTGATATTAGATACAGATACGTGATATCATATCACCATGAGCAAACAAATGATTTTGACATTTTTTTAAATTGCTATCGATTTATTAATATAGTTATGATTAGAATCAAAAATTTACAAATGAATCAACTTTTGATATCAAATAACCCATAAAGAGTTAATATGGCGTTAAAAGTAAGCCAAGCCAAATCATTCCTTGCAGTCATCAAATTTTTTTTTTATATTAGAAATATATAAAATGTAAATATTTTTTCCATTTATCGGTATTATCTTAGATAATTTCATCATAAATATAATGCAATGGGATAAAAGAAAATGCAGCGAATATTTAAAAAGATGAAAGGTAGTAATAATTAAAATTAATTGACTTATTATAATTCACCAACTGTCCACTTGTCCGTGCTTCTAAAGCTCCGTCATTCTAAGCCCGATCTCAACCAACTAGTCAAGAAATATTTGAATGAGGCTTTTATTAATTTTTAACGGTAATAGAAGATCCATCTCATAATTCTTTTTGGTTGGATCTATCTCACGATCCACTGTTTCTTACTAACAATTCCTTGTTTTAAAAAAAAGGTTCTTCTCGTACCATCTATCAGTAACCCACTTTCTTGTCAATCGTTCCGGGCGACAGATTGCTCTCTTCTCCCATGTATGCAAATAGATCCTCTCTGTCGTGGCCACATGAAGAGAAGGTAAGAGAGAATCTAGTTCATCTCAACAACAGGCAAGCATAAGAACAATCGTCAAAATCCATTTTTTTAAATTTAGATTAATATTACTCTACCAAGTCCTGATTATAATAGAATTAGATATTTATTCGAAATACTTATGAATTTTTAGAGGTTTCGATGGTATCAGGGATCTCCGAACGAAGCCGTCCTCCATACACCACGCTATGTGTAAACAATGCAACAAGTCATTGTATAAACTATAAAAAAGAAATGAAATGTCCTGTAAATACGAATAATTGTTGTAAACTTTAATAAAAGAGATTCTACATCTTTATTTCTAATAATGACCATCGGTAATATGGTAACCACCACAAGTAATAATGATTGACAATGTCATCTAAAAATCATAAATTGTATTAGATAGGAATGCAATTGGGATAATAGGAACGAGCATAGATAAACAGATAGCTGGATAAATAATTATTTTGGAGTAGATTATCATTTACTTTGTTGTTCTTACTTAAAGGCTGCAGTATTCTAAAAGATGAACGTTTCGATAAAAAATCAGAAAATGAAAAATAAAAAAAGAGTGAATTTTTCAGATTATTAATGATCAAATATGAAGCTTATATTTAAAGTAAAAAAGCACATTTTTATTGAACAATAAAAATATGTTAACCTTTTTCCAGAATTCTGAAGTTAATAATAATGCGTGGGCTGATAATGCCGGAAGCTACGACGAATCTTTTTTGTAGATACAAATATTTATTGAGTTTGTGATCCTCATCAGTTTGGAAAGCCGATCCTTGGAGCTGACATGACAGGATTGCCTCTGGAGAATGTATCGTAACAGGTTGAATCACATTCCAGTGGCTTGCCAGCAATAAAGAAAATAAAGAATAAAGAAAAATATCATCCAGTCAGGTCACTCGACATTTCCTTGGTTGTGACCAAACAGTTCAATTTCGGGATGAGAACACAACGGCAGTGCAGCTGCAAGCTAGCAGATATGTAAAATTAATAACGGCACTATATCATTCAAAAAGGAGTAAAAAAGGTTTTATAGTTTTGACTGCCTAAACTTTTATCCAGAGACTGGACGATCTTCAGAGTAATAACAATTGCTAGGCTAAAATAAAATAACACAAACATATGTGTGTGTGTGTGTGTGTGTGTGTGTATAACCTCTCTATGCGTGAGAAGAGGGTAGGATGCAAGAATGTAAATGTATCCTACACCCTTGAAGAGTAAGGGACTGCTGTCACACCTCTTCAGGGATTTTGCCTCGGTTTTTTAGCAAGCAGTTTTTTATAGTCACATTCCTCCTGGTTAAGAATTAAGAGTTTCATTTCTTCTTTTAAACCTGTTACTCTATAAAGCCTTGTCTGCCCTACTATTTACTCATAGCTAAGAAGAGAATTATTTATGCCTTTGCCAAGGAGCTGAAAGCAAAAATGAGGATCTCGTTTGATTTTGACTTTATCTATCTATCTCTCTCTCTCTATATATATATATATAACAGCCATCGAAAGATAACCATGACTCGTACTCAAACCACATACATAAACCGCATCGCTCTTCGCGTGGGTAAAAAAGGGGCGCGTCCTGCTGAGGTTGGAGCCCTGGCCTCAGTGTTCGAAAAATCAGCTACAGAGCTCAAACAAAAACTACTAAAATGCAAACAAACAATACAGATAGCGACATTTAACGTTAGAATCCTAAATAGAATAGGTCAATTATCAGAGCTGACTGCATCAGCCGTAGAACATAAGATAGACGTAATTTGCATACAAGAACACCGATACACGCACACCGAAGATATCAAATATCACGAAATTGGCAATGGATGGATGCTGGTGACTGTATCGGCATGGAAAAACTCTGTCAATGCATCGGTAGGAGGGGTGGGAATGCTTATAGGACCAAGAGCGTTAAAAACACTAAATAGCATTGAGAGAATACAACCTAGGATGGTGGCCGCAACGTTTAATGGCAACCTCAAAGCAACAATTATCTCCTGCTACAGCCCTACCAATGTTAGCGAAGAAACCGAACTAGTCACCTTCTACGAAGAGCTATCCTCCCTAGTACGTAGCATTCCGAAACACAACCTGCTAGTCATTGGCAGAGATATGAATGCACAAATCGGGAAAAACAGAAACAACAAATACAGCCTACACAACACGTCAAACAGGAATGGACAACATCTAATTGATTTCATGATAGAAAATAGATTAACATGCCTCAATACAAACTTTCAAAAAAGGGAGGGAAAATTATGGACCTACACATACGCGAATAATAGTAAAGCACAGATAGACTACGTCTTTATAAACAGGAAATGGAAAAATAGTGCGATGGATTGCGAGGCATACTCCTCTTTCGAGGGTGTGTCCTCCGATCATCGAATAGTTACGGCCAAAGTACGACTAAGCCTACAAAAAAACGCCACACGAAAAGCGACATCCAAGCACTATGACTGGGCCCTACTCAACAACAGAGATGTTAGAGACAAATATGCATTAGAATTAAGAAACAGATTTGAAGCACTACAAGAGAAGACAGGAAAAGGTACCCCAAATGACGAATATGAAAATTTTGTAGAAGCACACCTTGAGGCGGCAGCAAAGTGTATTCCAACAAAACCTAGAACTAAATATAGAGTCCCTTGGGAAACGCTAGCGGTTAGAGAAAAACGTGCATTCGTGAAAACTGCCTCCAAAAGCTATCGGAAGAACCCAACAAATGCCCGAAAACTAGAAAAGGCACAATATCAATTAGCAGGAATATATCTAAAAGAACAGGCAGAATACATACAAATATCAATTGATAGCGACATTTAACGTTAAAACCCTAAATAGAATAGGTCAGTTATCAGAGCTGACTGCATCAGCCGTAGAACATAAGATAGACGTAATTTGCATACAAGAACACCGATACACGCACATGCACAATATCAATTAGCAGGAATATATCTAAAAGAACAGGCAGAATACATACAAATTCAGATAGATAAGATTAGAGACTCGGTGGAAGATAGACAATCCAGAAGGAAGAGCACAGCCAAAGCAAAATTGAAAGCCAACAAGAAAGAGTAAAACTGTGGGAACAGCATTTCAAAAATCTACTAGGAAACCCACCGAAAATAACGGATGAAGCGATCGCCAGAATTATCAGTAAGCAATTAGACATGAAACTAGGTCCTTTCACCAAAGAAGAACACGACTCAGTTTTTAGAAGAATTAAAAATAGGAAAGCTGCAGAGCTAGACGAGATCCCCCCAGAAGTGTGGAAGACTAGACAATTCGACGATATACTGCTCCGGCAATGCAACGCAGTCTATAGTCAAAATAGGATAGAAAGATGGATGAAGGGATGCATCCTTCCTTTCCCTAAAAAACGCGACCTCGGACTAGCCAAGAACTACCGAGGGATAACACTTACATCCATAGCAGCCAAAATCTACAATGCCCTACTACGAAACCGCATAGAACCCAAAATAGACAACATCCTTAGGAAAAACCAAAATGGCTTCCGGAGAAATTGATCCACAACCTCACAAATACTGACCATCCATAGAATCCTTGAAGGCGTTCGGGCAAAAAACCTTCAGGCGACATTACTATTTGTCGACTTTACCAAGGCCTTCGATTCCATACACAGAGGGAAGATGGAGCAAATCCTACTAGCATACGGCCTACCAAAAGAAACCGTAGCAGCGATAATGATTCTCTACAGAAACACCAAAGTGAAAGTACGTTCACCAGATGGAGACACGGAATACTTCGACATTGTTGCACGAGTACTACAAGGAGACACGCTAGCCCCGTACCTCTTTATCATCTGTCTAGACTACGAGCTTAGAACTTCGATCGACAAAATCAGAGAAAATGGCTTCGAGCTGACTAAGAGAAGAAGCAAAAGGTACCCCGCAAAAACAATCACGGACGCCGACTACGCTGATGATTTGGCGTTACTGGCGAATACGCCTAATCAAGCAGAGACACTACTGCATAGTCTGGAACGAGCCACAGCTAGCATTGGCCTCCATGTCAATGCACACAAAACTGAATATATGAGTTACAACCAAACGGGCAACATTGCCACACTAGACGGAGCCTCTCTGAAACTAGTAGACAAATTCACCTACCTAGGAAGTAGCTTCTCATCAACCGAAAAAGACATCGACACACGACTGACGAAGGCATGTACGGCTATCGATAGGCTCTCGATCATATGGAAATCAGACCTAACCGATCAAATGAAACGCAGTTTCTTCCAGGCAGCGGTTGTGTCGATACTGCTATATGGATGCACTACATGGACGCTAACTAAACGGCTGGAGAGGAAACTAGACGGAAATTACACAAGAATGTTGAGAGCAGTATTGAACAAGTCCTGGCGACAACACCCCACGAGACACCAACTATACGGACACTTCCCTCCCATCACGAAAACTATACAAGTAAGACGAACCTGACACGCGGGACACTGCTGGAGAAGCAGGGATGAGCTCATAAGTGATGTACTCCTATGGACCCCCACATATGGCCGTGCAAAAGCAGGACGACCAGCTCGAACTTACATACAGCAACTATGTGAGGACACAGGATGTAACCCTGAAGACCTGTCGGAGGCGATGAATGATAGGTAGAAGTGGCGAGAGAGGGTCAGGGATATCCGTGCTGGCGGCACGACATGATGATGATGATATATATGTGTGTGTGTGTGTGTGCGTGTTTGTGTGTGTGTGTGTGGAGAGAGGGAGAGAGATATGAGCAGTTTAAGGGATTGGTCTGGTTTTACTTTATAGGGTATTTAATGCCAAATCTTAAATATATATATATATATATATATATATGTACGTGTGTGTGTCAGTGTGTGTACGTGTGTGTGTGTCTGTGTGTTTGTGTGTGTGTGGGTGGGTGGGTGTGTGATTTGTAAAAGAATAGTTACACGGTAATACTATTCTTTAACAAGTCAGACTTCATTTGTTTGCAAACTGTTCAATGGTTTCAAGTATGTCTATCTAAAGCTAATAGTTCTATTCGCACACAGTTAAATGGTTTCAAGTATTGTTATTTATTGTTTGGAAATAATTAAATGAACTCAAGTATTGATATTCAACGCTAAAAATTCTATTTGATATCAGTTATTTGTTTGCACACAGTCAAATGGTTTCAAGTATTGTTATTTAAAACTAATGATTCTATTTAATATTAATAATATTCCTTAATATAAAATTGAACAGTCTTATTTGACTCATAGTTGAGATCCCAACAGGTACTATTACTCCTTAGAAGTGGACCTTAGAGTAAACGAAATGAAAGGGTGCTCCAAAACTGGAGCCTCATCATCAGATGCTGTTTAATGTCATACACAGGACACTAAATGGTCTCAACATATGCTATCTAAAACTGATAATTCTATTCAACATTGTTCATTCGTTAACACAACGTTAAATAGTTTTAAGTATAGTGAATGATTGTATAGTTTTATTTGACCCACAGATGGGACCCTAAAAGGTACTACTACTCCGGTTCATAGTGGACCTTTGAGTAATTGCAATGAAGAGGTACTCCACGTTCCCCAAAGCTCCAGGACTGTAGTCATACCATCAGGTTGTTTTGTTCCATAACCCGGATACTCCATGAAGGTAGGGTCTTCTTCCTCTGTAGAGGTAAAGACTGCATATTCTATACCCCTAGGCAACAGTGCGGAGTACTATTTGGCCCATAAATGGGATCGTAACATACTACCACTCAGGCCAAGGGTGGACCGGGAAGTAATAACAATGAAAGTTACTCTACCTTCCCAAAAACTCCAGGGCTGAAGCTCCAGGAAACTTGTTTGGAGGAAGACTTACCCCTCTGCAGAGATGCAGACGGTGTATTCCATAGCCCCAGCCGACAGTGAGAAGTTTGAAAGAGACAGAGATGATTGAGCTGGCAAGCTAGGTACTAACACACACACACACACACACACACACACACACACATATATATATATATAGAGAGAGAGAGAGAGAGAGAGAGAAAGAGAGAGAAAGAGAAAGAAAGACAGACAGACAGAGAATGAAAGAAAGTAGATATACGGCTAGTTAATATTTAATAAAACAATGAAATCCAACATATTTATTAGGTTGTTTCATTTATATTCAATTTCTTTCAATATCTATATGATTGAATGATTAATTGATTGATTTTAACGGCATGTCAACTCGTTTAAAGTTATTGTATGCCAAGAGATTAGAGAATCGCCTTCATTTTACATTCAAGGTTACATTTTTTGTGGTCTTGGTTTATAAGAGTTTTTCTTTTTCTTTTGGACTTAGTCCTATTGAATACAAATGATTTTAAACCGATCTGTTTGAGCTATAGAGGAAACCCAGACAGGTACCCTCATTACAGGTCAAAGTTCACCTGGTATTAATGGCAGTGAAAAAGTACTCCATACCGAATATCTATATAGCTCGAAGATACGTATATATATATATATATATGTAGTAGCACGCATAACTATTGGATACATGTTATTTTCTGTTATAACTCTATGTTCGCCATTTTGCCTGATATTTGGTAAGTAATATCTCGTAAAGTTGTTTTAGTTGTATGTGGAAGGAAAATTAAGAACTCATGGTTGAATCCATTTTTTTTTTATGTAAGTTCAAAATTACCCTAATCAACAGTAGTGGATACATCAATTTAATATTTTGTTGCGTAGCCCCTGTTTTGTTTCACTGCTTCCAGTCGCTTTCTGTAGTTAGCCAGAAGTTTTCCACACTGATCCAGCGTTACTTTACGCCATTCCTCATGCACAATTCCTCTAATTGCTCGATATTTTGTGGATTCAGCTTACGAACTTTAACCTTCAAAGTATTCCACAAATTCTCAATTGGATTCAAGTCAGGAGACTGACTCGGCCAATTGAGAGTACTAATACCATTATTTTCAAACCATTCCTTTGTAAGTTTTGCGGTATGTTTGGGATCATTGTCGTGTTGAAGCATGAAATTCGACCATGTCCTAAAAAGTTGCAGATTTCTGAAGGTTCTTCTCTAGAATCCCCCTGTACATACTACCATTCATTCTACCATGGATAACTTGTAACTCATCAGTGCCCTTGGATTAAAAGCATTCCCATATGATATGAAACCACTTCCAAACTTAACTGTGGGGATGGTATTGTGCTTCTGAAGGCAGTGCCATTTTTTCGCGAAACACTTGTCGCTGTGTTCCTTCTGAATAGTTCATCTTTCGTTTCATCCGACCAGATTACCTTTTCCCAAAACTGCCTACCTTTCTTTTCATAAGTTTCGACAAACTTTAATCGGTCTTTGACATGTTTGGTTTACAGTAAAGCACTTTTTCTTGGTGATCTTGAATGAAAGCCTGTACGATATAGAGCTCTGCTAATGGTATTCTTATTTACATTAATTCCAGCACCCTCAAGATAGTTTTAATTTAAGAACGAGTAATGAAGGGATTTATTTGCACATTTCTGCTAATCCACCTTGAAATACGCTCATTTATTTTCTCGGTCATCCATTTCTTGGAAGGTTTGCTGTACCGTCGCCATACTTCTTATACTTTCTGATGATATTTCCTACTGTACTAAGTGCTAGATTCATTTCTTTGCAAATTCTTCGGTAACCTTGTCCTCCTTTGTGACGTTCAATGATTCTATCTCGCATATCTCTGGATAATTCTTTAGTTTTTGCCATTTTTAATCCTTAAATTGCAAAATGCACATGAAAGAGTTAGATGATTAGCAGCACTATTTTGTAAAAAGTTGTGTGCTTCTCCGATTGGTCAGAGATAAAATTCCAATACTATCGAAAATTTGAATATCTAAAGTCTTTTAAAATACAAATTTCGATTGGAAATTTGTAAAAGTGTCATGTATCCATACTTTTGCATAGGGTAATTTTGAACATTGATTAAAAAAAGGATTCAACAATGAGTTTTTAATTTTCCTTCCACATACAACTAAAACAACTTTACGAGATATTACTTACCAAATATCAGGCAAAATGGCGAACATAAACTAGAATTATAACAGAAAATAACATGTATCCAATACTTATGCGTGTCACTGTATATATATATATATATATATATATAAGTAAAGTTGGCGACCGTAGTCGAGGGTAACCCGATGGCTCTCTTGTCAATAGCTACTACACCAAGGTGTAGGAAAGATCGTTATTCCTTTCCCTGGATTGCTCCACTTTACCCATGATCCGCACATTATAATGCTGAGTGTTAAGCAAGGCGGCATCAAGTATCATTTTTGAGTCTTTGGTATGACTCGACCTTGGATTGAACCCCGGTCTCAAGGACCATTGGTGAACATTATACTCACTTGCCCATTGGGCAAATATACATATATATATATAGAGAGAGAGAGAGAGAGAGAGTGTGTGTGATAGTAGAGATAGATTGAGCGGACCAGTATATATATATATATATATATATGGGGGGAGAGTGAGAGAGAGAAAGAGTCAAAATCAAGAGATTTTAGAGTGCAGCAAGTCAACTGGCGTAGCTCGATGGGAAATAGAGGAACAGGCGTTCCCTCTGGACGCATTCTTTGAGAGCGGCGCCTTTTCAACATACTTTTAAAAAAAGATCTTTTTCAGGAACCAAAACAAACCGTGACGTCATAACGTCGTCACTTGACGTCGGTGATCCCGGGGAGTCTCATCGTTGTCATTTTACAAGTCACGATCCCAGATGTTTGTAAATTCCATACATAATCATTCAGTTGCTAAGATGTGACATTTAGATACACCCATATTCTTTTTACGACGAAACGACCAGTGGTGACAAGAAGAGACATAGACATGGTACTTTTTACCATAACGAAAATCTTTTTTAAAGCTGCAACTTCATTCTTGTTTGATTAAATCTATGTTAGAAAAATTCTTCTCGTGTTAGTATGCATTAGTATATATAAGCAGTAGTATCCCTTCAACAACACCGCATGAAAACGATAATTAAAGTGATGTACTTAAAATGCACCAAGATAGAGAATAAGGCAGTCTTCTGCCTTATGTGAAACCGTGGGATAATTGTGTGCTGAACCGTGGGATGGTTGTGTGCTTGGTATAACGAAAATAATTCTGAAATTCTAATTAGAATCCTTAACTTCTTTTTAAATAGAAGTATCAGTATCATCATGGGTGACAATTTCATAGGGAACCTAACGAATTCATGGGTCACCTTGTATAACATAAAAAAGAGAAAGAATGGGAAATTATTTGCTACGTGTCATCGCGCTTTTTTGTGATGGGAGGCCCTAACTAACTATCTAAAACAACATTTCTTTTTGAAAAACTAAAAGAAAACGCTTAATATCATCCTTGTGAATTTTTATAGAGAACTGTACAATTTCCTATACTTAACAACATAAAGGACTCATGGACATATTTTTGAAGTAACCTTATTTCAGCAAGGCATATAAGACTCACTTCTATTTTTGCAGGGCATATTAGACACACCCATTTCAGCAGTGCACCCTCA
The DNA here is from genome assembly GCA_963585895.1 of Sepioteuthis lessoniana. Taxonomy (NCBI): domain Eukaryota; kingdom Metazoa; phylum Mollusca; class Cephalopoda; order Myopsida; family Loliginidae; genus Sepioteuthis; species Sepioteuthis lessoniana. Next base: position 41,738,545 of record OY757932.1, read on the forward strand.
TTTCAATCGGGCATATTCGAACCCCCATTTCACCTGGGAATACTAAACGCACTTATCTAAGTGGGTTTAATATCCTCTCCAGAACTCTCGTTTGAGGGGGTGGCTCTTGCCCCTCGGAAAAGTTTCAGTTGACGTATTCTACAACGACAGTATACATAAAAAAAGTCTCGCTAGAATAGTGAAAATATTTTACATAATTACGGTAATAAAGTGCTGTAAAAGGGCACAAAATCTTTTTAGAATCTATTTTAAGAACAAACAAACAAACAAACAACTACTCTTTGGGAAGTGTAAACATTTAGCGTTTTGTAACAAATTTTTTGATAATCTTCAAAATAAAAAAAATCATCATCAAAGTCTAAAAGCCAATTTTAGTGGATCTTGTATGCCATCAAATACGATAATTAGAATTTACGTGTTACTTCTTTTGAAATATTGATGATCGTAAGTTTGTTTTACAATAGTAGTTCTTTACGGCCCAGGGTAAAGTGATTTTCACTGACTTTTGAAGTCAAATTTATATTCGAACGTAATAACAAAACAGATCATATGGAAAATAAAATTGCAACATTCTAAATATGTTTTTTACATTTACATGATTCAAAATTTATATTTATTTGATTGTTAATACGGAGTTCTGAGAAGGAATTTGAAACAAAAAAATCATTAATGAGATTCCACAGCTTATGAATTTGGCTTGGCTATAACATTCGTTTTTTGAGAGACTGTAAGAGAGACAGGGCAGCAGACGTCGTACACATATTATTATTATTATTATTATTATTATTATTATTATTATTATTATTATTTACTCTTAGAGAGTTTTTCATATCAGTTTTAGCTGATGGTCTTTCATGGGAGTTTGAGTGACAGCAAGTGACTTCATGTCTCCAGGACTTTTCTCAGTATTCTGGCCGTTCTCAATAATGCTGTAGTTTGGATGATCTTCACTCGTCTTCCAGCCTCCAAGTCCTCCAGTCCCTTTAATAATCCTTTGGTGACTGTACCAAGAGCACCAATCACGATTGGTATAATTGTTACCTTCATGTTCCATAGTTTTTTCAATTCCCTAGAAAGGTCGAGGTACTTATCCTTCTTTTCCTGTTCTTTCAGGTTTATTTTGTGCTCAACCGGAACAGCAAAGTCCACAATTTTGTAAGTTCTCTTTTTTTTTTTGTAGATTATTATACGGACTGGTCTCTTCGGCCGAGATTAAGTGATCCGTTTGTATGTCAAATTCCTATAGGAGTTTATGCGTCATTCTCTTGGATAGCTGCTGGGTTGTGCGTATACCATTGGTTCTTATGGTCAAATTAAAATTTCCCAGTTGATCACCCTGCCCATCCAGCAGTGTATAGTTTTATATTCCTTCTGTGCTAATATGCTTATTATTTGATTGATGTTTTCGTCTCCGTTACTACATAACCTACATTAGCTATTTTGTTGCGTCTTATCTATTTTCGCTTTGTTTTGATTGGTTCTTATGGCGTTGCTTTGTGCTGCTATTAGAAGAGATTCTGCATCTCTTAAAGTTTCTTTTTCTTAGCCAGGTCCAGGTTTTCTCGAGCGAGATGCCGTTTATTAGTTGTTTAAAGCGCCCATAGAGTTGTTTTTCTTCCCATTTTTGCTTCATAGTTATTGTCATTCTGTTGATCATCGTGTTGTCAGTATCGTTTTTGCTGGCTGTAATCAGTCCTTCTTCGTGTTTTTCTAAGTAGTCCTCGAGTCGTTGTATCGATGTGTCAACACTCTTCAATGCTGGCAAATCCTCTTCTTTCCTCCTTTCTTGATACATATACTCTGTCAACGTCGTCTTCGGGATATAATGCCTTATGTATGGGCATTAGTTTTCTTGTTCTCTGATCCATTTGTTTAAGTTTTTCTCTGTCCATTTCAAAAAGGGTCCGAATATCTAACGATAGGTACAGCCCAGGTATTTATTCCTTTGAAAAGGTTTTGCTAGATACTTTTGTATCGAGTAGCTTTCTAGTTTTACTGAGATATTCTTTCTTAATTTTTTCTTTCATCTCCACTTGTTTGATCGTGTTAGCCTCCAAGATGCCCAAGTATTTCGAGGTTTCTTTTTTTCCGAGCGTTCTAATTTTTTCTTGATTTGGTAGTTCTATTCCATCAAGCAGATGTCGTTTGCCACTTTTCATTACAATCATTTTCATTACAATCATTTTTCTTTCCTAAATTCCAATCCTATGTCCTGACTGTATATTCTAACTGCGCGTATTAGAGTTTCCAGTTTTTTTTTCATTTTTTGCAAATAGTTGGATGCCATCCATGTGCATTAAGTGACTGATTTTTTCTTGCGATCTACTGAGTTTGTATCCAGCTGTGCATTTTCTGAGTATGTGGTTAGGTGGCATCATCGCAATTATGAATACTATCGGTGATAGAGCATCTCCTTGAAATATACCTCCTTAGTCCTTTGCTTCAGCTTAGCTTCTCCCTCCTGCTGTACATTTAACTCTTCAGGTTTTCATGGTTTTCTTGATAAAGTTTATGACTTCATCTGATATTTTGAGGCAGTTTATTATGCAGCTTTGCAGGACCATATCATATGCCTTTTTGTAGTCAACCCAGGCCAAAACTAGATTTTTCCGTCTGGTCTTACTCTCATTTTGGATGTGTTGATCTATGTAAAGTAACTCTTATGTACCTCTGGATCCTTTGCGGCATTCTTTTTGCTCCTCAGGGAACAATCCGCGGCTTGTTAGCGAGTAGTAAATCTCTTTCCTTATTTGTACTGATAATATTTTCCACATCATTGGTAGGCAGGTTATGGGTCTGTAGTTATTTGGGGGCCGTTCCTTTGCTTAGGTCCTTTTGGATCAATATGGTCTTTCCTTTGGTCATCCATTTGGGTACGAACTACTTGTAGGCATATATTTATTTCTAGTGCTAGTCTGTCGTGAATGGAAGTGAATTTCATGAACTAGAAACCATATATTCCGCCATGGCGTGTCGTTTTCCAGTTTGATATTTTTCAAGTGTCATTTTGAGTAAATCGATGTGTATTTCTGCTTTCAGACTTCCTTTGAACCTTTCTAATTCTTTTGTCATATTGTTTATCCATTTGGCTTTTTCATTATGTTTTTTTTTTTTGGTTGCCATATTTTAGTCCAAATCATTCAGTTTCTCTTGCATCCAGTTGTTGGTATGTTTTTGTGTCATCGTCCTTCAAGTTGTTGGTAGAATTTTCTTCCGTTGTTTTTGAATGTCCAGTTTTGTCTGTATTGCTTTACCCTTTGTCGATATCTCTTTAATCTTTCTTTTCTGGTTTATTCCCGCAAGCTGTATTGTTGTTTTTTCTTGTATAGCCTTTTCCTTTTTGTCTCTACATATTCCAGCGTTTTTCCTTTGTTTTATGATTTTGGCTTGTTTTCGTAGATTTTTTTTATCTGGGTTTCCCTTCAAATTTCCCATCCAGGTTTTGACTTTTTCTTCGTGCTTTTTGAGGGGATCCCAATTTTCTTACAAAGTAATTTCGCCCCTGTATAGATTAGTTCATTTATTCAGTTATATTATTCGTTGATTTGCAAGGTAGTACTTGTTTTTTTTTTTTATTCGTTTCTGTCTTAACTGTTCTCCATTCTACGTTCCTTAGAGATGGTAAGGTAGTCTTTTCCCCGTTCATAATTCCCTTTAAACTTTCTAGATTTACCTTTTGTTCCTGCGTTAGTTTTTGTTGTGGGTTGTTTGGTTGTGCGTTGTTTGGTTGTGTGGCGTTTCCATTTTCCGAAGTTGGCGGTTCATTTCGGTTAGGCTGTTTTTCTTTGTTAATTCTTGAGGTGTCTGATACTGTATTACTATCTTGTTCATTATTTATTTTCTGGTATATTTCTAATATTTCAAGGTCAGAAAACCAACCTTCCTTTATTATTGTCCTGACTTGATCAGCAAGTCTTTGACTTATTGTCTGAAAACTAGCACATTCTTGCCAGATCTCTATCATTCTTTTCCTATATCCTCTTTGTGTCGGGTTGCTCCTAAAATAACAGTGTAGTGCAAGTTGGTTGTCTTCCCTAGTTCACGTTTTGAGTTTACGTCTCTAGTTGGTGTTATTCCATAAATCGTCATTCGTGTACCTGAAAAAAGAACAGCCAACATTCGAAGGATGACGGTTGGGTCTCCCAAGTTGGCAACCAGGAGAGCACCTGTGGATCATGACACCCAAGCCTGTTGCCTGGGTCCCACGTTGTGTAACATTTTCATTCAACATTTTTATCATGGGTGGTATATTGTGGCTATACCAGACCCTGGTGTTATTTATTACCTGCACGCCTGACACAGATGTGACCTAGAATAGTCACTGTGACTTTCATGAACAGCGGCTCACAAAAAAAAACAAAAAAAAAAAAACACGAAAGCAAACATCCTAAGTTTTAAAGTCCGTTATCCTGCTTTTTTAGGCCTTAATTCTCGAACTAACTTCTAGAACTAGTTTCAGGTTTTCCTGTAGCACCTTTATGGTTACTGCCTTATTTTGAGACTTTATTTCCGTTAAGGCTGGTCCTACTTTTATAAAGATTAGGCTCCTGATGTCTTTCCAGTTGTATTGAGGACGATAACTGTTCTTAGCGGATATAGACTATATCAGGTATGTATTTTTCATCGATTGAGAGAAGACAGATTAGCTATATAGAATTTAGTGCGGTAAATTTAAACAAATCTATTTCATGATTTCGAAATAGTTTAGTTAAAAATAATTTTGAGAATTAAAAAGTCTTCATTAAAAATACAAAAGTTCACCAAAAGATTTTACGAGTAACGGAAAATCAATATTTTTTAAACTTAAAGACAAATTCTACTAACCCGATTTTCTTTGAATACAACACAGCAAAGATTCGTTCATCTGCCCTAACAGTTCGATTGGGGAAAGGAGTTTCTTGATATATTTTAAGAAATATAGGTCACATGACATTCTTGAATGTTCCATTGTAAATTCATTCATTTTTATTTATTTATGCATTTATTTTCCCCATTCCTCCTAAATCATCAAACACAACCTTGATTGCAGTAACATACTTCTTTGCCAGCTTTACCAACTAGTTTTCCCTAAAGTCTGGGTAAGAGAAAGTTTCCTCAGACCTTTCGTACTCTTCTAAGTATTTCAGCTAATCTTAACAGTGGTATGGTCAGGATGATTCCGATTCTTCTTTTCTTTGATCTACAGTTTCCCCAGAGTGTTTTTCAAGCCTTTATGGCCCATTCCAAGAGTGCCAACTGCAATTTACATTACCGTCACATTCATATTCCACAGCTTTATCTACTCTCTGGCAAGATCCAGGTATTTATCTATCACTTCGCTTTCTTTAATTTTCACATTATGGTTCGCTGGGAGGGCAAAATCCACTAGATGGTATGTTCTTTTTTATTCTAGTAAATTACCATTCAGTCTAGTATTCTTCTCTGGGTTTGGTGGTTTACTTGGATTTTGAAATTCCACAGAATTTCATGCGGCTCATTTTCTAGGATAGATATTATTATTATTATTATTATTATTATTATTATTAATTTTCTCTTTTGAGAGTTTTAACACCAGCGTTAGCTGATGGATTCTCACTGGAGTTTGAGTGACAAGTCTCCTCAAGGCTCCCAGACTCTTCACAGTATTCTGGCCAATCTTAACAATGCTGTAGGTTGGATGGTCTCCACTCGTCCTGTTATTTACAAGACCCCCTACCTTTTAGCAATCCTTTGGTGACTGTACCAAGGGCACCGATTACAATTGGTATCACCGTCACTTTCATGTTCCACAGTTTTTTCAGTTCCCAATCAAGGTCGAGGTAATTATCTTTCTTTTAGCTTTCTTTCAATTTTACTTTGTGGTCAGATGGGACAGAAAACTCCACAATTCAGCAAGTTCTCTTTTTTTGTTGCTTATTATAAGGTCTGGCCGTGTTTAGCTGATCCGTTTGCATGTCAAAATCCCAGAAGAGTTTGAGCGTCTCATTCTCCTGAACAGATTCTGGGTTGTGCATATATCATTTGTATGCTCAAATTTAAACTTCTTGTATAATTCCCAGTGGATCACCTTGCCGACCCAGTCGTGTCTAGTCTTATACTCTTTCTGTGCTAATTTGCTACGTTCGCTAATTATGTGATTGATCGTTTCGTCTCTATCACCTACATTTGCGATTTTATTGCGTCTTATCTATTCTTGCTTTGATATAGTTGGTTCTTATGGGGTTGTTTTAAGCTGCTATTGGAAGAGATTCAGTTTCTCTTTTTTAGGTTTTCTTTTCTTAGCCACTTCCAACTTTTTTGTGTGAGATATCGATTCTTTGTCGCATAAAATGTTCATATATCACTTCGCCTCATGTTTTTCTTCTAATTTTTGTTTCTGGTTATTGTTGTTTTGTTAATTCTCATGTTGTTAGTATTGTTTCAGGTGGTTGTAATCAGTCTTCCTCCGCGCTTTTCTACGGAGTCTTCGAGTATTTGTATCGATGCATCAACTCTGTCTTCAGGGCTGTCAAGTCCTCTTTTTCCTTCTTTTCTCGACACATATACTCTGTCAATATCATTTCTGGGATGTAAAGCCTCATGCATTGTCATTACTTTTCTTGTTTTCTTGTCTATTCGTTTAAGTTATTCTCCGGTCCACTTCAAGAATAGTCCCAAGTAACTTACGTGGAGGACAGCCCAGGCTTTTATCCCTTTTATAAAGTTTCTGGGATATAGTTTTATTTAGAGTTATTTTCTCGTTCTCCTGGGATACTCTTTTAACTTTTTTTTCATCTCCGCTTGTTTGATGGTGCCACCCTCTAAGATGCCCAAGTATTTCGAGGTTTTCTTATCTCCGAGCGTTCTATTTTTTCTTGATTGGTAGTTCCATTTCGTCAGTTAGATGTTTGCAATTTTTCATTACAAGCATGGCACATTTTTCTATCCTAAATTCTATTCCTATGTCCTGACTGAATATTCTAACTGCGTGTATTAGAGTTTCCAGTTTTGTTCATCTTTTGCAAATAGTTTGATGTCGTCCATGTACATTAAGTGACTGATCTTTTCTTGCGATCTACTGAGTTTGTATCCGGCTGTGTATTTTCTGACTATGTGGTTAAGTGGCATCATGGCAATTATGAATACCAACAGTGATAGAGCATCTCCTTGTGTGCTTCCTATATTCCCAAGTATTTGTAGGGTTCCTTTTCTTCTTGTGTTCTAATTTTTTCTTGGTTTGGTAGTTTCATTCCTTTGTTCATGTGTCGTTTCCAGCTTTTCATTATTAGTATGGCGCATTTTTTAATGCCACATTCCATCCCTATGTCCTTACTGTATATTCTCTCGGCGTGTATTAGAGTTTCCAATTGTTTTTCGTTTTTGGCAAACAGTTTGATATCATCTATGAATATTAGGTGATTGATATTATTATTATTATTATTATTATTATTATTATTATTATTATTATAATTATTATTATATGCATAAACACACAATGGTTCTTCTTACACATTAGTTCACACAAGCCCTTTAATTTGCGCCATCTTTTCCCAGTTTTTTCACTGTGAACAGAAACATTTTTGAGTCCTCTCTTATTCTCCATCGTTTTAATGATCTTCGTCCGGGACTTCTCTTGATAAAGTTGTTTTTGGTTGGAATACCGGGCGTTTTCTTTGAGTACTACGTGATCTAAGAACTTCACCGAAATCTAACCTCCTCTTCTGCCCTGAATCGTCTGGCTTGCCTCCTCAACCACTCAGCCGATCGAATATGGTGACCTTGCCAAATTATGGTTAACAGCTTTTTTTTTAAGTCTGGTGTGGTAAATCAAACATATCTTGATACGTTTATCCTGCCAAATGAGATTTTGAACATTGTCAACTCATCTCACTTCTTTTAAAGAATAAGTTATCTATTCGCAGTCCACGACCACTCATAATGTTACAAGAGTTTTAAAAAATTAATAAAAACAGCAATAGTAATTTAAAGAATTAAATATCAATAGTCGTCAGTCCGCGGTTGGCATGTACAAAAAGTTTAACGAAACATATGGGTTTTATTTCCACCACCCTATCCTCTATTATATAAAAAGAAAGGCTTTTTAATTTCTATCAAATTCTTTATAATACTCACTTTGGTCAAAGATTCAATATAATGCCATATGATTACATTCAATAACCCCAAATGGCTTAACATGGTTTTGTTTTCGTTTGGTTTATTTGTTTATCGGCGTATAAATTCCTTAAGAATTGTTTGATAATTTTCCGACTGTTATAATGTTTAAAGTATTCCTTTCTAATTTTAATAATCTATAGATAATTATATGGTTTCAATTAGCTATTCACATTTAATAATAATAATTATTTGTTTTCATACAGTTATATGACATCCTATTAAATACAAATAATTTGCACAGCTATATGGTTTCTAGAATATGTAATACTAATAACTTTGTTTGAGAGTGATGGCAATGAAAGGGTATTCCACATTCTTCAGAACTCAAAAACCGAAATACAGTTTAGAGTCATACCCAGGTACCTTGTTGTCGGAATGATCTGGGGTCTTGCCCCTCTGGACAGGATGCAATATTAAGTGTGGAGTCACCATTTTCACTCTGAGTCAGAGTGGTCGTACCTAGCGTACATAATTGGATCAAATAGATCTGTTTCAAAATTTATAGATAGAAATGCTTGAAACTATTTTACTACGTGCAAATTATTAGTTAGAAGAATACTCGAAAACTTATTACTGCGTCAACAAATGATTATTATCATTCTTTGAAACCATATAGTTCTGTATAATTTTCTGTATAAAATTTCAGCTTTAAATTACACATTAACAGTTGATATGCTGTTAAACAAATAAACCAAATTAATAGCAAATTTTAAGAAGAAAAATTGGTTGTTTTGTTGTTCATGGCATATTAACCTTTGTAGGTTATTCAACGCCAAATCCATTTTTATACAAATTATCAGTTCTATTTTAAAAAATTCAGTTTAACATGAGTACACAGTTTAACTGCGAAAAGCATTTCTATTTCAACCTATTCAGTTTAGTCAAACAGTTCTAATTCAAACAATTCTGTTTAGTATAAGTATATTTTTGTCCACACACAATTAAATATCAAAACAGTTCTATTTCAAGTAACTCAGTTTAAGATAAGTACGCAGTTTTTCTTCTATTTGACCCATAGATTGAACCCTATCAGGTGCTACCACTCCGGGCCAGAGTGGACCAGGGAGTGATGGCAATGAAGAAGTACTCCGGATTCCCCAAAGCTCCAGCATTACTAGAACCTAATCATCAGATTGTTTAGTGCTATATCCAAGACACTTGTTGGCGGGGGTATTACCCCTCTGCAGAGAGGCAGTCGGTGTATTCTGCACCCTAGCCGACTGGGCAAAGAAAAATTGGCCTTTTCCATTTACTTTAGACATAAGCAATTAGGAAATAACACTTTCTGGTTAGGAAAAATAAAAAGTAAAAATTTTACTGCAGCATAATTTAAAATCTTTTTTAGCAATGCCTCGTACTGACTGGAATAATGGTCCAGTCTATTTTTTTCTCGGTGGGTAATTTTACCGCTGAGAATTTCCTTTCAGGGCAAAGGAAAGTTTTGTTGCACATTATACTTTATAGACAATGATTGTGGACGTTCTAATTCTATCAGGATGGTCATCCGGTCGGATGTCACACTCATCCCAAAATATCCGCGTGGATGCTTTACATTTCAACGTGAAATAATGGAAAACACAAAGACTTACTAATTATATGCAATCATAAACCAGTCCCTTCATTGCGGTCGAATTTAGTAATGCGTGGGTTAAATCAGAAGAAAGTATACAATGTATGAAATTCATATACAGATACCTCATATATTAGAGGATTTTCTGACTGATGAGTCGACACTTTTACCTTGGATCATAGTGTAGTTTATGTGCATTCCGTTTGGGATCAAAGTATCACTTCGAGGGAGTTCTGCTTAGAATCAGAGTCTATGCATTCTGTATGGGATCAAAGTGTCTCTCCCAAGCTATCTGCTAAAGATCAGAGTATAGTTTCTGTGCACTCTGCCAGGGATCAAAATGCCACCCTCCGGTATCTCTGCCAAGGACCAGAGTGTAGTATCAAAGAAAGTAATAGTGTAATTGTCAATGAAATATTACCAGCGGAGTTTATCGAAATTGAATCGAATTTATCAGTTAAAAAATAGGTACATATGAATTCTATTATGTCAGATTTATAATCAAATGAATTTGTTGGTAGATTTTAAATTTAATTCGCTAATTACTTTGGGGGTAAAAAAAATAAGGTAGTGTTATGTAATGTTAGGCCGATCAGTGTAGAAGTTGAAAAGAGATATATATTCTGGGTCGAGGGGTGGGCAGGCAGGGCACTCACCTGTTTGAGAAAACCATTGTGTGATTATCACGAATGGAAATCAAGCAGCAGGAGTTGAATAGGTATACATACGCTGATTGATAGCTGCCACGTTATTGAAGGAAAAAAGAATAGACAGCGAAAGTAAATTCCGATTCTGATAAGCCAAATCCAAGCGATAGACGCGGTCAGTCTTACAGAGTGACCGCTCTGACGGTTCAGCGTTGGTAAGAGCAAAGTTTGTGAAGGTTTTTAAAAAATGTAACGCTTTTCACACGAAATTATTCTTCCTCGCTCCAATGTGAAGACCAGAAATAAAAATTGCTGATTCTAAAGGAAATGTAGAAATAAACTGAGAGATTAAAAAATTTAAATCGTTGGTTAGTTGTTTGGGTTTTATGGCATATCAATCTTTTTAGGTTATTTATAGCCAAATCCATTTTTATGCAAATAGTTCTATTTCAAACAATTCAGTTAGCATGAGTACAAAGTTTAATTGTCAAAAACATTTCTATTTCAAGCTATTCAGTTTATTCAAACAGTTCTAATTCAGCAAATTCAGCTTAGTATAACTACAGATTTTGTTTACACACAGTTAAATGTCAAAACAGTTCTACATCATTACAATTCAGTTTAGTGTAAGTAAAGTTTCAATGTTAAAAACAGCTCCATTTCAAACAATTCAGTTTAGCATAAGCATACAATTAAAATATAAGCACAGTTTAATTGTCAAAAACATTTCTTTTTCACGCTATTCAGTTTAGACAAACAGTTCTAATTCAAACAATTATGTTTAGCATTAGTATGCAGTCCTATTTAACCCATATATAGGGCCCTTATCAGACGCTACCACTCCGGGCCAGAGTGGACCTGGGAACAATGGCAATGAAGGGGTGCTCCGCATTCCCCAGATCTCTAGCATCACTGGAAACTTATTATCAGGTTGTTTATTATCATATCCAGAACACTCATGGGGTGGGGTTTTACCCCCCCGCAGAGGTGCAGTCAGTGTATTCTCCAGCCCCAGCCGACTGGGCAATACACAGAGTTAATGTCGAAACAGTTTTATTTCAGATAATTCAGTTTAGCAGAAGTACCCAGTTTAAATGTCAAAAGAGTTCTATTTTAAACAATTCAGTTTAGCATAAATACGCAGTTTAAATGCAAAAAACAGTAAACTCAAGAAACCACGCTTTAGTCCTATTTAACCCATAGATAGGACCCTTATCAGGTGCTACCACCCCGGACCAGAGTGGACCTGGGAGTGATGGTGATGAAGGGCTACTCCGCATTCCCCAAAGCTCTCGTATTACTGGAATCTCACCATCAGATAGTTTAGGGTCATAATCATAATCAAGACACTCGTTGGGAGAGTGGTCTTACCCCTCTGCAGAGAAGCAGTCGATGTATTTTACAACCCGACTGGGCAATTTTAAATCGTGTTACATCAATCCGTAAAAACGACGATACATGGTTTGCGAGTCCTTTCCGAGAAGAAGCGACAAGTAACCTGATAACAGCAATTCAATAGTAGTAAAAAGGCAATAAAAATGTATTATTGTTTTTTTATACTTTCATAGCGACTTCTACTGCCATCAATGGCTTTGTTAGATAGATAGATAGATAGATAGATATTTAGATATAAAGCGATTATGATTCTGTTATCTGAAAGTATTCTTCAGATGACAGAAGTGATTAAAAGTAGATCAGTTGACAAATCATTTGCATGAAATTTCAAGCTATTTTTGTCTTGAAATATCTAATATTTTAACATTTGCTTTAAACTTTTGTCAATTAAATTTGTGCGCATTGATAACTATGGGTTTTACAGATTTTATTACCGTTTTAGATTTTACCTAACAGTGAGTGTACCAATTTTAATTATATATATATATATATATATATATATATATATATACATATATATATATATATATATATATAACTGAACTGTTAGCTTTTTCACGAGTCGAAATCAACAGGAAAGTATGTAACCGAAACAAAAGTGATACATATGCTTTAAAATCGCTTTGCTGACGTTGAGTTTCCTTGTGGCGATGCGGTAGACTATCCGACTAGCGTAAAAGTCAGCCAGTTTTCAGTCCCAGCTTCGAGCATCTTGTGTGTGTAGCCACATTAAAGAGTTGGGATAAACGAAACAGAGGGTCTGAGGATGAGACTATAAATAATGAGATATAAATTCAAAGTTTTAGAAGTACGTTGATTTGTTTTTGCTTGCGAGAAACCTAATTGTATATTTCATTTAGGATTTAAAGTAGTTTTTTTAATGGTAAATCAATAAAAAAATTTTTTATAATGCATGGATTTATCTGCACTTTGAAAATATCTATTTAATCATAAAGGCACTATTTAGTTGAATTTCATAAAAGCATCGCTAGGAAATCAAGTTAGAATATAAACAGTCCATTAACTATTAGCTTTAAAAATCGCTTTTAATTCTTTAGAAAGAAAACGAAGATAGAGTGAAAAAAGGAAGATGAGAAAGAGAATATAGTGAAAGAGAGAGAGAGAGAGAGGGGGGTAGTAGGGAAAGTGATAAAAAGAAAGAGAAAGCGAATATAGCAATGATTTCCGGTGAGAAATTATATTAGAAATATTGAATAATTCATTGCTTGGCAAAACTCAGTTTTAGTTTGAAGTTATTTTTTTCTTATCTATTTATAATAATAGTTCATTCTTCTTGTGAAGTGGTCTTATTCCGGAACGGATATTCGACTCGAAGCTCATCCTCTCCTTTGTGCTGGAAGTCATATATCAAGACACAAAAATTGTAGCCTTATCAGGAGAGCCAACAATATACCGACTATATCAGCTGGAGAAACACCAGTTCTGAAGAGTGTATGATAACCTTTCGTTGACATTAATCCCAAATTCCTTATGAGTCTCGGCTGATCAGAATCAGAATTAAATTTGTTTCTTTTATGTTCCTTCTATCACGGGACACCAATCAATCAATCAATCAATCAGCGCACGCCCACTTACTCAGCAACCACCACACGATCTCCACTCGTGATAATCACAAGGTCATACATCTGATGTCAATTTCTGCACAGATAAGCCTAGACTATTTTATAATATAAACATTGTTATTTTTAAACCTGTTTTGTCGGGTTTTTTTTCAAGCAATTTCAAATATCCACACACACACACACACACACACACACACACACACACACACACACACACACACACGCACAAAAATGTGTGTGTGTCTGTGTGTGTGTCGCAAGGGTTACTATTGTAAGGTTCGACGATGTTTGCATTTCTCTTTGCCCTAATGTCACGTTCTCTGATCCGTATCAGTAGTACCTGAATTTTAATTATTAGTATTAGATCGGAATAGGAAATACATTTTATCCCAATAAATATGCACTTGCATACATGTGACTATAAATCTTTAAATCTAAATTAAAGTGGCGAACGGTTTCAGTTACAAGGCGAAAATGTTTACAGTTTTGGATTGACTCGAACTACGAACGAGTAAGATTTTATTCTATTTCCGATCTTCTGGTGGCCATTGCTCGTACTACAAATAAAATTACTTTTAAATACAAATAATTTTTTAAAATTTCAGTCAAAGTGTCTCTACGTTCTTTTTTATTTCTTAAATAATGACTTAAAACCTGAAATGATCTTATACTTTAATAAAAGCAGCTCTACGTCCTTTATTTTCAATAATTGGCATCTTACAATCCGTTTGTAAAATGATGAAATGCTGCCAGTTGGAACAATGCCTGAAAACGTAACATGCTCTATTCATAGTAAGGTAATAAGTAAATAGGTAAAATAATATCATAGATGATTGACATTGGTTTATTTGAAATTAAAAAAAAAATATGTGACTGCAAAACCTTAAGTCTAAATTCAAATGGAGAGCAGTTTCTGTTACAAATCGAAAATTTTAACAATTTTGGATTGGATCAAATTACGAACAAGATTTTATTTTAGATTTTTATAGAAATGATCATAATCTACGGTATCTAAATAATCCAATCCTTTCCTAAAAATTTACCAGTCAATATTTTTGTATTTGTGTAAATGCTTTCTCTGTGTAATTTGTGTGTGGTCTTTTCCGAAGTTGGCAGTTCATTTCGGTTAGATTGATCTTGTTTGTCAATTGCTGGTGTGTATAATATTGTATTAGTACCTTGTTCATTATTAGTTTTCTGGTGTATTTCTCGTATTTCAAGGTCAGAAAATTAACCTTTCTTTATTATTGTCCTAACTTGGTCAGCGAGTCTTTGGCTTATTGTCTGAAATGCTGCTTCCCGTGGTTTCAAATAAAAATAAAAACATTTCCTAAATTTTAACTTAAAGTATAACTATTTGATATATTTTTTCAATGTTCTTCAACCTACTCAAAATTCCTAGCCTCATTTGCCTTACAAAAGTTGGATCGTTATATTATTTCGATGATCGTTTATGTGGCATTAAAAAATTCGATTTCAAGCGGATATTTCGGACATAACCTCCCCTCTCCGTTACCCTTTTAGCTAAAATACAACAATTAAATTTCAAATGAACTGAAAATAAGGAAGAATTATTACATAATTCAAACATAAGCAAAAAAATTAAATACAAAATAAAAATTTAAGGAACAAAAACATACAAATTAAACACGTATTTGGCTACTTACAATATTTCAGCGAAACCAGAATAAGCTGTAGTATCGGTTTTTTTTATTGATTTCACTCACAATAGTAATTGCCCAGTCAACTGGGGGCGTAGAATTCACTGAATGCACCTCTGCAGGGGAATAAGACCCCCGCCAACGACTGTCCAGATATATGACACTAAACAAAGTTTCAGTAATGCTGGAGCTTTGGGGAATGCGGAGTACCCCTTCATTGCCATCACTCCCTGGTCCACTCTGGCCCGGAATGGTAGCACCTGATAGGGTCCTATCTATGGGTCAAATAAAACTAAATTGTGTACTCATACAAAACTGAATTTTTTAAAAATAGATCTGTTTTTGACATTGAAACTGTACTTACGCTAAACTGAATTGTTTAATATAGAACTGCTTTGACATTTAAATGTCTGTAAACAAAAACTATACTTATACCAAACTGAATTGTTTGAATTAGAATTGTTTGAATAAACTGAATAGTCTAAAATAGAAATGTTTTTGACAATTAAACTGTGAACTCATGCTAAACTGAATTGTTTGAAAGAGAACTGATTATTTGTATAAAATGGATTTGGCGTTAAATAACGCACAAAGGTTGATATGCCATAAAAAAAACAAACAAACAATCACAAATGTAAAGCTGTTTTTTGGGGGGGTGTCTTTCTTTCTATTATTTTTCTTTTTTCTTCCTTTCTGGCCAATTCTACACTCAAAAGCAAATCCTCTCTTGTTCGATTTTGAGTTTATTTTATTTTTTAAAAAAGCGCTCTGGTGGCATAAAAAAAATTCGATTTATAGCAGACCTCTCTGCTACCCTTTTAGCAAAAATACAACGCATATTATTATTATTATTATTATTATTATTATTATTATTATTATTATTATTATTATTATTACTATTACTATTATTATTATTATACTCCTTGAGTGTTTTTAACATCAACGTTAGCTGATGGTTTTTTTCTAGAGTTTGAGTGACAGTATGTCTCCTCAAATCTCCAGGACTCTTCTCAGTATTCTGGATGATCTCAACATTGCTGTAGTTTGGACAGTCTCCACCCGTCCTGTTATTTTCAAGTCCTCCAGTCCTTGTACCAATACTTTGGTGATTCTACCCAGAGCACCAATTAATTGATGTCATCGCCACTTTCATGATCCACAGCTTTTTCAGTTCCCTAGTAAGGTCGAGGTACTTATCCCTCTTTTCGCTTTCTTTCAGTTTTACTCTGTGGTCCGCTGGGATAGCAAAGTCCACAATTCGGCAAGTTCTCTCTTTTTCGTTGATTATTATAAGGTCTGGTCGTCTGGCCGAGATTCGGTGATCCGTTTGTATCTCAAAATCCCAGGGGAGTTTGTGTGTCTCATTCTCCAGGACATATTCTGAGTTGTGCATATATCCTTTGTTCGAATGGTCAAACTTCAGTTTCTTGCACAATACCCAGTGGATTACATTGCCCACCCATTTGTGCTTAGTCTTAAACTCTTTCTGTGCTAATTGCAGCATTCGCTAATGTGATTGATTGTTTCATCTCAATCACCACATAACCTCCATTTGCTTTTTGTTGCGTCTTATCTATTCTCGCTTTGATTTAGTTTGATATGGCGTTGTTATGTGCTGCTATTAGAAGCTTCTCTCTTAAGGTTTCCTTTTCTTAGCCACGTCTACGTTTTCCTGAGTGAGATGTCGATTATTAGCCGCTTAAAACGTTCATAGAGTTGTTTTTCTTCCCACTTTTGTTTTCTGGTTATTGTCGTTCTGCTGATCTTTGTGCCTTTAGTATTGTTTCTGGTGGCTTTGATCAGTCTTCCTCCGCACTTTTCTGTGTAGTCTTTGAGTCGTTGTATCGATGTGTCATCTTTGTCTTCAATGCTACCACGTTCTCTTCCTTTCTCTGTTCTTGACACATATCGTCTGTCAACGTCATCCCTGGGATGCAAGGCCTTGTGAATGGTCATTAGTTTTCTTGTTCTCTGGTCCATTTGTTTAAGTTATTCTCTAGTCCACTTTAAGAATGGTCCCGAGTATCTTACGAGGAATATAGCCCAGGTATTTATCCCTTTGATAAGGTTCCTGGTATTGAGTTTTGTCTCGAGTAATTTTCTGGTTCTTCTGAGACACTCTTTTTTAATTTTTTCTCTCATTTCCACTTGTTTGATGGTGTCAGCTTCCAATACCCCCAAGTATTTGTAGGGGTTCTTTTTCTCCGAGCGTTCTGATGACTATTTAATTTGGTAGTTCAACGCCTTCCGTCATGTGTCATTTGCCACTTTTCATTACTAGCATGGTGCATTTTTCAATGAAAATTTCCATTCCTATATCTTGACTGTATATTCTCATAGTTTGTATTAGTGTTTCCAATTCTTTTTCGTTTTTGGCAAAAAGTTTGATGTCATCCATGTACATGAAGTGGTTGATCTTTTCTTGCGATCTACTGAGCTGTGAATTTCCTAAGGATGTGGTTGAGTGGCGTTATCGTTATTACAAATAGTAATGGTTATAGTGCATCTCCCTTGAATATGCCTCTTGGGATCTTTACCTCTGCTAACATAAACTGACCACTTTTTAATTGTAACTATAATAATTGGCATACCATTGTACTGTGTTCTTGTGATGACTAATGAAGTAGTAGACATCATTAAGAGGTTAACATTTATACCTTTCGGTGACAATTTCTCATACAATAAATATAACAACAGGAGTACAATTTTTTAAAACCTTGATTTTCCAGGGACTAGAATAATCTCTGGAAAAAGCTACAGAAAAAAGGTTATAGCTTCGGTTTCTGTCCAGGAAATGTTCAGCTTGATGTCCATTTTAAGCAAATACATAAAGTTTGAGTTTAGTTAACCCGATGGCACAAAGTGAGGTTTTAGTTTAGATATATTTACATTGTTAAACGAGGGAGGTGCGTTTAGTGAAACAGTTATCTATGGGCCAAATAGAATGAACTGTGTGCAAACAAATGACTGATCTTAAATTGTGACTGTTATATAGCAATACGTGAAACAATTTAACTGTGTGGAAAAAAGCTCTGGCTTGTTTAAAAATGTTATCAACAAAATGTGTATATAAATCATATATATATATATATATATATATATATATATATATAGTTGATATGTATAGACATGATTTGGCATTAAATAACCTACAATGGTTAATATACCATGAAACCCAACCAAACTATTCTAAATTATTTGAAATTAGGCTTTATTAACTGAATTGGTTAAATGAAGTTATTAGTACATAAAATAAAATTTCAATATTTTTGTATTATACCAATTTTGACACAAGGCTATGAACAAGCAATAAAATAATTTTTGATCAGTCTCTGAAAGTATCATTTTAATTTATATTTTTCCATTTTTGCAAATATTTAGTTTTCTTTTTTCATGACTTACTCATTAACATCCAGCAATGTAGAAAAACCTAGCCAGCTCTTCATTGGCTACACAATTTTTGAGGTGAAAAATATTTATTGTTGATATTATTTCTATTCCACTCCGTATTCCTATGAATGTTGCCTTCTTGTAATCTTCAATTGACTCATATATCAGGAAGACGATCTCGCATAGTCGATGTAGTCAGGGGCCATTTTAATTTTCGTTCATTAATAAGTTTTTCTGTGAACTTCGGATAAACAGACAAATAAAAACATAGAAAGTATTCTTGTAGAGACAAGCATCATGAATTTTGAAATCATTTACACTAAATAAGTGTCAGAGATTTTTAAAGATTAACCGTCAAAAGGATGAAAAAACTAGGAGACCCAAATTTTTAACCGGAAGTTCAACTAGAGAGATTTCCTTTTTAAATACCTTTAATCAATCTACTTCCTTTCGTTCGAGGTTGATGTCAACTACAAGAAAAATGAGTAGCAGATCGTATGCAAATGTTAAAAGCAAATAGGTTAAGCTCCTAGTCAATTTAAATGTGAATTACCGTGATATCATTTGAAAACAGAACGAGTCATTGTTAATATGATATTTCCTTAACATCACTGTTGCTCTATGGAATACCTCAACATCTGGTGTTGATGTGGGTGGAAGTTAAGAGAAAACACTTTCTCGAAATATACAAAGTTGTTTTAATTAGTAGGTTATTATTAAGATTCGAACATAGTCTTCGATTTGCGTTAAGAGAACTTAGTCATCTGCTTTAACTATGCTGAGCGACAGAATTAAGAGAAATTTACTATTGTTGTTATTTAGTGAGCTTTGCTGAGTCTCGCACGCAGGTCTTTAGATTGCTGCAAGTATTTGGTGCAACTAAGTTTGGTTTGATTTGGTTTGGATTTTTTGCTTTTGTTTAATGGCATATCAACATTAATGGGTTATTTCACGTCATACAAATCTTTGTAGAAGAAAAAATGTGGTACTATTTAACCCATAACTGGGAGAAAAAAGGGGTTCATACCTTTCTCCGAAAGTGAACATAATATAGGGACTGGAGTTCGAACTCGATATCTACAAAGTCACAGCCCAGCACGTTATTCCCTACATCTCGGGGACTCCTCGTGCTACTGTTTGATTACCCATCTAAGACGAACATTATATATCTGTTAGTATGTATGTATGTATGTATGTACCAGCCCCACTGCACAAGCAGGAAGTGACACAAGGTTAATAGCTAAGCAGAGTTTAATAGGTTTGAATTCAGAGTTTTCCTTCTTCCAGACTGGTTACCTAACCAAGACTGAAGAACCCAGTCTGTCCTACAATTTACACATAGCTGGAGGAAGAATAATTCGATTCATACCTTTCCCAAGTGTATTAGTACTATGTGAAATGCAATCCTCATCATCCAGGGTTTGATCTTGTGTCGCCGTGTCCATTTCGTAAGATGATAACCACGGATACCTCCTCTTACATCTCGAGCACTATCTATCTATCTATCTATCTATCTATTTTAATCTGTCTATTTCTCTGTCTATTAATTCAATGAAAGTAAAAAAATAGAGATAGAGAGAAAAATAGATATGTAAATTGAGTGGGACAGAACGCAAGAAAAACCTTTAAAAGGACGAGACACAATTACCTTAATTCAATTTGTGATTGATTATTCAGTATAATCAAATATATCTCACATAAAGAGAAGTAGAGAGAGACTGAGAGAAAAAGAGAGAGGGTGATATCATATATTTTTTCTTTAAAAATGACTCACTGCAAAAAGATTCAGTTTCTCTAACACTTGAACTTATTGCTCTCACTGTGAAGCATCAAAAGTGTCATTTAATAAAAACAACTTTGTTTTGCACCCAGGTATTTTGTACTTAAAAGTGCGCACATACAACTCTTGATTAAGCATGGGAATTGGAAAGTACGTCAGGGTTTGTGCTTACTTCTCAATTTCCAGATTTTTGTATGTTCAATATCTGCGAAGGGAAATATTTACAATCAGATCTCCCTTGTCAAAATTCTTTCAATAATATTTGTTATAACGATGCATAAATAAATAGTTTACCTCTTCTCTGAATAAATAACATAATAATTTACAAAATACAATAGAGTAAGCATGTTTCAGGTTTTGTGTCCTTGAAAGTGAGAAATCATCACACAGGTTAGAAATGTTGATAGATGATCTGAATAAAAGAAAGAAAGAAAGAAAGAATAGAAGTAGAAAGAAATCTATTACGTAAAAATGAGAAAGGACGAGAGAACAAGAAGAAGAAGAAGAAGAAGAACAACAACAACAACAACTAAAAAAAAGAAGAACGAAACTAGAAAAACAAGAACAACAAGAACAACAAAAACAAGAAAGGAAATTAGAAAACTTTAGCAAAAGATAAAAAATATAAGAATGAAATCGGTGAAGCAAGAAAAAAATGTAAGAAAGAAAGAAAAAGACAGGAAAAAAAGAAAAGGAAAATAATCGGTTTGGCTTCTTTAATTTGTTTCATACCATACCCTATTGCTTCAAATCTATCAAATACTAATAATTTTCGAACTTATCTATTTGATCCATAGTTTGGATTCTAACATACACTTGCACATCAGGTGCGGATTGACATTGAAATAATGGCATCGAAACCTCAAACTGGATGCAATTTAGTGTCATAGTTAGGACCTCTTTTTTAGTAGAGTGTTTTATCTCTTGGAGGAATGTAGTCGGTTTCTTCTACTTTTCGCTGACAGTTCAACAGAAAAGTAAATGAGATAAAAACGAAAAATAAGGGCAATAAGCCCTTAGAACCCGAGCGGCCGGTAATTGTTGCCACTACCCTAAAGTACATATACCCGGCTTGTTTTTGAACATCATTCAAAATAAAATGAATTGATACTTGTCATATAGAATGATCATTTTGTCTCAACGTTCTAACAAAAACGGCTGACATTTTGTAACAGGTAGTCCTAATGATTTTAAAAGCATTGGCCCTTTTGTTTTTCACTATCAACGGTGACTTCTTTATTATTATTATTATTATTATTATTATTATTATTATTATTATTATTATTATTATTATTATGTTCGTTATTATTACTAATCGGAATTACATAAGGTATTATGGCTGGGAAATCTTCATTCCTACCCACTCGTCGCAAATAAAATGTAATTTTATATTTGATATGCGATTTTATTATTTTTGATACATTTTAAATTGCCTATAAAATGATTTAATTTCTTAATTAACAGCCTAATAAGTTGTTAAATAAGAGATTGCACTCTTCTATATTTCAGCTATTTTAGGATGATATAGAAAGAGGTACGAACATAGTGGGGTGGGGCTCAGATTCTTAGGATTAAAAACAGCTACTTCAAACAAAAACTAAACATAAATGAGATAAGATAATGGTAAATACTAA
Organism: Sepioteuthis lessoniana; assembly: GCA_963585895.1. Classification (NCBI taxonomy): domain Eukaryota; kingdom Metazoa; phylum Mollusca; class Cephalopoda; order Myopsida; family Loliginidae; genus Sepioteuthis; species Sepioteuthis lessoniana. The sequence continues at coordinate 41,760,338 of OY757932.1, forward strand.
TTTCTAAGTAAATCATAACTTTAAAACATGCTTCAGACTTGTTTTTGAACATCCCTCAAAATAAAATGAATTGATACTTGTCATATAGAATGATCATTTTGTCTCAACGTTCTAACAAATTATCATTAGGTGCCCAATTCGTGCGGCCTTGTGCTACATCTAAGCAAAAAGCTTAGTAAATTACCTCAACGTTCTAACAAATACGGCTGACATTTTGTAACATTTTTTAATGATTTTAAAAGCATTGGCCTTTTGTTTTTCACTATCAACGGTGACTTCTTTTTTATTATTATTATGTTCGTTATTATTACCAATCGGAATGGAAAGAACTTCCAGATCAAGAGAACCTAGGTTTCTCCTCACAGTAAAATGTGACTTCTTTTCGTAACTATTAACTAAAAACAAAAATACACTTAAAATATAGCTGAAAATCAATGAAAAAGATTAAAATGCTTGTTTGGTTGGTTATTTGTTTGTTTGGCAGGTCTTTCAGCATTATCAACCATCCCTGGGTTATTTTTGCGAAGTCAGTAGAGTCTGCAATTACATAAGGTATTATTTGACCCATATTACCTTTCGATGGGGCTTATAATACAACGATTGTATCCTCTGAAGAGGTGCCATGGATAGGACACTAAACTGTCTCCGGTGGTGAGGCTCCAGTTCCGGAACTCTGGAAAGTGAGAAGTCGCCTATTAATTGCCATTATTTCCTGATTCAGCTTGTCTCAGAGAGGTTGTACCTGTTCCGGTCTCATTCATCGGTCAAAAAGAACTGTTTGAACATTTTTAGTATTAGATACGCATGTTTGAAACCATATAACTGTGTTCAAATTATTTATATTGAGAACAGTTACTTGCATTATTATTTGTTCTCTTTTAAGAGCTTTTCACACCAGCGTTAGCTGATGGTTTCTCACTGAAGTTTGAGTGACAACAAGTCACCTCAAGTCTCCAGGACTCTTCTCAGTATTTTGGCTGATCTCAACAATGCAGCAGTTTGGATGGTCTCCACTCGTCCTGTTATTTCCAAGTCCATCAGTCCTTGTACTAATCCTTTGGAGATTCTACCAAGAGCACCAATTGGTATTATCGTCACTTTCATGTTCCACAGCTTTTTCCATTCCCTAGTAAGGTCGAGGTAATTATACCTCTTTTCACATTCTTTCAATTTCACTCCGGGGTCCTCCGGGACAGCAACGTCCACAATTCGGCAAGTTCTCTCTTTTTTTATTTCGCCTTCGTTCAATTTTACTTATAAGATCTGGTCGTCTGGCCGAGATTTGGTGATCCGTTTGTATCTCAAAATCCCAGAGGAGTTTGTGCGTCTCATTCGATAGGACGGATGCTGGGTTATGCATATATCCTTTGTTCGTATGGTCAAACTTCAGCTTCTTGCACAATTCCGAGTGGAACACCTTGCCCTGTGTAGTCGTGCCTAGTCTTATATACTTTCCGTGCTAATTTGCTGCATTCGCTTATTATGTGATTGATCGTTTCGTCTCTTTCACCACATAACCTACATCTCCTGTTTTGATCCGTCTTATCTATTCTCTCTGTGATATGATTAATCCTCATGGCGTTGTTATGTGCTGCTATTAGAAGACATTCAGTTTCTCTCTTAAGGTTTCCTTTTCTTAGCCATGTCCTCGTTTTCTCGTCTGAGATGTCACTTGTTAGCCGCTTAAAACGTCCATAGAGTTATTTTTCTTCCCGTTTTTGTTTTCTGGTTATTATTATTATTATTATTATTATTATTATTATTATTATTATTATTATTATTCTTTTCTATTCACTTTCTTTCAGTTTTACCCTGTGATCAGCTGGAACAGCAAAGTCCACAATTTTGGTAGGTTCTCTTCTTTTTTTTGCCTATCACTAGGCCTGGTTAGGGTTAGAAATTAGGTGATCCGTTTGAATCTTAAATTTTCAGAGACAGATTCCGGGTTGTGCATATACCATTTATTTGTATGGTTAAATTTAAATTTCTTGCACAATTCCCAGTGGATTACCTTGCCCAGCCATTATTATTATTATTATTATTATTATTATTATTATTATTATTATTATTATTATTATTATTATTATTTTCTCGTTTCCGAGTTTTCAGCACTAGCATTAACTGATTGTTTTTCACTGAAGTTTGAGTGGCCGCAATTCTTCTCAAGTCTCCAGGACTCTCCTCAGTGTTCTGGCCGATCTTAAAAATGCTGCTGTTTGGATGGTTTCCACTTGACCCCTTATTTTCAAGTCCTCCAGTCCCTGCATTAACTCTTTGGTGATTGTACTAAAAGCACCAATTATAATTGGTATCACAGCCACTTTCATTTTCCAGAGTTTCTTTCGTTTCCTTGCAAGGTCCAGGTACTTATTTCTCTTTTCGCCTTCCTTCAGTTTAACTCAGTGGCCTCCTGCGGTATTTATATTTGATAGGAATTTTTAAAATTATATAACTGTGTGCAAATAATTGACGATTCTTATTAAATTTGAAGAGTTAATCAAACCCTAAAATTATGGATAAATTATTAGGAATAATTACATAGGACCAAAATTGACTATAAATGTGCACTGTCATTATTTACTAGAAATTCTATAATTGCTCAAAAAAGATTGCCTTCGGCATTAAATAACCCCATAAGGGTTGACATGCTGTAAAATCAACCAACTATTATTTACTTGAAATGATATAATTGCTTAAAAAAAGTTGACTTCAGTATTAATCATCATTTCCAACAGGTAAACATTTCTTTCAATATTTTAAGGGACAACGTATTAATGTATTTAAAAATCATTTTAAACATTATCTTAAGCAGCATTATTTGACCCATATATGACATCCTAACAGGTACTTCCGCTCCACTTCAGAGCAGACCTAGAATTAATGGCAACAGAGGTGTACTTCACACTCCCCGTAGCTGTAGAAGAGGAACCTCACCACCGGATGCATTTAAGGATTTTTATCTGAGCACAGGTTGAACATGAAAACTCACTTTGCTAATGGAAGGAGTAGCCAACCTTGTTAATTTTGATGCCTTTGCTCAAAACTCTTAATTGCTCAAATAATCTTAATAAAGATTAATTCTGTGTTAGTTCAAATACTTATGAGCAGTACTTTTTAAATAACCTTTATGGGCATTATTTTAAAGAAAGAAGAGATTTTTTACATTTGTTAGTTAGCTTCGTCTTGTTTGAGATTCATGTTTTCAGTTCTTATCCTTCGTTGATTGAGACAACAGCTCGTTGATAATGAAATAATGTTTTAAATTAGCGGCAAAGAAGAACAGAAAAATTTGAAGAATAGTTTTTTTTCTAGATCGGGACAATTTGGTGCGGTCAATATTCATGTAAAAATTTAGATCCCTGCGTCTAGGTTAGGTCGTGATTCTTGAAGGGCTTCATGCATCAGTGCATACACCGTTATAAATAATAGCTTTAACTACTTTTGAAGTTTTCCTACAGATCAGTTGCATATCCAATACTCAATTTACGTCAAAAACCTTCGTATTACGTGATTTGTAATTCAATATTTGGACTATTCATATATTAATTAACCATATTTTTTCTAAATTTGTTCAAAGAAAAAAAAACACTCCCTTGTTGGAAATTCTGCAAATAATTAATTAATAGCCAATAAGACACACACACCAGAGATCAGTTGGATAGTTGATTGCTGCACCGAATTACTTCACTTAGCGCGCATGCGCGCGCGCACACACACACACACACACATATATTTATTCAGCATTGCCGTTAAACAAGTTTAACCTTATTATGAAAAACCCAGTCAGCTGGGTCTGTAGAATACACCGACTGCATCTCTGTAGGATAACACTTCCCCATAATGAATGTCTTGGATATGGCATTAAACCATCTAATTGTGAGGCATGTAGAGTATTTCTTTATTGCCATTGCTTCCAGGTCAGCTCTAACCCAGAATGGTTGCACCTGATAGGGTCCTATCTAAGGGGCAAATGAATAAACAAATGACTGATACTAATTGAATAGTAAGGGATACATAACAATACTTGTGACAATTTGACTGCGGTCAAATGAATGAATAGTGTTGAGTAGAATAATTAGGGTTAAATAGCACTAATTGTAACCACTTCAATGTTTGCAAACGAATGACTAATATTAAAAAGAATGATTAAAGTTAGATAGCTATAATTAAAACAATTTAACTGTTTAGAAACAATAGGACTATCTGTGTGCAAATAAACTAATTGTAACTCATTTGTAAAGGACATTCCATACAAACCGATCACCTACAAATTATATATGTATATCCATTTAAATGTGTTCAAACAAATGATAAATAGTAAACAGAATTATTCATATTGGATAAAAATACTTATTTAATTGTGTCCAAAAATAAGCTTAGGCTCATGTAAAAATGTTATCAACAAAATGTGTTTACAAATCATATATTTAATATATATGCATAACCCGGATTTGTCATTAAATAACCTGTAATAGTTGATATGCCATAAAACCCAATCCAACCAGCAAATGATTTATAATGAATAGAATTTTTAGTGCTATATAGTTATACTTGAAACCAATTAAGTGTGTAGAAACAATAGCAATATTAGTGTTCAAACAAATTAGTTGTAACTCATTTAAAAATGAAATAACTGAAAAATATTCTCTTACAAATGATATGTATATTCATTTAAATGTGTGTAAACAAATCATTAATAGTAAATTGAATTATTCGTGTTAGATAGCAATAAGTGAAACCATTTAACTGTGGGAAAAAAATGAGCTCAAACTAGTTTAAAAACGTTATCTACAATTCAACCAACCAACATTTTATAAAACCTAATTCTCTTCTAAAACACAAAAACCAAAGTTTCATCATTTCTTATGGATTGTAATAAATGAAGACGAATATTCGTAGGTAATATTAATTACCAAACTTAACTGAACTCATTCTTTGTAACCAAACATATGGATATGTAGAAATCTAAATGTTAATGTGCTCATTTACGTTTATGCAATTTTATTTTTTTAATAACAGAGTTTTTAGATTTAATCATCATTCGCCTAGAAGAAAGAAAACAAAATGATAAAGAAAAAATTACAAGAAAGGTGGAAGTTTGATTGATTGATTGTGTTTTATGGCATATCAACCTTTGTTGGTTATTTAATACCAAATATATCTTTATACAAATAAACAGTTCTATTTCAAACAATTCAGTCTTGCATAAGTACACAGTTTAATTGTAAAAAATATTTCTATTTCAAGCTATTCAGTTTAGTATAAGTTTACACACAGTTAAAGGTTAAAACAGTTCTATTTCAAACAAATCAGTTTAGTATAAGTACACAATTTAGTTCTATTTGATCTACAGATAGGACCCTATCAGGTGCTACCTCTCCGAGCCGGAGTGGATCTGGCAATGAAGTGGTACTCCGTATTCCACAAAGCTCCAGCATTACTGGAACCTCACCGTCAGATTGTTTAGTATCATTAATCAGGACGTTCGTTGGCGAGGGGTCTTACCCCTCTGCAGAGAAGCAGTCGGTGTATTCTACCGCCCCAGCCGAGTGGGCAAGAAATAAGAAAGCAGAAAAAGAAAGAAAGACAGAAAAAAAAAGAAAGAAATGTAGTAAGTAAAAAAAAAGGGGTGGTAGAATAAAAAAAGAAAGATGAAAATAAATAAGTGAATATATATATATATATATTTAGAGAGAGAGAGAGAGAAAGAGAGAGAAAGAGTGATATATATATATATATATATATATATAGATATATGATTTTAATGTCAAACTGTTGTCACAAGAACATCAAGCGTGTCTTATAATAAAAACAATTTCGTTTTGCCGTCAGACAGACTTAATGCTCTTGATCAACCTCAGAAACACAGAAGGCTGTGGCGGTACGGTTTGTGCATACTTTTAAAATCTAGGTTTTTTTAAATGTTCAATATTTTCTTGGAAAAACATATGCTTATGTATTAAAAACGATACATGAATGATTTGTCATTTATTTGTCTCAATGCAATATAATATTGAATAAATTATGATGTACAACACATGAAGTGTGTATCAGTTTTTGTTTCTTAAAAATTGGGAAATCATCACACCAGTTAGAAAGGCTGATAAATCATGTGAATAATGAGAGTATCAAAATAGGTTTAAAGATGAACGGAATTAGGACAACAATGCTTTATTTGTAGCGTCCTGAAAATAAGGAAAAAAGTCAAATAGAAAGTTATGAAAGAAATGAAAAATACAACTCTTCTTGAAAATAGAAGAAAAAGACATAATGATTGATTGAAATATATTTAGTAAAAACGGACATAATACCAAACACTTTCAAGTTTGCTAAAAGCATAAGGTTGGAATAATGCCTGATACAATGAAGTATTTTCATTAGTTAAATGAAATCATTCATGCGGGCGTTCTTGGAATAATGGTTACTGTCGTAGAAAATAGTGACAGTGACAAGAGTTCAAATCACGTAGCGCTAATACCTTACAGAAAGGTATATATCCAATCATTCTCTTCCCAGCTATGGGTAAATAATAGAGCAGAGAAAGCGCTTCAATTTCGGCGTGGCAACCGGTCTAGGAGAAAGGAAAACTCTGAATTAAAACCAATAAAACTCTGCTTGAAATTCGCCTTGTGTTGCATCCTGCTCGTGCAAAGGAGTTGGTATATATATACTTGAAATATTCATTAATTCGGCATTTAATAAACCAACAAGGGCTGACATATCATAATTCAACCAACCAACAATTAGATTATTGTATACTTATATTCATGTAAATAGTTTGTGACTCCCCATCTTGTTTAATGGTTGCTTAAGTTAGACTTCTTGTACTAAATGTTCAGCTTGGCTAATTGAAGTAAAAAAGCGCAACTGCCTTTTTTTATGTTTGGGAAAGAAAAATAACAATGACTATATAAACCGTGAGCATTTCTTCGTTTTTTGACCACCGTGAAATACCAGTCACCAATTTTTGTAGTGACACCCTGATCTTATAATTACTTTTCGCTTATGATTAACTCAGCTTACAAGTACTTCATACCGACTTTAGTCTTAGGTCAGTTTCTATGACAAAGAAATGAAAACATAAGTAACAAAATTCTATTTTCTAATTTTTATATTTGTTAAATAAGAAAAAGCAATTTGTTTTAATTGTAAAACTAAATGCCTTTTCTCTCTTCTCAAAACGTAATTTTGTTGCAGGACTTTTTAAAAATTTATATAAAATGGCCATTTTGCAATGGAAATATCTTGGGAACTGTTTCTTGAATAAAATACGCTTCAAGGATTGATTCGCTCATAAGTAAAAACGCCCTAAAGGTGTATATATATATATATATATATATATATATATATATATATATATATATATATATATATATTGTCATCCACAGTAGGCTGTTTCGTTGTAGACTAGACACGCGAGATGTTCGAAGATAAAATCGAAACCCGGCTGATTTTACGCCAGCTGAAAATTCTACCACACGCGCGCACGCACACACACACGCGCGCGCGCACGCATATATATATGTGCGTGTGTGTGTGTTACATCCATGATTGGGCGTACGTATACATGTATATAACAAAGTTCTTAAATCTAATACGGTGATGATAAGATGCCGATTCAATCTAGAAGTGAGTATCTGTTTTGTGTTTTGGTTTTTCTTTTGCTTTGTTTTCTTCTTTTTGCTGTTGTTGTTCTTTATTTTGAGTTGTTTTTATTCATGTGTTTTTCATTTGTTTTGATTTGATTTTAAATTTTGGATGAAGAGTTAAAGAAAAATGAGAAAGGATCAGCCACTTACAGTTTAGAGAAGGTGCAACTCAGAAGTAAAATCATGAAACGATAAAAGAAAATTGAAGTGAAAATATACTTATCTAATGACAGTTTGGTCTCCATTTCCGATGTTATAGTTATCAATGTAAGTTCGATTCTCACGGGATGCCCAACATTTCTGACCTTGTGTCGAACTAAACTAAGCTTAGTAAATGACAACTCTGCGCAGGCAATATAGCTGTACCTTACTTAAATTCCTACCGTAGTATGAAGATGTTCAGTTACTGTTACGTCATATGATATTTTTGATTTTAGTTGTAGTATTTTAGGTCGATTTGCTAAAGAACCCAGTCAGCCCAAATATTTACCCATAGTTTGCGGGTAGAAGAAGTAGGGTAGATTCATGCCATTTCCAACGGCATTTGCCTGAAGAGATACGTAAACAGTCTCATAAAGGATTTGAACTCGGGCCACCGATTCCATTCCTCGTAACGACAACTGTTACGTAAAGCATACCTCCACCACTCTCAATTTGATAGTCTTGTATGCTTTATTATTATCATTAAACGATTTGATACAAGGTCGGCTTAACGTGGAGTGTTCCGAGTGGGGGTGCAAAAATTATTCCATTTCGTTGGCACTTTTCATAAGGGGTGACTCAGGTACCAGGAAATCAACCCAATATTTACCCCTTTTAGGTGAGGATGGCCGGTGCTGCCAAGAAGAAAGGCTTTTTGCAACATGAGTCATGAATTACAAAAGTCCATCCGGCTCGGATGCCAGGTGTGCGATCTTTTGCGAAAGTCTCTTGTTTGATTCTTATTGCATAGCTGACTACTGTAGCTTTATAACTGATCAGATCTGAGCTAAGCTTGATATTTAAAAATGGGTCATTTAATTGATCTTTTTAATTCTATGACATAACACATATTAATATTAGAAATTCTTAAATGCTGGTATTAAGGTTTTAACGTAAATATTTTCGAGCAACACGTTGAATTTTTAACTATGCAGTAAAAGATTTTATGAAATACTACCACCCCACCATCACAGTTTTCATTGTCTGTGGGAGGGTGGTGCAGAAAATATTTGAAACGTGACTTCGTCAATGAGTATATTGTACTGCAAGCCCTGCAAGTTATCCGTCAGAAGATGACGTAAGAAATTGATATATTAATGTGCAGGCGTCTCTAAATACGTACATATTCGTTCAGTTATATATGTGTGCGCGTCTCTGTGTGTGTGTTTCTCTCTCTCTCTCTCTCTCTCTCTCTCTCTCTCTCTCTCTCTCTCTCTCTCTCTCTCTCTCTTTCTCTGTGCATATGCACGGCTAACTGAATTTAATGATGTATAAGCGTACGTAAGAATATATGTATGTATGTATGTAGATCTCTACATGAATATACAACTGTACGTACATAATTATGTTGTGGCATGCGTATATATATTCTTGTATCTAGGTATATACATATGCATATATGTGTGCACGTATATGAGAATGCCTTTATATATATTTAAACATGTATACAGACATGACTATAAGTATCTGTATACATACATATGTATATATTTAGTTATTCGCTCAGCTCAGCTGCGCTGAGGCAAAAGGATAGAAAGATGAAGCACCCAGTGAGAATCGAACTGAGTATTAACTGTCTTCAAACCTAGTTCACTAACCATTTAAACATGCCACGCGTTCCTACCAAAAATAAAAAGGTAAAAATAAGATAAAATAAGGGTGGCTTAGGTTTAGCATACGTTCGTAAGCATAGGCCACCATGTGAGGATCAAACTCACAAATCTAGAGAAATTCATTTGTAAGGTTAGCCTGTTAACCATTGCATTTGGTCCCAATGCGCTTATATATATTTATAAAAGTTTGTATCTACATTTTTATGTAGGTACACACACACACACACACACACACACACACAAAAACAAACAAACAAACAAACGCACACATACATATATATGTATGTAGAGAGACAGACAGACAGAGACAGAGAGGGAAAGAGTGAGAAAGTTTTATATATAACAATGATTTATGTCTGCCTTTCACATGTACATAAGTAATTACGTACGTATATACAATTGTCGGTCCAACTAAGACAGGAATACCCTTTTTATGTTTAGATGTAGATCCTTTGGAAAGGATGAGCCAAATGTGTTGAATACGGATTGTATATGTAGAATAGTGTGTACATTTTATGGTTTTACATCATTCTCTTCTTGGTCAGACGTGAAATTTTAAGCAATGGTTTGAACGTTTTCAGCGTTTTGTTTTAAAACGTTCGGTTGGAAAAAGGTTAAGTAATAGAGTTAGGAATTTTTAATTGATAAGAATAGTTAATATGAATAAAATAGCATTTAACAGAGGCACCAACATATTAAATATACACGCTACAATTTATTAAAAAAGTAAAAATTCAAGAGTTAACTCAGAACAACATTAACCTTCATGACGACCAAAAGTATGATCGAAAGCGCTTGGGCAGGAGATATGGAACAATTCCTTAATTGTTCCATATCTCCTGCCCAAGCGCTTTCGATCATGCCATCTAGATCACGATGCTAGAAAAATAACAAGTAATCTCGAAAAAATAAAATTGAAAATAATAAACAGTGTTCTGTCGTCTTTAACAAAACTTGCTTGAATAATATATATATATACGTGAGAGGGGTGTATAAAATTTTAAGGTTTAAATGAAGACGTGATGATCTATATACTTATAGGTTTCTTTCCAACGAGTCAATAACAATTTTTCTGAAAATCATGAAGTTATTGCTGGTTTTGTCGAAGCATTTGTGCAAAAGTGAAGCGTCCTCCATACTCACTAAACTTGTCACCGTGTGACTTTTCTTTGTTTCCTTACCGAAAAGTTAATCTCAAGAGTAAAGTTTGAAGACGTAGAAGACATTAAAATGACATAGCTTCAAATAAGTCATATAAAAAGAAGAGCTTCAAAGATGATTCGACCAATACTGAACACGCTGGAATAAGCGTGTTGAATGCCAAGGGGACTACTTTGAAGAAAAGTAAAGTTTCATTTCTTTCTTAGTAAACAAAGCTTCGGTCTCGATACGTTTTGAATGCACCCCATATGTATGTCTGTACATATAATCAAATGCGTGAAAGATTGTGGGTGCACTAAAGCAAAAACAAGTAGGGGTGAGACAGGAAGTTAAACGACTACAAGCAAAAGAAGTCACGCTAGGTTTGATTCCCACGGCGTCACTCACCCTAAGAAATTTAGACCACCCTTAGCGGGTTGACTTCATTAATGCCTTGAAAGATTATGTCAGGAAAAATCCCACAACACCGCAGCAAGTTTGTGCACAGTAGCTATTTAGTCAAGCTTAGTTGTGGCATAAGGCCAGAGGTTTGGGACACATAATGAGAATGGAACACTCGAGTAATAGTTTACTTATCTAGTTTCATCCACGTCGATGGAACTTAGAAAGTAAAAACAACAGAGAAGTAAAATTGATGTCCTTGGTATGACATTAAATTATACCCGGTGGTAAAGCTCCAATTCTGGAGCTCAGTGGGGGTATAAAGTATCAATTCGTTACCATTATCTCAGTTTCACTCTTTTTTGGATTGATAATATCCGTTAGTGTCGTATATATGGGTTAAACAGATCTATTTGAATGGGTTTAGCAATAGTTAAGAGTATTTGAAATCATATAACTGAGTAAATTATTTGAATTTAGAATAGTTATTTGAAGATATAACTGTTTACAAAGAATTATTATTATTAATAATATTATCATTATTCACTCATTAGAGCTTTTAACATCTGCGATAGCCGATGGTTTTTCACTGAAGTCTGAGTGACAGCAAGTCTCCTCAAGTCTCCAGGACTCTTCTTAGTATTCTGGTAGTTCTCAACAATGCTGTCGTTTGGATGGTCTCCACTCGTCCACCAATCTCCAAGTCGTCTAGTCCCTTTAGTAATCCCTTAGTTACTGTTCCAAACGCACCAATTACAATTGGTATAATTGTCACCTGCATGTTCCACAGTTTTTTCAGTTCCCTAGCAAGGTCGAGGTACTTATCCTTCTTTTCACATTCTTTCAGTTTTATTCTGTGGTTTGCCGGGACAGCAAAGTCGACTATTTTGCAAGTTCTCTTTTTTTTGTTTATTATTAAGTCTGGTCTACTGGCCGGGATTAGGTGATCCGTTTGTATATTAAAGTCTCATAGGAGTTTATGCGAGTTATTTTCTAGGACAGGTGCTCGATTGTGCATATATCATTTGTTTGTATGGTCGAATTGAAATTCCTTACACATTTCCAAGTGAATCACCTTACCGACCCAGTCGTGTCTCGCGTTAAACTCCCGCTGTGCTAATTTGCTGCATTCGCTTATTGTGTGATTGATGGTTTCATCTCTGTCACCACATAGCCTGCATTTGCTATTTTGTTGCGTCTTATCTATTCTCGCTTTGATATGATTCGTTCTTATGGCGTTGTCCTGTGCTGCTATTAGGAGAGATTCTGTTTCTCTCTTAAAGTTTCCTTTTCTTGGTCATGTCCAAGTTTTGTCGTGTGAGATATTGTTTATTAGTCATTTAAAGCGGCCATAGAGTTGTTTTCCTTCCCAATTTTGTTTCCTAGTTATCATTCTGTTGTTCATAGTGTTCTCAGTTTCGTGTCTGGTGGCTGTAATGAGTCCTCCTTCGTGTTTTTGTATATAGTTTTCGAGTCGATTTATGGATGTGTCAACGCTGTCTTCAATGCTGGCAAGTCCTCTTCCTCCCTCTTTTCTAGATACATATAGTCTGTCAACGTCGTCTCTGGGATGCAATGGCTTTTGGTCCATTTGTTTAAGTTCCTCTTGGGTCCACTTGAGAAAGGGTCCGGAATATCTAACGATAGGTACAGCCCAAGTGTTTATTCCTTTGATGAGGTTTCTGCTATTGAGTTTTGTCTCAAGTAGTTTTCTAGTTCTTCTGAGGTATTCTTTCAGGATTTTTTCTTTCATTTCTGCTTGTTTGATGGTGTCAGCCTCCAAGATGCCCAAGTATTTGTAGGTTTCGTTTTCTGCGAGTGTTTTTATCGTATCCTTGTTTGGTAGTTCCATCCCGTCAGTTAGATGTCGTTTGCCACTTTTCATTACAAGCATTGCACATTTTTCTATGCCAAATTCCATTTCTATGTCCCGGCTGTATATTCTAACTGTGTGTATTAGGGTTTCCAGTTCTTTTTCATTTTTTGCAAAAAGTTTGATGTCGTCCATGTACATTAAATGATTAACTTTTTCCTGTGATCTGCCGAGTTTGTATCCGGCTGTGCATTTTCTGAGTATGTGGTTAAGTGGCATCATGGCAATTATGAATAGTAAGGGTAATAGAGCATCTACTTGGAAGATCCCTGCCTGGATCTTTGCTTCAGCTAATTTTCTTCCTCCTGCTGTCAGTTCGACTCTCCAGGTTTTCATAGTTTTGTCGATGAAGTTTTTTATTATTATTATTATTATTATTATCATTATTATTATTATCTTTTGATAATTTTTCACACCAGCACTAGCTGATGGTTTCTCACTGAAGTTTGAGTGATAACAAGTCTCCTCAAGTTTCCAGGACTCTTATTAGTATTCTAGCCGATCTCAACAATGCTATTGTTTGAATGGTCTCTACTCATCCGCTTATTTCAAAGTCCTCCAGTCCCGGTACCAATCCTTTGGTGTCTGTACCAAGGGCACCAATTACAATTGGTATCACCGTCACTTTCATGTTTCCTAGCAAGGTCCAAATACTAATCTTTCTTTTCGCTTTCTTTCAGTCTTACCTTGTAGTCAGTCGGGGCAGCAAAGTCCACAAGTCGGCAAGTTCTCTTTTTCTTTTGTTGACTTATTTGAAATCATATAATTGCAGGAAGTACTTGAAACTACATCACCGTGTGAAAACAAATGGTTACTATAAAATAGGAATAGTTACTTGAAACCATGCTATTGATTGAAAAAAAAATGACTGGCTTTGGCATTAAATAACCCAACAAAGATTGACATGTCGTAAAACCAACCGAACAACCAACTAACTAATTAATCAAGGAAAGATGGGGCTATAAGGTATTGGTCCAGGGGGTAATGGCAACACTTCCCATATCTACAGACCTGGGGCCTCATAACCAGATGGAAAATTCAGTAACTGATTGAATAAACCTTTACTGAAATTCGAGAAATATTTCAAAAGCTTTTTCCAAATATTCTTGTAGCTTTTACTATTAATAAATATGCAAAAAAGAAAATAGATCTTTCAAAAATATTTTAAACTTTCAATGTCTTTGCGTAAAATGTTTCTCAAATGTTGTGTGATGGTCACCCCCCAGAAAAAAAAACAAGTAAAAATCATTTTACACTCATGGTTTTTAAAAAGATTTTGTGGCGTTCACATTTTCTTTTAAAGAAGACAATAATGCTACATCTAAGTTCACTTTTTAAGAATCAAATTTGCTTTTATTAAAAATTCCACAGTACCAGTCTTGAATAATTTGCTGTTTCATTCACTACCCAGCTGAGTAAACGAACATAACAGACACACGCATACACACGGTGGGAGAGAGAGAGAGAGAGAGAGAGAGAGAGAGAGAGAGAGAGAGAGAGAGAGAAATACACACACGCATCTGCAGAGAAGAGAGAAGCCGACGGACATAGACAGGCACGCACAAACACATACCTGTCTACACACTGTGTATCCACCTATATGCATAAAATGCAGTTTATATAGAGTCCCTAAATAAGTACATAAAAAACTCTACTGCATTGAAACAAGCCAGCCAAAAATTTTAATATTTAGCAGTCCAGAGAAATAATTACACTCTTTATTGCTTTATGCAATTTGAATACTGGAGAGTTTGGTAATAAATGATAACAGTTTGGATTGTATAATGTTCCATAACAGTAAAATCTTGGTGCCTTTGGTTCAGAAGAAAATTAAATTGGCATTTCCTCTATCTATCTATCAATATATATATATATATATATATATATATATATATATATATATATATATATAACGGAGGGGCTCGGTGATGTTCCGAGTAAATGGTAGTCATTTTGTTAGATATCTTATTTTGATTCTGTGGATGCGAAAATATGATTATGTAAAAATAAATATGTAACAAAGGGACTTAGTTTTCAAGGTCTTCTTTTTCTGTTCTTGCATCTTTTATAAATCTGTCAATTTCTTTTTTCGCTCCTTGTTTGGTTTTGTGAGTTTAAAATAGGAACATTGCGCAAGTAAAAACAAATCTTATTGCAATCAACATAACAATGCTTGAAACATTTAGTCATGTTTTGGGGATTCTGAAAGTCAAATATCGGAAGAGAGCGCAATCATTAAAATTATAAATGAAAACATAATTTTTTCTTCTTTTAAAAATTTTGGTCAGGATCGACCGAGGAAAATAATTAGTCGAATTCAGATTACTGTTTATTTATTCAATTTTAATACGTCCTTATGCATCTTCTCTTTTTTTATTATTTTCTTTCATCATTCTGAAAAAAATCTTGGTACAGAACATACAATATTAATAGAATATCAGTTTACAGATCAAATTCTATCAAGTAAATCATTCGATAGTTTCCAAATATTTATCTAATGCCAAAATTTGATTTACTTCGAAATGTTTCATTGTCATCATAACAATATTTTCAATGTTCATACCATTTTTAATTGCACTTTGTTTATAACCATTTCTTTGCCCACGACTTAACATCATAAGATATCAAATATTCCTATCAAATACTAATGATTAAAAAATAATATATATATTGGTTCAATTATCATCTAATATGACAGTTGAATCGTAACGCATGAAGAGAATTAAAAAGCTATCCATGCGTTTACGGCCACAGGTTACATTTTTGTGTTGCCCTCTTTATTATTGAGCAGACAATGATTATTGGAATGTTAAGTTCTTTTTGACTGATGAAAAGTCGCAATACGACGCCACATTTTGCATCTAAAAGTAATTATTTGCTTTTAATGTCAAACGTTTACATTTCAGGTAATAGAAACAGCTCCATAAATTTAGACATTTGAGAAAAAATATCCACGAGAAATTTAAAGATGAAACGTTTACCTGTTTAAAATGATCGTAAACTTTAATAATACCGAATAGCTTAACATGTTGATACTGCAACTGAGTATGAAATGTTTACCGGTTTTAAATTATTGTGAACTTTATCAACATATTAGCTCATAAAACATTGATATTGCAACTATATTTACCAGCTTAAAATGATTGTAAAGATATGTTTTTGTACAAAAATGAAATTGGAGTCCATAATTGTTAAACTTACCAGGATTGATGAGCTCAAAATCCAATCAACCAACCAACCAACCATTTAATATAACAACCCGGTGAAGATCGAACTCAAGTCTTTTAACTTTCAGAACAACTCTATCCACTATCTACAGTATTTGTGACTCGTGATCAAAATGTATGAATACCTAATCTTTAATCTTTTTTAACTTCAAAATTTAAATTTTAAGCGAATATGCATGAACAACTGAGCTAGAAATACAATAAAGTGATGATGTCTAGAAGTTGAAACTGCAGCATAGATAAAGTCTAAATGAGTCAATGCCAAATTGAAGTAAAGTATGAAGCCAATCTCGATACATTTTGAGAGAAATGATTTTGGTGAAACACAGGATTGTGCAAGCGCTGCACCCTCTCTGCATAATGGATCTAATTCAGTGCGTATTCTTCTTTTCTAAGCTGAAATATATATATATATATATATATATATATATATATATATTGAATCGGATGTAAAAATTAACAATAGCAGCGCGATCAATGAAATCATCCTCAGATGATGAATCGATATACTATCATATTCAAATGAACAATCAAGAAGAATGAAAACTCCAAATTCAAACCTGTTGTACTCAACTTAAATATTGACATTGTGCCACACACAGCCCATGTGGATTGGGTTTGATATATATATATATGTATATATATATATATACGCACGTATGTAATTTCATATGTGTGTGTGTGTGTGTGTGTGTGTGTGTGTGTGTGTGTGTGTGTGTGTGTGTGTGTGTTTGTGCTTCATTGATTTTTTTTTAATTCTAACTTGCAATTCACTGACTGTAAAAGTAAATTGTCGAGCAGAGCGGGTTCTTAAAGGCTTTGGTTTACCAACTAGTCTGAGAGAAGAAAAAATCAGAATTCAAACCAGCTATACTCTGCCTTATTAATCTTGTGTCACATCTTACTTGTAAAGGAGTTTTACAGATTTTAATTCAGAGTTTCCTTTTCTTAAAGAGCCCAATATGTCCAAGTAATTATCTACAGTTGGAGGGAGAATAGTTTTACAAGGTTATTAGCGCTATGTTAAATGCAAACAGCCTAATCGAGGATTTGAACTCGGGGTGCCGAGTCCATTTCCTACGACTATATCCACACACACACACACACACATGCAAATATATATGCGTGTGTATGTGTGTCTGTGTATGTGGATAACATATTAACTGAATCTGTTAAATGAAGTTATTACAACGTCAAATATAATTTTAGTATTGGAGGTGGCATTGCATCAATTTTGATACAACGCCATATTCCCAGAACTTACAATAAAAAAAAACTGACTGAACTCACTATAAATGTCTCCGGTGATATTGCACCACACCTGAATTATAAGAAGTGATATTTCAAAAGAATGTACTAATTTAATTTGCCAAAACATAACATTTGCCTAAACACTTATGGAGATTGAAAAGAAGATAACCATTGAGAAAGAACTACGATTGGAATGAAAGATTAACATTCTAGTAACACTTATTAATAAACTCTGATTTGTATACAATATTTCTATAATAAATCCGTATATATATATATATATATATATATATATATATATATATATATATATATTTCATTAACTCTTTTGATGAGTCAGTTATTCAGTCAGGGCGTGTTGTAAATATTTGATGTATATTTTTGGAAACTAGCTCTAAAATGCTAATTTGTAATCTGTCTTACACAAGACTCTAGGCAACTTTCTATGACCGTTCGCGTGCTTTGATGGAATCACACTTTTTTGCTTTGTAAACAGTTTATCTGCCACGTCGCATATTCCGCTGATATTTTTGCGAATCTTGGAATTCTTCCATTCTCATAGAAAGTGTCCCAATGTGCGGTAGCTCTCTCCAAAACATTAGTTCCTATAATTCTAGAACAGTCATTCCTAAAGTGGGTGGTACCACCCACTGTGACCATTGACAAGGTCCTAGGAGGCAGTAATGAAAAGGAGTTGAGAGTGGGGGTGGTCGACAGTGTGGTCTGAAGGTGCATTTCAAAACAAAATCTATGACTAAATCTAAGTAACATACACTTATGTTACATGTATGCCTTATCTATCCATATATTACTCAAATTCTTACTACACACACTCACTCTGCTTATATATATATATATATGCATACAAATACTGTATACATGTCCATCTACACACACACACACACACACACACACACACACACATATATATATATATATATATATATATACAGTGAAGGCATACTTAACGCAAAGTTTATCGTTGACGACAATGGTATCGACAACCCGAGTTCAGATATTGGACGGGTCTGTTTGCCTTTCCCTTCAAGGTAAAGGCATTTGGAAAAGCATGAATTCATATGTACTCCCCCAAGCTATGGATAAACAGTAGGGTAGACTAGATTCATCAGCTTTTATATGGCAACCAGTCAAGGAAAACGACTTTATTCCACTTAAAAATGTAGACCTTGTGTCACATCCTACGCATCGAGGAGGGTTTGAATATATATATGTATATGTATATTAACTATAAAACTATATATATATATATATATATATATATATATATATATATATATATATATATATATATAAACTCATGGGCTAGTGGATTCAATATGTGATGCTGTCGATCTGAGAAAAAAAGTGTTATATGTTACCGAATTAATTACTGAGGAAGGCAGCATTGTCATGGAATTGGAAAAGCACGAGAATAGTATTCCCACTTCAATGCAAGCCGTATTGCTGAAGTATAATGCTTTTTTTTTTTTTTAATATTCGTATAGTACTTGTTCTGTAAATCTTTCTCGACTGTGAATATGATAAGCAGCCCACTCTGACACACTTGGGAGAAACCTCACACATACACAACCTGCACATTTGTTTTGTTTTTGTTTTTTATAGGGTTAAATTTCTCTCTTAGAGGGCCATGTTTTTGGTCCACTGAGGCATATGGTGGCACCACTATTAGAGTAGATCGTGAGCCTAGTCTTGCAGACATTAGATATGTCCAATTAATGTTGGTTCCACTTCTTCGTGTCCGTTACCATTGCTTGACGTGCTGGTATCAACATATGCAACGAGGTCCTCTATAGCATCTTCTTCGTACTCGATACCCAAATAGATTTTCAATATGTGTTGCATGCTTGACCTCATGCTATGCATTATTATTGCAGGTTGTTTGTTCCGTGGCTATCGTGCTGGTAGTTACCCCAATCTTCTCAAGCATTACGGTGGGGTCACGTTCCAGCAATATTGTAGTCACCTTTCCTAGTAGTAATAGGACAAATACCATTGCCGTTGATTGTTTGTTCTGTACATTTTAGTTCCGTTTTAGCCGACGATATGTTGACATCCAAAGTATAGCAACGTCCGAGATGCATAACATCTTGTTTCGATCACGTGTAGCTGTCTCAAATGCTTCATATTCAGTTGAAGGATTTTCAGTGACCCTGCCTTAGCTTCAAGTACATCATTGGCTATACCCCGAATAAATTCCTCCTTGATGTATACGCTGGATAAATCGTGATCGCAGTTAGGACATATGAAATTACAATTATGAACAACTGATTTTAAACGAATCAAATACTTTTGAATAAACTTGTTCTCACTTTGCAAAATGGAAGAAAATGAAATCCTATGTACCAAGGGATTCGATATCTGCGTCATCAAGCAGTTTACTTTGGTCAGTATTAAAAAAAACAAGGTCGGTTGCTAATGGAGTTGTGATCAGTTTCATCAGCACATTTGTATAGTTGAATTGTTAACTACGTGAGACGAAGGTTAGTTATTTTTGGGAATACATCCAAGTCTATTTTGAACTTTCGGGTTTGTTGAGTTACCATTTCTGAGTGAAATTGAGGAAATTTTAATATAGTTAACAACCAATAGAGGTGATATTAATGGTTCTTTGATGAGCGTTAATATGACAAGCAATTTACGCATAGTATTATGTTTAATTCCTTGAGTATCGAACAGTCCAGAATGGGCAAGTTAATAAACTACTCGCTTTCAAATGCGTACAGCTTAGCATTAGCAAAAAATATACCCGCCCCAATAAAAATGTTTTCTCACTCACCTGAGTTTGATCCTGTTTGCTGCGCTATGTAGAATATAAGTAATTGAAATACGTGGGTAAAATTTGGATAACCAACAGTTGCCGTCTTGTTTGTTTTTATACGAAAAAGCGACTGTCTCTATATTTATGCCACTGGAAGAAAGGAAATAATTCCCTCTGTTCTCACAATGTAATATGATATAATATGATGAATGTGTGTGTGTGTGTGTGTGTGTGGTTAGAAATTACTTAAGAATCTAAAGTTGGTGTTAAATCTGTTTTATTTCCTGGGTAGTATTTTTGTCTTTTTCCGTCGAGCATTTTCGAACACAAGTAGAAATGTTTTGAAACACACAAAAAGAAATAAACAACCGTATTAATAGACTTAATAACACATTGAAAATATTTGAAAATTTTCAGATTCAAAGGAACTTTTTAAACCTCTTAATTTAGCAATACATTCATATAACGTCGTGACACGTTCAAATATGTAAAATGAACAACTGCATCTTTTACAACGACTTAAAATTTTACCAGTTGTTTTTGAAAATGCTTGTCTTATAAAGAGTGAAATGTTACACAGAATGTATTATAATTTTTACAACTTCAGGTTTTCAACTTCTGCTTGATACTATATTGAATACAGGTATATATATATATATATATATATATATATTCGCGGCGAGTGTGGGACCCCTTCGTGGAGCTCACCCGAAAATGGGTGGGATAATTTTCGGCTTCTGATAAAATACTATTTTTACCCGGGCGTCCGCTGCTATCCCAACCTAGACTTGGGGACTCCCCCGTTCACCTTTCCACTTGCCTCTCCTTTTTCTGTCTCTGTGACTGCCTCGAACGTCTTTCTCATATATGTTCCTCCTTTTCCACCGTCATGTTGTCGACCTCTAAATCTCGTCAGAAACAACTTACTATTAAAACAATCAACCAGAGTCCTCAATAATATTACAAATTGCACATCACAGATTTTTATCAAGACATTTTTGATATAGACTTTTATAATAGAAATACACTTGAATCATTCTAACTTGATGAAACTGTTTCCACCGTAATTTGCATATATATATATATATATATATATATATATGCATTTATATGTGTGCGTGCACCCGCATAAATTTATATCGGATTCGGGTAATTTTGGATCTAAATTTAAACTTGTTATTTTCTCAACTTTGCTTATCTCCCTGTTGGCGGGGTTTAGAATCTCTCGTATACTTCTCCTGCAGAGGAGGAAGACTATCCACTCCCCCCAAAAGGAATTCCTTGGCAAGCACTACCCGAATTCGCTGGTGAGGCTCCAGTTATAAAGTTCTGAAGAATCTGGTGTCATTCCTTTGTTGTCACTGCTTCCAGGTCCCCTCTAACCCGGAAAGGTAGTACCTGTTTGAGTAAGTTGATATTTCATTAAACAAACTAGTTAGAATTCCATGGTTCAAATAGATTTGTTTGAAAATTATTATTCTTAGATCGTAGCATTTGTAAGCATATGACCGCGAGTTGATTATTTTTAAGCATTGTTACTTGAAGCTATTATTATTATCAATTGCTTGAAACCATAAATTTCTTGAAATACTTAAAACCATATAATTGTGTTTAAAGTAATGATTATTACTAAGTGGTAACATTTATTTAAAGCCATACGATTGTGGACAAATTATCAGCATAAGAATAGTTACTTAAAGTTGAAACTGTTGTTACGGCCACCGGCCACGGTAGGATTATAGTGCAAGAACTACTATGTGGACCGGAAGTGGGGGAAGGCGATTGGCGAGTCTTCGAGCCCTAGCAACAGGGAAAGAAGCAGCCGAGAAGGGGCAAAGGTCTTGACCCGGATAAGGAGAAGACATGCCATGGGTCGAGACAGGGAGGGCGCTTTACCGCCAAAAAAGAAACGAAACCCAAAAAGTTTAGTTTCGAGCTTCGCCAAGGAAGAGAAAGGTCGCCTTTTCACGGGGTCCGGTAAAAGGGGAAATCCTAGTCCCAAAATGGCAAATAGAAGTCAACTCCGTTGGGTAAGAACCGGAGGCTCAACGTAAAAGAAAAGGAAAAACTGGTGCCTTGCAACTCGTTAATAGGAGATTAATGAATATAAGAAAAAAAAGAAAAAAATTAACAAAAGATGGGAAAGATAAAAAAAACGGTTAGTCAAAATTTTTATCAAGAATAATATACGTAACCTAAATAAAGGTCCGTATCAAGACTATTCCAAAGAAACATTTTTGAGGCTGTTCATCAGCAGCTAGTTTCGGCGGAAAACCTATTTATGTAAAATTTGTATATCCATAAAGACGAAGAGGAGAGACTCTTGTTCTTCGGTGAAAGAAGAAAAAAAATACTTTGTCTTATTGGAAGGACCTAGTCAGATAATATTGGGAGCGACTTGTCCTCCACATTTCTGTACATTTTTTGTTGTATTCGTTTTGTTCTTTGTTTGTCTGTTGTCACAGTTGTGCTTTCTTTTAAATGAAAAAAATGTATGAATGATACATATATAAAGAAAATGAAAAAAACCAACTCCGCGTTATATTGTTTGTCCGGTTCAGAATTCCCCACGTATTCATTCATATCACGTTGACCTCTTTAACCTTCAAACCCTCATTCGTCCGTGGTCCTAATAACCCACACATAGGACTCCGTCCATATTTCGAAAAATTAAAAATACGGGTGGAAACTCGTCACACTGTTTACAAATAATTATTATCCTTAATTAATTGAAACCGTTTTTAGATTTGGGTATTAAATAACATTCAATTACTTAGATAAAGGTTTGTCACTCTCTTTAAACATTGCATATCGTTTTTACGTCCAAATAAAACTAGAGAATGTCCACTGATTTTGCTATTTAGTAGTAACAATGCTTTATCTTAGAAAATCGGACAACCTTTTGGCTGTAATTTCAACGAATAAATTTTAATGGTTAAAACATTATGCATGTTTTGGAATGTACACGTTGCTCCAAACAATATGTAAAGAAATGAGAATCCCTTTTCAGTTTTAGAATTCACAACTATAAACATAAAATAACATCAGTAAATCATAAATTACTCTCATTCGAAAAACATCTCAAACAATATCACATTAAAACTTGAAAAAGAACGTAACTCTTAAAATCTTGGCTTCCTTTACCCTAAGCTTCTGATTGAAAAATAGCTAAAAACAGTAAAATGTAATTTGTTATTTAACAGACTTACAGGTCGTTAATTAAAAAACAAAGTGATGTAGAAATATCATTGTTCGAGACTCAAAATTCTCTGGGATTTTGAGATACAAACAAATCCACTAATCTCTGCCAGAAGACAACCTAATGATTATTAACAAAAAAAAAAAAGGAAAATCCTCCGAATAGTGGACTTTGCCGTCCTAGCAGCCCAAAAGGTGAAAATCAAAGAAAACGAAAAGAGAGACAAGTACTTAGACCTTCCTAGACAACTGAAAAAGTTACTTGTTCATGAAAGTGACGGTGACACCAATCATAATTGGTGCGTTCGGAAAGTTCCCAAAAGATTTGGTAATGGGAGTTGGAAATTGGTGGACAAACCGAGACCATCTAAACTAAAGAATGATTAAGTTTAGCCAGAATACAGAGAAGAGTTCAGGAGACCTGAGGAGACTTGATATTACTCGGATTCAAACGAAAAACCATCAGCTAACGCTTGTGGGAAAAAACTTGCATAATAATAATGATAAGCAATATTGATGTAAAAAGGTGGACTTTTCTCTCAGAATTCCGGCCATTAAAGTATATGAATGTCTTGGTAGTGTCACAATTACACGTGCTCAGGTTCTAAGGTTTAAAAAGGGTTAAACCATTCCAAAACCATAAACTTTAAACTTCTTGATAAATATTGATACCAACAATGAAGAATGAAAATATATTCGCACTAAGTTTGTAAAGACTGATTTTTCTAATTACCACATCATCGACATAGATAATACGAACAAAATCAGTTAAAACTGTTTTTCAAATATGAGAATATTTTAAACGATAACCAACTTTTGATTATCGAATAAAATCTCGTTAAAAATATGATTTTTATTAGCTTAGTTTGAATACAGCCATAATAATTATATATTAATGACTCTTTAAATATATTTTTAAAATAAACACTCACTGATGTTTGCTCAAAACTAAAACTGATCAAGATTTATAACAAATTAATAAAACTTACCGGCTTATTGTTTCGTTCATATATATATATATATATATATATATATATATATATATATATATCATTGCTTTAGAATTACAAGCAAAAGGCATATTTAAACTTTTTCTTATTTACGAAGAAGAGAACGTAAATCCGGCTCGAATGATTGTAGAAATTATCAAAAAATTCAGTTACCGCTATTTTCAAGAAAGTAACAATTTATTTTTATTGGATTTGACATGGGTAATTTTGATTGTCTCGTTTACTACAAAGACAAATGTATAAAAAAGCCTATTCATACCAGTCTTTAAGAGAGTTGAGACAATGAAAATTAATTTGTCGAAAATTGATAACGCTATTTTTACCTTGTAAATCATGTGTTTAAGTATTGACTTATTTGACAAAAAAGATAGATTCGACCATATTTTTTCAAAAAAGGTAAATATTAATATAGTAGGTGCACGACCGCATTTACAAATACTTAGATATGGTGAATAAAGACTTTTTGTATCGCCATATACCTCATAAACCAAATGCTGAATACTCTAAAATATTTCAGCTTAAAACATGCCCATATGTTCAGCTTAGTCTGTGGAAATCAATCATGCTTTATTTGTGGAGTCTCATTTTTTAAACATTATCTAACGCATAAGGATTTATTAAGCTTAGCTTAGTCTGTCAAAATGTTACAAATATTGGGACATCCCATGAGCAATAACAACCCCACTCTGTAACAATGGTCTGCGAGATCTGCTACAACAAAAAGGATTAGTATTTATCGTAGCAGATTAGGAAAAATTCCTTTTGTGACCATCTTACAAACCGTTGCACTACGATTGGTTGTAAAAGATATATCTATATCAGTACCTTGGAAAAATTTATTTGTCCTTTATAGACTGTCAAACTTTTTGTTGTAGAGCAATCAAATTTGCAGTGTACACCCATTGGACCCCGATAATGTTTTTTTAGTAAAAAAAAAAGAATGCTTTTTATGGGAAAAGGAATTCCCGTCGAAAAAGGGGATCTAATAATAAGCAGTCATCAGAAGAAAGCCTGCTTGACTTAAATAATAAAGTACTGAGATTTTTATGAACATATTTTGAAAATATGATATTACCTATGTGAAACAAACAAGCTAGTTTGTTAGCATTACTCATTGTCAAGTTACGCTTAAAGCTTGATTCCTGTTAAATCAACAAATTTAAGCAGAGATGAACCTTCTCAGTATTAGATGGGTGACCACCTTGGAATATCATATAGTGTAATCAATCTAGGGCTTGTGAACTAGATTTAGCAAAGCTGATAAACGCTAAGTTTATATATATATATATATATATATATATATATATATATATATATATATATATATATATATATATATATAGAGGACTTCCATATATTTTTCAAAAGTATATTTAAAAGAAAAGTATTTTTGAAATTTCTGAAGGTGAAAAACATCGCATAACTTCCTTTCGATAACACATAAACAAATCTGAACATTCTGCAGTTTCTTCAACAAGTGTTGTTTCCAGTCCGGCAAACACTTATTTGGCAATGGAAAATGGAGACACCCACTTTGTCAGTGCTTGAGACACCACCTTTTGACGAATTACATTCATCCACTTGGCCCCACCCTAATCTCTGTGGTGTGGACAGCTACAAAAGAATGTATTTTGTTATTTAAAATGCATCACTGGCCAAGCTATCATGCCCCACCTCTTCAAACTTTTTTTTTCTAATTTTTTCTTTTTCTATTTCTCATTTTCTTTCCTTGTAAAACGTTTCAAAATTTGAAATATTCGTTTCTCCGGGCGTGTTTTTTTTATTTTCTTCTTTTAATCTTTTTAATGTTTTCTTTCTTTTTTGTACTAAATCTTCAGGTTATCAGTTTTGTTCGCTAGTTGGACTGGCTCAGTGGTAGAACATTGATTGTTGTTTTAAGAGAAACTTTATGATATTCAAGGTTCAAAGCCTTGCGTCATTTTGCATCGGGATAAATTGTTCAATTGTTGGTGGAATTTCGAGGGAAAAATGGATTTTACTTGGGTTCTTAACAGTTGAGACGCAGACTTGAACTCTTGAGACGACTGATTTAACTTAGATACTTGGTGAAATAACTGAAAGAAGATACATTGTCGCTCGGTGTAGAGACAATACACGTCCACCTTGGTGAAGGGATGCTTGCTCCTTCAATTGTGCAGTGACCA
Source organism: Sepioteuthis lessoniana (assembly GCA_963585895.1). NCBI lineage: Eukaryota > Metazoa > Mollusca > Cephalopoda > Myopsida > Loliginidae > Sepioteuthis > Sepioteuthis lessoniana. The sequence goes on from OY757932.1 coordinate 41,786,846, forward strand.
TGGTAAATTTATAAATGTAAATTCATGGTACATCTACTAATAATTAGGAGGAGTTTGTCCATCTGTAAATAGCCAAATGGTTTGATCCAAAACTAAAATATATTGGGGACATACTTAATAAGTCCGGGGTAAGGTTTTAATGTACATTTTTCTTCATGAGGAATGGAGATGTCTTAAACATATAACAAATAAAGGAGAGCCATGCTGCTGCAAGAAGTAGTTAATAATATAAAAATTATTTTTCTAAATTACAAAAGAAAAAATTGTCCAACTAAAGCAATTACCAACATTTGAATCATTAATTTTCTTTGTTTAATGGCATATTCGTGGGTTATTTAAAGCCTTGCACACCATTGTAGGAGAACAGCTGTGGTTCTATTTAACCCATTGCTGGTGGAGATGAAGGAGTTAATACCTTCCCCAGAAGTATTAATCCAAAAAGAGAATGTAATAGCGCGAACTCGCTTACTTCGATGTTGGAGTCCTGTATGCTAACCATTACGCAACATTAATTCATAGGTAGTTCAACCTGGTGATGTAATATAATAACATGATTGATTCGAATTAAAGATCCGGAAAAAATACTTGAATCAATAAATATCTTCATTTGACTAGAGAATATTTCACACCTGAACTTTGTGAAAATGTTCTCGGAACAATAGTAACGTCATAAGATGATGTAAAATATCACCGGTAAATTTATTTTCTGATATGTGGATTTATCTTTATAGATACAATTTGTAACTACAAGATTGAAGGCCGTTTTCGCCAAACACAGAGTAAATGCATGCAGTAGGTGTGTAGAGCGATGACTTGGAAATTACCCCTATGTCATCGTAGGCAGAATAAAGAAGTGCAGATTTATGGGATAAACAAGATGCCCCGTAACGGAAACTGAACGGCATAAATACGGACACACGAGATATGGACTCGAGACAGGCGAAGAATGAAGGAAGGCGAATGAACCATGGAAAGAGCGAGCTGGGATTGGAGAAGGTTTTACTTTGATTAGAATTAGTAGTTAGTAACAAATTTCTGTCGTCCATGGAAGAGGATTTTAAACAAGGAAGCCTTATACCCTTGTTTGACTATTCTTCTTTCTCTATCCGTTCTTTGTTCAGATACATTGAGGGCTTCTTTCAACTCTATAACAGTGAGCTGTGTTGTGTTTTTTCCAACTATGAATATGACACACCGGGGTCGTGTTAAACTGGAGATACAAACACCTGTTTCTCACCACAATGCTTATCTTCATAGAAAATAGATTCGGGGAGTTCAGTTGATATTCTGGATAAAGCTGTTTGCATTTCCCTATATTCCAATGAGCCTGTGAATGAAATAAATGCATATCTTCTCCCAACAGTGGGTAAATAGTAGGGTAGAGAGGGCTCTTTGGCCTTGGTAAGAGCAAAGTCTAGGATAAGGAAAACTAAATTCAAATCCACTGTCAGCGTGACAGAGTAACTTGTGATGGACTGCTAAAACCAGTTAATGTCTCTAAATGCCTCAATCTGGCAACTCTTGAAACAACATTAATGTCAAGTCGTATTTCCCTTTGATAATATCGTAGTTATGAAGAGAGGAGACCTGCTGCATGAGCAACTGAACATCTTCCATACAGCCTTGTTCAAGCATGTACCGAGATGCAGACGCAGATCCAGGAGTCCGGTCGAACTAACGGATGCCATAATACACATTAGTATAACAGAAAATCAGTAGCCGTTGCATATCCTCTGATAAATTATACCCTGATGTGTGACTATTGAATCAGTTTATTACTCTTGGATCAAAAGAGAAAAACCTATTCTCTCAAGATGAATAGTTACGTTGATATTTTACATCTTATCGAAGAAACGCACAAAATATGACGAGCAGAATTCCCAAATTTATTAATGACCAAAAGAAAAGATGTAAGTGAAGCGATCAGATAACTATACCAACATAAGAGAAAGGATCAACTTCGCTCCTTACGTTTTGTTGGTTTGCTTCTTTGATGTAAATCTATTTTTTCTTCGGTATTAAAGAACTAAATAAGGGTTAAGATATGTAAAAACCAGGAAACCCACAGACCAATCATTTTATTTCTATATTTTCAAAGAAATAGGATTTTAAATTATAAAAATTTTCCGTCGCGCAAATCTTTCATTCAAATTGTTAAAAATATTTTGTTTCTTTTCTCTTCTTTGAATAGAAGGTGGCGCCTCAGAATTTCAGAAATGTGAACAGGTTTTGTGAACAGGATGTACTATGGACTTTTGGTATTACTAACAACCAATGGGTACAACTTCAAAGAAAACGATGAAAATCGGGTGTTAATGTGGGTAATATTTTTCATTCTCAAATTCCAAGAATCTATATTTTCTCGCATTAATCGGTCTCACGAGAATATATTTACGCCCGGATCTGAGCACAGACCAGGAGAAACTTTCATGAAAAATCTGAAGCCCATGCCGCAGGTCTTCCCCCTTTACAACACCAATGTTGTCCAAGGGAAAAAGTTAAGGGTTGAATAAGATGCCACGTTGGGAGAGTACTGAATTTTTTCTCTCCAAGAATTTTCTATTTTCTAAATCGATTGCTCTTAACCAACTATTTAACTATATATATATATATATATATATATATATATATATATATATATATATATATATATATATAGCTAAGATTGAGTCATACAATAGATAAGTGGAATTCTCTCGAAAAAAGTTAAAATATTTTTTCAGAATTTTTATCCCTAAATGTAAATTCTGCATTGTTTGGTATTTGTGTGTATAAAAATTATTCAAATCACGCAAAAGTATTTATTTTAAGGCATTTCAAAATGGCAGCAAATCAAATAGACAGGCCCACGTTTAAACAGAGGTATGTCATCAAATTTTTGGTCGCTGAGAAGTTCAAACAATATTAAATTTATAAAAGAATGTCTATGTGTACAAAAAAAAATATGTTCTAATCTAAATTTATTTATAAATGGGCTAATCATGGCTTTGAAACTTCGAGCCTGAGTAAAAAAAATTACAGTCTATGGAATGGGAATACTCTGACAATCCAGTAAAGAAAAATTTCCATACGCAACAGTCAGTCAAGAAAGTTATGTTGACAGTCTTTTGAGACATGTAAGGATTCTATCACTATTGATTTCTTCGAAATAGATTCAACTGAAAACAGTGCTTCCTATGACCAACTCCTTAGGCCAGATTAAACTTGTTTATATATATATATATATATATATATATATATATATATATATATATGTAGCCTATAAGTAAGTAAATCCTAACTATTTTTAGTGAAAATTTTAAAATCATAGAATTAAAATTTTGAAATAACAGGATTTTATCATTTCTTGTGGAACTATTATACAATCAAAATGGTAAATATTATGTGTTATTTATCTTCAAAATCTACAACATAAAATCTCTGCAGCCAAAAATATGAAAAAAAAAACCGTCCAAAAATAAGTATAAGCGTATGCTAAATTCTATATAGTGAATAAATTTTCAAACCAAATTTCTTTTCTTTTTCTTTTCTTGGTTACAAAGTTTCATTGTCTTTGGTAATAAGTAATACCTAACAATATTCATTCTGAATGAGTAATGTTGCACTAAAAATGATAAAACCCCGGTATTTTGCTTTCACTAAAAATTATTAGGCTTTAAATCGTGAGATACCATTAAAACAGTCGATAAAAACGATTTTAAATTAGATTTTATATAGAGAGACTTTCTTCGCCTTTCTGTCAGCTTCATAAGGTGTTTTAAGTCATCAGACGGCAATATGATTCCTCTCAAAATTTCATTCACTTTCTATTTCAATTTATATCATGCAAGCGGCTGCTCTACCTATCTCTATCAATAAAGTTGGAGATAGGACAGTTGCGAATAATGCTAGTAAAATACACTGCTGTACATAACCCGTCCCTGTCGGATGGAACTGTAGAATACACTGACTGCACCTCAACGAGAGTGCTTGTTTTGACGCTAAACTGCATCTGATGGTGAGGCTCTAGACCTAGAGCCTCGGAAATGTGGAGTACCCAATCATTAACATTATTCCCAGTTTCACTTTGACCTAAAGTGGTAGTACCTGTTAGGATCGCATCTATGAATCAAATAGAACTGTTCAATTATTTACGAAGAATTATTATTATTATTATTATTATTATTATTATTAGGAATGCAGCAACTTGAAAATGATTTATATTACTTAGGAATACTTGATAAATAGAGTTACTAATGTTAAATAGCAATATTGGAAACCATTTAAGTGTGTGCGAATAAATGATAAATATTAAACAGAATTATTAGAATTAGATAAGAATACTTGAAATCATTTAACTGAGTGTAAACAAATGAACTCTAACATCTCGTTTAAAAATAAAGTTATCAATAAACAATTTATTTAAAACTCGTATAAATATTCAAAAAGGTTTGGCATTAAATAACGCGCAAGGGTTAATATGCAATTACATATCAAACAATTAACTGTAAATAACCCATTATTCTTTTCATTAATCAAGTACAAAAATAATGTGTTTGCATCTGCTGATCAATTCAGGGCCTTTTTAAGCAAATAATTTTATTCTGGGAAAGCATTGATTTGAAATTTTTCTCCCTAACATGATCTATAGTTTCTTGATCTAGGTTCTATTTTTTCATGTTCACCCATCTAACGTAAAACAAGACAGTTGTCTTTTCATATATATATATATATATATATATATATATATATATATATATATATATATATATATATATATATATATATTTGATTAAGCAATATAGACATATTTTGTCGACACATTTTTGTATTTATCCTTTCGATTCGCCGCATCGATTTTATACTTGCGGGAATTGGTTAATAAACATCCCATGATTTATTGGTTCCCTAGTACTTTGTGCCCGATCTTGGGTCATCATCAGGGGTGGGTATGTTGCAAAAGCAATGTGACCTTTGCATGTACATTACTACTTTGTTAATGTTGAGCATTTATTATTTATGATGGTTTGTTGTTGTAGCGTTTATTTTAAAATTTGGTTCGATACATGTTTACACTAAAAAAGACGGCGTATCAATAGGGTCAGTTCTGAGCCCGATCTTCAGTAATTTTTATATGTGACCTTAAAAATAGAATATTTAATAATATTAAAAAAACCTTCAACGTATCTAATATATCGACGATATACCTATCCCGGCTAATGATACTAATGAAATAAACATACTACAAGCCACCTTTTAAAAAAATTCAGTTCTTAATTTTACCCATGAACTAAGCAAAAACAATAAAATTTCATTTTTCGGTGTTCTGATTGAAATTAATCACAATAATAATATCTTTACTACCTCTACTTACAAAAAACCCACAAATAACAACTCCTGCACACTCAACTTTTGAAGCGAATGCCCCTCCCGATACAAAAAACAATCATTAATAACCTGATATTCGTGCAAAACTAATTTTCTAATCCAAAAAAATATTTTATAAAGAATTAAAAGATATAAAACATGCTCACATCAATAATGGTTTTCCTAACTATATTGCTGATAAACAAATTAAACGTAGAATTAAAAATGTCAACCAAGAAAAGTATACTCCCCACTGATTCTAAAAAAAGATAAAACTTATCATATACTATAATAGATTTTAGACCCCCAACTTAATTATTAACAATAATTCCTCCTCCTCGATTGGAGTTTTGCAAAAAACAAACGTTATATATGATTAAATCTCCTTTAGGAGATTGTATCTATGAAAATAACAATATATACATTAGTTTAACTTCAACTAACCAGTCGAGACGACTCACAATGCATCTCTATGATACCAATTCAATAGCACAACATCTAAATAACATTCCTGCCCAAAAACTAAGTTTCGGAAAATTTTTACCGAAAACACACCAAATTACAACAAAATAACAAGCAAAAATTGGATTCTCAAAACGCTCCACATCAAAAAGAAACTACCTAAACTCAATAGAATCAATTTCGAATCCAGTACTAACGTACTTAAATATCTTCAGCTACTGCTGATACTTATTGAACCAACTATAAAAATAAACGCTACAACACACCAGTATAAATAATAAAAGCTCAACACTTACTAAGTAGCAATGTACATGCAAAGGTCACATTGCTTTTACAATATAAACACCCCTGATGATGGCCACACAAACACGCACACACACACACACACACACACACACACACACACACACACACACACACACACACACACATATATATATATATATATATATATAATAGCTGAACTTTTGTTTCAGTGTCATCAATATTGGGAAAACATTATAAATGAAGGACAGATTATATTACAGAAAGGTCATGACAATGAAATAAGACGTTAGATAGAAAAATAATGCCGATAGACAGAGATATTATCGACCACAGCGTTGAGAATATTGTATAGATATAAAAATTAGCCGTTCGTTCCTCATTTCAATGTCAATGAGGTCGGCATTGTAGATTTGATCAGGGAACCTTATATCTATGCACTAGTACGCTTATTGAGCTTGAGGTTTTAAAACTCTAAAGCTATCGCAACATTTTTTCCAAAACTGAGGTGAATTAGAGGATTCTGAGACATTTCTACAGCATGGTAAAAAATAACGTCAGTCATTTGGCTGTTTGAGATATATAAAACCTTAGCAATAGATCACAATGGTTGACGGAGCGACTCATTCTCCAGCACGCTTTCAAATATTAAACATGTCTGTCTTTAAATGGTACAAACCTTTTCCTAAGTTTGATGATTTTGAATTGAAATGAGACCTCACATTTCGCGGAGAAGCTGCCATTGAAAAAAGCTTTCAGGTTGATTAGGGTGTACAGTATGCACTTACAATAAAACAATCAAATCTTATTGATGTTGATTTTCGGGGGGACAACTGATTTTCTCCGTCTCCTTGTTGAAGGAATCTGATTGTAGAACACGGTTAGGGAACAGATTTTATTCTGGCACAACCTGAAAAATTACTCTAAACGTTGTGTCCCCTGGATTTTGTGCTTGCATGTCTGATTTTGTTTGATTTATTTTTTGAGTCATTTGTCTGGTTTAATCTAGTTTATTTGTTTAACAGCTTTTCAAATACTCATGGGTTATTCAGAGCCGAAATCTGTTCATTTTGTTTTGCTTAGGCTTATTTGTTTAACAGCATGCAAACCCCTTAACGGTTATTGAAATTAACAGCATGCGAACCCCTTAACGGTTATGCCGAAATTCTATTTATTTTTTTAATGAATAATAATAATAATGATAATAATAATAATAATAATAATAACTGAAGCAACTTAGTTGGCCATTTTCCAAGTGGACAGAAAGCAGTTGAATGCAAATGCATCTTTTATGAATGGAAAAGAAAAACTGCGCCAGAAACCGTCTTTTTTGCTGATGTATTCTCCTTGCTGGAGTTGGGTATTTTTCCGCATATACATATATATATATGTGTGTGTGTCTGTCTGAGTGTGTGCACGCGCGTGGGTGTGTGAGGTGGGATTAGGGTCAGAGCAATCGCGATATTTACTGATATATTTGATGGACTCTAGAGAATTTAAAAACTAAACATTAATATTTGAATGAGATATCAAGACGATTTTCTCGTTTTCGAGACTGAAAATTTCTTTTCTTCAATAATCGTTTGAGAACGTGGTGGAGTTGAATGAAATCAAAAGAGGCGATTTAGAGGTGCTTCGACCGATGGAAAATCATTGGAATAAATATGCTGAATATTAAGAGGACTATTAATACTTCATAGTATTTTCTTAGCATTCTTTATTTCAATTTGTTTATCTATTTATTTATTTATTTATCATACAAGCCTCAGGCTCGATATATTCTGAACACATCAATCAAATTAGCGAAAATTTGGCTTCGTATAAACAGTAATGCATCGCTATGAAAATAGCAAAACTCGTTTATTCTAGTTATCATTTCTATTATTATTCAGTTTGTATTTTCTTTCAATGTGTCTCGACACTCAGCTAAATTTTCTTTTGTACTTTTTTAAAATCTGTTCAAATCTCTCAAATGCCACGTGACAATTCACAATCAATCAACGAACGCCAATTCGATTTCAACAAACTCCCACTGTTTTGTTTCTGCAACGATCGAACTTCGTCCTGTCCCAGTAAATTACGCCTCAGTAAATGTCTGCTATAGTCAGAGGGTGTTGGTGGGAACTATTACATAACGCTCTTGAGTGATCTGTCAACTTATTGTTTGTCATTGTTTTCTCACGCTAGTTAATACATCTGTTGTGAATATCATGCTGTTCCACCTAAGTTAAGAATTTTTCATTCTCTTTCTGTTAAAGACACTACAAGGACCATGAGCCATCTAGATTTTATAGGACGGAAAAACTTTTCGACACAGCTTGGGTCTGGCTTGGTTTTGTTTGGTTTGGTTTGGTTTGTTTGGCTTATTTTTCAATCTACATATCAACTCTGTATGGATTATTTAACACCGAAATTTGATACATTTACAAATGTTTGGCCATAATCAAAACTATATTTTCATTGTTCCATTGCATTTTCATCGCTTAACTATTCTCAATAGAAACAATTTGCATATAGTTTAATGATCTCAAGCATTCCTATCTAACATAATATCTTCAATGATCATAATTTGCTTGCACACAGTTATATGGTTTTAAGCACACCTGTCTCATCCTAATCGTTTTAAAACAGATTTATTTTACCCATGAGACAACCACTCCAGGTCGGTCTAGACCGGGGAGTAATGGAAATGAAAAATTATTTCATACTCTCCAGGGCTGCATTGCTAGAGACTCACTACTGGATTCAGGTTAATGCCAAAATCGAGATACTTCTTGTTTGGGAGGGGTCTTACTCCTCAAAAGAGGATTCAGCCGGTGCGTTCTAAGCTTCGCCGACCGCACGTTCTTTGGTCTGTAATCTCTACTAATAAAATGGAATCAATTAGTCTGGAGTGAATATTCTTTCGTAAACAGATCAAGATGTGCAAAACTCACTTTTTGCTAGGTTTGGTTTCTTTGTTTAATGGCATATCAATCTTTGTAGGTTATTTAACGCCAAAGACATCCTTTTAGAAGAACAGTAATAGTACTATTTAACCCATAACTGGGGGGATAAGGGGGTTCATACCTTTCCCAAGTGTATTTGCCCGAAAGAGAACGTAACAGCGGGACTGGAATTCGAACTCGCTCACAACGATTCCGCAGTCCATTGCTTTAACCATTACACCACGAAGACACCCCCTCACTTTTTGCTATTCTGTTGTACATATGTGATATTTGATCTTTCCAAATATATGTGACAGTTTAAAATCAAACCCATAATCTTCATGCGTTTAGTGATAAAACACTGCCGGTGAGAGTTTGCCAAAATTGTATGCTAAGAAACATCCGACCCAATATAAAAATATTAGGTTCTTTTAGCCAAAAAATATCTTTCTTGTTTTAATTAGCCTTCTTACTTTCACTTTGATCTGTTCTTAGATTAGTGGGTTAATCAATGCTAAAATTCTCCTTATAGAAGAACAGTAATTATATTATTTAACTCATAGCTGAAAGGATAAAGGGTTCATACCTTTCTCAAGGGAATTAGTCCAAAAGTGAGCGTAATAGCATGATTGGAGTTCGCACTCGCTTACTTCGAGGCTTCAGTCCAGTATCTAAGCTATTATGCTACGGTGATTCCTCTGTATACAGTTGAGCCACTTATATAATAAAGTAATAAAGACCAGACGTCTCGATAATTAAAAAAGTGAATCAATTATCGAAATATTTTGAACGAATTTTTTTTTTTTTTGAGAAAACACAGACTTGTGCAATTGCAACACACTCCATACTTACCAGCCCTAACTCCGGGCAATTTTTTCTAGTTTCTCAAAGTGTAAGATTTGAAGACGTGGAAAGCATTAAATACGACAGTACGGCTTTACAATCTATCAAAGAAACAATTCAGAGGGACTTTGACGAATGGAAAACACGCTGGGATAAGCGTGTTGAATGCTAAGGGGGGCAATTTTGAAGAAAGTGTACATTTTATTCATTGTTTTTTATGTGTCCACAAATACAGATTCAGTCTCGATACTTTCGAAATACACCTCAAATAATATTAAATGATAACGTATTAAAAAATTGTCCCTATACACATAACTTACTAAGATAAAAAGTCGTCTCCCACTTTCTTGGAATTGTAATTCTATTTTGTGTAAGTATATATCGAGCGTCCTGCGTGTCTAGCCACACTAAAGAGTTCTGATAGAACGAAACAGTCTGTCTGTGGATGACAATATATACGCTCCGCCATGGAGGTTGAGCACTCTGGCGAAGGAATTGTCGGCCGCCCCTAGCGTAATGCAAAGCTCTTCGTAAGAATTGAGCACTCTAGTAGCCGATAAGGTATAAAAAATGTAAACAAAGGCTGCTGCTGCTGTTGCTAAAATAAATACCTTAAAATTCCCTTAGCCAACGTAGTCCGCTTGGTGGCCGACAGGTCCGAAGCTTAGTCTAACATAAAGTTGGACGGATTTCGATCCCGGCTTCGAGCGTCCTGCGTGTCTAGCCACACTGAAGAGTTCTGATAGAACGAAACAGTCTGTCTTTGGATGACTATATATATATATATATATATATATATATATATATATATATACAAAAAGTGTTTTTAATAATTAAATTACAGTGCTCTTTGTAGAAAAATGCAGATCAATATCACAATATTTTAACTATAAAATAAAAGAGGTTAAAACTTACGACTGTTTTACGAGGCCTATTTTCGTTAGAATCTGTGGCGATTCGTCTGAAGTCCGTTAAAACTGAATAAATATCAGTTCTCAGTGCAATATTTAAAAAACGTGACTATTACGTGGCTCGATCAGGTGCCACATTACAAAATAGATATTTACTTTCATGGTGATTTTCAGCAAACAATTCCGATCTGCCTGTAAGAATTTGGTATACTTATAATTAGTTGATTTTCATCCAAGAGCAATTTACGATAAATCGAAACTCCGTTAAAAGCAATTTTGAAAATAGACCACTTAATTTTTGGTTCCTCCTGCAGACATTTCTTTTTATTCCCTAATGCAATTTTTATTCCCAGATGTACTTTTTATTCCCAGATGTACTTTAATAGTCGTATGCTACTAGCCTAACATTCATTCCAAAAAGAATATTTCTTATTATTATCTCGTTCTTTCCACAGTCGTCCTGTCAATCCTATACAGACCATCTCCTGTACCTCTTATTTATAACATTCATACTAATAATTTCAAACAGTTCGTCTTAATAGAGCACTGAATCATTTAACAAGTCGCGTTAAAAATGACAAGTTGAAAGTAGCTTTTTGCGTGGAAATTACAGTAAAAATAAGAATGTCCCAATGATTAGTTTGGAATGTAAAATTATCCTGTCATGAATGACATGGAAATATTGTTGTCATTTTTTTTGACTGCTCGTTGACTACAAAAGAAAAAAAGAATAGAGGACTTTAAGAAATCTGAGACCAGTGATGAGCTAAAACGATGCTCCATGATAATCTTTATTATCATTACAAAATACTCTTCGAAAGTATTTTGTTATTAATATTATTGATATTAGTATTTTATTCATTTTTTTTTTGTTATCATTATCATTGTTAATATTAGAAATAATAGTATTTTATCAACGTACCACCGTAATGCTTTCACGATAACTCCGATTGATGATAATCAATAAAATGCTGAAAAACTCTTTATCGAGAGAATTACGATGTCATAATAATGAATTGGTGTTGAGGTCACTAGAGTGATTCAGTTATGAGATGACCCCAATGTAACGTGAAGCTCTTCCAACTCTTATAATAATGATAATGCTGTGTCCTGATGATGATGATGATGATGTACTTGATGATGATGATGATGATGATGTACTTGATGATGATCGTAAAAAAACTATTCAAAAAGATATGCCTCTTTGTTTCGATAACGCTGCAATAATTTTACTAAATAAGAGTCCGTTGGGGCTCTAGAATACACTGACTGCATCTCTACAGAGGGCTAAGAACCACCCCAACGTGTGACCTGGATATGACACTAAACAATCTGATGGTGATGTTCCAGTGATGCTGGAGCTTTGGGGAATGCGGAGTACCCCTACATTGCCATCACTCCCAGGTCCACCCCGACGCGGAGGAGTAGCACCTGATAGCTTCCTATCTATGGGTCAAATAGAACTAAACTGCGTACTTTGGCTAAACAGAATTGTTTGAAATAGAACTGTTTTGACATTGAAACTGTACTTACGCTGAATTGAATTGTTTGAAATGGAACTGTTTGGACAAAACCTATACTTATACTAAACTGAATTGTTTGAATTAGAACTGTTTGACTAAACTGAATAGCTTGAAATAGAAATGTGTTTGACAATTAAACTGTATACTTATGCTAAACTGAATTGTTTGAAATAGAACTGTTTTTTAAATAAAAATGGATTTGGCATTAAATAACCTATAAATATTGATACGCCATAAACCCAAACAAACCAACACACAAACAAACAAATTAAAATGAAGATGTTTATATTACATGCATGGGAAAAAACCTCAAAGTGTGTCTTTGTGCGTGAGATATATTGCTGTCTATAGCCGCCGTAACAACTAAAAACGTTCATCTGCACGTATATGTCTATAGCCGCATCCGAACACGCATATAAATCTAAGATACTAGCAACACACTTTGCAAGAGAGCGTCCGAACTAATTACGAGAAGAACTCAATGTAAGAAGCTCCATCATCACCACTTCGACAATATTGATGCTGTATGTTGATGATGATGATGATGATGTTGATGTTGAGGATGATAATGTTGATGACCTATGAGGGTAGGAAAGATGATATGTCCGTATGTTTGTATGATCCTTCAATCCTACGATTGTCCGTTTGTATAGATATTTAAATGGTTTTAGACTGAATTACCATATTTGATATGCAGACTTTTTTTTTTCTCTCAGGAGAACTGCAATATGTGATTAATCGTCAGAATTTAAAATTTCAAACTTTCGAAAAGAAAAAGTTAATAGATTTCCCATTCCTTTATGCATTACTAATTAGATTTATAGGCAATTCTTTCTGCTTTAGATGTAACATATTTTCATAGAATTATTGATTAATTTGAACTAAAGAACTGGACAGAAGTAAACAAATAAATTGTTTAAGTGTTTAAATTATTAAATGCCTTATCGTCCAGCTTAAAAGCGCAGTAAGGGGAACCCGAAGTCGAAAATTTTTCGACCTAATTTTTCCGATGCAGGTAAAAAGAACAATAGTCATTTGTAATTTTGGTATTAATTTCTAGTTGTCAACAAAGATTTAAAAAAAAGATTTCAATGGTAAAAGGATATAATGCCAATTGTTGACAGGAGAAGGTTGTGGTAAATTTTCAAAATTGAAAAATATCTCATTTCTTAATTATTTTATTTCTCCTTGCTATAAGAACTACGTAAGATTACAATATTAACCGGAAATTTTCGATGGTAGTAGCTAATTACCATTTCAAAATTATCTTTATCATATTATAAATTCGGAAAATTAAAAAATGACGTTCGACGAAACGAATACTCAACAAAATTATCATCAGTTGCTAAATTGTACTGAAATCTACATAATATAAATTTTAATAATAATAATAATAATAATAATAATAATATATATATATATATATATATATATGCATTTTCAACTGGCTCACTGGCTCACTGGGTAGACTGTTCGCCATTGGTCCGGGAAACCTGGGATCAACCCCAGGTCATGTCATACCAAAGACTTAAAAAAATGGTACTTGATACCTCCTTGCTTAACACTCAGTAATATAAGGTACGTATCAAGAGTAAAGTGGAGCAATCCAGGGAAAGGAGTAGCACCCTCCCTTACACATCGGTGTAGTAGCAATGGAAAAGGGAGCCTACTTTACTTACTTACTTACTTACTTACTTACTTACTTACTTAGATATATATGTATATATATATATATAATCTTAGAAATACAAACGGGTTTTCCATCGCAGAACCCTTATAAATGATCGTGATTGTATTGAGAAGAGAAGTATAGACTTTTTCTATGTATCGAGTAAGTCACGCTCTTCATTTCATTTGAAAGTATTGGAGACTCTATCCATATTTTGTCCAGCAGACCGTCTCTCTTTAAATAGAGAGGATGTCTCTTAGGATTTAATATTTTTTCGGTATTGTTTCCAATATAAAAGGTTCTTTTTTTTATTCTCCCTCATCATAAATATTTCCCTTTTATTATTCAAAACGATATTTCCTCGATTTAGCTCTGTTGAGCGAGGACGAAACCGGTCAGCTAGGTTGTCACTTTTTGATTGAAACTGAAAAACGGAGACAGACAGAAAGAGCAGTCCACACAAAATTATATTCAACGCAGCTGACCTTATGAAATTATTCTTTAGTTGCGAATTGAACTGGAAATTAAATAGACGAATAGACAGAGACGGAAAGAAACAGAGAGAGACAGAGTGAGTGAGAGAGAGAAAGGAAGAGAGAGAGAGTGAGAGATTCAGAAAAAAATGGCGGACTCCATGAAATTATCATTGTTTAAAACCGAACTGGAAATAGCAGAGACGGACCGGCTGACCCAATGAAATTCGAATTAGAATTGAAATAGCATTATGTGATCTTTAATAGATAGATAGATAGATAGATAGATAGATAGATAGATCAACAGAGAAGCAAAGAGAGAGGTAGAGGTACAAAATTATATTCATTCCATGAAATATTCTTTTACTTGCAATTTCTACTGCACCGTCAGCTGGCTCCCCGCACCAAAAAAGAGTGTCCTGCATGTGGCACAAAAATGCATTTGATGGTAAGGCTCCAGTTCTGGATATCTGGGGAGTGTGAAGTACCCTTTCATTATCTATACGCCTTGGTCCACCCCGGCCCGGGGTGGTAGTACCTGCTTGGGTGCTATTTATGGGTCAAATAGATCTGTTTAAAAACCGTCAGCAAAAAAAAAAAAAAGCTCCTTAAAAACAACTCCTGAAAAAATGTGAATATAAACGTACAATAAACGTGATTTCCTAACTTCCAGACATAACATAAACCTAAACGGGTTGATATGCCATTGAAAATAATCAATTAATCATTACAATTTCTATTGGAAATTACTTTATTCCCAAAGTTTCATTTGGCATTGCTCTAACAAAAATCCCGCTACGAAGTGTTGCTTTTGTTGGTTTACAGTTACGTATATACAAGCATAATGGGAATTTTAGTAATATTGCGATCTTAAATGATTAGTTAAAAATACGTATATCCAGCAGTTTCGCATCTCTTGACTCTAACAAAAACAGCACATACGACATTACCATCTGTATTAAGGAATTGTTTTACTGTCACTTACAATTCAAGTTAGGTCCTCATTTTCCCCTGCGGATGCGACTACTTCAGCTAGTACATTAAAATACGAAAAGGCGAAAGTATGTAAAGAGTGTGAATTCTTAACGTTATCATTCATGATAAAGCCGTGTGATAATGTGGGTGTTAGTGATTTTAAAAATGAATAATACAAGACACTGACTCTTTTCAGTTTTACTTGCTGTTAATCACTAAGGCATCCGACCCTTGTCTATCGTCAGTCACTTGAGCGTTTAAGATTGCAAACCTCACTCCATTTTTTCTTTTTGTTTTCACTCCACTTTTCGCCGACTTCAGCCATTTTCCATTAAATCCAACCGATTTTTTCGTCCCTAGAAAAATAATATTGAAACGAGAGAAAATGACAGATGTGAAAAGCAGTGTCTTCTTTGGATGTGTCTACGCATGTTTGTGTGCGTACGTTCGTGTAAAAAGTTTAAGAGAGAGACAGAAGGGGTGTAGTAAGTGAGATAATTAGAGTGAGGACGTCTATACCACATGCATGGGAAAGAACCTCGGTGTGTGTACCTGTGCGTGATATATGTAGCTGTCTGTAGCCGCCGTAACAACAGGAAACGTTTATCTGCACATATACGTGTATGAAAGCATTTGAACACGCTTACAAACATATAATACTAGCAACGTTCTTTGCGAGAAAGCGTCCGAATATGAATGAAACATTTAACGGCTACATATGTCCTTATTTAACAACACACCCTAGGCAATAGTATGTATGCGTCACACATGGTCAGTTTAACGAGGTGGGTGGTAGAGAGAGGTGGTTGTGTTTACGCAAAGGCAAGGCCAAAAGTAGGCACAGTTTCCAATCTCATGCAGGCATCGGTCTTACCGACTTATTGCAGCAGAATTGAAATCCCCAGGAACGGATTCTTCATTTTCTTTCCTTTTTTTTTTTTTTTTTTTTGTTGAGTCCAGTCCGAAAAAAAGACACGGGAGGAGGGAGGATGGATACTTTAACCTCACCCAAAATGGTTGTTCATCTTTCTCTTAATATAACTACAGCTGGAGCTGTAGAATACACCGATTGCATCTCTGCTGAAGAGTAAGACCCCCCCAACAACAACGAGTATATCGAATATGACATTAAACCATCTGATGGCGAGGTTTCAGCCTCAGATATTTGAGGAATGCGGAGTATCCCTTCGCTCCCTGGCTCACTATAGCCTGGGGTGGCAGCGCCTGACAGGGTCCAATTTATGGGTCACAGAGAGCTGTTTGACATTTAAACAGAGCAAACAAATGACATATGCTAAATTGAATTGGTAGCAATTGAATTCTTTGACCATTAAACTGTGTGTAAACAAATGATTGATGTCTAATTGCATAGTTAAGTGATACATATCAATACTTGGAACCATTTAACTGTCAACAAACAAATGAGTAATGTTGAATATAATTATTAATGTTAAATAGCAATACTTGAAACACATAAACTGTGTGCCTAAATTGAATTATTGGTATTACATAACAATACTTGAAAGCATTTGACTGCGGGAAAATGAATGAATGGAGTTGAATAGGAGTTGTGTTAAATAGCAATGATTGTAACCACTTCATTGTGTGTGAACAAATGATTAATAGTTAACAGAATTATTCTTATTAGATAGCAATACTTGAAGCCATTTAACTGTTTGCCAAAAAAAAAAAAATGAGCTCAGAATCATTTTAAAATGTTATCAAGAAACTCATATAGATTTAATGCATAAACATGATTTGGCATTAAATGATTAACAATGGTTGATATTCCATAAAACGCAACCAAACCAAAGTTTATTATGAATAGGTTTCCAGAGCCAACCAGGTGCGTAATATTGTTGATCACCTGGTTCCAGGGAGTCTCCACTCTTGGCAGTAACTGCTTAGCTGGACTAAATTAATGGATTGGCGTCCGATATGCACCCTAAAGGAAAAGCAGAGAGGACCAAAGATTTTTTGAAACGGTGACGCCTGAATCTTCGTTCGTGCGTGATCCCCCACGATAAAATGATCTTGCATCAAACCTGACTTAGTAGGAAGTTGGAAAAATCCAATAGTTGGTTGATTAATTTTAGAGCATCACAATCCTTGTTGGGTTACTTAATGCCGAATCTGGTCTTATATTTTTCAATTAATTATGTGGTTTCAAATAAATATAGATAATCATTTGATAATCATAACTTCATGTAATTATTCTCAATACTAATAATGTATACACAATTATATGGCTTCAATTAACTATTCCTCTTTGATAATGAATATAATTTATTTGCATGTAGTAATATCCTTTCAAATATCTCTATCGAATACGAATAATTTTCAAACAGCTCTATATGACCCATTGATCGGACCCTAACAGGTATATAGCATCAATGGGATCGAATCTTACCGAGTGGACCTAGGAATAATGGTATGAAGGAATACTTCACACTCATCAGAGCTCCTGACCATATCATGCCTCAGATACATTTTTGGGCGTGTTCTTAACTCTCTGCAGAGGATAGAGACGGTATATTCTATGCCCGGGCGACAAGGCTGAAATATATATAACTTCAAAGGAATAGGATCTCACCTTTTCTGTTTTGTCTGATTACTAATATGTTCATGTGTCTTCTATATAAAAGAAAAAGTACAGTCGTCAGCTGAATTTTTTAAGTCTATTTTGTGTAGTGTTTATTAAATTTTTCTAACAATCGGAAGTGCGAAAATAAAAACCAGTCGTGTAAAAGTATTTGGGGCCGTGTTAATGAACTGAGGAGAATTAACGATCATATAAAAAAAGGATCTTATCGCCTTTGTTTTGTCTCATTACTACTTCTAGTACTACTACAAATAATAATAATAACAATATTAATAGAAATAATCTAGATTACAGCACAACGAAAATCGGCTAGGTTACTTCGAAGAGTCCTGGAGACCTGAGGTAACTTGCTTTCACTCAGACTCCAGTGTTAAACGACCAGTTAGAACTGGTATGATAAACTCACATAGAGTTAAATAATAATAATAATAATAATAATAATAATAATAATAATAATAATAATATGCACAACCCAGCATCTGTCCTAGAGTTTGACACACATAAACTCTAATGGGACTTTGACATACAAACGGATAACCTAATCTCGGCCAGAACACCAGACCTTATAAAAATCAACAAAAAAAAAAAAAGAACTTGCAAAATTGTGGACTTTGCTGTCCTGGCTGACCACAGAATAAAACTGAAGGATAGTGAAAAGAATATTAAGTACCATGACCTTTGCTAGGGAATTGAAAAAAAAGGATTATTAAAGGACTTGGAGGTAGGAGAATGAGAGGAGACTATACAAACTACATTATTGAGGACGGCCAGAATACTGAGAAGAGTCCTGGAGACATGAGTAGACTTGCTGTCTCTCAAACTCCAGTGAAAAATCATCAGCTAAAACTGATGCGAAAAACTCTAAAGGAGTAAATAATAATAATAATAATAATAATAATAATAATAATAATAATAATAATAATAATGGGTATATGTGCGTTTGTGGGTATATGTATGTGAGCAAAGATGTGCCAGTGAGGATCTGTATGTATGTACAAGATTGTACATGCTTTGGTATATATTTATACGCACACACACACACACACACACACACACACACACACACACACACACACATATATATATATATATGTATGCGCGTGTGTGAATTAGTTTGCACATGATTGTAGTTATTTCTACAAACTTCTTTATTTGTGCACTTTAAAATGCTTGTATGAATGTTTGTGTGTGCATGTGCATGTGCCCGTATTTATAAGGTGCAGAGTTTACTCGTATATTAATGCGGACGAATCTACCTACAGGTTTGCACTGGTAAGTGGTTATATATCTGCACTAATTTGAGAATGCTCTCGTTCCATACGTCTCTGTTATATGTGTGAACCGGTGTGTGCGCGCTGGTGTGTGTATGTGGTAATGGGGATGACACAGGTTGAAAATTGTTGTGTATACCTACCACCTCCTCTTGTCAATGTTTTTTTCAACTCCCACCTACACTTCTCTCTCTCTCTCTCTCTCTCTCTCTCTCTCTCTCTTTGATTTTTTAAACTTTTTTTTTACTTTTTCCTCTACCTCCTCTTCCTTTATACTTCGTCTTCTTAATTCATCTCGTACCGCTTTTATTTCTTTTTCCACCTCCGCTTGGAGCACCGCGCACAAAAACTGAGAAAAATAAAGAAATAAACAAAAGGATTTTTTAAGTAAAAAAAAAGGAGACAGAGAGAGAAAGAGAACCTGTTACATTTACGAATGTTTATTCCCTTCAACTCTAGTCACGCCTCCCTCAAAAAATAAATAAATAAATAAATAAAATAAAATAAATCTAGATTTCCTTTTTTGTACATCTCTCTCTATCTCTGACAATCACTACAGCCGGGAATCATATATTTCTTCGCATACCCGACGGAACCTTCCGATTTTCTCATCGTCTATCACCTATAAACAC
This sequence comes from Sepioteuthis lessoniana, assembly GCA_963585895.1. NCBI lineage: Eukaryota > Metazoa > Mollusca > Cephalopoda > Myopsida > Loliginidae > Sepioteuthis > Sepioteuthis lessoniana. Next base: position 41,806,744 of record OY757932.1, read on the forward strand.
AGCGACTACAAAACGACGTCTCTACAAGCCCCACTCAATCTCAAACATAAAGGAAAATGCGCTAGATACAGCGTTAAAAGCTATCATCATTTGAGATTCGTCTGCTTGTTAAAAAGTAACTCGCCAGTTACCAATCATGCAACCCACGACTGGCTTTTTTTGTTTTATTGTCACGACATTATTAATGGTAAGTAGATAATTCAGTTTATTTTCATTTGTTTTTATTTTCTTAAAGTAAAACTACCAAAAATACTACCTCTGTTCAAAAAGAGTTGTTACATTAGCATTTAGGTTTTCTGAATTTAGCACAGCAGAAATATAATGTAGTAGACAACCTCTGTGGATTATCTATTACAATATATTACAACGTTACATGCATAGATTATCTATCTATCTATCTATCTATCTATCTATCTATCTATCTATCAACAATCAATCAACTTAGCATACCTGGTGCCGAATGAAAAAAATGTTCTATTTTTAAAAATCTTCAAACAATTGAAATGACCTAATTGAGCGGGAGCTTTTTTTTTTCTTTTATTTTCTATTCTTATGTATGTATGTATGTATGTATGTATGTATCTCCAGGTTGGACGGAAATAAAGACAGTCAATATATATATATATATATATATATATATATATATATATATATATATATATATATATATATATTCGGGGCCCTGAAATGTTCTAGGTCTTGTTATGAAGGAAATGGCATAGAACCCTAAAATGTGCAAGTAATTCCACTAATTTATTTAACCCTTCCTAAACACCCTATAAATAATAGCAAAACAAAAGTCATTACATACTTGGATGGACTGAGGACATTTCAGCACTCATTTCTATATATATATATATATATATATATATATATATATATATATATATATATATATAAACCTAAAGGAATTTAACATAATAGTCAGATGAAACTTGTTTTGCAAAACATGTTTTATCTGAGGATTGTGCTTTTATGAAAAATAAATGAAAGGAAGTGATATTTATATTCCTTTTAGTTTTTATACTCCCGTGCTGGCCAGCATTTGAGTACTTTTTTCAAAAATCTTCTTAAACGATTGTGTTTTTTGAATATGTATACATATATTGGTGGTTAGAGTATTTGCATATTTCCAGCTGCATTTGTGATTAGCGCTTGAACGCAGATAAAAACCAGAATTCCCAATGTTAATTTTAAGGCAGGGATGTTCTTTTCTTTTTTGAAAAAATGCAATAAAAAGTTTTACTATTCACTCCTATTTGGCAACGTGACGAACATTGATTAGTACCAGTCTATTTATCATTCTAAATAGATTTGGCTTGGTTTAGTTTGGTTTCTTTGTTTAAAGACATATCAACTCTTTGTATGTTATACAATGGCAAAGGTCTTCTTGGAGAAAAACAACTAGTAGTATTTAACAAAAAGTTGAGGGAATAAGGGATTTCATACTTTTCTCAAGAATATCAATCAGAATGTGAACGCAATAATGAGACTGGAATCTGAACTCTCTTACTACGATGTCTCGAGTCGAGCACATAATCCTGAATATGATTTTTTAACTAATGAATAATCATCATTTTGATGCAGTCAGTAAAAGTCTTCTTTTGAGGTTTGGAAAGTTAAATTCAGTTTGGCAGCTGATTATTGCTTATTGTTAATCTCCAATACGATTAAAACCTCTTTTTCATCTAACAAACAAATTTCACGCTTTAAAAAATTATCCGTCTCCAGTAAGAAAGATTACCAAAAATCGGTAGCTCTACAACCAGATATTCTTATCCAAATTTTCTTAAAAAGAAAATAAAACAGACCAAAATTGTGTGTTCTGTTTTTTACTGACATTTTCTCAACCGGCGCTTAAATTGCCGGAAATATGTATCAAAGATTTAAAAACTACCAAAAGGTTTTTATGAATATATGGATTTACCAAACCCCTCCTCCACAGTCAGAATGTGACACAAGGTCAATTCTTTAGTGGTGTGCAGCTAGTTTGAATTCGGATTTTTCTTTTTCCTAGACTGGTTACCCTATCAAGACTAAAGAGCACAATCTGTACTCATTTTCACCTATAGCCAAGGAGAGGGAGATAAGATAGGATCATGCCTTTCCCAAAAGCATTGGCGCAAAATAAAATGTTAATTCATTCGTCTACAATTTAAACTCGGCTCGTTCAGTATATGTTCTGCAACAATAACCATTACACCATTCTTGCCTCTTGAAATATCAAGAATTTGCTTGTCATCCTTTTGGATGGGACAGGGCGATCGCGCTGACGGTCCAGCTGTTGCCTATGTTGAGCCAAATACGTAGTTCGATGAATTTTGACAATAATTGGTCATTATAAAGAATGTAAATTATCGTTTAAAAAAAGGTGAGGTAATTGTTAATAAAGTTAAAATTTGAAATTTTTCAATGTAGGTTTTTAACCCGTGATTGTGACGTCATATGCATGTAGCCTATAATTATATATCTTAAGTTTGGTGAAGATAAATTTGCAGAAAAATTAAAGAAACGACTCTAGCCTGTTGTTTTTAATAAAATATGTTTGAATGGTCAAATGCTACACTTATATATATATATATATATATATATATATATATATATATATATATATATATATATATATATATATGGATGCTCCTATCGGTCTCGATTTTCATTAAATATTGTTCAATCGGACTAATTTGTCTTTATAACGTTTTGATCGCTGTACTCACCGGTTTTGAGATTGTTTGAGGCCAGCTCAAGAGGAAAGCGTCAAAAATGAGTTGAAGAAAAAAGACAAGGAGATTTGTCTGAATGATGCAATCTGTATATGAGTATGCTTAAAAAGATCTTTAAGCAATTTAAGTGGCGTGATTCAACAGAGTTTTTGTATTTTTCACGTGCAATATTTCCTGTTGATCTATCCAAGGGGCTGAAGTAAGAGAAGTCTATTTATCTATATAATTTATGATTTTGTAAGATCGACTCATAAACGATGATATAAGGTGTATTTGAAATCTGACAACGATAGTTGTTTTTGCATCTATCTACCTCTGAGAAGAGTCTGTCTACCAAGAAAATTATCATTTGAAATCATGAAATTTTGCTTTAACTGCAATATCTAATTTTATGAAACCTCTGCATATAAGATGAGGTCCAGAAATGTTTTCTATTCTATCATGTAGGAAATGACTTAGAATCTTGAAACGTGCATGGTATTCCAGTATATGTGCCTGATTTTTTTCTGAAACTAAACGCTTTACAAAATCTTTGAGGGAATGTCTTAATCATATCAAAGTATAGAAGAAAGCAGAGAGAAGAGAGGAGATGGAGGAGAAGCAGCAGCCAATTCATAAAAGTTCCTCTCAATTCCAAAACAATAACATCTCAACTTCAGCTTTGATAATGAGCAACAATGGTGGGAATCGTTCAGAGAGAAAACTTTTTTCTACCAAAGAGGCAGTTTTGTATTGAAACAAGCAGAAAAAAAAAAAAAAAACAATGTAAAATATTAGAATGAGATTGTGTTGTTTTTAGCAAAAAAAATTAGGATTTACAAAATAAAAAGCAAAGAATGAAAACAGCCTAAATTTATCTTGTATATAAAATTATATAAACATGTTACATGAATAGATAAATAAAAAAGGTTCACGACCAAGAAGGCTTTCATCAAGTGGCGACTCTCAAGTTAGGGTTATTTTCGAAGCCAAAACATCATTTTCACTAAGCAGGGCACCCAAATAGTATCTTGCAGATCATGAGAATGCCAGAACAGATTGCAGCCTCTTCGTTAACCCTTAATATATATATATATATATATATATATATATATATATATATATATGTGTGTGTGTGTGTGTGTGTGTGTGTGTGTGTGTGTGTGTGTGCACCTACATATATATATATATATATATGTAAGCAAAGGACACTTTATGTATATATATATATATATATATATATATATATATATATATATTATTATTATTATTATTATTATTATTATTATTATTATTATTGTGTTCGTGTGTGTGAGTATTTTATCGGTAATTTAAGTTGATGAATACATTCTTGGAGAGTCTTACAAAAGCCCACAAATAATGAATAGCATAAGAGACACAAAATTATAAAGAATATAAGATAGCCAGGTGCACTACGTAAATATAATGAATAAAATAAAAGTGAGTACATTGATTGCAGCACTGTGTATGATGCCCAACATTTTCCGATTCCTGGAAGGCTGCTTTCTTATGATTTTAGACTAACTTCTACCCTATTACTGTCTCACATATTGGACATACTGATGAGTTGGTAGATCCTGTTGACAGACTGCATCCTCAGCGGAAGAATAAGACCACTCCACCAAAAAAGGGGAGCACTATATTAAATCCATTCGTGATGCACCACTTCTAGAGGGCTGGATAGCGTAGAGTCACCTCTTCAATACTGCCTAGTCTGTTCTAACCCAGAGTGGTAGTAGCTGTTAAGGTCCCATCAATGGGTCAGATAAATCTGTTTGAGATAATGATGTACAGCGTGAAGATACATTTCTGAAGCGTATATTTTTGTAACGTATATAACTAGAAACCTTGTTTTTTAAGATAACTTTGGCATCATGAAGGTTTGACATTCCGTAAAATTAACCAACCAACCAACCATAACTAGGTGTGCAGCGTGACGATATGGTATTTGCGGTAGTTGATTATTGACGGGTGGCCGGATGTGTAAGAAATATTTCATGCCTGTTTTGGCATTATGTCTTTCGTAAAGGGGCCAAATATCACACCTGTGTCGGCATTCATAGCAAAACAAATTGGCATATCACAACACCTCTATTTGAAGGTGCAGGTTGGCGTGACGATTGTCAAACAATGTAGAAGCCATAAGGTCTTTAAATGTCAGTGATTAAATACCTGCTCGCCTTGTTTTATTTATGAGAAAAGGCTTACACAGGCACAAGAACACGCACACGCGTGCGCACGCACACACATACAAACCAATATGTTCATCGTAATGGTTAATGTTGTAGGAAATACAATCGATGACCCGAATTCAAATCCTAGATGAGGCTGTTCGCAGTTTCACTTCACGCTGCACCTCCATTTGTTTTCCTCCAGCTATGTGTAATTAGTAGGATTGATTGGGTTCTTTAGCCTAGATAAGGTAGCCAGTCAAGGAAAAGATAACTCTGAATCTAAACGAGCTCTACTCCGTTTAAAGACGGACGTTGAGTCGCATCTTACCCGTAACGGAGGAGTTGGGTAAACAGGCGATCACAAATACACACACACACACACACACACACACACATATATATATATATATATATACTCTGAATTGTTTTCATGATATCAATGTATGGAAATATATTTATTGTCTGCCTCTCTCACACATTTCATTTTGATATATTCTCCACCCCTCTCTCTTTCTCTCTCTCCCTCGCTCTCTACATATATGTGTTTTTATATGTGTATGTGTATGAATGTGGGTGCATGTGCATGTTTGTGTGACTTTGTATGCAAATGTGTGTGTCTATTCTTATTTTCTCTCATGCCCTGTCGGCTGGGGCCGTAGAATACGCCGACTGCATCTCGGCAGAGAGATAAGACTTCTCCACCCAATGAAGCCATTTATTGGCTTTGGTTACCAAGTCACGGACTCAGTAATAATTCACTTTAGCCCTTACTGGGATAGTCGGGTAGTCAGAGAGGCTGGATCCGATCAATCAGGTGGTCATGTCAAATCTTTGCACCTATATGATTGTCCTTACCGTAATCTTCAAGATGCTCTTGTAGCAAACAAGTACCCAACCCTATTTTATCTTAAAGGTGCAATAAGGCAGTGGCTGATTGTAAACTGCGTTGAGATGGTTATAGTTGAAACAATCCAAAATGTGTGCAAACAAATGATTATTATTAAATAGAATCGTTAGTGTCAAATAACAATACTAGAAACGATTCTATTGTATGTAAACAAATGATTAATATAAGTTGAATCATTAGTGTAAGCAATACTTGAAACCATTTAACTATGTTCAAATGAATGAATAATAGTGACCTCTTTGTTGGCTGGGGCTGAAGAATGCGCCGATTGCACCTCTGTAGACGGCCAAGACTTCCTGAAACGAGTGTCCTGCGTATGATACTAAACTAACTTTTAGTAAGGCTCCACTCCTAGAGTGGGACACCTTTAATCCTAGGTCTACTCTCATCCGTTGTGATAGTATGTATCAGGGTTCCATCTATGGGTCAAATAGAACGATTCAACCACTAATTACAGTTGAAACCATTCAACTGTGTGAAACATGAATAATGCTGAATAGAATTATAAGTGTTTGATAGCAATAATAGAAATAATTAAGCGTCCTGGGTGTAACATTAAACTGTAACTGACGGTGAGGCTCCAGTCTTTAATTTTGAGGAATGTGGAGTATCCCTTCATTACTATTATTCTCAAATCCACATTGATCTGGACTGGTAGCATCTATTAGAGTCCCATCTGTGGGCCAAATTTAACTGTTCAATTTTTTAACAAGGGACTATTATTATTAATTATTTGAAACCATAGAGATGTGTACTAGTTGTTCGTGTTAGATAGGAATACTTCATAGACAGAATTACAAATGCTAAATAGCAATACTTGAAACCATTTAATGATGTGCAAACAAAGTATCAATATTAAAGAGAATTATTAGTATTGAATAGTAATGCATAAAAACATTTAACTATGGGCAAACAAATAAGCACATGGTCGTTTAAAAATAAAGGTTCTTACAAACTATTCGCAGACAAATAAAATATATATGTGTGTGTGTGTAGGGGTGGGTGTATAAATAGGATTTGGCATTAAATAAACAACAAGAGTTGATATGCCATAAAATACAACCAAATTAATCTCATTTTTTCTCACTTGCTATATTGAATCATATATTCGCTCTCAATATGCATGAGTATTTGTATGTGTGTGTATGTGTGTGTGTGTGAATTTATATGTGTATTTATATGTGGGCCAGTATGTGTGTGTTTGTGTGTGTGTATGTGTGTGTGTGTGAATTTATATGTGTATTTGTGTGGGCCAGTATGTGTGTGTTTGTGTGTGTGTATGTGTGTGTGTGTGAATTTATATGTGTATTTATGTGTGGGCCAGTATGTGTGTGTTTGTGTGTGTGTATGTGTGTGTGTGTGAATTTATATGTGTATTTATGTGTGGGCCAGTATGTGTGTGTTTGTGTGTGTGTATGTGTGTGTGTGTGAATTTATATGTGTATTTATGTATGTGTATGCTAACCGTGTATGCGAGTATATGTGTGGATTTTGACTGTCTTTCTCACTCAATATATAAAGATATATTCGCTCTATCTATCTATCTCTTCCTCTCTTTCTCTCTCTCTCTTTCTCTCTCTCTCTCTCTCTCTCTCTCTCTCTCTCTCTCTCTCTCTCTGATTATATATATAGTCATATATCATCTCACATTATATATATGTTTATGAATTTGAATGTATGTGTATATATATATATATATATATATATATATATCTGTGTCTTCTAACTGTCTTTCTCTATCCCGATATAAGCCCATATATTCTCTCTCAGTATAAGAGTGGATATGTGTTTGTGCGTGTGAGTGTGTGCGGGGGTGAGCGTGCGTGTAGGAGTGTGTATATATGTGAGAGCTTAAAAGTGTATGCATATATCTCAACTCTTTTTCCCTTAGACTTTACACACGCACACACACACAGACACTGACACACACACACACACACACACACACACACACACACACACACACACACACACACACATATATATATGTGTGTGTGTGTGTGTGTGTGTTGTATATATGATTCTCTTTCTTTTGATCTTTCAATCTCTTTCTCTCTCTCTCTCTCTCTCTATATATATATATATAGACAGACAGACAGACAGAGAGAGATGCGAAAAGAGAGAGACAGAGACGTATTTCTCTGTTTTGCCTTTTTGATCTATTTTCAGTCTCTTTTTTTGTCACATCCATAAACCGCCATCTCCCTCTCTCCTCACCTCTCTCTCTCTCTCTCTATATATATATATATATATATATATATATATGTATGTGTGTGTGTGTGTGTGTGTGTGTGTGTGTGTGTGTGTATTAGTTCGTCTTTCATGTGTGAGTGGTGTTGTGTGGTATTTTGTTTGCTCAGCTGGCCAGCAAGTAAACCTACAGATTATTAAAGACTGATACTGTGGAATTTTTAATAAAAGCCAATTTGATCCTTTAAATGTGAACTTAGGTGTATCGTTTATTGTTGTCTTTTTTATGAGAACGTTATGAAGTCTTTTTCATTTTATGTTTAAAATGCCTTTTGCCTGACAACATACTGATATGCGAAACAGTTTCATACGAATTTCGAAAGTTTCAAATAAAATATTTTAATCTATTTTCTTATTTGCATATAATTAGACGAAAAAAAAAAATCGAGGAATGTGTAGATAAAAGAAAAGCAAATTCTTTCGTACGTAAATTTTAAAAAAGTTTTATTCAATACCTCATTGGATTTCTTTAAGAAGAACTCTTGCAAATTATCTAATTGTACATACAAACACAGACAGAAATGCACACACACACACACACACACACACACACACACACACACACACACACACACACACACATAAATATATATGTATATACATAAATATATTAATATATATGCGCTGCAAAAAACAATAGCTGTGCAGCCAACAAAGCTATCATTGGAAGATGAATCAGGAGTCAGACATACATTCGGGAACGTAGCATCGTTACCATTAACTTCGATCACCCCAGTTGGACCTTATGTTACAACCAAACGTTGTTTGTTTTTCTAATAATTAGTGGTAATGCTAGATAAAATGCAACGTCATCATGTATCCTTTTGTATATTCACAATCATAGTACTCCACTTATATATATATAAGTAAGTAAAGTTGGCGACCACAGTCGAGGGTGACCCGAAGGCTCCCTTTTCGATAGCTACTACACCAAGGTGTAGGGGAGGGCGCTACTCCTTCCCTCGATTGCTTCACTTTACCCTTGATCCGTACCTTATAATGCTGAGTGTTAAGCAAGGAGGCATCAAGTACCATTTTTTGAGTCTTTGGTATGACTCGACCTGGGATTGAACCCAGGTCTCCCGGGCCATTGGTGAACACTCTAACCGCTAGGCCAATGTCCGGTATTTTGTACTTCGAATAAGTAGGGTACGCATTGCTTACCCTCTTAAAATTATTCCGGACAAAACTTAAAATATTATTACTCATCAATTCTAACGTCTTATCTATTTCAATCTTATAACACAACACTTTAGGGAGTCTCGGTAAATCTATTTGAATGAGCACTTGAAACTTGTGGGCCCAGTTAACTGGCGATGTAGAATACATGGACTTCATCTCTCCAGAGGGGTTAGACCTTACCCCTCAGTGAGTGTCTTAGATATGACTCTAAACCATCTGATGGTGAGACCCATTCCTGGAGCTCTAGAGAATGTGGAGTACTCATTCATTGCCATTGCTCCCAGGTTCACTCTGACCCAGAATGGTAGCACCTGATTGGACCCTATATTGGGGTCAAATAGAACTGTTTGACATTTAAACAGTGGGCAAACAAATGGCTCATGTTGAATTGAATTGTCAGAAATAGAACTTTTTGACCATCTAACTGTATTTAAACAAATGAATGTGGTCTGATTGAATTGTTAGTGTAACATAGCAAAACTTGGAATTTTACTTTGTACGAATCAATGAGAAATGTTGAATACAATTATTAGTGTTAGATAGCAATAACTGAAACCATTTAAATGTCTTGAAACGATAGCAATATTAGTGTGCGAACAAATTAGTTTGAACTCATTTTAAAATAAAATTACCTGCAAACTATTCACTAAAAAATCTTACGTATATCTATTTCAATGTGTGCACACTAATAACTGATGTTAGATTGTTACTGTTTTATAGAAATACTTGAACCCATTTAAGTGTGTGAAAAAAATGAGCTCAAGTTCATTTAAAAATGTTATCAACAAAATGTCTTTACAAATATATATATATATATGTGTGTGTGTGTGTGTGTGTGTGTGTGTGTAAACAGGATTTGGCATTAAATAACGTACAATGGTTGATATGCCATAAGACTCAACCAGCTAAACCAACCTTGAAACTTGTAATCAGATATTTACCTCTGAAAATCCGTACCACCGATACGCAAAATTCACTTCGCCGTAATCTCTTTTCACAATAAAATGAAGACATTTTAGGATAGAATATCGAGTAAATTTGGGTCAAGTCTATCCAAAGAAAATACACATAGCTTTCAGCTCTTCATGATTTGGTGAAAGAGGAAGTGGGCCAATACGCAGGGCCTTTTTTTTTTATATTTTTTGCCTGCAGCAAATGTTTTATTATTCTATTTATTTTTTTCGATTCAATTTATGATTTATTTTTATGGTTCTGAAAGGATGCAAATAGAAATTATTATAATGTGATGCATTTGAGTTAAAGTTTAATTGATGTAGATTAGATCAAAAAGTGTAATATACATATATATATATATATATATGTGTGTGTGTGTGTGTGTGCGTGTGCGCGTGTGTGTGTGTGTGTGTATAAAGTAATGAAAAAAAGTGGTAAGACAAAAAAGAATATTTCTTTGTTGTTATTTATTTTTAATTGTTCTCAACTAGTTCCGAACTTTGATCATCGAGAGAAACTTTTTAAGTTTTTTAAAAGAATTTATATGGTACAAAAGAAGCAACAAAAAATGAAGTGGTAACGTCGCATGTCCATTCGTAGCTGTTTGAGCAGAAATGTTATTCTACAAGTATTTGTTGCAATTCGGAGATTAGATTCTGTGTCTGCAATTATTTCATCTAAACTAAAATGGACATTCAGACTTCTAATAATTATATTTCTTTTGACAGCGTGTGTTCTCTAGTAAATAAATTACATTTCTGCTCCTGCACTTGGATTCGTGGTAAATGATCTATATCATTAAGACCACTTGCATTATTAGATGTTCCTACAGCAAAAAATGTGTCCGCAAAATAGCACTTTTACGATTAGATTTGAACTACAGCGACGTCTAATAGTCATCTTTGGAGATCTGGTGCCGGGATGTTAACAGCTGTTAATGTGCTTTTGGTAGCCCTACACATCCCATAAGCTCACAGTGAGATAAAGATTTGTAGAGTTTGGTAGGTAGGATATCACACTGAGGTTTGCTTGGACTTTTTGAAACCATTCGCTATAACTCTTTTAAAAGTTCGCGCTCACATGTTTCACGGATGATTTTCTTCTGCTGAAAGACATTTCCTATATTTGAGAAGACTTTTGAACCAAGGTAGCGTATAGAGAATCTTCCATAATGTCGAAGTTAGAGGTACGCAACAAATCATCTTACCTGTATTTTATCGCTTTGTCGGTTTAACTTAGAATCTGACGATTCCAATTGGCCTAATGAGTAGAGTGTTCGCCAATGGTCGGGTAGCTCTCGACTACGGTCGTCAACTTTACTTACTTATATATATGTTTAATTGAATAGGATAGACACTTCATTTCTGTCTATTTTACAGTTGATCCGTTCAGCTCTTCGTATAAGTCGTTTGAATTCTGGATGAAATTAATTCAAGGCGCCGTGTTTTTCCCAAGTCCCAGCTGGAACCATCTTCGGAGGAATGAATAATGAAACGATGAACACAATGACGTGTCAGATACATTTATATAAAGAGTAAAAGGAATAACAAGCGGGAGGCAAATTCATGGATGAAAATATGAAGATCCTTTTTGAATTCATTTCACCCAGAAGTCAAATGACTCATACGAAGACTTGAACAGATCAGCAATAAAATTGCCAGAATATAGCTCTGCATGTAAGTTTCGATATATTCAATCTGAATTGCCGAAGTGTCTGTCTTATTTAATCAAACCTGTTTAAAAGAGAAAATGCTTATATATATATATATATATATATATATATAAAGTTGGCGACCTTAGTCGAGGGTGATCTAAAGGCTCCCTCTTCAATAGCTACAACACCAAAGTGTAGGGAAGGGCGATACTTCTTTCCCGGAACTGCTTCACTTAAGCTTTGATCCATACCTTATAATACTAAGTGTTAAGTAAGGCGGACTCAAGTACTATTTGTGTGTCTTTTGTATGACTCAACCTGGTATTGAACCCCGGTCTTCCAGACCTTTGGGGAACACTCAGCTCATATATATATATATATATATATATATATATAAACGTAACGAAAAAAATTCACTTCTGTGGTTCTATTATAAATTTATTGCAGTCTAATAACATTTATCAGATGGAGTTTAATAGATTTTTGCTTACATCATATTCTAAACAAAAATGAATTAAACTCAATCTGAAATAAATTTATAATGGAACCACAGAATTGAATAAAAAATATATTTGCTCAGCATGTGAGTTTCGATATATTTTAATCAGAAATTGATTATATATTCGATGACAGTTGACATTGAGCACTCAACCAGAGATTCCTATTCACTTTGGACAACTACTTGACTATTTTCCTCGGATTATACACACACACACACACACACACACACACACACACACACATATATATATATATATATATATATATATATTTAGGCAGCATTTCTACGTTAATGCAATTTTCATTAAACATAATAGACATTTTATGTCTACATATTTTCTTCTGGATCCGTTCGAATTCCCGTATTACTTTTCTCGTATTCAGGGGGAATTGATTTATGTATTGTCCATAGTTGTATGTATCCCTAGTACTTTCTGCCCGACTTTGGGCCATCATCAGGGGAGAATCTATTAAAGAAGTGATGTCAAGATTGAGTGAATGGATGTTATTCTTACAGAGTGTAATTTGTCTCTTCACAAGATCACGTCTGTATTCCAAAGTGCTGTTATATTTATGAGCTGCAGGATCATGGAGTTTAAAATATATATATATAATGAGGCGAACAAAACTGATAAAACAAATTGAACTATTTCTTTATATTTCTTTGTTGTTTTGTTTTTTTTAACTATTCTCAAATAGTTTCGACCTTAGGTCATCGTCAAAATAAACAAAATCGAAAAGAAAAGTATTTTTTAATCTTTAAAAAGATCTTTCAAAAAAGTTGATTTAAAAAAAAATAGTTTTTAAAAAGTTTGATCTTCTACAAAAGAACCAACTTAAAATGAACTGGTGACGTAGCATATCCATTTCTCTCCGTGTGTATGTCTATGTGTATGTCTGTGTGTGGGAGGTGTTTTACGCTCCATATTCTAATCCACAGTGTTCCGTAAATGAATCAACCCTCAGAACTGATAACTTTATAAACTGTCGAACTTTTTGATTATCTATCCGAGCGAGTTTAGTAATCTTATAAAAAGATATCCGTTCTATACGGTAATTCTATAAAAAGAAATGTTTGAGATTATTGATATATCCGTATATACTTCTTTGTCCATAAATTGAAGTGCGTCAAAAGTATTTTTTAAATCACCTTATGCTCTAGATATGTTACGATGATTCTGGCTACTTTGATAGCTTTTAAGTGTCGTTCAGCTTATTATTTTCCTTGAAAGCATTATAAACGATAAATGATACTCATCCAACAGTCATCATCTCTAAAAGACTGAATGAAACTAATTTTGGAAAACACACTTTCTTTACGCTTCTTGAATCATGGGAGTAGCTTCAGCGACTTTCAGATCCGATTTAAAATTATGCTGTAAAACTGACAGAATCTCAATACTTGAATCTTCCATTATATCATCAGAAACACAAGAAACAAGTGATTATTATTGATACTGATATACTTAAGCAAATTGATGGTAACAACAGCGCCAGATTACCGCACAGGTTTGTATGGGTAGGTTTCCCTTTGTCAGGTTTACAGTTGTGGTCCAAAGAAAGATCAAGATTAACGTACGTGTCAGTACAAGGTTTCAGAAAGGGGCTCCAAACGACATATTACTTAATGAACTCCAATTCCTGGTTTTGTATTCAGATATTTAATTCTCTTATATATATATATATATATATATATATTTTGAATTGAAAGAAAAAAATTCTATTTTGTATTTTCATTATAAATTTCATTTCGGGTCTATAAAATTACCCTCTTTAGATGGAGAAAAATACAGTTGTCTATTTACGTTGCTTCAAACGAGAAGAGAATTAAGAAATTTAAATTTTTCTCATTTCAATTTTTTCATTAAAAAATAATCGAGTTTCAAGCCATTTTTTTCGGTATTCACCATTTTTCTTAAATTCAGTAATTTTTTAAACTATAGTTAACGGTTTTCTTTAAAAAGAAGAATGTATAAACGTTATATTTGACAATATATAATGATATTTCCCCTGTTAAGATAAATCCTTTCAATTTTTAAATTTATTCAAAAATTGAAGGGATTAATTTATTTTTTAAATTCTCTTATAAATTTTCATTTATAATAAAACTACAAAATTGAATTTTTTTCTTTCAATTTTATAAAAAATATTTTCCCTCTACCCGTGAGTTTCAATGCATTTTTAACCTGAAATTATTTAAACATTCAATAGCCGTTGGTACTGAGCTCTCAAATGGTTATTCCTAACCCTTAGATTATTACTTAAGAGTTTAATCTTTAGATTATATATATACGGTTCCGTTGGCCTAGCGGTTAAAGTGTTCGCCAATGGCCCTGGTCGAGTCGTACCAAAGACTCAAAAATGGTACTTGATGCCTCTTTGCTTAACACTCAGCATTATAAGGTATGGATCAAGGGTAAAGTGGAGCAATCCAGGGAAAGGAGTAGCACCCTTCTCCTACACCTCAGTGTAGTAGCTATTGAAAAGGGAGCCTTCGGGTCACTTATATACATATATACTTATATACGAGGTGCTTTCAATAAGTTTCTTGACTTTTTGTACAGGCATTACTTAGACGCTATCAAAACGGCGGGAGAAAAAGCTTGAGGGCAATTACACAAGTAATGCTGCGAGCAATATCGAACAAGTCCTGGAGGCAACACTCCACAAAGCACCAACTATACGGCCACCTGCCTCCCATCGCGAAAACTATCCAAGTTAGACGAAGCAGACATGCAGAACACTGATGAAGAAGCAGGGACGAGCTCATAAGTGATGCACTCCTATGGACCCCCACATGTGGCCGAGCAAAAGCAGGGATGGCCAGCTCGAACATACATAAAGCAGCTCTGTGAGGATACGGAATGAAGCCCTGAAGACCTGCCAGAGGCGATGAACGACATGGAGAAATGGCAAGAGAGGATCAGGGATATCCGTGCCGGAGTCACGACATGATGATATATATATATATATATATATATATCCAACCCTCCGTACGTGCAGGATATAACAAGAAGACATTTTTAAATGGAGTTTAATTGGTTTAAATTCAGAATTTTCCTTTTTCTTGACTGGTTTCTTTAACAATGTTAAAGAACCCAGCCTGACCCTACTATTTAGCTATAACTAAAGGGAGAAGAGTTGGATTCATTCCTTTTCTAAATGTATTAGAGCTATGTGAATTGCAGACAGCCTCGACCAAGATTTGAACTCGTCCCATGACGATATCCAATTCACCAAAAGTGCCTCCATGTATATATATATATATATATATATATGTGTGTGTGTGTGTGTGTGTGTGTGTGTGTGTGTGTGTGTGTGTGTGTGCGTAACTTTACATCAAAATAGGTTAATTCTTGATTTGAATCTAAATTTAAACTTCTTATTTACTCGACTTTGCTCATCACTCCGACGACGGAGCTTAGAAAACGTTCACTGAATCCCTCGCAGAGGGATATCATGAGTTTGACACTAACCTGTGTCTGGTGGTGAAGCTCCGCTACAGGAAATCTTGGGAGAATGAAGTACATCCCCATTGTCATTACTCACGAGTACTCATTGACTCGGATTTCTATGGATCAAATATAGATGTTTGACAATTATTCGTTTTTAATAAGAACGCGTTGGACCATATAACTGGGTGCATCGAAACTTAAAGATTAGTATTTATTATTTGAAACTATATAATTGCTTGAAAATTACTGGTGTTAGCTACTAATACTTGAAACCGTATGAGTGAAAGAAAATATTTAATATTTAATAGAAATAGTTATTTTAAGACATGTGAATAAACTATGAGTACCGGATAGAAAACCCTGTCGGCATAGAGATAAGAATCCTCCGAACAAAAAGCTGTGTGGTGGGTCTGACACTAAGCAATATCAGATTGTGAGGCTCCATCTATGGGGAGAGTTAAGTACTGCTTGATTGCTATTACTCCCATATCCACTCTAACCCTGAGTTTTAGTAATTGTTAATTTCAGTATAGAACAGGTTCAAATCTTTTAGCAACACTTAGTCGATGCAAAATCTAAATTTCAACTTTGGTGCAAAAATATCTCGTGCCCAAACGGCAATATGTATGGACCTATGATATTTTTCAAGGCCACCATACCATGAATCGCTCAGAATTAAGTGTTGGTTGGTGTGTATCCCATTTAGATATGACAAAGTACAAGATTGTCCACAAGGAAAAGAAGACTATTTATTCTTGTTTGAAATTCTATCTTCTGATGACGTCAGTGATAACCATATAAATTGCTTTTTTTTTTGGCATTTGTTTAAATTATTTCTAGATCTTGACTGTTTTCTTTTCATTGAATTGACATATCTTCTTACATCTGTGTGATAAAGAAATAGGAAGATGGATCATAATTAGTTATTTCAAGCACAAGAAAATCTAAAATGTAAGAATATTTGTCAGTTTGAATTTGTAAGTTTGTTTTTTTTACGAAAGGAAAGAAATATTTATCCCGCATGTGGCCAAACTTACACATTCCCTGAACCAATTTTTTTACCCACGATTTCTTGTACCCCATAAATTATTCAGGAAATATATTTTTCTCTAATCCTACGCCAAAATTTGTGAATTTGTTTGTGCGTCAGTCTGAGGTTCATGGGCAAACAAAAAGATCCAGCGAACTGATAAGAAAAAATGGATATTGACTTCCAACAGGAATAATACATCTGATCTAATTTTTAAAAAGTCTTTTTTGACTCTTTTTTAATTTAATCATTGTTGTGGCAATGACATCATCAGTTACTTCAAATAGTGAAAATTATTCAAAAAATGATTGAATCGATCACAGATTTTATAGAAAATGGGACTACTTGTATCGATGAAAACGAATTAACTTAAAAAGCTTATTTTACTGTGATAAACTACGTCATTTGTTAGAAGAATGGCTAAGAAAAATCTAATATAAAAATTAAGGTTATTGTAAATAAAAAGTAAAAAATAAAAACAGTTATCATACAGCCTTAATATTCAGATGCATGTAGAATGTAAAAGTAACAATATTAATGCGTTTTGTGTCTGATTTATCACCTTTTATTTTTCTATTTAAAAAAAAGAAAAGAAATAAAAGCCTGAAGAAACGTACACAGACAAGATTTCCGCAGCAGACAAAAATAACGTCTACGCAGTCATTTGGTTGGGTCAATAATCAAAGAAGGATTATTGCTCCAAAAAGGATTTTTACACATGGACACTTCCAAACCAAAAATAGTGTCAGATGAAAAATTACATATGCAAAAATCAAAATTTCTAAAGAACATTTTGAACCAAATAATTTTTCAATATTTTTGTTATTAATTGATCATTTTCAGGTTAGGTTAGGATATTTGGTTTAATGGCATATCAGCCTTTGATGGTATTTAATGCCAAATCCTGTTTATACGTAAAAATTATATGCGTGATTTGTCAACGAACAGTTTGTAGGTAAATTTACTTTTAAACGAGTTAGAGTTCATTTGTTCGCACACATTAAATAGTTTTAAGTATTGCTATTTCACATTAGTAATTCTGTTTATCAAGTACTTCTATCTAATACGAACAAATGGTACTCATCTGTTTGCTTTCAAATAACTAATAATAGTCCTTAGCAAAAAATTGAACTGTCCTGTTTGATCCATAGATGGGACCTTAACAAGTACTATCACTCCTGGTCAGTGTCGACCTGAAAGTAATGGTAATGAAGGGCTATTCTACATTCCCTCAAACTCCTGAGCCAGCCTTACCCTCAGATGCAGTTTAATTTGATACCCAGGTAACTAGTTGGATGAAGGGAGTCTTTGCCATCTGCAGAGGTGCAGTCGGTAGAGTAATCAACATTTTTGCATTTAAATTACCAAATGTCAGTTTACAAATTCTCAATTTTGCGATCATCTCTCAAAAATAAATAAACGTGAAAGGGTCTCTTTTTTACAGAATATATTTCAACTGAAAATATTTTTAGAAATAAGAGAAATTTTGCATTGAAAATACCATACTTACTTTAATTTTTCTAATTATAAAGTAAAAAATTAAGGCTTCTTTTTATCAAGTAACATCTTATTTTTATAAGTTTAGCAAAACAAATTTATTGAATTGATTATCTTTTTAAAATGTAAACATTATGCATTTGCGTATTCTTGCTTTAAAATAGTATTTGAATCAATTAAGGTGAAACGGATGACACATGCTGAATGAAAAATCCTTTCAAAATTAACTTCATTTTTTTTCTTAATTAGCGAAAAAGTTTTCATCAAAATCCCGTGATTAGCCAAATGGGCGCATTCTTATTCATACCTACAACCAATGTTCTATAAATTCTTGGATGGACGCCTCGGGTAGTGTAATGATTAACAAGCTAGACTAGCAAACCTTCGGAAGAGAATTCGAGTCTCATCGGGTGTCTCATTCATACGACCTTGTGCCACGTCTAAGCAAAATCTTAGTAAATTGCTAATAATTTATGGGGTGAGAAAGAGAACAAATTAACTTCTTAGAAATCTTGATCTACCGAAATGGTGATAAAGAAACTACTGCTTCGTGTAATTGAAGCCCCCCCCCTGGAAATTTTGGGGGATATATATCCTCATTCCATGAATCCCTATAATTCCATCAGATTAGTCTTTCTAATTTTAAAGATACTTGGTACTTGAAAGGCTAAAATTTTCTGTGTCTATCAATAAAGCTTAAAACCTACTGTCAAGTCCCATGAGAAGATAATCAAAGTTAAGCAGCTCAGTACTTAGATGTGTGACAACTTAGAAAAAGAAGCTACTGTAAGCAAACTGAGATATGTGTGCCAACCAAATGCAATTGAATGAATAATAATAAAACTTAGGGCGAATCGCACAAAATTAAAATTTTTAAAAATCCATGTATTTCCTCTAGTCAACTATGTTGTGTATTGCTCAGAATGGCTGAACCAATTCAGATCCAAACTATGGATTTAGTAGATCTGTTTGCAATAACATTTAAAATAATGTTGAAATACATTGGCTCTTAAAACATTGACATTGCTGCTTAGTAAAGTGTTTTCTTGTTAAAAATGATTGGTAATTCTATTAATTCATTGACTCTGAGAACACTGATATTACAACCAAATATAAATGATTAACCTGTTTAAAATTATTCGGAACTTTATTTATTGTTATTGGTCCTTAAAATAATATTTCAATTAAGTATGAAGTGTTTACATATCTAAAATAACTGTAAATCTTATTAATATATTGGCTCTTAAAATATTGATAGTTCATCTGTTTAAAATTATTATGAAGATACTATTTTCGTGCTGTACATAATTGGAAACCACAATTATTACACTGACTTTAGAATAAAATGACATATAAGTTGTCATACCGTAAAACCAACCAACCAACCAACAGATCTTACTGTTTGGCATGGTTGGTTGATACAAAACAAACACTTAAAATTTTGTCTAGAGGAATCAAGAGTCCAGTTTCCCATGAAAATCATTGATGGACAATACAATCTTGAGCAAGATGATAAACCAGGAGAAGGGGGGGCATTCTAAATAAACAATTACAGCCTTCCACAGACGAAAGACTAAAATAGAGTTGTGCACTTTTACTTTAGAACTTGACATCCAAATTTTTATCTCGAAAAAGCAATCTTTAAAAATTCTAGAAAAAGTTAATAAAGCTCTTTTTTTCTTTTGAATTTTAAACATTAATTATATTTAGACTAATCTTTTAACTAAAAGTATGAACTTCAGATTTTTGGAAACATAGTAAACTACTATTTAGAGTAGACAATGAAATTCAATGTGGCATTCAAATACGAAAATGTTCCGCATCCCTGGCACTAGACCGTATATTTTGCACCCTCCAAGCCACTGTTTTAACCAGTTTGAGCTGCAGTCTCAACCCTGACGATTTGAAAAGCCTGGGGTTAAAATTAAAACCATATGCTCTAGACATTAAAGTATTTAATTTTTTTTAATTAAAAAAAATACAACTATTTCTATTTTAAGTCGGATTGTTTTGACACATACACACAAAAACAACCTATTAAATACTGGAAAACGATCTTGCATTTTTATAATTACCTTAAAAATGCGTTCATCTCCTTCTTTGAGGGAGGTGGTTGCTGTGTTACAATCAACAGAAAGGTGGCGCCACTGGATAAACTGGGGAAAAAGAAAAGAAATAACAGAAAGACGTCATCGGTGCAGACAATTAATTGAATGTTAATAAGAAAACAACGATAATAAGAAAAGAACACTCAGAAATGGTTTGCGTTGCGAGCAAATCAAAATGTAGCTTCTAATGAGGATTAAGTATATTTTCTGCATGAAATGCGCGGGGGATTGAGAGAAAAAGAAATGTTTTGCCGAATTGTCCCACCCAAGTCTTTCCACATGGTTTTGAACATTTTCTGGGTCTTTATTTTTGCCGCCCCCGTTTGTCTGTTACAAATTAATGAAACAAATAGCCATCTGCAAATCATCATATCCAACTTTTCACAAACCTAAAATACATGTTCCGGAAGAGAGGGTCGAGTGAGGTGACACTTCTGTTTCTCTAGCCACTAAAATGAAACCCATGCATCCGGATAGTTTCTTCAACTCACAAGAAACCTTTTCAGCATTCTCACCGACTAAGATGTATGGTTTGCATGTATTTTAAGAATTGAGAATAGTTTGCCTCCCTTCTATCGCCATCCTGTCTAGCCTAAAGTACACTAACAACTTCCCCCACAGACGGATAAGACCCCCCCCCCACAAAAATGGCATGATTTGAGTGTGATATTATATAACATCCAGTGGTGAGGCTCTAGTTCTGGATCGTTTGGGAGTGCGGCATCACCCTCTCATTTCCATTATTGCCAGATCTCTGAGCCGGAGTGATAGTAGCTGTTTAGTTCCCATCGATGTGTCAAATGGAGTTGTTTTAGATAATAAAGTGATGTACAAAGATACAGTTTTGTATAGAATTGGAGACCGGAATTATTAAAATGCCTTCAAAATAAATTAATCCAACAATGGTTGTCATGCTGTAGAACCAACAAACCAGCCATAAGTAGGTGTACATCATGATTTTAAAAAAATTTTTAAAGCGTGGTTGTTGATTATTCACGGTCGGTCGAGTATGCATGAAATACACTCCTTCATTGCCATTCTTTCCAGGTTAACTCTGACCTAGAGTGATATAACCTGTTTTGGTCCCATCTATGGGTCAAATAGATCTGTTTTAGATGTTTACAAGTTAAAGTGATTGTGAAGATACATTTTTGTTTTTTATATAATTTCGGAACGAAATTAAGTTGACTTCAGCATAAAATAACCCCAAAAGAGTTGATATGCCATAAAACCAGTCAACCATATCCTCTATTAACAACCAAACCAATGTAGAGTGATCAAGCATAATTAATTATTTTTCATTAATTATTTTTTATTATCACTGAGATAGATAATTCGTTATTTTTTCTCTTGAAGTTATCTCTTTCAGTAACATCCCTTCCGCGCAAATAATTGATTATAAAAAACTACTACGGTTAGAACTCTACTATTTTACTTGTAGCTTAAGGGAAAAGAGATGGATGCATGTCTTTCCGAATTGCATTAGTGCTAAGTGAAAGCAAACACTTTTGTTTTTCTGAGAATTTATGGAACTTTGGTGCCCCATTCTTTTGTTATCAGCTCATGCCAAAAGTTTGGATGGCTCTACATAAGTCCTCATCACAATAAATAAGTGCCCTGTGTAGATATTTGATAGGCTTGGTTGGCTTCGTTTAGTGGTTGTCATATATACCGAAGGATTTAAATTATTAGTGACTTTCTCGATGAGAACCCGCTTTACAAATAATAATACATATTAATAACACAAAACCTTTGAAGGGGTCAGCATGAATGCCGTGAAAATTAAGTAGCTCAACCTCAAACCAACCCAAAAGGTTTAGGTTAATGTTCGCAAATTTGGCATGTATATTTATTAAACCCAGAAAAAAATCACATAAAAAAGCGTTTCACACGGGAAGAGAATGCTCTCATCAAGAGGGTGGCCTCTGATATCTATTTTAATTTGGAATTGTCTGTTGGTCTCTCTTCTTGCAGAAGTGTCGCCCTGTCTCAACTACTAAACAAGTCAAACTGCTTTGTGCTTGTTGATAAGAAAAATTAGTCGGTCGTAGATTTTGGTTGAAACTTGATAAACCAAGAGCCAGCTTCACAAAGAAAAGAACAAACCCGAAAATAAATCGCATGGTCGTCTTGAAGGCTGAAAATTTCTCTTTTTCCAACCCAGAGCCGACATCAAGCAGACCCTAACTTTTGCGAACGGACGGTTGACAAAGATCCTCTTTAACGTCCAACTCATAACTCTACTATATTCTTCTTGTGACCATGATGGGCAGGGGGAGGTACCCCACTTCCACATTTAACCCAACCTTCACTATTCTTCGCTGCAACTCATCTGTTTAATTCCTGACAGCTAACTTGAATACTCTGACGGCCCTGACTTTCGGAAAATAAAATCGCTTTCCCAACATGGACTTCCCAGAACTAAAGTATCTTATAAAATGAGATCCTTGATTACTGAGATCTGACAGTTCTAGCACCGAAGACGAGTTTACAATGGATATCTAAAAAAACAAAAGAAAATCTCTTATCTTCACAGAGAAATCCTTCTCTTTCTATTTTATTATATATTAAAAATTGCCGGCCTCCTAAACTCCTTGCACCATCCTTTTATTACTACCATACCTACATGTACATGTGCATACATATATATGCTACCTATGTCCACACACACACACCTATTCAGATACACTCATACCCACATCTATATGCATCTATATATGCTATACCAATACCCGTATATATTCATGTGGACATTCTGACATCTACACACATACGCATTACTGCATTCAAATATGTGTACCAAGGGACTGAAGAGCTTACAGTTTCTGATTCTATAACCGGTCAAAGAGTTTGATGTACAGAAAGCAGATTTATCATGCATGGTTATTAATCATAGGGAAGGTTTTGACGTAAAAACTGTGTTCTTCGTGAGAAAATTTAGCTCTCGTCGGGAAGTTACTCTTTAACATCTATATTATTAATTGGCATTTTTTCTTCTCTTCAATAAAACAAACAAACAGTTGATTCACAACCACCAAATTTATCATGCATGCAAATTGAATTTAGGAAAGTCACAAAGGTACAATCTGTAATCCCATGGGAAAAAGTAGTTCTCATCTAAATGTTGGTCTCTTAAAATCTATTGATCATTGGGACCAGTTTCATGTAAAGATAACAAATTTCCTATGCATATTTATTGGACCAAGCTTTTTCTTGGTTCATTAAATGTGCATATGCTTGTGTTCTTAATGTGTTTCTTTGGTGATTTTTAAGAATTAATTTAAAATTGCCATTCGTGCGTTTAAAGTTTATGCTTTATATTCAGTTATTCTTTGTAAATACATACCGTTTTGTTAAAGTCCAGTATTGAAAAGGAAATTTAATGAGTGTTTCCAAATTGCCACCCTGGGAAATATATATCATACAAATATACCTTATCATACAACATTATATATATATATATATAGCGTGGTAATCAATGAAAAACAGAATTTGTCTTCTTTTATGATTAATTTTTTGTATGACTTATTGAATTCACACACACACACACACACACACACACACACACACACACACACACACACACACACACACATTTATATATATATTCTATTTACCAACCCCTCCGCTCGGGCAGGATATGACACAAGGTCAATTTTTAAGTGGAGTTTAGCAGGTTTTAATTCAGAGTTTTCCTTCTCCTAGACTAGTTGCCTAACCAAGGCTGAAGAACCTAGTCTGTCCTACTATTTACCCATAGCTAGAGGGAGAATAATTGGATTCATACCTTTCCCAAGGGTACTAGTGCTATGTGAAATGCAACCAGTCTCGTCCAGGATTTGAACTCGTGTCGCCGTGTTCATTTCCTACGACGATAACAATTACACCACGGGCACCTATATATATATATGTGTGTGTGCGTGTGTGTGTGTGTGTGGAACTAGCCTAGTCGACAGCATCTCTGCTGAGGGGTAAGTTCCCCGCTCTCAGTGAGTGTCCTGTCGTGACACTATATAATCTGATGAGTTTCTCCAGTAGCGCTGGAGCTTTGGAGAATGCGGAGTACCTCTTCATTATCATCGCTCCCTGGTCTAATCGGGCCCGGAGTGGTATCACGTGAAAGGGTCCTATCTAAGGGTCACACGTCTGAAATTTAATCTGAATGCAAACAAATGACTTATGCTAACTTAAATTGTTAGAAATAGAACTCGTTGATTATTTAACTGTGTCTAAACAAATATCTTATGTTTAATTGAATTGTTAGTGATACATGTCAATACTTGAACTATTTAACTGTATGCAAACGAATGATTAATGTTGATTAGAATCATTAGTGTTAAATTGCTCTACTTGTAACCATTTCAATGTGTACAAACAAGTGATTAAGATTTAAAAGAATTATTAGTGTTAGATAGCAATAATTGAAGCCATTTAACTATGTAGAAACAATAGCAATACGAGTGTGCAAACAAATTAGTTCTAACTCATTTAAAATGAAATTACAGACCAACTAATCTCTTACATATTATGTATATCTATTTCAGTGTGTGCAAACAAATGGCTGACGTTAAATTGTTACTGTTATATACCATGTAGTGCGAACAAATGATTAATATCAAATAGACTTATTCGTATTAGATAGAAATACTTGAAACCATTTAACTGTGTGCAGAGAACATGATCTCAGTCTCGTTTGAAATGTTATCAACAAAATGTGTTTACAAATCATGTATATGTAATATATATGTATAAAGAGGATTTAGCATTAAATAAATACAATGGTTGATATGCCATAAATCCAACAAAATCAAATCATATATATTTGATATATATGTATAAACATGATTTGGCATTAAATAACCAACAATGGTTGATATGCCATAATCCCAAGCAAATATATATATATATATATATATATATATGTGTGTGTGTGTGTGTGTGTGTGTGTGTGTGTGTGTGTGTGTGTGCGAGCGCGCGCGCGAGGGTAATTCAGAAGTTTAAAAACTCATTCACTTTTTAAATTTATCACAGGCCTCTCACATTTGTATAAGCCTATTCTGCTGAAAAATTAAGACACACACACACACACACACACACACACACACACACACACACATATATATATATATATATATATATATATATATATATATATATATATTACATTCCGTTAACTATCCTTCACTCTATAACCTTTCTTTGACTATCCCTCCAATCTGGTTGTAATGTATTCTATTTTGACATTGGATCTGATGAAGTCCTGTTAAAAATTATTTTAGAGTCTTTGATACATATCAATGCTCTTAACAAGATGGAAATAAGCTTATTATCCTAATGTGACCGAATATTGTTTTTTTCTTGAATTATATATATATATATACGAGGGCCATTACATTATATATATATATATATATAATATATATATATATATATATATATATATTAATGAGCATTTTAATAATATATAGATAAATTTTTGCGGATTACTTATTCCTGTTGGATTCGGATATTTTTATCTTCTTGATGGATTTGGGAGTGAATGAGTTGTAAGTCCATTTGAATTAACTTAGTGATTGATGTCAGATCAGACTTCCGTATTACCATTCTGCTTACCATTTGACAAGATTATCAAAATTCAATTATTTTTATCATTTTCTTTCACTCGACATACACTACAGATGTGATCCACACAGAATAACCTATCGAGATAAACTCGTCCATACACATGCATTCACCAGTGTGAAGACATTTGAGTGTTTACGTTTTTACTTTTCCTTTCTAGCAGTCACAATTTAGTTACTCCCACCTTTTCTTATGGTTCATACCGTTCAAAGAATTTAGAGGGGAATAACATTTGCTTTTGTAGAGAATGCTTACAATAATTCTTCTTTAGTCTAGCGGGTTAAAACTCTAAATTGCACGGCTTAAAAAATGATGGTTTGCTTTATTTATTTAATATCACTTCAACTGCTTTCGGGTTAACGTTAAAATTTAATTCATTTGAAAATATTTTATTATAGTAGAGAAAATACAGAAGTAGAAAAGAAGAGAAAGAGGAGGAGAAAGAAAAGAAAAAGATTTTGTTGTTGTTCAACAGCATATAAACTTCTTATCGGCTATCTAGTACAGAAATTTGATTCATTTGTTCATGTTTTATTGTAATTTAACTATATATTCAAAATTCAATTTTTTAATATCCCCTTTTTTGTATATAATTATTTATGTGCACACAATCAAATAATATGAAATGTTCCAAACCAATACTAACAATTTATACGCAATTATATGGTTTAAATAACAATTACTCTTTAATACTGATCACTTACTTGCATGTACTCCTATGGAACCCCACATATGACCGTGCAAAAGCAGGACGACCAGCTCGAACTTACATACAGCAACTATGTGAGGACACAGGATGTAATCCTGAAGACCTGCCGGAGGCGATGAATGATAGGGAGAAGTGGCGAGAGAGGGTCAGGGATATCCGTGCTGGCAGCACGAGATGATGATGATGATGATGATGATGATGATGATGATGATTTGCATTACCGGCTCATTGGCTGGTGGGTAGAGTGTTCGCCAATGGTCCGGGAGACCTGGGTTCAATCTCAGGTCGCATCTTACCAAAGACTTTAAAAATGGTACTTGATACCTCCTTCTTAACGCTCAGCAATACAAGGTACTTATCGAGGGGGAAGTGGAGCTATCCAGGGAAAGGAGTACCGCCCTCCTCTACATCTCGGTGTTGTAGCTATTGAAAAGGGAGGGGCTCCTGTCGCCCTCGACTACGGTCGCCAATTTTACTTTTCTTTCACACAGTTATATAATTTCAAGAATTCCTACCAATTAGCAATAATTTGCAAAGAGTTAAATGGTTTCAAGCAACTAATAATAATAATCCTTAGTACACAATTATAGCTTCAAATGACTGTTCGTAATACAAATAATTTGCGCACTGTTATAGTTGAACATATCTATTTGAACTATAGACGGAGCTCTCACTGGTATTTTCATTCAGGTGCAGAGTTGACCACAGAGTAATTGCAGTGAAGAAGTATTTTAAAACAGGACCCTGATCACTGATTGCTGTTTAATGTGAAACCCAAGACAACCCTTTTTTAGGGGTCGGAATCTTACCCCATTGCAGGGGACGTAGACGGCGTATTCTAAGCCTCAAAAACTAGGCTGGTTAAAAACCGATAAGAATAAATTTAAATGTCATGAAAATAAGATCAAATAAAAACTAGTAACGATATAAAAGAAATTATTCAACTTTTGTTTCTAAAAAAAATATAGAGAGATTTTGAAGCTTTATTTATATTTCCTCCCGTTTCGGTTATAGATTTGCAAACTATCTTTTCCTTCTATTTTGAGATTTTGAGGCTTTATTCATATTTCCTCTTTTTTCGATTATAAATTTGAAAAATATATTTTCCTTTTATTCATATAATTAACATGGCTGGGAGAATTGTTTGTATCTTAGTTGTTATATTCACAAAATTTCGGCTGTTGTACTCTCCGACCCTTTCCAGAATATCTCGTATCACTTAGTTCGCTCTAGTTATTTCACCATTGTAATATACTTTCGCTTTCCGTTGAACCTGAGACAAGAAAGGGAAACAATCCAGATCTCATTACTCATGGATTGAATTAAGAGTTTGTTTCGAAATCCTATAAAGGTAACCGACTAAGAATAAAAGACACATGAATAAGACGAGAGAGTACAACGAGATAATGAAGAGCTGACCTGATTAAAATGCTCGAAAAAAAAAGACAGTATTAAATTACCCAATAAGGGTTGGGCTATTCTTATCTAAGGCTGATAACACACGCACACGCACACACACACACACACACACATATATATATATATATATATATATATATATATGTGTGTGTGTGTGTGTGTGTGTGTGTGTGTGTGTGTGTGTGTGTGTGTGTGAATTAAAATGATTGTCGATCCCTGTTGTAAAATATCAAACATTTATTCAAATTTCCTTTTTTTTTTTCAGTGAGTTGTTCAAACTTAGTTGGTCCATGTCGTGAAATCAACCAACAAACTAAGCTTCTCGTCTCTTATCTATTTCTTGCATCCTTTTTCAGCTCTTGCTTCCTCCCCAAATCACTTTCAAATCGTCTTTAGCTTTATACGATTGAATGATCTTTAGCAAATTACTATTGCAAGTTATTGCCCCTGAGTGAGATCCGACAGGATGCTTCCTGTGTTAGGATTAATATATATATATATATATATATATGGTATTGCCCATAGATAAATATATCCCAAACAATTTTTTAAAAAGTAATGTTCTTCTAAATCAAAGAAAAAAGTTTATAATGGCCAGCAGAACATTACATGACCAAAAAGTATTATGAGTAAATTTTGCAGCCGTTAAACTCTGTAAGCAAAAATAGGATTAAGTAACAAAAAGAAGTTTAAACCTTGCACATATATATATATATATATATATATATATATATATATATATATACTCTCATATTTTAGGTGAAGGGAGTGTTCCAATTCTAGTTTTGGCTTAATAATTTCTACATTTAAAAGTTTAGTAATAAATAATGCCTAACAGTATACGTTTTGATCGCAAAATTTTCCTCTAGAAATAATAAAATCATGGTACTTTTAGTTTTAAAAGAATTTTTTTCAGAGATAAAAAATGGTTGGCCTATACTTATTTATCAGTGACTGTATCTCTTTCTATGTATATTTCTCTCTCTCTCTCTAGATAGATAGATAGATAGATTGTCGATCTCTGATTTAAGATATCAAACATTTAACCCAATCTTTTTGTTCTCATTCCAGTCAGCTGTTCAAAGTCACTTGATTCATCGTGAGTATTATATTGATTATTTGTATCATGATACAATCAAATTAGACTACTTTTAAACGATAATGACATTTGTGTAAAATTTTACACGTCTATAGAATGGTGATTATTTCGTCACTTACGTTTGATTATATTAGCTCATCTAAAAACACCAATCAGCAGCCTTTTCGTAAGAACACGTTGTTTTCTTTTGTCTTTTTTTTTTTTTGTATTCTGTTGTTGTCTTTTTTCACTCTGAAATAAAATACATCTCGTTCCTTTAATTTAATATATCACTGGATTTTGTTGCTGTTATTATTATTATTATTATTATTAACTTATGTAGAGTTTTTCACATCAGTGTTAGGTGATGGTTTTTCACTGGAGTTTGAGTGACAGCAAGTCTCCTCAAGTCTACAGGACTCGTCTCAGGATTCTAGCCGTTCTCAGAAATGCTGTCGTTTGGATAGTCTCTACCCGTCCACCAACTTCCAAGTCCACGAGGCCTTTTAATAATCCTTTAGTTATTGTGCCTAACGCACCAATCACAATTGGGACAAACGTTACTTTCATGTTCCACAGCCTTTTCAATTCTCTAGCAAGGTCGAGGTACTTATCCTTCTTTTCACTTTCCTTCAGATTTATTCTGTGGTCCGTCGGCACAGCAAAGTCGACAATTTTGCAGATTCTCCTTTTTATTTTGTTGATTATTATGAGGTCTGTTCTTCTGACCAGGATTAGTGATCCGTTTGTATGTTAAAGTCCCATAGGAGTTTATGCGAGTTATTTTCTAGGACTGGTGCTGGTTTGTGCATATACCATTTGTTTGTATGGTCGAATTGAAATTTCCTGCATATTTCCCAGTGGATCACCTTGCCGACCCAGTCGTGTCTCGCCTTATACTCCTTCTGTGCTAATTTGCTGCATTCGCTTATTATGTGATGGATCGTTTCGTCTCTGTTACCGCATAGCCTACATTTACTGTTTTGTTGCGTCTTATCTATTCTCGCTTTGATATGATTCGTTCTTATGGCGATGTCCTGTGCTGCTATTAGGAGGGATTCCGTTTCTCTCTTAAGGTTTCCTTTTCTAAGCCAGGTCCAGGTTTTCTGGTGTGTTGTTTATTAGACGTTTAAAGCGGCCATAGAGTTGTTTTCCTCCTATTTTTGTTTCCTAGTTGTTGTCATTCTTTCGTCTATCGTGTTGTCCGTATCGTTTCTGGTAGTTGTAATTAGTACTCGTCCGTGTTTTTTATGTAGTCTTCGAGCCGTTGTATGGATGCGTTAACGGTATATCGATGCTGGCAAGTCCTCTTCCTCCCTCTTTTCTAGATACATATAGTCAGTCAACGTCGTCTCCGGGGTGTACTGCCTTATGCATGGTCATTAGTTTTCTTGTTCTTTATCTAAGTTCCTCTATCGTCCACTTGAGAAAGGGTCCCGAATATCTGACTAGGGGCACAGCCCAAGTATTTATTACTTCGATGAGGTTTCTGCTGGAGAGGTTTGCCTCGAGTAGTTTTCTCGTTCACCTGAGATATTCTTTTCAGATCGTGTCTTTCATTTGCACTTGTTTGATGGTGTCAGCCTCCAAGATGCCCAAGTATTTGTAGGTTTCGTTTTCTTCGAGCGTTCTAATTTTCTTGTAATTTGGTAGTTCGATTCCGTCAGTCATATGTCGTTTGCCACTTTTCATGACAAGCATGGCACATTTTTCTATGCCAAATTCCATTCCTATGTCCTGACCGTATATTCTAACTGCATGTATGAGAGTTTCTAGTTCTTTTTCATTTTCTGCATATAATTTAATGTCATCCATGTACATTAGGTGGTTGATCTTCTCTTGCGATCTGCTGAGTTTGTATCCGGCTGCGCATTTTTTGAGTCTGTGGTTCAGTGGCATAATGGCTGTTATGAATAGTAAGGGTGATAGTGCATCTCCTTGGAAAATGCCTTTTTGGATCTTTGTTTCTGCTATGCTTCTTCCTCCTGCTGTCAGGTCTACTCTCCTGGTTCTCATGGTCTGTTCGATGAAGTTTATGACTTCATGTGATATTTTGTACATTTTGAGACAGTGTAGTATCCAGCTTGTGGGACCATATCATATGCCTTTTTGTAGTCAATCCAAGCCATAGCTAGATTTTTCCGTCTTGTCTTGCTCTCATTTAGGATGTGTTGATCTACGTAGAGTAATTCTGCTGTGCCTCTGAATCCTTTGCAGCATCCTTTCTGTTCGTCAGGGAACAATCCGCGGCTTGTTAGCGAGTAGTAGATCTTTTCCCTTATTTGTGCTGTTAGTATTTTCCACATCATTGGTAGGCATGTTATGGGTCTGTAATTGTTTAGAGCAGTTCCTTTGCTAGGGTCCTTTTGGATTAATGTAGTCTTTCCTTTGGTCATCCATTCACGTACTTGCGCGCCTTGTAAGCATCTGTTCATTTCTAGTGCTAGTCTGTCTTGAGTGGAGGTGAATTTCTTGAACCAGAAGCCATGTATTCCATCATGGCCTGGCGCTTTCCAATTTGATATTCTTTTTAGTGTTGTTTTGAGTAAGTGGACGTGTGTTTCCATTTTGGGGCCTTCTTCAAGTCCGTCTAGTTCTCTTGTAATATTGTTTATCCATTCAGCATTTTCGTTGTTTTTTGGTTGCTATATTTTAGTCCAAAATCTTTCGGTTTCTTTTATATACGGTTGTTGGTATGTTTTCGTGTCACTCCCTCCCAATTGTTGATAGTTGTTTTGGAATGTCCTGTTTTTTCTGTATTGTTTTACCCTTTGTCGATATCTCTTTAGTCTTCCTTCTTTGGCCAGTACTTTCTGCTTTATTTCCTCAAGTTGTATTGTTATTTTCCCCCATGTAGTCATGTGATTTATTTTATTCTTTTCTATCTTAAGTGTTTTCCATTCTATGTTTCTTAATGAAGATAGAATAATCTTTTCAGTACGCATGATTCTCTTTATATTTTCTAGATTTACCGTTTGTTCTTGTGATAGTGTTTCGTCCTGGTTTTTTGGTAGTGTATCGTTTGGGAGTGTAGTGTTTTCGTTTGCAGATGTTTGCAGTTCTTTTTCGTTGGATTGTGTTTGACACCACCTGATGTGTCTGGTACTGTGTTGTTTCAGTGTTTTTGATGGATTTCTAGTAATTCAAGGTCAGAAAACTAACCCTTCTTAATTATTGCCCTAACTTGATCGGCTAGCCTTTGACTAGTTGTCTGAAATGTCGAACATTCTTGCCAGATCTCAATCATTCTTTTCCTCTTTGTGAAGAGTTGCTCCTGAAATAGCATTCTAGTGCAAGTTGATTCTCTTCCCTAATCCATGTTCTGCGTTTAGTTGTGGTTTGTTATGTCGTCGTTTATGTACCTGAAAAAAGAGCAGCCAACATTCATAGGATGACGATCGGGTCTCCCATGTTGGCTATCAGGATCATGACACCCAGGCCTATCATTTAGTGACTGTGCCAATAGCATCAATGACAATTGGTATAATCATCACATTCTTGATCCAGTTTTTTCTAATTCCCTAACAAGGTCCACGTAATTATCCTTCTTTTCACTTTCTTTCAGTTTTACTCTGTGGTCAATCGGGAGAGCAAAGTCTCTTTCTTTTATTGATTATTATAAGGTCAGGGTTGTGCATATAACTTTTGTTCGTATGGTCAAATTTAAATTTCTTCCAGGATTCCCAGTGGATCACCTTGCCCATCCAGTCGTGTCTAATCTTATACTACTTCTATGCTAATTTGCTGCATTCGATTATAATGTGATTGATCTTTTCATCTCTATCTCCGCATAAGCTACATCTATTGTTTTGTTGCGTCATATCTATTCTTGTTTCGATATGACTGGTTCTTATGGCGTTGTTTTGTTTAGCTATTTGAAGATATTCTGTTTCCCTCATAGTTTCCCTTTCTAAGCCACGTCCACGTTTTCTTGTGTGAGATGCCATTTGTTCGTCGCTTAAAACGTCCATAGAGTTGTTTTTCTTCCCATTTTTGTTTTCTGGTTATTTTCGTTCTGTTGATCCTCGTGTTGACGGTATTTTTCTGGTGGTTGTAATCAGTCTTCAAGTCGTATTGAAGCGTCAATGCTATTTTCAATGCTAGTAAGTCCTCTTCCTCCCTCTTATCTTGACACATGTAATCTGTCAACTTCGTCTCCGGGATGTAAGGCCTTATTTTCTTGTTCTCTAGTCCATTTCTTTGTTCTTCTCAGGTCCTCTTCAATAATGGTCCAGAATGTCTCACAAGGAAGACCGCCCATGTATTTATCCCTTTGATAATGTATTTGCAATATAGTTTTGTCTCGAGTAGTTTTCTAGTTCTCCTGAGATACTCTTTCTTTCTTTTTTTTTTCCATCTCCACTTAGTTCATGGCATCAGTTTCCAATATTCCCAAGTATTTGTGCGTTTCTTTTTCTCCGAGCTATCTAATTTTTTCTTGATTTAGTAGTTCGATTTCTTCGGTCATGTATCGTTTCCCGATTTCATTATTAACATGCCGCATTTTTCTATGCCAAATTCCATCCCTATTCCCTGACTGTATATTCTAGAGTTTCCAATTCATTTCATTATGTATATTATTATTACTCTTGGAGAGTTTTTCATATCAGCTTCAGCTGACGGTCTTTCACTGGGGTTTGAGTGACAGCAAGTCTCCTCAATTCTGCAGGAGTCTTCTTAGTATTTTGGTCGATCACAATAAAGCTGTAGTTTGGACAGTCTCCACCCAACCCGTTATTTCCACGTCCTCCAGTCCTTGTGCCAATCCTTTGGTGACTGTACCAAGAGCAACAATTACAATCAATATAAGCGTCACATTCATGTTCCACAGTTTTCTCAATTCCCTACCAAGGTCGAGGTACTTATTTTTCTTTTCACTTTCTTTCAATTTTACTCTGTGGTCTACTGGGACAGTAAAGTCCACAATTCTGCAAGTTCACTCTTTTTTGTTGATTATTATAAGATCTGGCGTCTGGCTGAGATTAGGTGATACGTTTGTATCTCAAAGTCCCAGAGGAGTTTGTGCGTTTCATTCTTCAGGACAGATTCAGGATTATGCATATGCCATTTGTTCGTGAGGTCAAATTTTAATTTCTTGCACACTACCCAGTGGATCACCTTGCCCACCCAATTGTGCCTAGTCTTATACTCTTTCTGTGCTAATTTGCAGCATTCGCTTATTATGTAATCGATGGTTTCGTTTCTATCACCACATAACCTACATCTGCTGTTGTGCTGCATCTTATCTATTCTCGCTTTGACATGGTTAGTCCTTATGGCGGAAAATGACAAATGACGGAAGGAGTTGAACTGCAAAATCAAGATAAAGCCAGAACGCTCGGAGAAAAAGAAATTTACAAAGACTTGAGAATATTGGAAGCGGACACCATTAAACATGCAGAAATTAAAGAAAAAAATTTAAAAGAATACATCAGGAGAACGAGAAAACTACATTGCAGAAATATGATCAAAGAGGTAAATGCTTGTGGTGTCCCTCTCGTAAGATACACGGAACCATTCTTAAAGTGGGAGAAAGAAGAATTTCAAGAAATGGACAAGAGAACAAGAAAACTCATGAAGATGCTTAAGGCCTTACATCCCAGAGATGACGTAGACAAACTGTATGTGTCAAGAAAGAGAAAGAAGACTCGCCAGCATTCAAGATAGCGTTGCTGCATCGATGCAACGACTAGAAGACTACATAAGAAGGCATGGAGGAAAACTGGTTACAACGACTTGAAACAATACAGACAACACAAGCATCAATCGAACAGAAATAACCAGAAAACAAAAATTTGAAGAAAAACAACTCGATGTACATATCAAGCGACAAACGAACGAAATCTCACACAAGAAAACTTGGACATGGCTATGAGAGAAACTGAATCTCTTCTAATAGCAGCACAAAACAACGCCATATGGACAACCTATGTCAAAGCAAAAATAGAAACGAAGCAACAAAATTGCAGACATAGATTATGTGGCGACAGGGAAAAAACGCTCAATCACATAATAAGCGAATGCAGTAAATTAACGCAAAAGGAGTATAAGACTAGACACGGCTGGGTAGGGAAGGTGATCTACTGGGAATTTTGCAAGAAAATTAAATTTAATCATACAAATAAATTGTGTATGCCCAAACCAGAACCCATCCTAGAACATGAGACGCACAATTTTTTTTTAATGATTTTACTATATAAACAGATCATCTAATCCTGGGCAGACGACCAGATCCTGTGATAGTCAACAAAACCAAAAGAGAACCGGCTGAATAGTGGACTTTGCCGTTCCGGTTGACCACTGGGTAAAACTGTAGGAAAGCGAAAAGAGAGATAAGTACTGAGACCCTGCTAGAGAACTGAAAAATTGTGGAACATGATAGTGGCAGTAATACCAGTTGTAGAATTACAAACCTCATCGAAATTACAAAAAAAAAAAAAGAAAAAGTAAACTTTTCTAATGGATTTTGCCGTTTCACCAGACCACAATGTAAAAATAAAAGAAAGCGAAATTATAGAGACGTACTTGGACTTTGCTAGAGAGCTGAAAAAGCTGTGGAATATGAGTTTGGCGGTGATATCAATCGTAGTTGGTTCGCTTTGAACAGTCCCTAAAGTCTTGGAATTGGAAATCAGAGGAAGAATCGAGACTATCCAAACAACAGCATTGTTGGGAACGTTCAGACTACCCAGAAAAGTCCTGGAGACCTGAGGAGAGTTGATGTCACTCCAGTGCAAGACCAGCAACAAACGCTTGTGTTAAAAACTTGCAAGGATTGAAATAATAATAAAAAAAATTTTTTTTCTGGATTTTTGAGATGAAAACTGATTACCCGATCCCGAACAGAACATCAGATGTAGTTCTAGTCAAAAAGAAGAGACCAACTTGTCAATGAGTAGACTTCACCGGTCTAGCAAATCATAGTAAAAATAAAGGAAAGCAAAAAACTAGATAATTGCCTGGACCTTGCCAGAGATCTAAAAAAAACTTTGTGAAACATGAAACAGTCAGTGATACAAGTCATAGTCGCAGCCCTCGAAACAATCTCTGAGAACTTAACGATTTGAGGGATTGAAAATCCGTGGAAGAATTAAGACCGTCCAAACCACAGTTCATAATATCTCGAATAATTAAAAGTCATAGAGAGCCGAGGAGGTTTGCTGCTACTCGGTCTTTAGAGAAAACTACCAGTTACAACTGGTTTGAATTATTCACCGAGAGAATAATAATTATAGTAATAATAAGTCTTAAAAAATGTCTGCCTTATTATCAAAGTAATATTTTGTTTCCCTTTTGAATTTGAATTTGAATTTTATATTTATGTATAGCGGGAGGGAAAGAAAGAAAAAAGTAGCATGGAGAACAGAAATTGTTGTAGTAGCAGTACCTCTTCCTATCTCTAAATCATGGGATTAGAACTCTTTTGGTAAACAATGACTATTAGTAATATTATGGGCAACATAGAATGTAAGAAAAATAGTTGAAATAGAAAGAAAATCCAAGTGGAAACAAAAAGTAAAAACACACCTCGAACTTTTTAAATTATTTTTCTTGATTAGCTGAAAACCGTTACTGTTTGTAAATATATCCCAAAAATATCTGCCGTACTTTCGGAGTAATATTTAATGTTTTCCTTTAGAATTTGATTTTTATATGGAAGGCAGGCAGAACAGAAATTTAAGTAGTCGCAGTGTCCTCTTCCTATTTGCAAGTCACGTGACAAGGTCTCTTATAACAAAAAGACGTTAAACAAAATGTAGCAGACAGGGATGGTTTTAATGATTTAGAATACTCAAATGCTAAGAAAAGATCGGCCATTGAAGAATAGCAGACAGTGGCTCGGGTTTAAACAACTAAACGGTAATATCAGTTACAAGCCAATCAATGGACAAAGTAGCAGCTTAAGTAAGAAACGAAGATATAAACCGAGCAGGTTTTATAAAAGAAATGTGACCATTACAAAGTTGAAAGTTTAAAACTGGTGTATTTTATGACCCGCTTAAGTGTCCTTTTTCTTCTGAAAGTCCCAGGTCACATCTGTGATTGGATCACAGATAATAATCAACCCACGGATGTGGTATAGCCACAGTATACTACTTGTGGAAAATGGCAAATCCAAACCTACTTCGAGGTGGAACCTAGACAACAGGTCTAGATGTCATTATTGGCAGGAGTTTCCTTGATAGCTAACATGGAGGATTCGGTCAGCATCCTGCGAATGTTGACTGATCTAATTTCAGGTGCACAAACAACGACCAAAGCAACGATTTAACTCCGCGATACCAAAGGAAAAACCGACTAGAGAAGACAACAAAATTGTACTTCACTGTTATTTCAAGAGTAATCCTACACTAAGAGGGTATAGAAAAAGAATGAAAGAAATTTGGGTAGAACCTACAAGATTTAATGCAAGTAGCCAAAGACATGCTGACCAAGCTAGTACGATATTAAAGAAAAGGTGATTTTCTGAGATACTAGAAATATGTGAAAAGGTTAACAGTGAAGTATATGGACAATTTCCTGCTCCTCTAATCAAAAAGTCCAGGAGAGCTGTGGCGACACATTGAAGGGCCAAAATACTGAGAAGAGTCCTGGAGATTTAAGGAAACTTGCTGTTACACAAACTCCAGTGAAAGACCATCAGCTAACGCTGATGTGAAAAACTCTAATAAATAATAATGTACAAAATATCACATGAAGTCATAAACTTTATCGAGAGAACCATGAAAACCTGGAGAGTAGAAGTGACAGCAGGAGGAAGAAGCTTAGCTGAAGCAAAGATCCAAAGAGTTAGTTTTCAAGTAGATGCACTATCACCGTTACTATTCATAAATGTCATGATGCCACTTAACCACATACTCAGAAAATGCACAGCCGGATATAAACTTAGTTGATCGCAAGAAAAGATCAATCACCTAATGTACATGGATGACATCAAACTATTTGCAAAAAATGAAAAAGAACTGGAAAATCTAATACACGCAGTTAGAATATAAAGTCAGGACATAGGAATGGAATTTGGCATAGAAAAATGTGCCATACTGGTAATCAAAAATGGGAAAAGGCCATATAACTGATGGAATGGAATTATCAAATCAAGACACGATTAGAACGCTCGGAGAAAACGAAACCTACAAATACTTGGGGATCTTGGAGGCTGACACCATCAAACAAGAGGAAAATAAAGACAAAATTCAAAATGAATATCGCTGGAGAACTAGAAAACTACTCGAGACAAAACTCTCTAGCAGAAACCTTATCAAAGGAATAAATACCTGGGGAGTACTCCTCGTTAGATATTCGGGACACTTTCTCAAGTGGGTCAGAGAAGTACTTAAACAAATGGACCAAAGAACAAGAAAACTAATGACCATGCATAAGGTATTACATCCCAGTAACGACGTTGACAGACTATATATATCTAGAAAAGAGGGAAGAAGAGGACTTGTCAGCATCGAAGACAGCGTTTACGCATCGATACAACGACTCGAAGATTACATAGGAAAACACGAAGGAGGACTGCTTACAGCCATCAGAAACAATACTGACAACACGATGGACGACAGAATGACAATAACTAGGAAGCAAAAATGGGAAGAAAAACAACTCTATGTGCGTTTTAAACGAATAATAAACAACATCTCACACGAGAAAACCTGGCCTGGCTAAGAAACGGAAACTTTGAGAAACAGAATCTCTCCTAATAGCAACGTAAAGCATCACCATAAGAACAAATCATATCAAAGTGAGAATAGATAAGTCGCAACAAAATAGCAAATGTAGCCTAAGCGGTGACAGAGATGAAACCATCAATCACATAATAAGCGAATGCAGCTAATTAGCACAGAAGGAGTATAAGACTGACCCACTAGGAATCCTGCAAGAAATTGAAATTTGACATCACGAACAAATGGTATATGCACAACCCAGCATCTGTCCTAGAAAATGACACACATAAACTCCTACGGGACTTTGACATACAGTCGGATCACCTAATCTTGGCCAAAAGACCAGACCTAATAATAATAATCAACAAAAAAAAAGAGAATTTGCAAAATTGTCGACTTTGCTGTCCCGGCTGACCTCAGAATAAATCTGAAAGAATGTGAAAAGAAGGATAAGTACCTGGACCTTGTTAGGGAATTGAAAAAGCTATGGAACGTGAAGGTGACAATTATACCAATTGTGATTGGTGCTTTTGGTATAGTAACTAAAGGATTATTAAAGGGACTGGAGGACTTGGAAGTGGGCAGACGAGTGGAGACCACCCAAACTACAGCATTATTGAGAACGGAGAGAATTCTGAGAAGAGTCCCGGAGACTTGAGGAGACTTGCTGTCACTCAAACTCCAGTGAATGACCATCAGTGATAGCTGATGAGAAAAACTGTAATGAAGAATCTATTATATTTAATATCATAAGCCAAAGACTTACCGACCAAGAAATTATTTAAAGGAAAGGCTAGTTTTTTGTATCTTGTCAGGGAACTGAAAAAGCTGTGGAATACAAAAATGACAGTGATAGCAATCGGAGTTAGCACTCTTGAAATAGTCTCCAAAGTCCTGGAAAAGAGAAGGAGGGAACTAAAGATCAGAGAAAGAATCAGGATCATCCTAACCACGGCATTGTTAAGATCAGCGAGAAGATTTAGAAGTTTTCTGAAGCCCTAGAGTACTTGCTGTCACTCAGATTTCGGTGAAAAAACACAAGTTATAACTGGTGTGAAAAACTCACATTGAATGAAATAATAATTTTCTTAAAAGAATAATGAACTGGGCACTATTGTTACGTTTCCAACACCGGTAAACTAAAACACCGGTGGTAGTCGTCTTTTGTCAGGATAGCATGTTAAAGCTTTTATTTATCTAATCAGGTCTGCGAAAAAATGTATGATCAAGAGAAATTGTGCTTGTTATTGGTTATGATAATGTTCCTGCAAAATTCAACTCCGAGTAGGATGTCTTGACAAGAAAACTTAGTTCCATTTTTAGAGCGGTTGGCAAATACGACGTTAGCGGCTATCTCTCAGCAAGTCTCAAAGCCTATTTGCACATCGTCAAATCTCTTCCTTCGACTCTTTCTAGTCACAAGGGAACATCTGGGGTCATGGGTTTGACTTCAAGCGTCTGGTTGTTCAGCTCCAGTAAATAAATTCTGTGATGGTATCACCAGTGAATTTTTACTTAAATTAATGTACTTAGGCAAAACTTAAAAGAAGGAAACTGATGTAGACGACAGTAACAGAAAGTGTACTGATATCTCAGAATCAACGAAAGGCTAAGGATCTCACAAGTAGTCATGAATGAGACAATAAAAAATAAATGTTTTAGACGAGTAAGGGGGATAAAAAAAAAACTGAACCAATTACAAAAAATTACGTTTTTAGCAGTTATCACTAAATCACCGTTGTTATTTACTATGCTGTGATTAGTCTGGCACACAGACCTAATATTGTTTACAATATCTGCTGTTACTAAGTTGTCACCCAGCAAAGCAAGCTCATCTTTTCTTGACTTTGATGATCTAACACGAATGAATGCTTTCATCCTGGTTTGAACGAAAGTCCCATCATGTAAACATTTATCTTTTAAAGTGATGAATTGGAATCATTGTGCTTAAAGTAGTAACGTTAGCATCCCTTCCTAGAGTATGAATCGTCCTAAAATGATATATCGAGAGAGATGACTAATTATTATCTCTACTCATACACACATAATAGGAACCTCACTTTAACAGGACCCTGAATCGAATCTGCCTTTGTAAAGAGACGGATAAATGCCATATATGTAATAAAACTTGTATTTCATCTAAGGATTTTTACTCCTCATTATAGAGTTTATCTAACCACTTACTAAAAAAATCAAAAGCTAATTAGTATGTTGAGGCAAAAACGAGAGACGTTTTTAACTGTTAAATGTAAAGTATGATACCTATAAAATAATATTGCAATACTCCTGTATCAAAAGCAAAATATAAATACATAAAAGAACGGGCTTTCTTTTAGACTGCAACATATTCATATTGTTGTCTAAAGACTTTAAATGCAGAGGAATTTAGAAATGAATAATGCCAAATAGTATCCCTTTGTATTGTAAAATATTTTTATTGAAATAATAAAAATTGTGATTTTTGATTTGGAACAAAATGGACGTTTTTATAAATATGTTGGCGGTAAACTTTTTTATACAGGCAATACTGTAGTTTCTTAACAGACTGTATATCATACAGTTATTTTTGTCATGTTATTTATTATCTCCCCTGTTGTTTGTAATGATTTATATAAGAAGTGACAGACGTATTAAATACTCAACATAAGACACGATGAAAAGAGCTAGTAGCTTTTAGGTTGGAAGCTGTTGTTTGTTTAAGGTCTAATTCTCTTTTTATTTATTTCTTGTTGTTCTTCACTGCAGCAACAAACATATCTAATTTTCGTTAACGAATTGCAATTATTATTGTTTTTTATAATCAAAACTAATTCAGAAACACCATGTGGATTTGGTAATTTTTAGAACCTCTGTATGAGAGTACTATTCGATTTCAGGCATATTTCCGCCCATCGTTTATTGCACTTAACACCGTTACCTTTTAGATATAATTTATGATATTATGACCAATAAACCCAGTTAGCAAATGATTTCATTAATCAATTTAATCTATGTGAGTTTCCACACTAGTACTAACTAGTGGTCTTCACATCAAGAAAGGGTGTTTTATATAAATGCACATATTTTACTTTTGGTTAGTTTTTA
Organism: Sepioteuthis lessoniana; assembly: GCA_963585895.1. NCBI lineage: Eukaryota > Metazoa > Mollusca > Cephalopoda > Myopsida > Loliginidae > Sepioteuthis > Sepioteuthis lessoniana. Next base: position 41,848,759 of record OY757932.1, read on the forward strand.
CATCAGTACTAACTAGCAACCATTATTAGAGCCCAAGTGACAACAAATCTCCTTTGCTCCCCAGAAGTCTTTGTGGTATTTTAGTGTTTGGTTTTGGACTGTCTAAATACTTCCGCAGATATCTAGCTTTCCCAGGATCTTCGGAATTGTTCAAAGGACTCCAACTATGATTGGTATCATTATCGCTTCCTTGCTTCATACTTTTTCTCCAGTTCTCTGGCAAGATCCAGGTAATTATTCTATTTCTCTCCTTCTTTTAGTTTTATTTTGTGGTTTGTTGGAACGACCGAGTCCACTAGCTCTCTTTAAAAACTATCACTGACTTGGAATGAGTATTTTTTATCTCAAAATCATTGAGAAAATGTTGTTTCAAGTTTTTCACACTAGCTCTAACTGATGATTTTTAAATGGAGGTTGACTGACTGAAAGTTTCCTCAAGACTCTTCTAAATATCATAGCTAATCTTAACAGTGTTGTAGTTTGGACTAGTCTAAATGATTCCTCTGATCGTCAGTTCTCATAGTCCCTTTTCCAAGCCTTCGGGAACATTTTAAAGAGATATAATTAACATTGATATCACCATCACCATCATGTTATTTTAACCCTCTAGTTATTTGTCCACTTTTACGCTTTTTTATATCCCCAGCTGGAATGGAAAAATCCGCTAAGTTACAAGTTATTTTCTTCTTGTTGATTAACACTTAGGCTGGTCTTCTGGCCTTGATTGGATGATCTGTTTGTATCTCAAAGTTCCAAAGAATTTTATGCGTTTCCTCTTCTTGAACTGATATTAGTTTGTGCATACACAAAGTGGCCAAACTTTAGTCTCTTGCACAATTCTCGTCGATCATCATCCCCACTCAGTCACGCGAGTTTTGTTTTATTTTTTGCTTATGTGATTAACTGTTTCATGTATATCATATAGCTGTAGACTTATTGACGTACCTATGTATTTTTGTCACTTGTTTTGAAAAGCCAAGTTGAAGTTCTCTTTCTGAAAAGAGAATTGTGAGCGGAAACACTTAAGAAATAGTAAGATGTCAGAGGAGTGTAAGAAATAAATAGTTGTGGTATTGGCTCGGGCGAGATTTGCTACGAAACCACAGAAGGTAAGGATTTTCAAAGGTCTTAATGCCGCGCAAATCAATGTTAAGTGAACAACATAAGGTTCATTTACCATGAAATTCCAAATCGTAATCCTACATATTCCGAATGTCTCCACAATCGGTCTCTTTATATATACGTCTGAAGAGTGGCTGTATGGCTTAAACTAACCCATGTGACTCGTAGACGATGACCACTTTTAATTATAATTTTGAAAATTTTCTCAGCAGGATATATATATATATATATATATATATATATATAACTGTGTGTATGATTGTGTGTGTGTGTGTGTGTGTGTGTGTGTGTGTGTGTGTGTGTGTGTGTGTGTGTGTGTGTGTAAAAGTTAGAAGTCAATCCTGTGGCACTAATACACTTCATGGCTTGAAATGTAAACAGTTATGAAATAAATAGCTCTTGATGATAGCCAAAGACCGAAACCGGTATAAATTAACACACACACACACACACACACGCACACACACACACACACACACACATATATATATATATATATATATATATACTTGTGTATATGTCAGTGTGTGTGTATCTGAGAGAGAAAGAGAAAGAGAGAGAATGAAATATTGAAATATATAGAGATACAAACAGATATTGTTGTCAATATATATATATATATATATATATATATGTGTGTGTGTGTGTGTGTGTGTATGTGTGTGTGTGTGTGTGTTGTCTATCTGTGTGTGTGTGTGTGTGTGTGTGTTTAAAAGAGAGAGAGAGAGAGAGAGAGAAATAGTACGTAAAAATGATATGTATGAAAAATTAGCTTGTCAAATTTCGCTATTGGAATAGTGTTAATCTAGTTTATTTTTATTTTTTTACTGTTTTCTTTGTTCTCATCCGTTGGATTTACTTCCAAATCGAACCCACACACTCATATATATATATATGTATATATATGTGTGTGTGTGTGTGTGTGTGTGTGTGGTCATATTCTATTTTTCGAAGTTTCTAGTCATGAAGCTTCAAAACAAATATGTTGAATGGCCTGCCATATTGAATATTCTAATTTGTTTCAAAGATCCCGTTAACTCACTATTGTGTCTCAATTTTGAAAACTGAAGTCATTGTTCTACTAGCATTCTATGCATATCTTGCAAATAAATGATGGAAGGTGATTTTCAGTCGAACAATCAAAATATAATCTAATGGAATAATGAATGTAGTCAAAATAATTGAATTCCCTGATGTGACTCCAAGAAATAATCAAAACACTAAAAAAATTGTCTAAAATATAGGATACCTAAATCTTACTATTTTCTGCAAAATATCAATCAAAACAGATATTATTAGATCTTATTTATTACCAAAGACTATAGTATTAAATTTCTGTAACCAAATATATCAATATATAATATTCCCAAAATAAGCACACTTATCTATATATATTTACACAATTCTATGTTTTGTTACTAAGTTCCAATTATATAAAGTTTTGTAATAAATAATAACTAATTATATCCGTTTTGATCGTATAACGTTGTACTAAAAATGATAAAATTTTCTTATGTTCAGAAGAAAATGAAATTTTATTAAAAATTAGAAGAAGTGTACTCATTTATGGCAGATACTTTGAATTAAAATACTATTCTAATATGATGATTCGAAGGAGTAGTGTAGGGAAATAAACCCGATTTCGTCGGATGCAGGTTGATCAAGTGCGGGTGTCATCTAAAACACCTGGAAAGAAGTTGAAGAGTAAACAATATGTCCAGTATCGGAAAATGAACTTGTGTAAATATAGCCTTTACATGCTGGAGTGGTGTATACTGGCAGAAAAGATGCCAAGGCGCTTACCACTCAGAAAATGATAAACGATTCAAGTATGTGAAATAGATAAAGTTCTACCTGGAGTTAGAATTAACATTTAAATGAAATTTCGTCTTGTCTGGACTACTAGCTTGAAAAATCAGGAATCATATCGCCCATAAGCCTCTGGAAAATGAAATAAACTTTCGAGAATTGTTTAGAAGACTCTTATGTCAATGTTCTTTTTTTTTTTTTTAAATTCCTGATGACAAGGGGGATCACTTTAGTATTCACCTTCCGTTTTGAACGTTGAATCTTAAAGAGCACCGAAAAGTAGCTTGCTCAAAGTGCTAAGAACTCTAGAGTTGCATTGCCTACATTGGCAAAACATAATACCGATAGTAATCGTTTTTTGAGGGTGGGTAAAAAAAAAACGAAGATACAAAAGCTTTCTTAAAAGTTTATCTAGTTTTAATTTCCCGTACGAAGTTCGGGAGACACTAATGACCCAGTGACAGTATGCTTATCAATAAATAGTTATATTTTCTGGGTTCTTTCCCTCCAAAATTCAACCCTAAATAAAAATATCTTGGAACGTAATATTTGAGAAGATGTAGAACACCAGGTTACTTGTTTGCTGTCTTCCCAACAACTGTCTCTGAAAAAAGCCTTAAACCACATCACACGTAGTACCACATGGTCTTTAGTAAGATCACTAATCTAGTCCCTCGCTTCTCAAGGCCTAGCCAACATGCAAATCACACTCCGGGTTCATCTGGTTGACATCAAGCATCCATTTGTCTACAGACAAATCACCGCATTACACAATGGTCGACCTTAGAAATAAATGCATTTCTTGAAAATGCTAACCGATAATTACACTCACGCACATTCGCACACATATATCTGTGTGTGTGTGGCCACACTGGATCTGCAAATGATAGCTATGAAGGAGAACTCCACACCCGCCAGAGCTTCAGAACTTGAGTCTCACTACTGGATGCATTTTAGTGTTATCTCCAGGATAATCGTTTGGGGGAGGGGTCTTAGCCCTTTGCAACTGATGTATTCTCTTTTTTAATTTTATCGCTAATCTTGCACCCGATTCACGCATTCTTTTCAAAGTCAAACGGACATGCGGATTATACCTACACATCCGGTGCCACGTTTTATTTTTTGAAAGTACTAATTTGAATTACACATACATACACACACACATACATATATATATATATATATATATATATATATATATATATATATATATATTCATTTTTTTTTTTTGTAGATTGTACCGGCAAAGCCGCTAATATAATGTTTGTCATGGATTCGTCCAGTAGCATTTGGATTGTTGACTACAGACGTCAACTGGAATTCGTTGAAAACTTGGTTGATACGTTCGATATCGGACCCGGTGAGTCTCAAGTTCGTGTCGGGGCCATTACTTTCAGCAACGAGGCTCACCTCGAATTCTCTTTGGATCGCTACACAAATCGAAAGGAACTGAAAAAAGCCATTGCCGATATTCCGTATCGTACAGGAATGACAAACACGGCTTCAGCTCTCTATTTACTCCGTTTGCAGTTAAAACCTTATCTTAACAACTCTACAGCACCGTTTGTGGCAATCGTTATAACAGATGGCTTGTCACGAGATCCAAAAGCTACCAGGAAAGAGGCCCGCAAATTGCACAGACTTGGCATTCACGTTTACGCCATTGGTGTTGGATACCATTATTCTCCGGACGAATTGAAGGCTATTGCCAGCGACCCAGTCAACAATCTGCATCAAGTGTCGAGTTATTCAGCTCTTAAGGGTATTGTCAGAAACTTTAATATCAAAACTTGTAAAGGTGAGTTAATTTTCTTTCATTATTTTTTCTTTTATTCATTTATTGCTATTTATCGAACGTTTTTTAGTTTATTGGTATTTTTGTGGACTTTGGTTTACTGCTAAATGGTTTAGTTTAGCCTGTTTATTTTACAACATATGAGTTAATGACATGTTAACTTCTGATATGTTTGACACATTGGCAAGCATTTGGTCTTAATAAATTTATATTTCAAACGTTCAATTGCAATAATTTTTAATCGAATTTTATTTTTCAATAATAATCATTTGTTTGTAGGTATATAGCATCAAGTATTCCTGTCTAATAGAAATCAATAAAAACTTTCCTTTTCTTCAAAGTAGGAAGTGTGTTCAAAAAGTATAGAGACAGAAATGAACAATAGATGAAACGTTCTTTTTCATCGAGATATGAGGTGTCTTTGAAAATTATCCAGACTCATGACGTATCCGCCAAGACAGAAATGAACAATGAATGAAACGTTTATTTTCATCAATATAAGATGTGTTATACAAGTATACAGCTTGAAGCTGTATTTATTTTTAGTTACAAAGTCATTGCTTGCTATGTTTGTTGCTTCAATTCTGAAAGGTTAGGTAATTAATAATATCCGTTTTTTTTTTAAATTATAGATAAAATCCCGATATGTTCAGCTTAAAAGAAAATTTTACTCACAAAAAAGGCAATGGTACATTTATTTAGTTGTGACAATGCATAATAATAATTTTTATCGTATAACAACAGTGTGAGATTACATCATTCATAGCCCAGTTATTGTAGTATTGAATAGATATTATCAGCTCAGTGAGGAGACAGTTGAATAAGAACATAGGTAACTCAGTACGTATTTATTATACTTTATCACATAGTTTAAGGTTATTCATCGTTTTTTTTAATGGAAAATTACACAGTGATAACATACTTTTAGGCATTATTAATTATTTATTATTAACTTCTAGATAGTTCCTCACACTAGAGTTACCTGATTATACATACATATATATACATATATATATATATATATATATATATATATATATATATATATATATAGGTATCATACAATGATTGATGCTTATACAGCAGCATTGCTTCCAACAAAGTTTTCATCAGATAATGATTTTGGGCTCAGGCATGGTTTGGGGACAAAACATCCTTGAGTTGGTAATGAAACCTTGGTATCCGACCGCGATAGGAAATACATTGGTTATCCAGCCATTTCTAATACATTCTTATCGCATATCCTCATATTTTTCCAGCTTACGCTGATGTGCCCAGTCGAAATTTTCTTCAAAAGGGACTATTAACTCAATTACGAAAAGTTTTTTTTTAATTTAACGGACCAAAGGACAATATCTGGACACTGGGTCGTTAACACCGTTTCTGTTAGGAATGCAAAATGATGTTTTAAATCAGTTGTTACGTGCCAGTCCATGCAGCCATTGAGTACTGATGATATGTGCTTATCTTTATGCGAAAGTTTATATATCCTTCTTAAACAAAATGAATGGCTCTATTGGTGATATTACTGAGAGTTTTATTAGTAGTCTCAAAACATATCTTTGCAACCTTAGCAAAAATCTCAAGGACTCTGTTATGTCTCCACGTGTAGCTTTTTAAAGTATACTTGCATCCAGTTAGAATATGTTCTAGGCTAGTAGTTTTCCCTCATGCTCTACATCGGTCGGATATAGTTAAGCCCAAGCATGAAGGTTGACTGGTGTTGGCAAAACGTTGTAGACTGCCTTTATAAGGAAACTCAATTTTTGTGGTTCCATGAGCTTAAGCTCACCCCATGTAACGGCTCTGGGTTTGTTTTTTTTTGTTTTTTTGTTTTTTTCCACTCTCTCAATTGGTCCATGCGCACTGTTTCCTTTGTTCTACAGCTGCAGCAATACGCCTGACTTCCTCCAGATGATGAATTTCTTTCGAAACTATTTTTCTTTGGTTTATTGTGGATTCCTTGTACCTACTCTTCCATTTTGCCACTGTGCCAATTATTCCTTTTATCTTAAGGGTCGATTCTGCTTTCTCTACGGCTATTTTTGCCTTTCATTTCCGACCGGTTATTACGGAAGGCTGGACGTTCTTCACTAGTGGGTCGCGAGAATCATGCAGCATCTGGAAAAATAGCGCTTAGCACACTCTAGCCCTCAACGTAACATATTTTCAGACGCCGGTGTTTATTGTACCCTTGTAAGGATTATAAACTTGAATAAATCGGCAAAATATCTCGGAACCTTTACGTTCGCTCGAAAGAACACAAAAGAGACTTAGTAAGTCAAACAATGCATTATTCCTACACATTTCTCAATCAAATCACAACTTCGACTTTAATTCTGCAGAGATGCTCATTTACACCCATAATAAAAGTCTAAGACGAATTTTCGAAGCCGCTACTATCTCACTCTTTAATTACCTAAATACTCGTCCTGGCTTTTATGATATTTCTCCTTACTTGAGCAAATCCATTTTTAATAGCCACAACATATTCCATCTTTAGTTGATATATTCCACATATATCCTAATTTTTATGCTCTCTGTTTTTCTTTTTTCTTTTTTCCTTCTTTTTCTTCCATTTGACTCGAAATCTTTCTCGATACACTAACCTAACATAAGTTCTACACAATATTTCTAGTAAGTCAAATGACGTAATTTAAAACAACAAACGCTGATTCACTATTTAAACGGCCAACTTTTTCTTGTTATACACATTTTCCCAAGGTTTTTGTATTTTTCATTTTTAAACATCCATCGTTGATTTAACATCACTAATATCATCCCTCATAGTCCTGATGATGGTTCATTAAAACCGAAACGCTATAGTGTCGACTTTTGTACTCAATAAATCTCTCCTACTTGGATTACCTTGTTATCAATTTTGCCCGTGGTGTAATGGTTATCGTCGTAGGAAATGGACACGACGACGCGAGTTCAAATCCTGGACCAGGCTAAATGCATTTCACATAGCACTAATACCCTTGGGAAAGGTATGAATCCAATTATTTCCCTCCATCTATGGGTTAATAGTAGGGAAGACTAGGTTCTTCAGCCTTGGTAAGGCAATTAGTCTAGGAGAAGGAATAACTCTGAATTCAAACCTGTTAAACTCCGCTTAAAAATAGACCTTGTGTCATATCCTGCCCGAGCGGAGGGGTTGGTAAATATGGTTATCAATTTTTCTTTATATATATATATTTAGAGAGAGAGAGAGAGAGAGAGAGAGAGAGAGAGAGAGAGAGAAATTGATAACTAGGTATTCCAAGTGGAAGGAAAGATTTATTGAGAAGTCGACACAATAGCGTTTATCGAGAAAGATTTCTAATCAAAAGGAGGAAGATAAAGAAAGACAAAAAGAAAAAAGAGAAAGCATGATGTATGTATAATATATTAACTAAAGATGGAATATATTGTAGTTGTTAAAAATACACTAGCTCAAGTAAGGAGAAATTTTATAAAAGCCAGGACGAGTATTTAGGGAATTACAGAGTGAAATAGCGGACGCAATAAATCTCCCCTTCTACTTTGATTACCTTGATATTAATTTTTCTTTATATATTGTCGGATTACACTCCATTATTTACTTCAAGATATATATATATATATATATATATTCAATGCTGAAAACAAAAAATAAATAATACCTAATAATATCCATTTCGATTGTGCCTATATATATATATATATATATATATATATATATATATCGCTGCTACTCCCTACCACTTACTGATCGACATCGGTGGCAGGACCTAAGAAAGCAGCTACAAGATGGTTTACGCTCCATCGATAAATTTGACCGCATGAACAAAGATAAAATATGGTGCATTTATTTTGGATTAATTCCTAAATTAGCATGGCCATTGCAAATATATGAGGTATCAGTTACAAAAGTGGAAACAATGGAGCGATTAATTAGTAAATTTACAAAAAATGGTTGGGAGTACCTAACTCCTTAACAAACGTCGTACTATATAGTTCATCAACAAAACTAAAACTTCCAACGTTGTCACTTGTTGAGGAATATAAATTAGGAAAAGCGTGACTCTTCCAAATGCTGCGTGACTTTCGCGACCCACTAGTGAAGAATGCCCAGCCTTCTGTGATAACCGGTCGGAAATGGAAGGCAAAAGTAGCTGTTGAGAATGCAGAATCGGCCTTCAGGATGAAAGAAATAATTGGCACTGTGGTAAAAATGAAAAAGCGGGTCTAGGCCTACATCAACAGCGTTGGTGGTCCAAAGAATCCACGGCAAATAGAAGAAAAATGGTGTCGGAAGAAATTCATCATCTTGAGGAAGTTAAGCGTTTTGCTACAGTTGTAGGACAAAGGAAACAGGGCGCATGGACTAAGTGGGACAGTTCAAAAGACAGAGCTGTCACATGGATAGACTTCAAGCACATGGAACCAAAGAAATTAAGTTTCCTCGTAAAATCAGTCTATGACGTTTTACCAACACCAGTCAACCTTCATGCATGGGGGTTAACTATATCCGACCGATGCGTCGCATGTGGGAAAACTGCGAGCCTCAAACATTTTCTCACTGGATGTGAGTACGCTCTAAGAAGCTATACTTGGAGACATAACGAAATCCTGGAGATTTTTTTCTGAGGTTTCAAAAACATATTGTGAGACTGCCAATAAAGTTCTAAATATTATCAACAACAGAGCAATTCAGTTCGTTAAAGAAGGAAATATTTCGAAAAATTCCACGTGAAAATATGCGTAAAGCATCATTGTTTGAGGGCTGCACGGACTGGCACGTCGCAAGCGATTTAAAACATAACTTCATATTTCCAATAACGACAAAGCGTCCAGATATTGTCATTTGGTCCGTTAAAGCAAAAAAAGTTTTCGTCATTGAGTTAACGGCCCCTTTCGAAGAAAATTTAGATTGGGCACATCAGCGTAAGCTGGAAAAATATGAAGATCTGCGAGAACAATGTGTCAGAAATGGCTGGATTACAAATGTATTTCCTATCGAAGTCGGATGCAGAGGTTTTATTGCCAACTCAACCTCCGTTTTCTTGACTAATCTTGGACTACCTCCATCTGACAAGAGGAAATACATTGAAAACATCCAAGATAAGGCTCTAACTGCATCAGCGTGGATCTGGCAATCCTATAGAGCGACAACAATCTGACAACGTCTGGTGGTATCGTGAAATACTGCTGGGGCGCTCTGGGCTAGTGGTAATGATGCTTAAGGCTCGAAACCATACCCGAACTCAGAGTCATCATCTGATGAAGGCTTTGTTAGAAGCAATGCTGTTTTATAAACATCAGTTATTGTATTATACCTATATATATATATATATTATATATATATATTACTTGAAAATATGTAATTTTGATTTATCCTATAAATTGACATTTCATTAAAAGAAAAATTAATAGGAATATACTTATTTATGGGCTATACCGTATACTGATCTTTATCGCATGATAACAGTATAATATTACTAATTACTATATTTATTGTCAGTTATGACAGCTTAATTGAGAAAATAAGCACAACGGGAAAGAAAGAAAGAAAGAAAGAAAGAAAGAAAGAAAGAAAAATGAAATAAGAAGTTAAATAAAGAAAAGAAAACAAAACAAATATATATTATATTAACATTCCTTATCTTGAACAATTGCGTTATTCGAGTCTATCAAGTTGGAACTTCTGTCTTTGAAAAATCAACATTCAATATGCACTTTTGTACCAGAACCTGAACACTGACTTTGAACAGATGTGTCAAATATGCCAAAAGTCCTGAAATTTTCCAGGGTTTGGAACTTTTACTTGGCCCCGAGGGAAATTATTACCTTACTTTAGCTGCTAGTAAATTTCGAAAGTATAACTTTTTATGAACATAAAGAATTTATAATGATAGGAATTATGACTTCTTACTTTAATTTACTTCTCTCTTTATGAATAACGATTTCTCATTGAATTGCTTCTCGCAGCGAAATTACATTAAAGGGTTGGTTTCACGAAATTATATCAGAATACTCTAAATCACAAACACTTTATGACATTTGAAAACTACATGAGTACTTCTGGAAAAGTAGAAAAATCTCATTCAAAACTTGGAGAAAAAGTTAATTCAGTACAATGATCGATCGAAAGGTAATTCCAGTTTTTAAATTACAATAGAGGCACACAAAACACAAAAATGAAATCAAGAGTCACAGTATTCCTAACCTACACCACAATATAGTCTCCTCACTTCTTAATAATTGTAATCTTGGAAAGAAAACAAGGTATACACGACAGGTAGAAGATTCTTGGCTGCTTTCATAACCACATGAGAGTTGTGTTTTTCATCTTATTATAATTGGAGAGCCGAGGGCACTTCGGGTAATGTAATGGTTCGTTAGATTGGCAATCCTACGCAAGTGAGGTCGAGCCTTGTGCTGTATTTAAGCAAAAATATTATTAAATTACTAAATGGATGTGCCCAAATAGGTGAAAATCTGAATGATTCTAGGTAAAGACTGTAAGATAAATAATACAAGATTGTTCAGTCATGCTCTGTGGTTTCTTTAGTTTTTAAGCTTGATCTTCTAATTTGTTCTTTTTAATTTGCACTAAAATTTTGACATCAACACTTTCTTATACGAGTTGCTCAGCTGTGTAAGCATCTTCATATAGATTTTAAATTCTAAAATTTAAATAATAGAATGGTCAATACTGATGACAACTTATATATATATATATATACGAAGTGTGTTTGTAAAGTAACGAGACTGGGTTATAAAAAAGTTATTTCAATTTCAAACAAAAAACTACGGGTGGTTTCTCCTTAAAAGTAATCCTTCTCTGCCAGGCTTCAGTACATTGCTGGAAGGGTTCTTCTGGGATATCCCTCAGCGCCATCGTTATGATCCACATGATGACCTACTTGTCTTCAAAACGGATAACTTCGATGCCCCCCTTGAAGTTCGGAAAAAGGAAAAATTCACAGAGTGCAAGATCAGATTTGTTGATAGCTTGTTCCAGTTCGTTGATGTTCCTCTCAGCCAGAAACTACCGGATACTCAAGGCTTTGTGAGCAAGTGCAATGTCATGGTGAAGTAGCTACGATTTGTCTTGCCATAACTTTCGTCTCTTCTCATACATTAGGCGAAGCATACACCGCAAAATCTCCTTTTGACTTACTTAATCTATTGGTCATGAGACAAGAACTCGCTGTGGATGATGCCTCTCACATCAAAGATCATAATTAATATGACTGGTTTTAACTTTGACTATCTTGTTTTTTCATCTTGGGCGAAGTCGGAGCCTTCCATTGACTGCCCCAGCGCTTAGTTTCCGGATAATACTCAAAAGGTCAATGTCTCATCACCAGTGATAACACTAAGAAACTAATCCGGCGTTCCATGATATCTTAATGCACCTACATGCGGCACTGTTCTGTCACCATTTTGCGCAGATTTTCCGCATACCCAAATCCTCGGGGATAATCTTCCATACGCTGACCTATTTCGTTTCCAATTGTCTTTCATTCGAACAATCAACAGACAATCGCCACACTCCATCTGCCCTACCCTCTCGATTTTTACCTCAGTTCCTGTCGGCTGGGGTTGTAGAAAACACCCACTGCATCTCTGAATCTCTCCCTCAACTTTGGCTGTGGGTGGTGACTCGAAATGCTTGAAGATAAGCAGTCCATGACCCAGCAACCGATTTGGTTAAGTGACCTGCAATATTCCACTTTGGCCCTTAATAGGCAAAACAACCAGTTGAATAGAACTGATCTGATTAAACGGCTAGTCATATCAAGTCCTAGCACATATACGTTTATTCTGACTGTATTCTTCAAATCAAACTTATGGTAAACAAGTACCTATAACCCTATCTTATCTTTATAAGTGCTACGAGGTGATTGATATGTGTCAATTGCACCAAGAGGCAATACTTGAAACCATTTAATTAATTTAGATAACAATACTTGAAGTCATTTCGGTTTACTGTATGCAAACAGTGGAGCTCCAGTATGTTTAAAAATAAAGCAATCTACAAACTATTCGATTAAATATATATATATATATATATATATATATATATATATATATATATATATATATATAGTGTGTGTATGGGTGTGAAAGACAGAGAGAGAGAGAGTATTTGACACTGGATAACCGGCAAATAACCAAACCACCAGTCCTACTTCTTGAGGGTCTCCCGCTCCTCTTTCATCTCTTTGCGCTCTTTTTCGAATCTCTTATTAATGCTACATAAAAACAAGTGTGTGCGACATATTCTTATTGCTAGACACTTGCTAAACAATTTCAAGTAATTGTGATGGAGTTTTCCTAACCGGACCAGAAATTTCAGGTTTATTTATTGCTCGGTGTTCATCGTTCGTTTCTCTGTACTTATTGCTGAACGACCTAAAAAAGAGGTGTAAATAAAAGCAAGTAAAAAAAGGAAATGGTATCAAAAAGCTAAGTTTAGTTATCTACTCTTAAAATATCATGCTTTTTTTTTTCTCAATTAGCCGTGTGAGGCTAATCAAATGGGAGCTATCTTAATACAGCTCTATTTATTTATTTTAGATATCACAACGCTTGAACCGACCACAACGACCACCACCACTGCTCAAACAACCAAAGCGACGACAAAGTTGACCCGGCCTCCGTCCACAACTACACGACCACCAACCACCACCTCAGCAACACCCCCACCACCAACCACTACTACTACTACAACAACTAAAACTACCACTGCCACTGTCACTCATGCACCCATCACCAAGACTACGACTACTACTCTTCCCACAACTACAACTGCAGCCACTACCACAACTATTGCTTCCACCACTACAATTCTACGTACAACTACAAGAAGAATGTTACCGAAACGACCTCCACGACCTCCGCCTACCAAACGAATAAGACACTGGTCATATCGAAACAGATATATACCCAAACCTGGTAAGCTCAGAATCTTTCTCTAATTCTCACTCATGTCTCTTACTATATTTCTATTGTTTATAAAATGGAATTGGCGACCCGAGTTCAAATCCTGGACGAAGCTGTTTATTGTTTACACTGATGCCCTTGGGAAAAGCATGCACTCATTTCTCCCCCGCTTCAGTTATGGGTAAAAGGTAGGGCAGATTGTATTCTTTATTATTGGATAGGCAACTAATCAAGGAGAAAGATACTTTAAATTCAAACCAGCTGTACTCTGCTAAAAAATTAACCTTGTGTAAGATCTTGCCCATACTCAAATTTTATAATCGTCTTGTCTCTCTGACTGACTGTCTCGCACAGTCATTCTATATTTCATATACAGACACTAAGTCAGTCTATCAAAGACTTCTTCGAGCACTTAAATACTTTCTTGTCTTAGTTGTGTACACGAACTTTCAACCTATACATTCTCTTACTTTTTCGAGTGCAATATGCACCTCTGCTAGAAAAGAGACTTTTATTCTGGTTTCTCTCTGGTGAAAGCAAATATAATATTAGAGTTTTATTTGAAGTTATTACAGATCTTTTCAGAAAAGTCCATTTCGCATCTTTTGTTCCCATTAAGTAGTAGAAGCAACATCGAGTTTAATAGTTTACTAGTCTAGCTTCATCATTTCTCCAGCATCTTCAGATATTTTCTCACTTTCCAATGGCATTCATTGTCAATGATTTGTACTTCATCGTAGAGAGTGTTTGTTTTTCTCCTGAGGAAGTCTCTCATGTGAGTTGTATATTTTGTTTGAGGTCTGTGTTCGCTGTTAGGGATACTATTTTATGGAGAAATAATAGTTGGAAAGAGGAAATATAATTTTCTCACAATTATAAATAAGCGCTAAATTTTGTTAGGTAAAGTAGCTGTCAGTTTGGCAGCGGTAATAAATAAAAAAAGGCAATTTGTTCAACTCAACAAATTTATGGCCAAAATAAAAAAAGAGAATGAATAAATAAATTAAATGCAAAAAAAAAAGAAGGAATGCATAAGTAAATGAGATACAAAAAAAATGAACGTGTGCATATAGAAATATGCACACATATATACAGGTATATATGTAGTTAAAAAATGTATAGATATACGTGAATACCCTACATATTTTAAATGAGTTCCTTAATTGTGTGGAATTATTAAACATGCCTGCATGCATAAAAGTAAGCTTACAGAGTTGTGTTCTGTATAATAATATACAGTGTCATATTCAATGTGCCTGAACTACCATGGAAAGAGACTTGCTGTCTCGGAGAGAAGACACAGATCTTTGCTTCAAAACTAATCTGCGAGTAAAAGGACAGAGGTCATCCTACTTTCCATTTTTATATTAGGTTCTGTTAAGATGACGGCTCAGTCTATCGATTATTGGTAGAATTTTTGTTCCAGACAAGGGAGGTAATACTACACTTTCCTGTTAATGTAGTCAACTTTACCCAACTTTTCTATTTCGTCTTTAGTTGTGGCTCTTTTGTGCTCGTCAACTCTGACTATGAGCGGACAATTCGATTTGTTTTTGTGATTCTTCCAGTATTCATCGTAAGTACAGAGTGTAGTTGTACGTATTAAAACAAAAGAAGGCTGTAGAATTTTAATTAAGCACTTTAGATAGTATCACAAAGTCAGTCTGTTAACTCATGCAACTGATTTTGGACAAATTTTTATTATCAACTTAATTACAAATTTATTTCTTCTTCAAAGTAGGACAGAAACACTACTTTTGACCAAGAAACCAAGCACAGAGTATGAGTTTAGGAAGTAATTAAACTATTATCAATAGATAATAAGAATGATTTTTCGATTTTCAGATTAGCAATCCTAATTGAAAACCAGGTGATCAATATTCATTCTTCCCAAACCATTCTTACCGTCAAAGGTCGATCAAATCTGATTGGAGTCATCACTTTTGTTACGATTTTTTAAGTGACCGGTTATCAAGATGGGGTCATCTTCCACAGTCTCTCGTAAATCTCTCTATATATTTTGTGTGGCACAAGCCATTTGACGTTCCTGTCAGAATAATGCCATTCGTGAATTTTTGTTCCAGACAAGGGAGGTAATACTACACTTTCCTGTTAATGTAGTCAACTTTACCCAACTTTTCTATTTCGTCTTTAGTTGTGGCTCTTTTGTGCTCGTCAACTCTGACTATGAGCGGACAATTCGATTTGTTTTTGTGATTCTTCCAGTATTCATCGTAAGTACAGAGTGTAGTTGTACGTATTAAAACAAAAGAAGGCTGTAGAATTTTAATTAAGCACTTTAGATAGTATCACAAAGTCAGTCTGTTAACTCATGCAACTGATTTTGGACAAATTTTTATTATCAACTTAATTACAAATTTATTTCTTCTTCAAAGTAGGACAGAAACACTACTTTTGACCAAGAAACCAAGCACAGAGTATGAGTTTAGGAAGTAATTAAACTATTATCAATAGATAATAAGAATGATTTTTCGATTTTCAGATTAGCAATCCTAATTGAAAACCAGGTGATCAATATTCATTCTTCCCAAACCATTCTTACCGTCAAAGGTCGATCAAATCTGATTGGAGTCATCACTTTTGTTACGATTTTTTAAGTGACCGGTTATCAAGATGGGGTCATCTTCCACAGTCTCTCGTAAATCTCTCTATATATTTTGTGTGGCACAAGCCATTTGACGTTCCTGTCAGAATAATGCCATTCGTGAATACTGATACCTCTTTTTTGACTTGTATATACAGCCACATTCATCACATGTAAGCATGAGGACTCTCCGTGACGTATTGGCTAACTTGCTGGACTGGGACATCGAAGCATATGAGTTCGAACTCTAGTCACACTATTATGTTCATTATATTCATATATATATATATATATATATATATGTGTGTGTGTGTGTGTGTGTGTGTGTGTGTGTGTGTGTGTGTGTGTGTGTGTGTGTGTGTGTGTGTATGTGTGTGTGTGTGTGTTCGCAGTTTCCATCATAAATAAGCCGTACAGATTGTCATATGTCTATGTGTTCGTCTATGTGTTCGATAGACGGAAAGAAAGTATAGGAAGAATAAAGAGAATTTATAGGGAAATTTAAAAACAGAGAAAGAACACGAACTTACATTGACAGTGTTCAGTGTAATGTAGTGACTGAGTCTCATCACTAGTGACCCTATCACCCGGCTGTGTGATCGATGACATATGAACAGTCACAAGATTTCTCGGTTTAAATGCGAGAGATGGTCAATCACAAGACTTACAGATTTTTAAAAAGGAGCAATCAATTAGCTACCGAAAGAGGAACAAGTCACATATAAATTTCGTGGTTAAGCGAAACCATGAAAAAAATCTTGACAAACGCATCGAATGTACTCGATCGTAGATCAAGTTTTTTGGCGGGTGGGGATGTTGTTGGTAAAAAATTGTATTTGACTTATGTGTGAATTATAACTTTGTAAGATTGAGACTCATAGATAACGTGAATAACTAGATGAAACTATTTCTTCAAAAACATTCCATAAATTAATGATTTTGGAATTATAAATCAACGGTCGACTTATACACGAAATGAAAATGTATATGGGAATATATATTGAATTGTAATTTTTAAAAGGCTCTGTGTTGCCTGCCATAGGAAAAGAATTTCTCATTACTCTGCAGTGAAATTAGGTTACCTGACCGATATGTATATATAAGGTCACAATATATTATGTATATATAAATATGTGAGTGTGTATGTGTATGGTACATACAATTTGCTAGATACTATTTAAAACGTATAAATGTCATTTTTTAACCACAATCTTGTGCTATCGTACAATTTAGACGTAGAAACAGATTTTCTCTAACGAAAAGGAAGTCATTAAATTTGATGCAACACTAGATTACGAGAACACGCTCTTCCTATGTAATTAATGTGATTTCCTTTTTGGCGAGCAGGAAAAAGCCGGAAGTGACTCCATATTGTTTAGAAACTGGTTAGAATTTAAGAGAAACTGTAATTACCATGGGAGGAACTTTATTTGTTTAGCTTCCTTGAGCTGCAAATTATTTTGAGCCGAGAGAGCTAACTTCAGAATCCAGCTATCTTCTGAAACATATGGTCAGTATCTTTGCATTACATAGATAAGAGAAAATCACCCACTTCAACGTTTGGGAAATCAATGTCATTGAATTAATATTATCAGTATTAGGTCAGTGAATCTCAACTGAGCCTTTTTTTAATAAAACTTGTGAAATCCTGAAGTTTGAAAACAATGCTTATATATAACGAATGAGAAAGATAATATGCGAAAAAACGTTGAAAAATTAACAGTTAAGAACAAAAAAATTATTTGTTAATTTTTTTTTAATTTTTTCTAATAATCTGTATCCCGAGATCACAGCAAATTTCCTTTCTACGTTAAAAAAAAATCTGGGGTTTCCTCAGAAAAAATATGGAAATACTATTTTCAATTTCTTTTTTTCTGAATTTTCTGCTATTTATGAAATGTTCTTTTAAGCGAAATAAATGGTTATCTGTAAGTGCTAAATCTGGTGAGAATGACAGATATGAAGAATCTCCCATTTTAACGATCTTATTTTTTCTTGTCTTTGGATAGGCTGTTTTGTTTTTTGGTTTTTTTTTGCCATATCCAATGCCAAATCCTGTTTATATATATATATATATATATATATATATATATATATATATATATATATATATATTAAAACACATACACAAATATATTTTTTTCTTCATACAATGTGTGAAAGCACGTGAGATACCCTACCCACATCACCCGCCAACCAGGAGTGATAACACAGTTTCGGTATGATATATATATAATATATGATTTGAAAACGAATAGTTTATTGGTAACATTATTTTTAAACGGGCTACAGCTCATGTGTTTGTAAACAGTTAAATAATTTTAAGTATTGTTATCCAATACGAATAATTCTACTCCATACTAATCATTTATTTTCACACAGTTAAATGGTTTTAAGAATTGCTATCAAATTCTTACATTTGATATAATCAATTGCTAGCACAGAGTTAAGTGGTCTGAAGTATAGTAAATGATTTAATAGTTCAATTTGGTCCATAGATTTGGTCCTAACAGGTCAAAGTGGGCCTGGGAGTAATGGCAATGAAGGGGTACTCCACATTTCCCTAAGCCTCAGGATTGGAGCTTCATCATCGTATGGTTTAGTGTCCTACATAGGAAACTTGTTGGGGGCGTTATTACCCCTCTGCAGAGGTTCAGTCGGCATTTTCTATAGTCACAGCTAACAGGAAGTGGTTTGTTGGATTGAATTAATTGAACAAGAAAATAATAACTTTTTTATTATATTTAAATTAATCTAACTCCCTATTCCGAACAATTACACTCCGCACACACTAATATATATATATATGTATATATATATATATATATATGTAAACTGAGAGTATGAAACATACAAGTGTGCAATGTATGTGAAATAATTCAAAAAGTGACTCATCCGGATAATGACTTTGCAGTTAATCACTTTTTCTCGTTCAATTTTTATCCAGATTAGTAAACTGACTTTTTTTTATTGTATTTTTCAGTCGTTGACCAATCAGATTTAGTTCAGAGAGACGAAGGAAGTAAGTATTTTAATCGCTGGTAATTTATTCTCAAGTCCTTTGCTTCTTTTAAACTCTGATATTTATTCGAAATGCATCTAATAAAGATTCTGCAAAGGCAGAGAATAAAAATAAAGAGAAACCATGTCTGTTCAGGCATGTGACCGAGGCTCATAATCCCAGATAGCTAAACAATTGAATGTGACTAGTATGTCCTTTTGCTGAAGATATGTCGCCTTCAAGTAGCATTGTCGTTGTCGTATGAAGAAAAAAAAAAAGGAAATCCCCTTTACAAACAGGCGGAGCACGGCCCAATAATAATCTAACTGAAAAGGAATGATTGCTAAAGGGTTTGAATTGCGGGGATGAAATTAGCCTATATTATGACTCTTTACTCGAAAGAGTTTAAAGGCGGCTATAAATAATTACACCTCCACCCCAGTTGTAAGTTGTTTGGGCGATTTCATGTCGACTCATTCTTTGTGACATTTCAATGATCATCTTCTTCAAACTCACTCTTCCTATTTTGAAATTTAAAACATTTCAACAGAGAAACTGACTTACGGTCAAGTCACGCCGAAAGTAAAGGTTCCCATCTCAACAGTGAAGTTAAGCTGCTATAGACTTGCTCAGTATTTTAATGGGCGAGCCGTTAATAACAAGAGGCACAATCACAGTTCGTTAAATACCTATCATAAGAAATTGGGAGCTGCAAAATGATTGCTTGTTTTCTGAAGACCCTTACCATTAGATGGATTTCAAATAGCTTTTGCATACTCTATTTTCAGCATCACAATGCATTCAAATTTATTTTCTTCCCAGTACTTTGTTAGTATGTATAAGACAATTTGCTCTTGAGTCCCAGAAGACTAGAGATACTGTTCTTGAAAGTACAATGTGAAACACTTGAAATTTGAAAAATAAATGAATAAGATAAATATTTTTAATTTTCAGTAAATAAATAAACAAATTAATGAATAGAAAATACAACTGAATAAACAATACAAATTTTCGAACTTGAATTACGTCACATAAATTTTAAAACAGAATGCTACCAACAATCTGAGAATTTTCTCATTTTCTTGTACCATTTATTTGAAAATGATTTTTTGGATTAGACAACATTGCATAATAGCATAATTCAAACTCGCTTTACTCCACTTAAAAAATCGACCTTGTGTAACATTTTGCCCGTTGCACAGGGGTTGGGTAAATGCATATATGAATAGACAATAACTTTGCTTAAATGATTAATTGGCTGATTTTTACAGCATGACAATGTATATAGGGTTATTCTATGCTTAGAGGTTAACCGGGCCATTGGCCTAATGAATAGAGTGTTTTCCTATGGTCCGAGAGACTCGAGTTCAATCCCAGGTCGAGTCATACCAAAGACTCAAAAAATGGTACTTGATACCGCCTTGCTTAACATTCAGCATTATAAGGTAAGGGTAAACTGGAGCAATCCCGGGAAATAAGTAGAGCCCTCCCCTAGACCTTGGTGTAGTAGCTGTTAAAAAAGAGCCTTCAGGTCACCCTTGGCTAAGGTCGCCAACTTTACTTACTTTACGCCTACCCAAGGTCAGAGGACAAAGGAGTAATAAAAAGGAAAGAATACTATATACTTTCCAGATCTCGAGAACTACAGCTTCATCATTAGATGCAGTTTAGTATCATGCCTTTTTTGTGGGGGGGATCTTTCTCTTCCGCAAAAGATAGCGTATTCTAAGCTCTGTTGACAGTGCTCATGTAGCTTGGCTAATTATTTGATATAAGACGAAAGCTGATTTTATTTTTCATCATGCATCAAATAGTAATTATTTTTCTTTTCTTTGCAGGCACAATAACATTTGGGTATGACTTGCTATCAATGGGAGCTTACCGTGCTCATATGATAGCTCAGTTCATCAACACTTTGCTTCCTTACACTGGCTATAAAAATTTCGGCGTCGTATCGTATCCCTATTGCCCCGAAAAATATAACATCCCTGTTACATCACTCGTGAACAGAACTGCCTCTATTTCTAATCTTCGGCATGTGTCCCCCGGTCGATTGCCGGGTGTTGCCGATGTTGTCCGACGAATGCGACGTGACCTCTACGGTCAGTCTGTTTACAACTACAAACATGGCCTCAGAGGAAGACGATCGGCTGTCTTGTTTGTAGACCCTGCCACAACAAGGATCACTCCTGAGGTAATTCACGAAGCAAGAAGACTAAAGCAACAGGGCTCAAAATTATTTCTGGTCAACGTTGGACAGAAAAGATGGCCGCACCCTCGTACGTTGCGCTCTCTAAGTAGTCAACCTTACCAAAATTATATATTCAGTGCTCCAACGTACGACAATTTGTTGTCGAGGGCGAAACGGACTCCTTTTCAATTCAGATCTTTGTGCAATAAATACTTATCTGGTTAATTATTAACAGTTTAAAAAAGAATTAAAAAATCAGATCCCACCGAGATATAGTTTTCGGAAAGCACCACATTTTATTTTCACTTACTATATTTCAAAAATACTTATCCTATTATTGCACTGATTTAAAATATTGGATCATGGCTGCGTTTTGGAATTAATGTTCACCTCTCTGCCTCATTTCATCAATTAACCGAGTTAATCTTTTTTCAGTCATCATCTTGGGATCGGTTTTCAGAGATTTGAACACATACGTTTTTTTTAATGATAGAGTAGATTATATGAAATCTAACCGCCAAAACATAAGCATAATCATATTCTCCAGAACTTTTTTCTTTTTCATATATTCGTTTTATTTTTATCTTTATCTTATTCTAATTTTACACAATACTTTATAATCATTTTATTCTATTCTATTTCTCAGTATCATTTTGTCTTCACGTCTTAATCTTATTCTTATCTTATTCTTGCCTTGTTTAAAATCTCACCTTAGTCTGTTCTTACTTTCAATTTATTCTCCTCTTACTTTAACTTATTCATATTCTTATCTTATTCTATTCTTATTCTTATTCATAACCAGTTCCAATACTAATTCTGATTCTAGTCTCATTCTTATTCTTATTCTTGTTTCTATTTTTATTTTAAAGGCAAATCATGTTTTGCACCAAATTTGAGAACTAGAAAAAATTAGAAGTTAAAAATATGTTTCAAAGTTTATCTTACTGTGCAGTGGTCTTCAGCCTAACAAAATCAGTCCATATTTACCAACATATCTTAATAGATAAAGTTTGGCTATTCTCAATCAAACGCGAGAACAAAAGTGGTTTGATTGTTTCGAGACGAATTTGTCCAAAAATAATGAATAAGGACTTTTATAAGCGAGATTGTCTACAAAAACGAACAAAACCCATGTTAATTGCGTTTGATTTTTATTTCGAAGCAAAAAAAAAACAGTCGGTTCAATTTATTTTTCATATTGCCAAAAAATCAAGCGAACTATTTGCAAAGATAAAGAAATTATTTTGAACTAACTAGATTTTGCAACTTCTATATAAGGCAAGTCAGAAGAAATCATTCAAGATGAACAGTGACGTTTTTGGTTTGATTTCTTACTTTTTTTTTCTTTTGTTCATTGATTTTTGCTTTAGATGAAATTATTGACTGCAGTTATAGTTTATTTATTTAGTCTTTTGATTCAACGAGGAAGGAAAGTTGTGAAAATCGATTCTAGGGATGTACAAAATATTCGATAATCACCTTCCACAAGGAAATTACGCTGATGGTTGAACATTACAATCCAACCTGAGAAGGATTTTATTTATTAAAATTCAGTCTTTGTCATCAAATGATTTCTTTAAAAATAAAAACACGTATGCGTGTTGTCTATTTGCTCAAAGGTACACATACGCACGCACGTGGATGTCACTCCAGTGAAAAACCATCAACTAACGCTGGTGGGAAAAACTCTCAAAAGATTAAGATAATGATAATAATAAATTTCAGAATAAGTGTACTGAACAAGAAATGTTTCTAGTTCAGAACTATTATTCACATGAAACAGTTGTCAAGGACTATTGAATAAAAGATATTGATAAGAATATGATATTAATAATAATAATTACTATTATTACTATTATTATTATTATTATTATTATTATTATTAGTAGTAGTAGTAGTAGTAGTAGTAGTTGTAATAGGAGTTGTAGTAGTTGTAGTATTAGCACTATAGCTCATCAAAAATATTGAGAAGTCTGCATAAAACAATTGAACAGAAAAAAGGAATGTGCATACGCAAGCGCACGCGCAAGCGCACACACATGCGCAAACATGTACACTTATATATATATATATATATATATATATATATATATATATATATTACACAAGGGTAAGTGTTTATAGTAAAAGTGCCCGATGTTTATCAAAGCTAAAAATCAATCTCTTGTTTCACTATTACTTGCGTTTCGTGCAACTAAATGCGTAATTTTAAGAGAGGATTAAAAGTTCTATATGGAGATTATGCATGAAAAGTTAAATAATTGAAGTTACTGGTTTTTAGTTTATATATATATATATATATATATATATATATATATATATATATATATATATATATATATACTGGGGTGAATCAAAAGTTTGTAATATATAAATAAGGTGAGACACAATGCGGCTGTTCAGGAAGCTTTTTGCCGAGAATGTGAAGGAGACAAAGCACACTGGACTGTGAGATGCCGGGCTCATCTGATACTCTCCTACTGCTACTCGCTGGATTTGCCAAAGCCATGAAAGTGACGATCCAGACTGGAATGTGAGATGCCCGAGCTCGCCTAATACTCTTTGAATACTACTACCCGGATATGCTTCTATGTCTTGGAGTAAGACCTTGGAATTCACAGTTATAGGCCTCTCTGATCTTGTTTAATTGCCAAGGTTCTTACAATCCGACTTAAATATCTTGAACCATCTTATAACTCTATTGTTATCAACCAGGCTTTGAAATTTTGGCGCGACAAATGTTTTTGTTTCTGATATGCTATGTCCCAGATGGAAGACGTAAAGCATAAGTCCCCGAATTAGATTACGTTGCACGTTTATCTGTGTGAGTTTCAAATTAGACATGAAGTGAATCAATGCACAATGTGTCCGCTCACCTATTATGACGTTCCTTCTAAACAGAAGATGAGACTACCACGGATCAAACTGCTTCAGTCACGATATATACCCACCACAAAGTAGCAAATACCAAAACATTGCAAAACCTTTCACTCACACAAGTGTATCAAGGTTTGTTTGACGCACGACTGTTTTTTCAGCATGTGTATATAACACACATATATCTACACATCTATGATAGATATGTGGAAAGTTGGATAAATAAAACACTTAAAACGATTTAGAAGCGTGATATTTCGTTCTTTTATATCTAAGACAGGGTGTAGAATCTGGTGAAAGGAGAGCCTTCGGGTCACCCTCCAACTACGGTTGCCAACTAAAAAAACTAAAAATTTCTCAGAACTTTTTCAAACTGAAATTGTTTTCTGAGTTTTTCATTTCATGAGCAAATAAGGACCATTAAATATTTTTGATTGTGTTCCTCGTTTGCTCATAAACAGAAAAACTCAGAAAACAGTTTCATTTTGAAAAAGTTCTTAAAAATAAAAGAACGAAATATCACGCCTCTAAATCGGGTTTAAGTGTTTGATTTATCCAACTTTCCACATATTTCTGTCATATTGTCGGATTCACCCCAGTCGATCATTTCAACATACATATCTATCTATTTATCTGTCCATATGGAGATAGGTATACACACACACACACACACACACACACACACACACATATATATATATATATATATATATATATATATATATATATATATATACAAGTTGCTACCCATGTTCAGATAATTTAAACAGATCAATCCTTGTTTACTTAAACATGTATAAATAAACTAAAAGTATTTAATCACACATAAACAGCTGTTCCTGTGTATAGATTTCTGGGATGTGTGCACTGGAGTAGAAACATATGCATGTAATATTACTTATAAAAATATTGATAAACAGGGATTTTTCTTCTTTTCTTTTTTGTAATCATAAATATGAAACCTGGTAGAACAACTTGGAAGAACCTGCAAATTTCTTTTTGTTTCTTTTTTTTAATACTAGAAGAGTTATCGGTACTAGTCTGTATGTACCGATACCGTCTGAAGACCTCATTGTGCTAGATTTTGCGTAGAAGATGGCACGAATGTGTGACATTTCAAAAATAAAGGTTGAATACCGTCTGTTAAAAGAACGCACAGTAAGAGTTATATTTCATTTATATATATCGTTGACTCCTTCTTGTATAGTTTTAGTTGGAAGATTATTTATTCACTATGCACTAATATATTATAGATCACATACACACACGCGTGCATGCCTTCGCGCACGCACGTACACACATGCGTACTCACACACATATACACACATTCACGCAAACAATCACATAATGCACAGGCATATATATAAGTCATTTATCATATAATCCTTTCTCCTCATCTTTCTCTATTTTCTCTATCACTCTGTCTCTGTTTTTGTATATCTGGTTCAGGCTCTCCCAGTCTCCCTTATCTGCGAGTATTTTCCCCACCCCGTCTCTCTCTCTCTCTCTCTCTCTCTCTCTATATATATATATATATATATATATATATGTATATATTATATATATATAAATGTATATATATATAATTTGGAGAGGGCTCAATATCTGTGATAGAGCATTTATATTATAATATTAAATGTATATATATATTAGTTTATATATATATTTAATTGCAAGGTTGCTTATCTGTGATTACTGGTTTTATGCCGTCTTTATACGATAATCATCGGGCAGATGATTGTCTTATAAAGACGGCATGAAAAAAGCGGTTGCATATAAGCATCTATGCTATTAAATATATATAAAAACTAATATATATTCATTTATATATATATATATATATATATATATATATATATATATATATATGTGTGTGTGTGTGTGTGTGTGTGTGTGTGTGTGTGTGTGTGTGTGTGTGTGTGTGTGTGTGTGAGGATCGGCTGAAAGGTTCATTGGCTAATCAAGATACTCTTGTAGAATTTGAACAAATGAGGTTTATTTTTCGATGTATCCCTCCTTGCAGCCAACACACTTCTTCCTCCATACTGCAAGTTTAGGCTCCATTAGTAAAAGAAGTAAGCACCAAATATGACCTCATCATGTTAACTTTTAATCCAACCCTCGGGATATATATATATATATATATATATGTGTGTGTGTGTGTGTATATATATATATATATATATATATACATATATATATATAAGTATCACTCAATATTCGAACCTTCTTATAGAAGTTGTTTTGTTGTTTATGTCTTTCATCTCCTGTCCTCACCAAATCAATAATCAATAAAAGTGGGATACTAAAAATTATACTAAAATTCTAAAAAAATCAACTCATAAAATGTTTAAAATTTCTCAGATAAAGGATTAATATACAATAAAATAAAACGACACTCTTTGTTGATTTTGCTTTTGAAACATAAAATTGCATTTCTGATGAAGTTACCCTTTTACTGAAATATGAATTTAATTTCCCGTACTATCTTCTTTCCCTAATATATATATATATATATATATATATATATATATATATATATATATATATATATATATATATATATACCTTTAAAGGTTGCAGTATGTACAGAGAGAATCTTTTATATCTACTTTAGAGTATATATAATCAGTATATGTGATATTATACGGCATATATATCGAAATTCCTAAAGCAACTATATTTTATAATCGCATAAACAATCAGGTTTTTCACCTTATTAAGGATAACCGAATAGCCGAAAATGCTCAATCGAAAACTTTTCGAAAATTATACATCCATTGGTCAGTTATTCATGTTCGCTTGTTCATATATTTATATATATGGAACCCACAAAAATCCCCACACAAAAACTGCAAAAATATTTTCAAGTTTGCTTCATGCGTAGCTAATTTCACAATACTTATGACTTCCTCGATGTCTGTATTTCCTCTTATAGGTAGATGTTTGCACCTTATTGAAAGCTATGGCTTACGAATTCTGAAATTTTCACCACAGTCATGTATTTTTCACTTCAAAAACTGTTGCAACACAAATTCTTCAACCTTGTTCGGTACTAGATTAAACTTATTATATATATATATATATATATATATATATATATATATATATATATATATATATATATACTTTCCATAAGTATTTGAATAGACAAATAGTTTTTTCTAATTACTTAAGTTTGAGAGTCTACGACTGGAATAAGCAAAGACCATTTCAATCAATATGCATTTGATCGTGATTTATGGTTCAAAATGTTAAATTCACAGAAATCATTTCTGTATAGAATTAATTCATTAATGCAAAAAGGGAGTTTTTTTTCTAGCTTCTTAAAATATTGTTCAAAATGGATTCGAACTCATAAAAATAATTCTGAAGCGGCTGAAAAAATTGTAAAAAGTATCATTTAATTGGTTATTTTATAATTTCACACACACATTACTTCTCATAAACATTTGAACAAGTAGAGAATTTGTTTTTAATTATTTGGGTGGAGATTTTAAAACAGAAACATAAAGTAGAATCCATTATGGCGAACTTATATTACAATATTGATGAATTGACAAACTAGTAACTTAAACTGTATCTCTGATCTGCTCAAAATCCTTCATTTTCTCTGCAATCTTGTACAATTACAAAAACTATACATGTTCAATTACTTATGAGTAGTACTTTTTAAAGCTTACACACTGATATTGTTCTAATGCTTGTGAGGTATACCATGTAATGCACACATTAGTACATAACAACCACAACAACAACAACATCAACCTAAAATTTTCAAGATTGATCAACGTGATTTAATATCTGAACACACATTTTTGTCAAGAAGAGTTTCCAAGATTGTACATTAAAATGGATCCCACCTGCTAAAAATCCCTAATGGTCCCTGTAATCTTGGACTATAACAAAAGATCTTCCTGTTCAAATACTTATGAGTTGTGCCTTCTATGGCTCTAATGACCGCATAGACTATAGAACTTATTGCTTATTTAACAATCTAGTTTCATAAGGAATATTTTCAGAAGTTTTGGCTTTCAGAACACCGACAACTCTGGAACTCAAGTTCCCAAACCAAGACATTTGACTCAAATTGTCTGTTTATTCAAATAAATGTAAGAAGTAATAAATAAATATATATATATATATATATGTCTTGGGGTGTATCTCAGTCTATTTTTATATTTGATTCATGTAAAATATGTAAAATAAAATATATGTCAAATAAAATCTCCCAAGTCAGCAGCTTTCCATGCTTTTTCTGATAATCAACAACCACACCAATTACTTATGAAATATGAAAACATTTCACTCCGTGGAAAACTTCTTTACCAACCAGGGATGTTCTGTTGATAAATCTAAGCAATGCAGATTTTACAAGCTTATTTTCTGCTCGGTTGCAAGAAAAAGAAAGTCCTCTTCCCTTTTACAAAATGATACCATATGCTTTTAGAACCAACAAAGTCGGTCTGTTAAGACTGGTATAAATTGAACTCTCCCTGCATTCCACAAGTTCGGTCTATTAAGCAATGAGATAGATTGTGCAAATTTGTTTTATTTTCAGATCTCTTAGAAGCCAATTTTATCTCATTCAAAATAGTTCCCTTGAAAAGTCAGACATCAACAAACAACAGTGCTGGAAGTTTTGAACTCAAAATACTTTCTCTTGGTTCGTTACTACTTCGTAAATCAGTTTCACAAATTCAAATTTTGGATGAAACTGTTTGTGTTTCCTTTTGTGCTAATGCCCTGGGATATTGTAAGAATCTATCTCTTTTCTATCGGCTCTGTGTAAATAGTTGATCAAACTGGGTTCTTTGAACGTGTTAAGGAGAAGCAAAACTCTGAATTCAAACCAGAAGTACTCCGCTTAACAATTAACCTTGTGCTGTGTCCTGTCTGTAGCTGAGGAGTTGTGTTTATAAACATTTGTTGTATGTTCTCAACGGTCTTCATGGACTTATACTTTGATTTTGTAGGGATAAGATATAGTCACAATGTTTCATATAAAAGAATTAAGATTACTACATCACCAAAGGAAAAGTCTTTTTATATTAAAATAAACTCGTTTGGATGCAGCGAGCCTCGAAAGAAAAGAGAACTTTTTGAGACTGGTAACTCTGTTTGAAAATCATTATAAATCTTAATTAATCATTATGCATTAATCATTTTTACTAATAATGTCGATCAGGTTTGATAAGATCCCATACTTTTATCAGAATTTCCTTAGATCTAAAGGAAAGGCACTACTACGCTTTGTGCATGTGTTGTATCAGTTGCTAATACACGGTATATTTATTTAGTGTAAATTGGTTGTTTAATTTCGTTTTAAGAAACAATTTTGTCGGGTGACTCTGATTTGATAAAGTAGACTCTTTCCCCTTTACCAAACTAAACTCAAACAGCGATAATGCTATAGCAAGGATAAGTGAGAATCAACGTTTAGGAGATTATTGGAATGTATAATACAGAGAATAATTTGCAAATATTTATTGTCTATTATCTTAGAAACTTTGTTTAAAAACAACTCATCTGCTTTCACTGAAGCCAAAAAGGAAAAACAAAAGTATCAATAATTAAAGAAAAAAAGTTTCTAAGTCTTCAAGGAGTATCATTCATTTCTTTTAATTTATTAGGTTAAAACTATGAATTATTTGAAAGAAAATGAAAATTAATAAACTGAGAATTTCTATTTTGAGGTTATTTTTATTCATTCTTTTCTAAATCTTGAGAATGTCTTGTTTTTTTTTTGGGGGGGACGGGGAGAGTGATAATAATTTTCTTAAATAATAATTAGCTTTAGGGCTAGAAAAGAGTTTTGCAAAATTTTTATTTTCTTTCCGAAAAAAAATCTAAACTCTGCATAGAATAATTCCAAGAATCAATGTCGGTCAAAGATTATTGAGATGCTTAGTATAAGATTGTTTTGTAGAAAAAATGGAAGTTAGCTCATGGCAAGCCATACAATAGTTAGTCATCTGGTACAAAAGCAATAATAAAAATAATAAGCAATGCAAAGGTTAAGCTGAGGACAAGAAAACCAAAAACTAATGCATGTGAAGACAGGTTGCTTGAGTGACTAGCCAAAAAAGAATCTAGTTTAATAAGTTGTTTTTATACCAATAACATGTCAATTCTAGATTATCCTTCAAAATCATTAAAAGAAGGCTCAATGTTGGTGGTCTTGTTTCACTAGTTTCTATCTAGTGACCACTCCTCATTGTAAGACATATACAGAAATGATTACAATTGTGCAATGGAAAAATTATCTAACAAGTTAGTTACCATGTGACTGATGGCAGAATTTGAAGATGGATGTCAGGGAGAATGGCATTGATCTTATAATATTATAAGGCAAACTTAACAGCCAAAGGTACCAGGGTCAAGTACTTGAAGAAATGATTTCAATGGTGCAATGATAGAATTGTTCCCAAGGGGTGCATTGGTCTTACGAAAGTTGATTTCTATTCCATTTTGCCGACAGCAGAGTCTGAACATGGCATGAAACGGAAACTGCATATTATCAAATCAACATCCAGAAAGAAAAGAAACTTCTATAAAAATCTATTTTATCTGAACATGAAATTATTTGAAAGAAAAAGAAAACTAATCAAAATATAAATTTATATTTTTACGTCATTTTTATTTCTTCTTCTCAAAATCTTAAAATCTAGAAAATACTCAATATGATTTTTAATCAGTTTTCTGTAATACAATTTAATGTTAGTGAGGAATTTAGCAAAGTATTTCTTAAATCTAAACTCAAGAGTAATTCCGAGGCTAGTGATTACGGACAGTGAAAGTTGGTCGAATAATGGAATGTACTGTCGAAAAATTGAAAGACAACGTAGCCGTAAAGTAATACAAAAGCACTCGACAGCAAAAGTTATGTAAAGGCCTAAGAACGGAAATCTAATGTCCTTGAAGACTTATAAGCGGAAATATATACTTAATACGAAAATAAACTACCTATTGCGCAGTTTGGGAACGAAACATTTTTCCGAGTTCGAATATCTGCCCATTAATAATAGCACAAACCGGGAGTAATAATAATAGAGACAGAAACCAGGCAATTATCCCAGGATTATTTTAGACTGAATCCGAACTTCCGCTTGTCTATAATTCCATCAATCATGCTGGTGAGTTGAAAACACTTGAGCAACGGTCAACCAAAATCCTTCAGAATCACTTGATTAAATAGAATGAAAATAGTTTGGTTTGAAATTTTTGGTTTAATCACTAAAATATCAAATATTGAATATTAAATAACCACGACTATTTAATACGAAATTGTTTTAAATTGCAAATCAAGGATCAGAATGTGATTCGGATAATCTTTTGTTAATGATGTAGAAAATTTAGACTGGATATTCTACAGAGAGTTGAGGAGTATAAAATGTATATAATTATGGCATTTATAATGTTTTGGTTATATTTTCGAGTAAATTCTGGCCTCTTTTAGGAATTGGCCTCGCTAGGCAACTGAATGCATTTTACCGATTTAAGAATTTATACAAGACTTAGAAAAAAATACTTTTCTACAGAAAAAGTTGCGTCCATTAAACTATAAAGTTCTAGATTAAGTCAAAAACGAGACTTTTTTCGGAATTGGATTACTTTAGTTCAACTTTGTGGAAGATTTTCTGGGTAATATTTTGTTTTAATTAGTTTTTGATCTTCACAATTCAGTGGATTTTGCTTCACTGTGTATTGTTTTTTGAATCTTCTACACATTAGTGGTTTTTCATTTTTCAGGGGTTAACTGTGCGCGATTTGAATATGACCGATGCGGTGTTTGACCAATACAACTTCTTCCATTCTTATTTTTCTGTACCTAGCTTTCCATTTTTCAATGACAGGTTCGTTGTCTATGCTGGAGCTCTACCCCTCCAGCCATTAATATGTGAAACTGAAGAAAGAAAAAAAGAACGTGAGAAGAAAACAAAGTAAAAATCAGTTGTAAAGAGAAATACGGAAAAAAGAAAAAGAATACAAAATGTACAGAAAAACAGGTAAGATAGGTATATAGACAATCATAGTGAAAGAGGAAAAACAGGAAATTAATTGAGAGAGAGAGAGAGAGAGAGAGAGAGAGAGAGAGAGAGAGAGAGAGACAAAGGTAGAGAGGGAGAGAGAGTGAGTGGGGGGGAAGCAATAAAGTTTATTTTCCTATTTCTCTCTTTCTCCTTTGCAGCGCAAAATGCATTGTGTTACCATACCAACGAACTTTGTGCTACCAGGCTGTCTAACTGATTCCTGCATATATATATATATATATATATATATATATATATATATATATATATATATATATATATATATACATATATATATGGGGGGGGGGAAACTGGAAGTAAATCCGACGATAATAACAAGTACAAATATGAAAAAAAATCAAGGTTTATAAAATATGGTTTTATTTATTGTCTGAATTATTTGGTAATGTTAAACGTTTCAGTTTTTAAGCATAACACTTTTATTAGGGTGTTTGAATATGTGATGTAGAATCTTCTAAATTTTACTAAAATAAAATTTTACATTCATTATGTAAAACGGAAAGAATGAGAAAGTTTTAAACATTTTATTTCTGTTTATGGTGTTCTATTTCCAAACTGTGTGATGCAATAAATGTTCGAAAATTCATTTTAGAGCCGTAACGTATTTCCTTAAAAATATTCAAATTCCCAGATGAAGGTTTGATATTTTAAAAGCTATCTTGTTTTAAAGTGGAGATAGCCTTGGTTTTCTGGTTTTCGGTTTGTATGGGATTATTGTTTTTTTAAATGGCTGTTGTCTGTGCAGATTCTTTTTAGTCTGATCGCTTGTGAGTAGGTAAGGTTATCCCAGGAGATGTTTGGAGTGAAAATATCTAAAATAGAAATAATTGTATATTTCAGCGAGTTTTGTGTATAATGTTGTTTGTAGTTGTATTTTTAACTCAATAAATACTAGGGTGCCAACATGCGATTGATAAAAAATTTAAAAGCGTGCTATTTTGATTAATTATGAAACTCAATCTCCCGATCTGGAAAAAATAAAATCTATTGACCATAATCACCCATGGAAAAATATAAAACTCAAAAACAAAGTTTAATTTTAAAAAAACCTGAAAACTTTCTAAAAATGCTTCCTTTCTTTTCCAGAAAACCTTTTCGAAACTTGTTAAGAAGAATCAGAAAATAATCTACACAAAAATAATATTCCTATTTGTCTAATCCCTTTTGCTTATATATATATATATATATATATATATATGTGTGTGTGTGTGTGTGTGTGTGTGTGTGTGTGTGTGTGTGTGTGTGTGTGTGTGTGTGTGTGTGTGTGTGTGTGTGTACAACAAACCTTTTATGGCAAATTAATTAAATTAGGAATACTGATTACACAAATCAAATCACAGAACATTAAAAATTTCACTAACATCTTTAAACATACTAATAACATAAACACTTCTCACGCAGCCATATACTCCATTCCATGTAATGATTATGATAGATATTACATGGGCCAAACCCAACGTTGTTATGACAAAATGATTTACGAACATAAACGATAGATTAAATTAAAAGATGATAGAAATGCTCTTTTCTCCTACATGTTAGATTTCAAACATACTTTCAATTTTTCTCAGGCTACTTTAATTGAACTCATCTATTGTTGTTTAATATCGAAATTAACAACAGATAGGAATATTTTTATGATAAAAAAGTAAGACATTTATTTCCCAATTACACTTCCATAGTTCTGGCTGTTCTAGATATGCTGTTCTAGAGGTTAAGTTTTGATGAAATTTGATACGCTTGACACAAGCTGTAGCCATCCCCCTGTTGCTTACCTACTGTCCAGATGTTCAAAAATGTATCGTCGCAGCCAATAGTCTCTACCGTCACCACGCTCCTTCGACACTCAAATTTGTATTTTTATCTTTCCTTTTCTTTTTTCTTTTCCTCTTCTGTTTTTCCTTCTTTCAGCCCCTCCCTCTTTTTTATCTATTTCCTCTTGTTAAAATTATTATATATTTTATAATAATAACCAACATTATGACGAAGTCTTTGATGAAATAAAGACGAAATATTATTTGAATCCATTGTTGTTTTTCGGTTAATCCACCCTTCCACTCTGGTATACATATATATATATATATATATATGTGTGTGTGTGTGTGTGTGTGTGTGTGTGTGTGTGTGTGTGTGTGTGTGTGTGTGTGTGTGAATGCGTGTATGTGCGTGTGTGTATAATTAACAAAAATAATAGGTGAAAAAGAAATATCTATCAGTAGTTATTTACTATTTAATTGTTCTCAACAGGTTTTCACCTCAGATCGTCGTCGTCGTCAGGAGAAAATCTGTTTGTCAAGAAAATTTTATTTCAAGTTTTTAGAATGTTTTTTTAAACAGTTGATCAATTCCAAAAGAAGCGACGAAAAATATAAACATAATGAGAGAGAGGGGGTGGGGAGAGAAAGAGGTAAAGTAACCACTCTGGAAGAAGGATAGATCTAAATTCAAATCTGCTGTCCAGGGAACCTTTGGCGTAATTTTAATATTTCTCCGCTCCTAACTCACCAAAAAAATATGGCTGGTTATACACCAGATTTCACCAAAATAAACAAATCACCCTTAATGAGTGTGACGGACAAGGAAATTTAGTTAATGTTTTATGCGACTTTTCTTATTTCCTTATGGAACGTAGATAATACTAATTAGGGTTATGAACTCTACATAAGTCCTTACTTCTGATCCAAGAGCCTTTCACCTTTTATCTGTTGATTGTCAAGATCAAGTGATGCATATCGATGTTGTTGGCTTCGGATAAAACGGGAATATTTAATTATCAACGGTACTTCACTTAGAGTAATCGATGGTTAGAATTACTCGACTAAATCAAGAAAATATCATTGGTTTAAATATCTACAACGTCTCACATTAGAAAATTTTCAATCTTGAGCTAATTTAATGTACTGACTAATATAATTAGCTTTGGTATATTTATGAATATATATATATATATATATATATAACACCATTTTTCAAGACCTAAAGAAAATCTTATTGTAAATTTTCTTATTTTTCTGATTAAGACATCAAGTATATGTAGTTGATCCTTACTGTTAGTATTGTAAAAGATACGGGCGTTGTTTCTTATTTTATGTCAAATATTAGTTGGAATATCTTGATTTTTCTTTAAATACTTTGTGAAGATAGATAGATAGATAGATTATATTTCATATATGAGTTCAAATCTAAATATAAAAGCTAACATAAATGAAAGACAACCCAAAAATGAGAGATGATCAAGAGAGAGAGAGAGAGAGAGAGAGAGAGAGAGAGAGAGAGAAAGAGAGAGAGATAACAAAAATGAGAGATGACAAAACATGCGAAATGACCTAAAAATGAGAGGTGATCTGAAAAAGAGAGATGAAAAAGTGAGATATTTTCTAAAATTAGAGAGAGAAAATATGAGATTACCAAAAAAATGAGAGAAGATCAACAGAAAAAGAGAGATGACAAAATTGAGTGAGGATCTAAAATGACAAAAAAACTAAAAATGAGAGATTACCAAAAATGATAGATGATCTGAAGAAAAAAGGGAAATGACAAAAATGAGAGAAGACCTAAAAATGAGAGAGGACAAAAAATGATTGATAATCACAAGAAGAGAGATGACAAAAATGAGAGATAATCTAAAAATGGAAGATAAACGGGAGATAACCAAAAATTGAGAGATGACCAAAAACTGAGAGATAACCAAGAAATGAAAGATTATCAAGAAATTAGACACAATCAAAAGAACAGGAGATAGGACAAAAGTGAGAGAGGACAAAAATGAGAGAGGACAAAAATGAGAGATAACTAAAAACTGAGGAAAAACCTGAAAATGATAAGAGATAACATAAGAATGAGAGATGATCAAAAAAGAAAAAGAGATGACAAAAAAATGAGAGATGACCTAACATTGAGTAATGACCAAAATGTAAGACACGACCAAAAATTACGGATGATATAAAGACCAAAAGAAAAGAGCAGTCAAAAAATGTGAGATGACCAAAGAATAAGAGATTAGCAGAATGTGAGATTTCCAAAAAATGAGAGATGACTAAATATTACAGTAATCGTGGCCGGCAACCACTATGCCACAATGAGGCTGCCGTTAACAAAGTAACATCTTTACAACATTATACTGTTCAAAATGGTTTCCATCTTTTGTGATGCATTTTGCTTCATCACACATATAAGAAGACTAATTATCAATCAGCCTTCATAACTAGGAAAGAAGAAAATCGTGTGTTGGGTTTGCTTTATATACAGTGTAAACTGTGTGTTATCAATCAACCTTCTTTCCATTTAAAGAGACGATTTCCCTCAAGCAAAATGAAATTGCTCAATTTGATATCAGTTATTATGTAGTTGAAGAATGTATCTCACTTGTGTTGAAAAATTGAAAAGAGTCTTGCGACACTATAAGCTCTTCTGACCCTGGGTGCATATGTTTAGGTGCAAAAATGCATGTACATCTGTGCGAGCGTGTCAATATGAGTATATATGCGTATACACGTAGCATATATATATTTGTATATGTATGTGTATCTATATGGGTGTGTATGGTTATAGGTAGCGTATATGTATGTATTACATGGTCGTGTGTATAATAGTATCAAAAGAAGAGTTAAACAAGTTAACGAAGTCGGCAGATAGTATTACATATTCACCTTTGACAGCATGTTAGTGTAGGTTTCGAAACAGGATATCGCACCTGTGTCTTGGGATAAACAAGGGGACAGAGGAAATAAATCACGGGGAGAACCGAAAGGAAATGTGTGGGCGTTGAAAATATAAAATGATAAGAGATTTGCAGTCGATACAAAGATTCACACAGAAAAGCGGTTAGTCAGTAGAAGTAGGCTGCCATAGCAGAAGCTGTCTTGGGTACTGGCGTTGAGAAATGGCCATGATCAGGCCAGTCAAAGAAGTACTAAGAGGGGATCTAATTATGTGTATCACAACGTGAAGAAGATATGATGTTCCTGACTGACTCTCAAATATGTCTCCAATGCGGTGTCAATGATTGCATTTCAAGTCTTTCGTCTCTATGTCTCTCTGTCTCACAGCCATTTCGACCCTTTCGTAACAATAAAGAAGAGAGATATTTTTATAAACAAGTATTATTGTTCCTTTATTCCGGCTAAACAACAATAGTAATTTATGAGAAAATACAAAGAGAAGGATTTCTCAGTGAGAATGAAAAAGGGTAGTTTTTTTTATGTCAAAAATAAACTCAAGTCTTCGTTGCCAGAACAGTCAGAGGTCTTTTGATTAGGATATCATTTTTAAGGTAATTTAGTTTTGGGTTGAATCACACGATAAAAGAGGCTTTCTTTTCCGGAAGTCAAGGCTTCATACTAATTTGAAGGAACCATGAGTCGAAAAGGCTAGTGTCTACCCAGGGCAGTGGAGGTTGTTTTAGCCGTTGGACTGCACCACTGATCACTTCCCTGCACACTGTCCACTATATTTGGTCAAAAGAGGAACATAAACAGCAGAGTTAAGGTCCAATTTGGCTTGAAAGCGAAATTTCACATGCTCCCTCAACAGGATTTACTTGAAGAACGAATAAGAAACAAGTGTATTCTAGAGTTTGTTTGTTCCTTTTTTTGTGGAGGTGACACGTGGTTTATACCGTTTCGACGTAAACCTGTGAACGATTAATCTATTCTTAACAACACACTTACCGTGAGATTAGTCGTTTGGCAGACTAATCTATGCGAGTCGTGGACGATACAGTCATAGCTTTTCGAAAATGAAAATAATGTTCCCTTTTGCGAGCAACAGTAGAATTTGTGAAGCGTTCACCGTAGACCGGAAAAGTAAACCCAACGCGTCCGCCCACAAAACTACAGAGGAAGTGTAGGCGCTGGTTGTCTGCACTCCCAGTGGATTGACACAAACCCTTGCATAATTGATACCTATTTTTCTTGTATATTTGAATAAATATTTATACTTCCCATGAGTTGTTTTCTATATCAATAAAAAAGTATCTCACACATAAGTACACACAGACACGCACGTGCACACACACACACACATACGTGTGTATATACACACAGACACATTGGAATACGTATACGAAAACCTATGCTCGTACTTGAATATAATATAGTTAGATATATGTAACGATGGAGATGCAAAGATGAAGAACAACATGCAAACATAAATAAAAAAGCGCACGTGCACACACACACACTCACACACCCACACATAAATGAATGCATATATATATATATATATATATATATATATATATATATATATATATATATATATATTAGGTGTGTCCAAAAGTTTCTCGGCTTAACAAAATATACACACTCACACAAATATATGTATAAAAGTATCTCCAAAAGTTTCAATCAAAAACATATATATATATATATATATGTGTGTGTGTGTGTGTGTGTGTGTATGTATTTGTATTTCAGCATCCATGCTAACATTAAAACTGTATACATTGTTAATACATATGACCAACATGCAATGTATATCATATCTACTAATAAATGGCATTTATCACATTTAGGGAACATTCAACGAGCAAAAGTATTTTGAAAAGCAGGTTTTAATAAATAGTTGTCCTATGTTATTAATTGGAAAACTTATTATCCGATCTTCATAAATATACACAATATTTTTGTGTGTAACTTTTATTAGTAAGCTAAAAAGTTATTTAAAATTTATTTCATTGTAATGAAGGGATGCTGTTTTCAAAGTACATTAAAGCTTAGTATTTTTCATTGCCTTTAAAAAATACGCCACCTATATAGAGACGTGTGAGTAAGCAGATTTTGAAATGGAAACTTGTATACAAAAGTCTTAACCGAAATCAATTAACGACGTTTGTTTTTGGCATGGTTTCGAACTGAAACTCCATCTAGGAAAAAAATATATAGTTAAGAAATAATACTAGGAAAATTAAAATCAACTTCTTGATAAACTATTTGCAAATTAAGTATGAAATGTCTCGTTTTTACAACCTTATCAAATACAATAAAATTATCTTTTAAAAAAATCACATATACATTACCTATATATATATATATATATATATATATATATATATATATATGTATGCATTTGCGTGCTTGTGTAAGTATGCAGTTACATCAGTAAGTCAGCAGTCTAATAATAAAATAGGCGTTTATTTTGCGTAACAAATATTCATTTTTCATTTGATGTCTCTTTCTTTCAATGCACATGAAAATATTAATCATAAGAGCAAACATTTTATTGTAAAAATGTATTATTTAAATCTAACAACTACGTGTTAATCTACAGATTCTTTCATCCATATATATATATGTGTGTGTGAGTGTGTGTGTGTGTGTGTGTGTGTGTGTGTGAAA
This sequence comes from Sepioteuthis lessoniana, assembly GCA_963585895.1. Lineage (NCBI taxonomy): Eukaryota > Metazoa > Mollusca > Cephalopoda > Myopsida > Loliginidae > Sepioteuthis > Sepioteuthis lessoniana. The sequence continues at coordinate 41,888,466 of OY757932.1, forward strand.
CGAGTCACATCAGCTATAAATGTACACGAAAGGATGATTAATTCTCCATCCGTCCAATTACAATATGAAAAAATTGAAACAAATTCAGAAAAATCTTAATGATGAGTGACGAACATTTGAAATGGAACCAAGTAAACATTGCCAAACTGCAAAATCAACAGCCTTTTTACGTCATATGAATTATTTCAAGGTTTTCGAAAACAGCAAATAGAATAAGTTATAGACAAATCTTCACAAAAATGAACAAGCAAAATGCACATTCATATACACATACAAATATATATGGTGGCGGTATGAGATATAACAGTTATCGTCTTAGGAAATGAATATAGGGACTTGAGTTCAAATCTTGGACAAGGCTGTGTTTCTCTTTACATTTAACTTTGTGCTAATCTCCTTGGAAGAAACAATAATCTATTTCCTCTACCGTCTAGCAAGTCTTTCCTGGTCGGCTAACATGGGTCCATCCATATGCTGGAGTCCTTTATGGGTTTGTTTTTGTTTCTCAACTTGTGATGTGCATGTCTTGTTCGTTTTATTAGAATGGTTTGTGATATGGGAGATATGGTTGTTCATGTTGAATTAAATAGCATATGCAAATCTGATTTATATCTATACCCATATTCATATAGCGAGAGATAGATGAAAGGAAAGAAAGGAATATATATATATATATATATATATATATATATATATATATATATATATATATATATATATATATATATATATATATATTGTCATCTACAGACTGTTTTGTTACATCACGACTCATCAGTGGGGCTAGACGCGTGAGACACTTCAAGCAGCGATCGAGACCCGGCTGAATTTACACAAGTCAGGCATCTTACCGCTGATCCATGGGCAGCCTCAGCATAACAGCTTTGTCGTTGATATTCGGCACTATTTAATAATACGGAAAATTTGGTCCATCATTAACTTACCAAGCGAACTACTGATAACCATAAACCATTACAATACTCTCTCTCTCTCTATATATATATATATATATGTGTGTGTGTGTGTGTGTGTGTGTGTAAATATATATATGTCTTTACATTAATCTTTCAATCACTTATAGTCTTTTATATTTATCTAGCTATCCCTTTTTTTTCTTTTTTCCATCTGTCGAGCAACCTACTCATCTATCACAGTCTTTATGCCTCCCCAACTCTCTCTTTATATATATATATATATATATATATATATATATATATATATATATATATATATATGCACAGGCAGAGACAGACAAAATACTGTCATAGATATGAATAGATTATGTTTGATCGATAGATACAAAGAATATATATATATATATATATATAGAGAGAGAGAGAGATAGATAGATAGATAGATAGATAGATAGATAGATGTGTGTGTGTGTGCACGCGCCTGTATGAGATAGATAGATAGATAGATAGATAGATAGATAGATAGATAGATAGATAGATAGATGTGTGTGTGTGTGTGTGTGTGTGTGTGTGTGTGTGCGTGCGCGCGCCTGTATGAGATAGATAGATAGATAGATAGATAGATAGATAGATAGATGTTATTTTGAATTCAGTTTAAATCAAGAACAAGATAAAATCTCATAATAAGTTTCTGACGAATTTATCTATCACCTTATTGTTGTTTCTCCTCGTAATGCTCCAGTCTTTTAAACTTAGTACTGAAAATAGTCATATTTTTCACATAAGAACAATATTTTGCCTCACATACTTTACATACAAGCATATTTCTGATTCTGTAAATACACAGACGCACACATAGTATGTGTGTGTAAGAGTGTGTCAATCTATAGAATCATTTATTAAGACGGCTGAAAAAAATCTAAATACTATTTTGATTTTAAATGTCTCTAAAGTTCATATTTCAACATTGACACTTAGAATCTTTTTTTCTTTCGATTCACTTAAATTCTAATTCAGTTTCTTGTCAAATCCTATTAATTGAATTTATTATTATTATTACTGGTAAATAAATAAATATGTACTGCTGTATAACTAACAACAGAATTATTTTATTTTGAAAAATTATCCTGATCAGGGTGTGCGTGAACACTACCATCACACGTTTGGGAACACTCAATTGATTTCCAGATATTTTATTGCTTCTGAAGAATGCCAGACTTAAACCTAATTAAGCATATCTCGGAAATATTGCAGACCTCAGTAAATTCCCTGCAACTGAACGCAACAAAGTCAACTGAGTTATAAACAATGTCTTTAGCATCGCTCAGAGCACATAGTGTCGTGTAATGGTTACCGAGCCTGGCTAGCAAACCATTATTAGTGATAATGACATGTCAAGTAGCTGCCATTATTGAGATGAAGAGAAGGAGCTGCATATTATTTAGTAGTTGTCTATAATTTTTGGCCCATTAGTTTAGAAATAAAGGAAATTATGTTTGAGTCCTTTCCGGCATGAGTAAAAGAAAAACTCTTTTTGAACGCAATTGACACACCTTAGAGAAAGAAATTCGAAGATAATTTAATTAGTTCTTGTTTAAAAAATATTATAATTAAAACACGTCAGAGATGTGATTTGATATGAATTATAAATTTTGGGGTCAGTAAGTACTATAATTATTCGCGTAGAATATGCTATCAAATATAATGCTACTCCCGAGTACAGTCACTGTAATTTATACACCGAGAGAAAATAAAATTGTAACACCCTAAATTTAATAAGTATGACTTACGGTAAAGTAGAACTTAAATAGTAATGCAGACTGGGCTCTTTGGCCTTGATTAGGCGACTAGTCAAACAGAAGGAAAACTCAACAGCCAAACTAGCTTTAATCCGCTTCAAAATTGATCTTGAATCATATCCTTCCCGTTCTTTTCTTCTTGTTATATTATTTAGCAATCCCTCTGCACGGTCAGGATGTAACGCAGGGTAAATTTTGAAAGACTTGAATTAAGAGTTTTCCTTCTCTTTGACTAAGTTTCTATCCACGGCCAAAGAACCCAGTCTACCCTATTATTTACACAAAGCTAGAGTAAGAATAGTTGGATTTGTACCTTTCCTAAAGGAACTAGTGCTACGTGAAATGCTGTCAGCCTTGTCCAGCATTTGAACTCGTGTTATCGTGTTCATGTCCTACGACGATACTCATTATACCATGGGCACGTCTTTTTTCTTCCTTGCTATAGCATGATTTTTTTTAATATTGAGTACTGTCTGATATTAAAAAATTGTACAGAAAAAAATGCACTCACGCACCTACACACTCACACAAAGACATATGCATACAAAGACACACGTATATATATATATATATATATATATATATATATATATATATATATATATATATATATATATATATATATATGTGTGTGTGTGTGTAATTGTATGTGTCTTATATACTTGAATACAACATGATCTTGAATACAATGTCATTACCAAGTAGTTGTAGTTAAAATCAGTAACACATTTTGCCCTCTTATGTCATGCAACCATCGAGTACAGCCATAGTTATTTATATGTCAACGAAACTAATGAAGATTTAAAAGTGTATAAAGCCCAAATTCGAAGAAATGTTTCTGTTTTTCTTTTTTTCTTTTCTTTCGCTTAGAAAGAAATGTTTCCTGGATATATAAATATAATTTCCCTCTTTCCCAACGTCTGATTGATAAATAGCGTCCGGGTGCTAGTTTTAAATCCATTCTCACATTAATAGCTTCGTTATATTTTTTTTATTTCAAAGTTAAATTTCGAGTTAATTCAGATTATTTTAAAATCAAAATTTGTTTGAATTTACCTAAATCTTTATACAATAAAGATCTAACCTTTTTATATCTATCAACCGTTTACGTAAGTGTTTTTAAGGGACTTTAGTTGACAAATGTTCCTGATTTCTCAACAGGCCAAATGTAGAATATTAGACAAACGCAATTACCGATTTGTGTGTAAAAACTCCTGTCATTTATGTTTGTTGTCAGTTATTAGGTACACAAACAGAATTATGATGCACGCAATGAGAATCGAACTCATTAACAACGGTCTGCTGGACTAGCATCTTTTTTTTTTCATTTTTACAATAGGGTATAATGCTACTCCCCTCCCCTCAATTTTCCTCCTGATTTATAAAGAGTTTGAATTTCTTAGAGTATTAGAATGATAACAGAGACAATATGTTCTTTGTCGGTTAAAAGACTGGAAACAGAAAAGGAATCATGACTTTGTAATTTTTATCGACAGCAAAAAGGATATATTAAATTGAGTTGTAGGAAATGGAAGTAACAGGTTAACAATTGGCCCATTCAATCACAACTGCACAATAATTGCAATTCTAACAGATCTCGTACGCTATCGTTTTTGACATGAAATCTTAAAAAAATGTGCAGAATTTGAAATATATGTGAATCAGATTGAGACGGAAATCCCATTGATTCGTTGTCTACTTTTATATATTATACTATACAATATGTATCTTAGCTATTGTCGTCTGAGGAAATGTGGTCGGCTATATGAACCTAAATCCACGGGCAAACAGCAACCGGTTGAGAAGAAGGAAACCTCTGAATTCAAACCAGTTTAAATTCCCTTAAAAATTGACCTGTTTTATCCTGCATGTGGTAGAGGGGTTAAGGTGATAAATATATATAATCGTAGGAATAGACTCGATGACCCAAGTAAGTATATATATATATATATATATATATATATATATATATATATATATATATGTGTATGTGTGTGTGTGTGTGTGTGTGTGTGTGTGTGTGTGTGTGTGTGTGTGTGCGTGTGTGTGTGAGAGAGAGAGAGATTTATTCTTCTCCAGTAAAGCCAGTAATTTATTTCTATCGAAACTACAAGGAACACAATTACCTCGTTTAATAAAGCAACACCATCTTTCACATTGTCTCAATATTGGCAACAGTCCATTTTTACCACTGCTGAAGTGAGAATAATTATTTTAGGAACTTTGTAACATAAATAAATCAATTTTTTTTCTTTTCTTTTGAAGTAGGAACATTTTAATTCTAAACGAATAGTTTTGTTTTGTAGCAACATAGTTTCCTGCAGATTGTTTTTTTTATTATTATTAAAGACCACCTTTCAATGAGAAAATCGCTTTCTTTGAAAGGAACAAGATTTTAAAGTTAGAATCTACTTCTCTCTCCAATAAATATGCTTGTTAAGTTTAAAAGCTCTGTATCAAATTGTTTGAACCCCTTCATCACTATGGGTTTAATTAGTATCACTGCAGTTTTTTTTAGAAGGAAGGCTTTGGCATTAAATATCCAACAAAGGTTGATATGCCATTAAACTAAGAAACAAAACCATTAAACTGTTTGACTGTCTATTCAACAGAAAGACAACGTCTTCACACACACACAAATACATAGAGTAGTGCCCATAAACACGTACACTCCAATCAATTTTTTAATAAAAATATTTCTCTTCTCAACCAAAGACGATAACTGTTATATCTCATACCGCCACCATATATATTTGTATGTGTATATGAATGTGCATTTTGCTGTGTATCAGACATCACAATATTGAAATTCTCAAACCAAAAATAGAAATGCACAAATATATATATAACGTATGTATTTACTTTTGAACAGTTACATATTCATTTTTTGGTGACAGAGTTCCAATACTGTTGAGTTAGGTAATAAATGATAACTAATAACATACATTTTCTTGGCTTAATGTTCCACGATTGGCCTTCATGTCAATGCACACAAAACTGAATATATGTGCTATAATCAAACAGGCGACATTTCCACACAAGGCGGAACCTCTCTGAAAGTGGTAGACAAGTTCAAATACCTAGGTAGCAGTGTCTCATCAACCGAAAAAGACATCGACACGCGGCTAACGAAGGCCTGGGCACCTATCGATAGGTTATCGATCATATGAAGATCTGACCTGACTGATAAAATGAAACGCAGTTTTTTCCAGGCAGCGGTCGTGTCGATACTGCTGTATGGATGCACTACTTGGACGCTAACTAAACGGCTGGAGAGGAAACTGGACGGCAATTACACAAGAATGTTGCGAGCAATATTGAACAAGTCCTGGCGGCAACACCCCACAAGGCACCAACTATACGGCCACCTGCCTCCCATCACGAAAACTATCCAAGTTAGACGAACCGGACATGCAGGACACTGCTGGAGAAGCAGGGACGAGCTCATAAGTGATGTACTCCTATGGACCCCCACAAAAGGCCGAGCAAAAGCAGGACGACCTGCGCAAACATACATGTAGCAGCTTTGTGAGGATACGGGATGTAGCCCTGAAGACCTACCGGAGTCGATGAAAAATTGGGAGAAGCGGCGAGAGAGGGTCAGGGATATCCGTGCTCGCGGCACGACATGATGATGATGATGATGATGATGATGATGATGATGATGATGATGATGATATTTCGATTTGGATAAAATTTACGTTTTATAAAAAAAATGTAAGGGTATAAATAAGAATGTAAGGTTATTGTTGAATAATAATATACGCGCACACACACACACATACACACACACACATATGTATATATATTATTTCAAGAAAAAAAAACAATACTCGGTCCCATTAGGATAATGAATTTATTTGCATCCTGTTGAGAGCATTGATAGGAATCAAGGACTTTAAAATAATTCTAACTGGACTTCATCAGATCCAATAAATATATATACATATATATACATATATATATATATATATATATATATATATATATATATATATATATATATATTTCCCAAAAAAACTTACTTTATTACAAATATTGACTTCTCATCTCTCTGATAAGAGTGTCATATGAAATAATCTAAGCCAATTCAGAAACCTACCATCACCCATAATACACAAATCCAGCAGTAAGAAGATACTGAAAATATTCGAATCATTAACTATAAAAACTAGAAAGCTTACGATTAAGAATATTTCTTTTGAATATGATCAGAATATTAAAATTTCTTCATAGTTATTGTCAAACGAACACTTCTTACACATAAACATAAATTTCATTACAGCGACCAACACATTGATATAACAATTTCTCATGCCAGTCCATAACATTCCTACACACACTTTATCCATAATACACAACGCTATAAATTTTCACCCAAATGGATAGTAATATATATATATATATATATATATATATATATATATATATATATATATACACACTAAATTCTCCACACGAACAGGATACGACACAAGGTCAATTTTTAAGTGGAGTTTAACGTTTGAATTCAGAATTTTCCTTCTCCTTGACCGGTTTTCATGCCAAGGTTAAAGAGCCCAGTCTGCTCTACAATTTAATCACAATTGGAGGGAGAATAGTTGGATTCATACCTTTCCAACGGGTATTAGCGCAATGTGAAATGCAAGTTATGTCGTTCAGGATTTGAACTCGAATCACTGTGTCTATTTCCAACGATAAGAGAGAGAAGAAGAGAAAAAGAAAGAGAAAGAGAGAGAGAGAGAGGCTATCACCCATAAATAAGTATATCTTACACTGTTTTTATGAGACGCTATTTGCGTAACAGAATTCGCGCTAAGAATTGAACTTAGCATCCCGAGTTCAAATCCTGGACGACGCAGTTTGCATTCCACATAGCGCTAACACCCTTAGGAAAAGTATAAATGCTATTATTCTTTTTCCATCTATGAGTAGATAGCAGGTCAGACTGGGCTCTTTAACCTCATTATAGCAATCGGTCTAAAAGAAGGAAAACTCTCAATTAAAACGAGTCATTAACCAGTAGAGAGATTGTCTTCGCTTGGCCAATTCCTATTCAAAACGTGCTATATGAGTAGCGCCTCCGTGGCCAAACCAGGTTACGGGATAAAACTTTAATTTTCTTCTTAACCAAATATATCAGAGTTTTATCATATTTAATGAAATACTATACAGCCGAAACAAATAATTTTAGCTCTTAGTTACAACCAAACTATTCAACATTGCATCAATGTAATAAAAATATCGACCAATTAGAAATAGGCACACTCCGGCGAAAGAAATTGTTTCTAATTAATATTTAGTGTTACTGCTTTTATTTATTTATTTATTCATTTATGTCATTGATCTCACTAGATTTGCAAAGTTACTGGAATATTTTTCGATATTTTCTTGCCTTTTAACTTTTTCCTAATTGAATGTCATAGTCAAAAAATTAATTAATTCAAATATATATATATATATATATATATATATATATATATATATATATATATATATATATTTCAAAACCAATTCCAAATAACAACAACGTCCCTAACGTGAGAGAAACTAATAGATTTCCTTGATTTACTTTGGTTATCCAAATATTTTCTCCCTCGAAGAAAGGTGTCGAACATAGTTTAACATCTCAGTTTATTCGAAAAAAAAACAAGACCCATATTACCTTTTTATTCTTGACAATAGGCAAAAGAGTGTCGAAAACTCTTGGACCCTGAAAAGGGAAGATGAAATTTTTACACTTATTTCCCACGGAAGAAAACAAGAAAATGTTAAGATAAATTAATACGGTGAAATACTTGTTTGCACACACACACACACACACACACACACACACACACATATATATATATATATATATATATATATATATTGTTTTTAGTTGGAATAGATTCTTCGTATTATACTGTTTTGATGCGAAAATATCAGTACGAAATTTATTCATGTCCTCAAGAACCTTTCGGTGGAATTCTTTCTGAGAGTAGCTTAAGCCAAGGAGCTTTGGGATTGTTCACCTATTAATAGGGCTTGTCTTGGTATTTTTCTTGATAAAATGTCGCATAAGCAACGCCAAAAGAATAAAGAATATAAGTGGAAACGAAAGATTTAAATTTTTTCTGAAATGACTACTGAATTACAACTGCTGAGAAGGAAGCAGTCGTAACCAAAATCGTGAATGTGGTCATGGGTCACAGTTTATCGGCTGATTTGGAAGACAAACAGTCGCCATGACAACTGGTTAAACATTTGTTTACTATCTTATATGGATAAATAAATATATGTCTGATCTTTTGAGCGAGTAATTGAGTGAGGGCGTAGGTGTATATAAAATGTTATCATTATCTTAAATTCATATAAATGTGCGTGTGTTTAAGTGTCTTTGTATATATATATATATATATATATATATATATAGATATAGATATAGATATATATAAGCATGTTTTATTAAATAATAAAGACACATTTTCTCTATATAATTTCATTAAGATGATTTCAAGTTTTCTGAGAAGTGTCTTGGTTTCAGGTTGGAATTGGTGGGTGAATATTATGTGCTTCAGTATTTAGGGCATTTTTTTCTTTATTGTAGTTAATTTGTCTTTTTACAATATGTGTAATTGGGCAGCAGTCTTTCATTTAAGCATGTTTGATTGAATAAGAAAGGCACATTTTGTCTATATAATTTTATTAAAATCCTTTCCAGTTTCCTGATAAATGTTTTAAATTAACTACAATAAAGAAAAATAAACACCCTAAATACTGAAGCACATAATATATATCCACCAATTCCAACCTCAAACCAAGATACTTATCAGGAAACTTGAAATGATCTTGAAATGATCTTAATAAAATTATATAAACAAAATGTGTCTTTATTATTTATTCAAACATGCTTAAATGAAAGCCTGCTGCCCAACCACACACACACACACACACACACACACACACACACACACACACACACACACACACACACATATGGTGTTCATAACATTTTTAATCAATTTTAAGTGCTGCAATACCGATGGAAGTAGTGCGCGAATCACAAGAGGGAGTATTTTTAAAAATAAACCTCATTTGGCCATATTTCATTCGAATATCTTGGTCATCCATGAACTTTTCAGCCGACTTTTGTATATATGATATTTTTACTTTATTTGTTTAATTGGTTTAATAGGACATCAACCACTGATTGGTTATTCAACGCGAAACTCCAATATGGTCATATGGTTTCAAGTATTCCCATTCAATACTAATAATTTATTCACAATTATATAGTTGAAAGTAACTATTCTTGTTTAATATCAGAGATTATTTGTTTCCATTTATACGATTTTAAGTATTACTCTCAAATACAAATAATTATCTCCCGATTATATGGTTTCATGTATTCGTATCTATCAATTTTCCAACAGGTTATTTCACTCTAAGATAGGTCCTCAAACAGAATCAGAATGTAGTTGGGAGTAATGGCAATAAGACTCAACAGAGATACAAAACTGGGGCGTCACCACAGGATGATTTTTAGTGTCTAATTCAGGTCGCATTTTTGCGGGGGGTAGGGGGTCTAACTTAACCGCAGGACATAGTCTAAACCTTGGTGACAGGAATTTTATATATACTTAAAAGATATTTCTCAAGAATCAAGCATATCATCGACCAAATAACCTCAGAAAAATGATTGGTAACAACAACATACGAAACAATAAAGTAATCCATAGGAAACCCATAATAAAATCCCCTGAATTTTGCCAACCAATCAACATCAAGAATTAACAATGCTGCAAACACCAAAAATCAACTAACTCATTCATTTGTTTCACAACTAAAAAGACTTACAAAATTTACCTCGAATCAAATTGCAGAAGCAAAATGTAAATGCTCGCTGCAAAAATCAATACGAGGATCATTAAATAAGTTTCCAGACGTTTTTGGTAAGGGGACTTTTATTGATAATACATACATGGAACTCTAGTCCCCTTCGAAGTAATTTCCTCCAGCTGCAATGCACTTGTTGTACCGTTCCAACAACTTCGGCAAGGCCCCATGGAAGTCCTCTTATGTGATCGTGTCAATAACCTTCGTTACAGCCTCTTTCATCTCCTCAATTGTCTCATAACGACAGCCTCTGAGCTTAGGGAATAACCAAAAGTCACAGGGAGCAAGATCTGGGCTATAGGGAGGGTGAGGAACTGTCTTGATGCCCATCTTGGTCAAATAGTCTGTGACAAGGATGGAGTTGTGGACTGGTGCATTGTTCTGGTGGAAATGCCACTGACCCGATTTTAAGAGTGCTGACCTCTTCCGATGGAATCTCTTGCTGAACTCCCTTAAAACATCAACATAGTAACCCTAACTCGAACCCTTTGGCCAATAAACTCTGGTGTATTGACTTCCTTACTCCTCCCACACTTCTCATCATCCCTCACAGACTCCCTGTCTTCCTTGAATCTCTTATGCCACTCAAAAACTGATGCTCGATTCATCCAAGATGCTCCAAAAGCAGTCAGAAGCATTCCATACATTTCTGTGGCATTTTTTCCAAGTTTAAAACACAATTTTATTGCATATCGCTCTTCTAGAGTGTCCTCACATCCATATTGCATTTCTGAAATTCACCAGCTGTGACAATCAGGTTTTAGTAGGGTATATTCGAATTGCAGCTGTAGCTGTTTATTTGAACGTGAAATCATAAAAATTGGTCAGTCATCTCATAAGATGTATGGCAATAACATAGTAAATTTTCAAGAGTCTACGCCAATTTTAAATGCCTGTACAAAAAAGTCTGGAAACTTATTGAAGGCACCACACATGTTGGAAATTCAGAATTGCCGTTTTACTTTAGATTTAATAACTACAGGCATAGAATCAAATCTATGGATCAGAACAATCTAAAGTTGGTCGAACCATACTTTCGCACAAACAATCACGGTCTTAACAAAGATGGAAAATTGACAAAGAAAGAAAGAATTGAAAAAGGTATAAACATAAATAGTTTTAAAAAAAAGACGAATGGATAAAAAGTGTAAAAACATATATGCCATTTGGATTTAATATGAATCTTAATCACACAACCTGGGTCAAATAAAAATTTAACAACCATATAAACATATGAAAACAAATAAACCTGACAAGTCCTAACTGATTTGAAGGGCTAACAATAAACACCGAAAAAGTCCAAACAAACAAAGAAGCCGGTCAATTCATGGGTAATTTGAAACACATTCCCTTCAAATCTAATTACCACACATTAAAACAGGTGATCTCAAAAGAGAGAGGCGTATATATATATATATATATATATATATATATATATATATATATATATATATTACATCGAACGGATTCACTTTGATCAGACAAAATACTTCTGACTAATAAATATGCTACACCACCAGAACATTTACATCGCTTTTCATATAGCATATCAACTTCTTTAAAAATATCATTTCAAAAATGTTTTTAAAATTTATTTAAATAAACCTCTAAAACTTTCTAAAAAAATTTCACCTTTCTTTTCCACAGAACTTTTTCTCCGAACGATGACTTAATGTCGAAACTATTTGCGCACCATCAAAAAATAAACCCCATAAATTACATACAAGTAATATTTGTATCTGTCTTATCCCTTTTTCATCTTTATACACACATATATATATATATATATATATATATATATATATATATATATATGTGTGTGTGTGTGTGTGTGTGTGTGTGTGTGTGTGTGTGTGTGTGTGTGTGTGTGTATTCCAAAAATTTTTCCATTGATTAAAGCACTACTTATTCACCTCTTCTAATACAGCGTGAAGCTACACTGTCGTATTTTTATGTCATCTCCGTTCTCAAACCTTACCCTGAATATGAAGGGAATCATTGTGGTGTAATGGCTCGAACTCTTGTTGAATTATTACATTCATTATAGAACTAAAATCCTTGGGAAAGGTGTGAACTTCTTTATATCCCCAGCTCTGGATTAAATAGCACCATTACTGTTCTTCCACATTTTGCATTAAATAACCCACAAATGTTGATATGCCATTTAATAAAGAAACCAAACAAACCCTAAATATGAACTTTCAGCTTAGGAAACAAGAAAAGGTGTATGTACCAAGCTACTGAATATATGGATATTGGGTATTTTACTTGCAAAATAACCTCAGACAAAAAAAAGATATTACTTGATATTATATAATTGTGGGCAAACAAATGATTATTATATTATGGAGAAATAAAAGTGTAATATTAAAAAACTGATTGCAAAGGAATGTTGAAAATATAGGTTGTTATGATTATAATCAAATACTTACAAATGAATCAAATTTTGGCATTAAATAAGCCACAAGAGGTTGATATGCTGTTAAACAAATGATCCAAACCAAACAAAACAAATAACTATGGATTTTCTCAAGTGATGAATAAAAATCTGCATGCAACGCTGGTTAGTGAGTCGCTCCAAAAATAATTATTTCCTTTTTATTATGCTTTCCAAACACGTCGAACATTTTTAAAACACCACCCCAGAATACACCGAATTTATCTCCTGCCACAAAAAAAAAGTTTAGTGTCACACTTTCATTGTCACTCCTCCCAGGTCCACTCTGACCCTGAGTAGTAGAACCTGTTAGGATCTCATCCATAGGTTAAAAAGATCTGTTTGAAAATCATTAGTGCTCCATAGGAATACATAAAAACCATATTGCTGAGAGCAAAGGGATCAAAAATACTTTGTATTAAGAATAGTTAATTGAAACTATAATTCTTTACAAATGATTATTATGCTTAATTATTTAAAACCATATAAATGCCGGCAAAAAAAAACTGAGTTCGGAATTAAATTACCTAACAATGGTTGACAGGTCGTAAAATGAATAAACCAAACAATTTTTAGGACTTATAAATGAAAGCCTTAACTTTAAAACAACTGTACCTCTATATTTAATCAAATATTCCAGTATTGAATGTTAATTATTATCAGATTGAGTATGAAAAATAGACTAAACTTTTTTTGTAAATTCTACAGAAAATTGATTTACAAAAACCTCATTACAATGAACATTATTTATTTCTTTTATTTATTTTATTTTATTTTTTCCTCTTTTTTTTATTTCTTATTCATTTTTTCCCTTGTTATGCTTTATTTTGTTCATAAGTATCACTAAAGTTATCGTGATTCATGTACCAAATATTTCAGAAAGAATTTTCACCCCCTTAATGGATTAGAAGATGAGGTTCATTTCCCAGAATTCAGATTATTAAAGTTACCTTTTTAATGAGTTAAAAGGTCTTATGTAAAATATTTTTGTTACGTCGCATACATAACACCCAATAGCTTAAAAGAAATTTGTTTGAGTAAATAGGAGATACCAACGGTGATATGCGATTGGCTGACCAGATTGTGAAAGGATAGACTGTGAATTTATAGATTATTTTTTTAAGATACGCCTTTTTTGATATCGTTATTTTGCAGGGTAAGCCTAATCTACTTATAAGCGTAAAGCTATATGTATGTGGGTGTATTTGTGTGTGCGTGCGTGCGTGCACGAAGAGATCGACACATAAACGCTAGGAAAAAAGATTTATCAGTAATTAATTACGACCGGTTATGGTCTAAGTTTATCACCAGGGAATGTTTATTTCAAGACTGACTCTAATGAACATTAGAATTAAAGTTAACGTTGAGGAAAATTGAACCTTTTTTTTAAATATTTCATTCGATAATGAGTGGCTTGGCAATATTTTCAAATTTGAAAATCATATTAGCAGTATTTTTTGAAACGTCAAGTTTTCGTTTTTTCTTTTTCATTTTTTTCCGAAAATCAACTGACGTTAAAGTTAATGAGAAGGTTAATGGGAATATAACTATTTGTATATTAAAATGTAATGAGTTTTGAGGTGGTTTTATGAGTTGTTCGTTCCTTTTCGCTTTCTAGACATAATATCAATCAATCTTAATGTAACGTCGGATAAGTATTTTTCTTTCTTTTGTCATATCGGTTGTTGCGAATTTAGAATCTGTTGAAGTCTCACTCTGTTCGGTGGAATTGTTGTTCAACCAGGAATTATTTATTATGGTTTTGTCATGTTATTCTATACTTGTGGATGTTTATTCTAAAAGCCGTTCTGATTTCCCTATATTTTGTTCGGAGTAACGTGTGCATTTCTAAAAATATATATACATGATTCATTAAATAGTAAAGACACATTTAGTCTGCAAAATTTGATTAAGATCCTTTCGAGTTTCCTGATAAGTGTCTTGGTTTCAGGTTGGAATTGGTGGATGAATTTACCAAAATTGTGTCGAGCTCTTTCGGACCCTTTAAAAGCAATCATCAGGGGCTGCTTGCATGTGAAAAGAGTGTTTTTTTCAATGAGTTTTGAAAAAGTTTTTTTTTCTATAGTGGTGTTTTCAATTAGCCTTATATCTTAAAACCCATTCTGTTCCTAAATCCAAGTTTCGAAAAATTCTAGTTGAAAACACCACTGTAATCGCACTCGAAATTGATAAGCTACGACTACAAATCCTAGAAGCCCTACTTATAAAAAAAAAACTAAAATCAACTGAATTAATTTTGAAAATGGCAACAATATTTTAAAATGCCTTTAGATTTTTTTTTAATTCCGTATTCCTTGATAGTATTCTATTTCCATTAATAGTGTTCTGTTGTTTAAATTCATCAGCAACTCAGTTTTTATCCAATTCTGCGTTTGCATATTTTTGTTATGTTATAAAAAAACTTTCAAAACTCATTTTGAAAAACAGCACTTTTTACACATGCTGGCAACCCCTGATGATGGCATATAAAGGGTCTGAAAGCGCTCGGGACAATTTTAGTAAATTTATCTACCAATTTCAACCTGAAACCATGACACTTATCAGGAAACTCGAAAGGATTTAATTAAATTATACAGACTAAATATGTCTTTACTATTTAATGAAACATGCTTAAATGAACAACTGCAGCCGAACTACACACACACACACACACACACACGCACACACACACACACACACACACACATATATATATATATATATATATATATATATATATATATATATATTAAAATGAAAACGTCCACTTTTATGCAAACACAAAAACAGCAATAAATTCAGTTAGAAATTTTCAAAAAATAAAAAGATGAAAATTAGGAATAAATTATCGAGCACTCTGAGTTTCACGGCTCCAATCATCCTCGAGGTGATCGTCCTAGTAAGTCGGCAACTTAAGTTCAAAGCCTCATCAAGTAGTTTGCACTTCACTTCGTGCATGAATTCATCTTCACTCTCTTAAGCTGTAGATAAATAGCAAGGCAGACTGGGTTCTTTGGCCTTGGTACAGCAATCTGTCTTGTTGTAAGAAAACTCTGAATTCAACGCAGGAATACTTCGCTGAAAAATTGAACTCCTGTCGTATCCTGCCCGTTGCGGTAGGGATTGGATACATTGGCCAAGAGAGTAGTGTTCGCCAATGGCCCGGGAGATTGGGGTTCAATCTCATATCGTCATACCAAAGTCTCAGAAAATGGTACTTGATACCTCCTTGCTTAACGCTCAGCATTTCAAGGTACGTATCAAGGGTAAAGTGGAACAATCCAGGGAAAGAAGTAGCGTCCTCACCCTACACCTTGATGTAGTAGGTATTGAAAAGGGAGCTTTCAAGTCGCCATCTACAACGGTCGCCAACTTTACTTATATATATATATATATATATATATATATTCGGAAGTACAAAATAATGACACGTTTCATCGGAGGAGAACACCAAACTAAGCAAACAGCTCTCGGGTAGATTGAAAGACATAATCAGTTTAATGTGTGGGACCACATATGCATATGTAAGCAAGTGTAGAAATGGCTAATTCCTGGTGACAAGTTCCACGAAAACTTCAGAAAAAATGCCACATTCGGTGTATAATTAATGAAAATGGCTCAGGAGGATGAACTGATACAACACTTGGATCCTGATCGGAAGATATGAGAACTTCGCTCAAATCGTAAGCAAAAGTGCCGGTCTGTATGGAATGAGTTTTATTTTTTTTACATATATACTTTTGTTTGGTTTATTTCTTATATGGAATATAAACACGTTATGGGTTATTTCATGCTAAGATTTAATCCATTTCTAAATGCTTGATTACAACCATAGCTATATTTTCAATGCTCCATTGCATCTTTTGTGAATTACTCCTTTTTATTTGCCTATTGTCGTTGGTTTATACATATCACGTATTCAATAATTTGAATATCACGTATTCAATAATTTGCACACAGTTGTATGGTTTCAAGTTTTATTATCTTATGACTAATAACGTATGCACAATTATATGATTTAAAGCAAGTATTCCTATTTAATAGGAACCATTTGTTTGTACACAGTTATAAGGTTCCGAGTATTATTATCTAACACCAATAATTCTTAGAAAGCAATTTTAGCCTCAGGTCACTATTCTTAATACAAATAATTTGGACATAATAGCATAGTATCAAGTTTTCCTATCGAATACAAATAATTTTCGAAGAGATGTATTTCACCCATAACGTGTACCCTAACATATACTATTACTCTAAATCAGTGTAGGCCTGAGAGCAATGACATTGAAAAGTTAATCCACGCCTTCAAGAACTGAATTAGAACCTTATTTTTGGATGCAGTTTAATATGGTACTCAGGATACTCCTTGTAGGTCTTACTCCTCTTCAGAAAAAGCATATTCTAAGCCTTATCGAAAGGATTTATTTCTTATGGGGACTATACTAGTCGCAATATATGTCCTAAAATGTATAAGGACATTATGTCTCTACTTACTGAATAAGGCGTGAGTTTTTCCTTTTACTATCTGGAAGAGTCAATATTGACTTGAAAATACACATGTATGTATAGGTAACTAACTTTTCCTTGAATGTATTTACTCAGCCCCTCTGTCACGAACAGGATGGGATGGAAAGTCAATTTTTAAGTAGAATAAAGCTCGTTTTAATTAAGTGTTTTCCTTCTCCTAGACCACGACTAAAGAAACTAGTTTGCCCTACTATTTACTGAGGAGAAAAGAATAGATGGGTTTATGCTTTTCCCAAAGGAATTAGCACAAACAGCCTCTTTTAGAATTTACACTTAGGTCACCAATTCTACTTTCTACGATGATTGCCATTATGCTAAGTGCATTTACTTTTATATCATGAATTTCGGTCTAAAATTAACATAAATCCAGATGATCACCTCGATTTAATGCATTGACATATTGGTTTGTTTTCTTTATTTAAATGCATATCAATATTCGTGTGTTATTTAATTTCAAAACCATCATTGTATGAAGATAGTAATGATACTATTTAACCCATAGCTGGGAGTATAATAGTGATCATACCTTTCCTAATGGTATTGGCCCTAAAGTGAACGTAATAGCGTGACTGGAATTTGAACTCAGTAATACGATCTCGGAATCTTGCATGTTTGCCACAATGCCAGGGGATTCTTCCTTGTGTCATAGAAAATACTAAAACATAGAATAATAAGAATTGTGCACGTGGGATGTATTTCAGTTTGTAACGTACTTGTAGGCGGATGAGAAGTTTGAACTCTGATGCACTTCCGCATATATCAATGAATTTATTATCAACCACTTCATAAATTTGGAAATTGCAACTGTTTTTGTCACGTAATTCTTATTTCAACCGGCAAAAATCCCTGGTGACACCATAAATTATTTCTAATTCAACTAACCAAATCAAGTAACTGAAAGTAACACTTTCAGTTCTTATAAACACTTCTTGATAATTTATGAACATTTCCGAAATAAAATTCTAGATTTGTTAAGTTTTCGAAACATAATAATACTAAGTTCTCAACAGTTACTTATTTTCTTTCATAGAACAAAGATTATATTTAAAAAAAAAACTGAGGTCATTATTAGTTTCAGGATATAAAGTGACATTTTCTTGTTATAATTTACAAAATGTCTGTCCGCCTGTTCGTCCATGCCATTAAGCCTCAGCTAATTTTGCCAGATTTCCATCCAACTTTTAGGAATTGCAAGAACTATCCATGAAAAGGTTTTAAACTTCGGCCAAGATTATCTGATTTTATGACCCAAAACAAAATTATTGCTAATACTAATAAAACGTAAAGTAATCTCATAAGTTATTTTACATCTATTTCCCAAAGATTAATTTTCACTCAGAGCATGTAAAACTATATCGGAAAAAATCAAACAAAAATAGACACATTAGTAGATCAATGAACACAGACTTTTGAAATTAATTTTACAAAACATTACCAGCAATATTGTCTATCAATGGGTTATTTTATAAAGAAAATATTTGCTTGGTTTGGTTTCTTTGTTTAATGGCATATCAACATTTGTTGGTTATTTAATGCCAAAGCTATTCTCCTAGAAGAACAGTAGTGGTACTATTTAACCCATAGCTGGGAGGATAAGAGGGTTCATACTTTTCCCAAGGGTATTTGTCCGAAAGTGAACGCAATAATGCGAACTCGCGTACTACGATTCCGCAGTCCATCGCTTTAACCATTACACCACGAGGACACCCCGAAAATATTTGTGATATTTGGTTTTGAAAGTGAGATGTAGGATAGGTATAAATAGATAAAAGATTTCCGCACAAAGAATCTTATTATGTAAACTATCTTATTATATAAAACGTAAGTACTACTTGTTTAAGGGATTACGAATTTTAATTTTAGGAAAAGATATTTTAAAACGGGTATCATAATTTGATTTTATTACTGAATATGTAAATTAGTTATCCCCGCTAGGCAAAAGTCCCTGTGAGATTCTGCAAGACATAAACAGTATCTCAAATTAAATCTTATTTCATAAATAGAGTTTATTTTAATGTTATAATATGTGCACACATGTATTCATACAGATAACAAAATGTGCATATAAACTAGATGACCAATGCATCAATTGGGTTCCTATGGTAACAGTAATTCTTAATGATATCACTATTTCTGTGGTAGAATGCGTGAAGGATTTTAATTAGCTTTTTGTTGTATCGTGGTAAGGAAAAGATACACAGTGAAATAGAGGTAATCATTTATTAACACAAGTGGTACAGTCCGACTGGTTTTATAAGTCTCGCGCTGTTGGTGTTACGTTCGAAGTTGGTCTTACTACTGACCGACGTCCTTCAGAGCAATCTCTCTGCTTCTCTTTCTGCTTATGCTTCCTGTTTCTGTTTCCTCCCATGCTTAAGAGACACGGCGTCTTTTATACTTCTGCGATACCGAAAGTCACATGGTACAAGTCACTATACAATACATTTAATTGTTATATCCATCATATTCGAATTTGTTTGATCAAAAATATCTTTCGGAGTAAATAATAATTTTCGTAATATATATATATATATATATATATATATATATATATAACCAGATTTAGTGTTATACCTAAGACACCATTTTTGTGAGGGCGAGATTTTATGCGTCTAGAAGGAATGTAGCAGGTATATTTTAAACCCCACAGACAGCGCTCGGTCTACTTAGAACTATATATATATATATATATATATATATATATATTTACACACATACAGGGTCCGATGAGTTGACTGTGGCCATTTAAAATCATTAATTTTGTATATATCTCTTTATTTGTTTCATTTTTTGTTTACCGTGCATCAAACAAGTGTCAGTTGGGCACTGACGGTGAGGAAAACAACACCATGACGCAATTCACTGCTCCAGAACTTTTGAAACGGCATCGCGACCTGTATTTTCATTAGATAAGGCAAATAGAAAAATGATAAAACAATATTTTATAAATCACAAAATGTTTCCATCTTCCTTCAGGTTTCACATTGTTATAGTCCTCAGGTGAGTTATAGAAAATAAATTAGTCACCTGATGATTGTAACAACGTGAAAGACGTACTTGAGACATAAAAGTGGTCAATTCTTAGTACACATCGTTTTAACATATATATATATTATTATTATTATTATTATTATTATTTACTCATTAGAGTTTTTCACATCAGCGTTAGCTGATGGTTTTTCACTGGAGTCTGAGTGACAGCAAGTTTCCTCAAGTCTCCAAGACTCTTCTCAGTATTCTGGCCGTTCTCAATAATGTAGTAGTTTGGATGGTCTCCACTCGTCCACCAACTTCCAAGTCCTCCTCTCCCTTCAGTAATCCTTTAGTTACTGTTCCAAACGCTCCAATTACAATGGGTATAATTGTCACCTTCATGTTCCATAGTTTCTTCGATTTCCTAGCAAAGTCCAGGGACTTATCCTTTTCAAATTCTTTCAGTTTTATTCTGTGGTCAGCTGGGGCAGCAAAATTTCACAATTTTGCAAGTTCTCTTCTTTTTATTGTTTATTATTAGGTCTGGTCTTCTGGCCGATATTAGGAGATCCGTGTGTATGTCAAAGTCCCAAAGGAGTTTATGTATGTTATTTTCTAAGACATGTGCTGGGTTGTGCATATACCATTAGTCGGTATGGTCAAATTTAAATTTCTTGCACATCTCCCAGTGGATCACCTTGCCGACCCAGTCATGTCTCGTCTTATATACCTTCTGCACCAATTTGCTGCATTCGATTATGTGATTGATGGTTTCATCTCAGTCACCACATAGCCTACATTTGCTATTTTGCTGCGTCGTATGTATTCTCACTTTGATTTGATTGGTTATTATGGCGTTGTCCTGTGCTGCTATAAGGAGAGATTCTGTTTCTCTCTTAAGGTTTTCTTATCTTAGCCAGGTCCAGGTTTTGTCGTGTTAGATGCTGTTTATCAGTCGTTTAAAACGTCCATAGAGTTGCTTTCCTTCCCATTTTTGTTTCTTAGTTATTGCCATTCTGTTGTCCATTATACTGATAAGTATAATTTCTGATGGCTGTAATGAGTCCTCGATCGTGTTTTTGTATACAGTCTTCGAGTCGTTGTATCGATGCGTCAACGCTGTCTTCAATGCTGGCAAATCATCTTCCTCCCTCTTTTCTTGAAACATATAGTTTGTCAACATCGTCTCTGGGGTGTAATGCCTTATCCATTGTCATTAGCTTTCTTGTTCTTTGGTCCATTTGTTTGAATTCGTCTCTGGTTCATTTGAGAAAGGGTCCGGAATATCTAACGAGTGGTAGAGCCCAGGTAATTATTCCTTTGATAAGGTTTTTGCTACTGAGTTTTGTCTCGAGTAGTTTTCTAGTTCTCCTGAGATATTCTTTTTGAATTTTGTCTTTCATTTCTCCTTGTTTCATGGTGTCAGCGTCCAAGATACCCAAGTATTTGTAGGTTTCGTTTTCTGCGAGCGTTTTAATCTTATCTTGATTTGGTAGTTCCATTCCGCCAGTTAGATGTCATTTGCCACTTTTCATTACAAGCATAGAATATTTTTCTATGCCAAATTCCATTCCTATGTCCTGACTGTATATTCTAACTGCGTGTATTAGAGTTTCCAGTTCTTTTTCATTTTTTGCAAATAATTTGATGTCATCCATGTACATTAGGTGATTGATTTTTTCCTGCGATCTACTAAGTTTGTATCCAACCTTGGATTTTCTCAGTATGTGGTTAAGTGGCATCATGGCAATTATGAATAGTAACGGTGATAGTGCATCTATTTGAAAACTAACTCTTTGGATCTTTGCTTCAGCTAAGCTTCTTCCTCCTGCTGTCAATTCTACTCTCCAGGTTTTCATGGTTTTGTCGATAAAATTTATGATTTCATGTGATATTTGGTACATTTTGAGGCTGTTGATTATCCAGCTATGCGGAACCATATCATATGCCTTTTTGTAGTCAACCCGGGCCATAGCCAGATTTTTTCCTCTGGTCCTGCTCTCATTTAGAATGTGTTGATCTATGTAAAGTAATTCTGCTGTGCTTCTGGATCCTTTTCATCATCCTTTCTGTTCGTCAGGGAACAAACTGCAGCTTGTTTGCGAGTAGTAAATCTCTTCCCGTATTTGTGCTGTTAATATTTTCCACATCATTGGTAGGCAAGATATAGGTCTGTAATTGTTTGGGGCGGTTCCTTTCTTTGGGTCCTTTTGTATCAATGTGGTCTATCTTTTGGTCATCCATTCGGGTACGTCTGCTGTTTTTAGGCATCTGTTCATTCTAGTGCTTGTCTGTCGTGAATGGAGGTGAGTTTCTTGAACAAGAAACCATGTATTCCATCATGGCTTGGTGTTTTCCAGTTTGATATCTTTTTAAGTGTCATTTTGAGTAAATCGGTGTGTATTTCAGCTTTCGGGGCTTCCTCGAGTCCTTCTAGTTCCCTTGCCATATTGTTTATTCATTCAGCCTTTTCGTTATGTTTATTGGGTTTCTTTTGCATCTAGTTGTTTGTTTGTCTCTATTGTAATCTCCTCCCAATTGTTGAGAGAATTTTCTTTCATTGTTTTGCAATGTCCTGTTTTGTCTGTAATGTTTTACCCTTTGTCGATATCTCTTTAATCTTCCTTCTTTCGCCAGTACTTTCTGGTTTATTTCCTCAAGTTTTATTGTAAGTTTTTACCGTGTTGTCTTTTCATTTTTGTTCCTAATTATTCCAACGTCTTTCTTTTGTTTTATCATTTTTGCCTGTTTTCGTATGTTTTTTATCTGAGTTTCTAGTCGAAGTTCCCATCTTGGTTATGATTTTTCTTTCTTGCTTTTTGCAGGGATTCCAATTTTCTCACAAACTAATTTCGTTCCTGCATAAATTAGTTCATTTAATTCGGTGATATTATTCGTTGATATGTATGCCAGTACTTTATTCACTTTATTTGTCTCGCCCAAACTATTCTCCATTCAATATTTCTTTTCACTGTTCATAATTCTCTTTAATTTTCTAGATTTAACTTTTCTTCTTGTGATAGTGTTTGTTCTGGTTTGTTTGGTGGTGCAGTGTTTGGTTGTGTGGAGTTGTTCTTTTCCGAAGCTGTTGGTTCCTTTCGGATGGGCTGTTTTTGTTTGTTATTATTTAATGTGCCAGGTAATGTATTAGTACCACTTTGTTGATCATTTATTTTCTTGTGTATTTCTATTATTTCAAGGTCAGAAAACGTACACTTCTTTATTATTGTTCTGACTTGATCAGCAAGTCTCTGACTAGTTGTCTGAAAATTAGAAAGTTCTTGCCAAATCTCTCTCATTCTTTTCCGATATCCTCTTTGTGTAGGGTTACTCCTAAAATAGCAGTGTAGCGCCAGTTGATTGTCTTCCCTAGTCCATGCTTTCCTTTTAGGTCTCTGGTTGATGTGGTTCCTTAAATCACCATTTGTGTACCTGAAAAGAGAACAGCCAACATTCGCAGGATGACAATCGTATCTCCCATGTTGGCTATCAAGAGAGCACCTGCCGATCGTGACACCCAAGCCCGAGGCCTGGGTCCCATGTGGTGTAATATTTGAATTTGACATTTTATCATGGGTGGTATATTGTGGCTATACCAAACCCAGGGGTTGTTTATTATCTCCGCACCTGACACAAATGTGACCGATGACAGTCATAGTGAGACTGTTCATTGACGGCGGGTCACAAAAAAAAATTAAGTTTTAACTTAGTTAAAGTCCAATTACTTACTCTTATGATTTACCTAATAACTTAACTTAAATCTTTTTGTTTTATATTCATTGCCCGATTTTAAAATATTATAATAAATACAAAGCTTCTAATATTTTTCTATTATATGGAGGATGGGAAAATTCTAATACTTTCAGGCTACATCAAATACAGATTTCCTTCGATAGAGAGTAGTCACCTAAGTGTTAAAGAGATAATGAGCGGCTAAATTTCAAACAAATCTATTTCGTCGTCTCAAAAACTTAACCTGAAATTAATTTGGGGGATTTAGCCAGTCTTTATTTAAATACAACTGTTAAGCAAAAGATTTTACGAGACACGAAAAATCAATGTTTTTAGAAAGAGACATAGTTACCAAAATTTTTCTTTGAGCAGAACTCTCAGCAACAGATTTGTTCCTTCATCTACTTCGAGCCGTTGTAATGTTTTGAAGTTATTATTATTATTATTATTATTATTATTATTATTATTATTATTATTTAAAATAATAATAATAATGGGATTATGTATCCGTCTGTCTCTCTATAACCGAAACTACGACACCACCAAATCACAATTCCATAAGTTATTTACGTTTAATTCTCAATGATTATGAAGTAATGGTTACTTAATAGTAATTAGCCTCTTATTTATTAACGATATCAGCAATAAAGTCTGTCAGGGTTAAATCTGCCTCAAAATAGCCCATGTTATTAATGGTATTCAACTGGTTTCCCCACCAAGCAAGGATGTTACACAAAGTCATTTTATATTGAGAAAATAAGCACAAATCGAGATTCATACGTAGCTATTTAAAGAAATACTCGGTTTCTTCGTCAATCTCCACATTAAGGTGCCTCATGCGCCAATTCACAAACTTAGTCCCGTAAAACAAGGGAGATGGTACTCTGGTACTAGGTAATTCAACTTAATAATACCCACCTGCCGCAAACGCCAGGTGGAACCCGGAAAACCGAGGCTGGGTGAGCCTGTTAAATCAATGGGTATTTAACAGACTTACCAGCAAGCCAGGATATGATACAAAGTCATTTTATAGTGGGGGGTCACGCACAAATTGAGACTCATGCGAGACTATTTTGAGAAATACTTGGTCCTTTTGGTATTTCCCATACTGGGGCGTCTCTGGCACCTAGCTATGAACTCAACCCTACAAACCAGGTGTTGTTTGGCGGAGAAGGAACCAGGAGAATCAGCTTAACAACAACCACGAAGCCGGAACACCAGGCAGAATCCCAGAAAACCGGGGGTGAGACTAGCCCATGGAATTAATGTGTTTAAAATTCTGCAATGATTGTTATATATTACTAAGAAATAAAGGTTTACACAGTGTCCGATGGGGATAATTTGCATAGAGGTTTTTTATTAAAATAAATATTTAAATTAAATATTTAAAGCACACACGCAGGGTTGATAAATTATTGCTGTTATTAATTTCTAATAGAATTGTTTTATTCTCAAACGTATTAAAAAAACTTCTATGTATAATTCTCTATAGAAATCAATTAAAACAATATAAAAATAAGCGTAGTCATTTTATATGCATTCTTATTAAGTTTCGTTACTCTGTCTAATTTAATATAATATCTTATTCCATTAAAACTAACATACTTGCGTATATCTTGAGTATTATTCCTAAATGACTCATGTGTCCGCTACAGCATTTTTTGTATGTAGGGTGGTATCATACTCGTTTCCAGTGGATGTGCGCGGTGTATTTTAAGCCCCGCCGACAGAACTGTGAAATATTTAAAGCACACACACACACACACACACACACACATATATATATATATATATATATTGTATGAAAATTAAGTATTATGGCGACTGTAGCAGTAAAAACAAAGAGCGCTCAATATTCCTTAAATAACGCAAATCAAACAATATCAAAACATTTTTTTTAAATTCAAAGCTTTTTATTATACTTTTACGAGTTTCACAGTCATACAATTCTCGGGTAAGTAATAATGAATATTAGATTAGTTACCTGAGGATTGTAACAACGTAAAACTCATGGAGAGAGAGAGAGAAAAGTTGATGATTCATTATATATATATATATATATATATAATATATATAAATATATATTTACTTTCCAAAGAACATTAGGGCTATATGAAATGCAACTATTAATAATACTGAGCACTATTTACTAATACTGCAATATTTGGTCCTCCATTAACTCACCATGTGAGCTCGTAAGAACCATAAGCCTCTACAATATATATATATATATATATATATATATATATATATATATATATATATATGTATATATATATGTGTGTGTGTGTGTGTGTGTGTGTGTGTGTGTGTGTGTGTGTGTGTGTGAACTTCTACCATATATGTGGACGAGGCTGTTTGCATTTTCGATTGCATTAATACTCTTTGAAGAGGTATAAATCCAATTATTATCTTGTCAGCTATGAGCAATTTGTTGAACAGACTGGGTTCTTTAACCTTGATAATACAACAGTCTAAGAGAAGGAAATTCTGAATTTGCATATATTAAACCTAAAAAACTAACCTGTCGCATCCTGCTCGTTCGAAGGGTTTGCGTATATATATATATATATATATGATAATGTAATAACCATGACTAGAAAATCCGACACTCACATGCGAAAAACTGTACAGCTGTTTCGACCTCATTTGGTCTCATCAGCAGTCTATACCGTGATCTCCAACATTGGAGATCAAACCAGCAACCACAGCATGTAAAGCCGAAACTCTACCACTGGGTCATCGATCAATGCCGCATATAAGCGATACCAAATAAACCAGTCATAGTTACTGCGCAACCACTTAACCATATGTGTCCTACTTGCTCCAAGGTCTGTTTGCCCTTCAGGAGGTGACCGTGTCCTCCTTAAGGGCAGACAGACCTTGGAGCAAGCAGGACACATACTATAGAATACACTGACTGCATCTATACACTGGGGTAAGATCTCCCCTAACGCATCTCCTGGGTATGACACTAAACTATCTGATTGTGAGGATCAAGTTCTGGAGCTTTGGAGAATGTGGAGTATCCCAATATTGACATTTTTCTCGGGTCTATTCTAACCTAAAGTAGTAGTGCGTGTCTGGGTCATATCTATGGATCAAATAAAGATATTTGATGATTTACTATACTTGAGGCCATTTAACTGAGTGCAAAGAAATGACTGATGTTAAATTGAATTATTAGTATTACACAGCAATACATGGATCTATCTAACTGTATGCAAACGAATTAATAATGTTAAATAGACTAATTCTTCGTAAACAGGAATACATGAAACCATTTAACTGTGTGCAAATAAAACTATTTGTGTTAACAATCCTTGAAACCAATAAACTGTGCACAAAGAAATTAGCTCTCTCTAGTTTTAAAATTGTTACATAGAACTATTCGTTTAAAATTCATAACTATTTAATATGTATACATATATATATATATATATGTGTGTGTGAGAGAGAGAGAGAGAGAGAGAGAGAGAGAGAGAGTATGAATAGGGTTTGGCATTAACTAACTTACATGGGTTCATATCCCATTAAATAACCTCCAAGTGTAGTTAAGCCACAAAACGCAACCACCCAACCATCTAAACGCTATTTTCAGACAAAAATTTAACAAATGCGAAAAAGTTTATACCATTGAATTATGATAATTTCTATTTGCCTAATTAAATTATTAATACTAATGTATTCATTCAAGAACTCGGATAATAAGTAATGACCTCAACTGAGACGCAATAAAAGACATAAATACATTTACTGGGGACAAAGAAAAAAATCGAAAGACGTTATTTGTATTAGCCCAATTTCTATATCATTAAATTTGCAGCAACTGCTGATTCTAAACGCACTGCTTCCAAATTTACTTCATGTTTCGTCAGAAAATGTCATATCCTTTTATTGTGAAAAGAGATCACAGCAAATTTAAACTTATGTATTAGAGTTACAACTTATCAAAGGCGAATGTCTGTAAACAAGTTTCAAGTGTTCATTACAATAGATATAAACTCACCAACTCTCCTTATAGTGTTACATAATACAATTGGAATATTATTTTTAAACAGGTCTATAAAACCCAGACATCTAACTCTAATAGAGGCTACCACTCCGGGTTAGAGTGAATCTTGTAATGATTGCCACAAAGGAGTACTTCACGTTCTCAAAAGTTCCGGATAGTGTTATATTCAAGACACGAATTTTGGAAAGGAGATTCTGCAGTCTCTTACTGACAGGGATGTGAAATACGTGAAACCTCCCGGCTTTTTAGCCGGGCCGTCTGGCATTCGTGCCGGATGGGTGCTCGAAACCAAGAGCAGACTCGGGGCCGAATAGGCCCCCAGCTTCGGCTGGGCA
Source organism: Sepioteuthis lessoniana (assembly GCA_963585895.1). NCBI lineage: Eukaryota > Metazoa > Mollusca > Cephalopoda > Myopsida > Loliginidae > Sepioteuthis > Sepioteuthis lessoniana. Next base: position 41,917,076 of record OY757932.1, read on the forward strand.
ACCTTCGGGTGGGCGAGCTGCACTTTTGTCCCCTTTGTACGGCACTAGACCAAGCGTCTAGTTTAAGCCGTTAACTGGCATACGTGCCCGGACCCACATTTGGGTTCGTGAAACTGCTTGCCTCATCAGGCTCACATTGCACTAAGTGAGCCGATGAGCAGCACTGACAAGCAGGGTTCGAGTCTCGGCTCCTTCCCGACCTTCCCCTCCCCTTTATCCCCACTTTAATTGGCCTTCGGGCTTTTGACCTTGTGTCAAGTTGTGTCTGGTGGGAGGCAGCGACAAATACTATAGTTAGCAAGCTTGATCAGCAAACCAGCAAGAGTGAGTTCGAGTGTCATTGAGCGGCCCATTCATTAGGCCTTGCGCCACATCTAAGCAAAAAACTTAGTAAATTACTATAAGAACAGTTATTCTAAACTACATAGTTGTATATAGATTATTATTTTAGATAAGAATTCTCGTAAGCTCATTACTGCTTGACTTCGGTGATCATAAACTGATAATCTATAATTATGTTAAACTGTCCTTTTCAGCTCCAAAGTCACCTTTTATTATACAAGGGTGAATCAATAACTACATAGCCTGACTCGTAGGCATAAGGTAATTTTTAGTCTGAAATTATTTGGTTTTTCGGAACAACTCTTTTTAATTAATCATTAGAAATGGGACCATAACAGATATAACAAGTGATCTGAGTAGGCTAGCTGGGAATGACCACAAAGTAGTGATTTTAAAATCTTTTGAGTGGGAGGAGTCTTGCACCTCAGCCGGAGATGCAGTTAGCGTATTCTAGGATCAAAAGGTCTGTAACCGGACGCGTAGAACTGAAATTTTAGTTGCAATTTTCATTATATTGGTAAATTTATGTGAGTACTATTCACCAAGTTATTAAGTGCATTGAAAAAAGGAAATGTTCTGAAAAATAAATACTGAGTTAAGAGGTTTTTTTTCTTTTTATTAGTATTATTAATAAGCTCCGGCTTTTATTGTAAGGCATTCGTTGGTTGGTTGTTTGGGTTTTATGGCATATCAACCTTTGTAGGTTATTTAACGCCAAATCTATTTTTATTAAAATAGTTCTATTTTAAACAATTCAGTTTAGGATGAGTACGCAGTTTAATTGTGAAAAAAAACTTCTCTATTTCAACCTATTCAGTTTACTCAAGCAGTTCTAATTCAGCTAATTCAGTTTAGTATAAGTACAGATTTTGTTTACATACACTTAAATGTCAAAACAGTTCTATGATAAACAATTCAGTTTAGTGCAAGTACAGTTTCAATGTAAAAAAAAACAGTTCCATTTCAAATAATTCAGTTAAGCATAAGCACGCAGTTTAAATGTAAGAACAGTTTAATTGTCAAAAACATTTCTATTTCAAGCTATTCAGTTTAGTCAAACAATTCCGTTTAGCATAAATATGACGTTAGTTATATTTCACCCATAGATAGGACCCTTATCAGGTGCTACCACTCCGGGCCAGAGTGGACCTGGGAGCAATGGCAATAAAGGAGTGCTCCGCATTCCCCAAAACCACAACATCACCGGAACCTCACCATCAGATTGCTTAGTATCATATCCAGGACACTCATTGGATGGGGTCTTACCCCTCTTCAGAGGTGCAGTCGATGTATTCAACAGCCCCAGCCGACTGGGCAGTCTAGAATAAGTACGCAGTTTAAATGCCAAACAGTTCTATTTTAAACAATTCAGTTTAGCATAAATACGCAGTTTAAATGCAAAAATCAGCATAATGAAGGAAGCACGGTTTAGTTCAATTCAACCCATAAATGGGGGCATTATCAGGTGCCACCCCTCCGAGCCAGAGTGGACCTGGGAGCGATGACAATAAAAGGGTACTCTGCATTCCCCAAAGCTCCAGCATTACTGGAACCTCACCATCAGATTGTTTAGTGTCATATCCAGGACGCTCGTTGTCGGGTCTTACTTCTCTGCAGAGAAGCAGTCGGTGTATTCTACAGCCCCAGTCGACTGGGTAAAAGACATTCGTAAAATGTTTTCTTGAAGTATCACCAACTACTTTCATTAGAGTCTCGTACCTATCAGTTCTTGTTTGACAGTTTTTCTTTGTTTATTAGCATATCTACTTTCGTGGTTCATTTAATATCTATGCCATCCTTTTAGAAGAACAGTAATGGTACTAGTTAAACAATTGCTTAGAGGATAATGGGGCTCATATTTTTCCCAAGGTTATTAATCCGAAAGTGAACGTTATAGTGTAACCGTGGTTCGAGCGTGCTTTCTACGATGTTGCAGTGCATCCCATTAGCTGATATGCCCCAGTTATTTGTTGGGATAGTTTACAGAATATTTTATTTGTGCGTAGCCATGTTTATTCTCATGATTATTTAACTTGCATATGTACTCATGTATAGGTCGAAATTTAAAGTCAATTTTGGTGCAAGAAATAATAGTAATAATTTTGTATTGTCGACATATAAGCATCATGTGAATGATCAAAAACGGAATCCGTAATTAATTGATTTTATAACCATAAATCTAGGATTGATTTATACATGATATCGATTTAGACACGAGTATATATGGCTAAGTGAGTTAGCTTCTGAGTGGGTGCCACTTCTGGCTTCTTCGCTCAGCGTAAAGAAGGATGACTTGATACCATGCCGCATCCAGCCACCGCTAGAGAGAGGGAGTGCGGTTAAAAATACTAAATAAAAACCAACATGAGGTGCTAGTATATCAGTATAAGATAATAAGAATTCCTCGTCTCAAAAATACAAACCTTAACATTTTTATTCAAGTAAATAAATAAATACACTAAAATCTTTTTCACAATTTACATCCTGTTTCTTTCATTGAGAGACTTTACCGGATTCAGGACTGGTTGAAAACCCTTCCCAACGAAATAGTTCCCAGTGTTTCCATTTTTGTGGTGTAATCAGTTGGCCAACGTCTTCGCTAAGCAAAAAACTAGTATCACTTCTACGAGGTCAACCTTTTGACATTGAAACCCCACTTCTAATTTGAGAGTGCAGTGCGCTTAAAAAAATTTCAAGACTATCCTTTATTTTCCTCTCCTTATTTTTGTTTTACTAAGATAAACTCAAAGCAAACCCAAACTGACCGCTACTGGACAAAAGGTTACGGGGATATGGTAATAAGTGTCATGTGACACCTATATGGCTCACGTGGCATAATGAAGAACAACCTGTGCCGAGTGTGGAGGACGAGCAATGAATGATTCTTTATTATCAAAATTCGCATATTTTTTGTATGTAAGTGTAACCCAGCAAAAACAGAGCATTGTAACGAGAGTCTTATTAGAGCAATACTCTCAAAATGCCCTAATTGAAACAATAAACTGATTTCTAGTTCAATTTGCAAATCAATGAAAATTATGTAGTCTCTGTTTGCACGGAATGTTCTTATTATCTCTCCATCCATCCCCATCTCGCTCTCTCCGTCTCTGTCTCTCTCCCTTTCTCTCCCTCTCTCTCGAACACACACACACACACACACACACATACACACACACACACTATATATATATATATATATATATATATATATATATATATATATATATATTACCAAAATTCTCACCATGAAAAAATTAGAGCAAGAGTTTTACTGGCACAATACTCTTAAAATGCATTAGAATAGGCATAACCATTTCTGCCGGGGCTGTAGAATAGACCGACTGTATCTCTGTAGAGGAGTAGGAGCTACCCCCAATAAATGTCTCGAATATGACTCTAAACCATCATATGGTGAGACTCTAGTTCTGGTGCTTTGAAAAATGTAAAGTACCTCTTTATTGGATTTACTCCCCAGTCCACTGAACGGATTTCTTGTACCTATTAAAGTCATATGTATGTATCAAATAGAACTACACAATTATTTACTATACTTGAAACCATTTGTAGTAAGTAAATAGTAGTAAGTTGATGACCACATGGCTCCCTTTTCAATCGCTACTACACCGAGCTGTAGGGAAGGGCGCTACACCTTTCCTTGGATTTCTCCATTTTACCTTTGATACGTACCTTATATTGCTGAGTGTTAAGCAAGGTGGTATCAAGTACCATTTTTAATGTCTTTGGTATGACTCGACCTGAGATTGAACCCAGGTCTCCCGGACCATTGGCGAACACTCTACCCACTTGTCCAATGAGCCGGTTATAAACCATTTAACTGTGCAAATAAATGAGCTCTGGTTCTTTTAAAAATAATGTTATCAACGAAGTATTTGTTTATAAATCACACACACACATACACACACACAAACACACACACCACCTTGACCCAGACATAAGAAAAATAACAAGACTCGAACGTCCTTACTTGAAGATCTTGAAAAGAAAACAATTCGCTGTCTTTAACCAAACATGCTTAGATAATGTCTTGCTGCGTAAGTACACTATATATATATATATATATATATATATATATATATATATATATATATATAAGAATAATATAAAATAAAAATTCTTTCAGTCAGAATGATTTCTTTTTTTCTTGATCCTACATAACTTTCTGTTAGTTGAAAGTTTATTTGATGAGAATATGAAAATGTCTGTTTTGTGGCGACTTTTACTGAGTGATGATGATGATTAAAATCAAAATCATTATCACACACACACACACACATACACACATACACACACACATATATATATATATATATGAAAAGGATTTGATATTGAAAAATCCATGTGGATTGATACACTATATACACCAACCAACCAGCCAACCAACAAATAGATATCCA
>OY757932.1:41924332-41991832 GCA_963585895.1 Sepioteuthis lessoniana
AATGCTTCTCCCAGCATACTCCTTGGACCTTGTTACTTCCGATAACCTTCATTTGGATGGACTTTGATTTACTTCAAAAGAAGGGGGTGAAAATGTTCCTTACATAAAAAAAAACTCATGAAATTTATACACAACAGGGACTATATTAGTAATTAAATACATCTATAATGAACACTTTTGTTTTATTTGCCATAAAAAAAAATCAGACAGAACTTTCATTACAACCGGATATACAGCAATTTTTAATGATAACTATAGCAAAAACATACATGCCATTAGGTAAGAGTCCGAATATCTTACATAGTATTAAACGTATTTTTTTAATGAACGCTATAACTTTGATTTAACCAAAGATATCAGGGGGTCATTCCTCTTAAGCAACACCTGCTCTCTTTTAAGAAAGTGGGTATAGGGTGGGTTTATTGCTCCTTGAACGTTCGCTTCATGCTCGGTAGCCCACATTAAACTGATCTTGTGTCACATTTTGGCCGCGTAGAAAGTCAAATAAATGTTACATCAGCTTTTCAAGGCACAAAGACAAATAGAGATCGAAAAATATTCTGCCCCTCATATACAAGAGGAGGGGGATTGTCCAGAAATGAGCATTCAAAATCCCTAGGATCAAGCATTAACCACTAACACTGAAAGGAAATATCTCCACCATAAAACGGGTGATTGGATACCTCGCTTACTATAATGTAATTTACAAAGCGCTTTGCTTCGATGTGGCACAAGGCCGAATGAATGGGGCGCCCAATGAGACTCGAACTCACTCGTGTAGGTTTGCTAGTCTAGTTTGCTAACCGTTACACCACCAGAGGTGCCCCCTCGCTTACTATAATGGTTTGAGTCTCACTGGGTGTTTCATACATAAAGCCTTGTGTCACAACTAAGCAAAGCTTAGAAAATTACCATAAAAAATATGTCATTTAGGTTTTGATTTAATAAACATTAGACAAACCTGTGGAAAGTCCACGTTTTAATGAATATATAAATACAACACATTAAGTTAAATAGAATTAGACAGAAAAACTAAACGAGGGAAAATAACGTTTTACTCATTTTAAAACTCCATTATGAACAATATTTTACGTAAACGCAATTCCTACTTAAGTACCCTGAATTTCGTCAGTATTGAATTACATAACTTTCACTTCAACATTAAAAATATGTGAAAATAATTTTTAGAATGTAAACAATAGGAAATCTTGAGGAGTTAAGTGCTCATATTTATAGACTCTCACTCCGTTCCACCATCTTTAACTACGTCAATATAACATGGCCATGAAAATTTTATGCGTGCATGTTTACCAATAATTTCTTTTTTTTTAATTCCATAAATTTTGACTATAATAAAAAGTACTGTTAAATTTTATAGATATAAAAATATAACAATTGTTAATACGAATTCCGCTATTGCGAAAGCAAACCAGTGACAATAAACACAATCCTTCTCCAAAATTCCCCTTTTCTCAGGATTGAGTAGGAAGGTGTTTCTGTGAAGTCCGTACAGTGAGAGCTGATGTGCTAAGAATTATTTTTTCTTACGCGTGTAATAAAAGCACAATTTGTGGTTATAGGTTTTAGGTTTCACTTAGCCTTATCTATCTCCTTCCAACACTCTCCTTTGCGTGATGCACGCCAAATCCTGAGGAAGAAGATGGGTAGTTAGTTACTACAGTATCAAACTACAGACAAATGTTTCATTTCAACTTTTTGCTTGTATCCTCCGAAAGCTGCTTTTCTTTCTTCCGAATCATAATTCCTGATGCAATGTGTATGAAAGGAAACAAAAAATAAAGCCATTGTTGTTTATGTAATCAAATCTTTCAATTCTTTCTGGTATGTGGACGGACAAGCATCTCCGATCAAATATTGAAACTACGGAAGAATCTGAAATACGTGGGCTAATTGCTTTTAGTCAGTAGTTAACTAATTCAATTGGTTGGTCAAAATGCCATTCGACATCTCGGTAGTGTGATGAAGCTGTCCAATGAAAATATATAAAAATAACCACTTCATTGTTAACCTATCCCTAAATAATTTTCATTGTGGAAATTCCTGTTTTAGTGACATTAGATTTTTCTCACGATCTCTACTAAATTTCTATTATATCATAACAAGAATTTGACAAATTTTGTAATTTTTGTATCCATGAGAATTTTTATTAACTAAGAACTATTCAGATTTGATTTTTTTTAAATGATTATCTAAACTTTCTAATTGTTTAATTAGAATGTTTTAAACATTATACAGGATTTGACAGAGTGATTGCTCAGGTTTGGAACATAAATAAATAAATGAATATATGCAACATAGATCTCATTCAAAATTTAATTTTACAACTCATCACTTTGTTTTGCTATTATCATCACTATATTTTATAGGTGATATTGTCAAAATGCTGACCCTTATCAGCTATACGCTGCTGAAGACTCTTCTTGAAGTTGTGCAACTCTCAACATATCATTGACTCTGGTATTGCCGTAATTTCATGACGAATAAAACATTTCTGTTTATCAGTTATTTACGGCTTACGTTTAAACTTAAGAATTCAGGTATCCCACGAGAATTTAACTTCAACAAGAGAGATGTGATGAGTGAGCCAACTCCAATATGTTACCTCGGATGCATCCTGGATAAAATTATCTCAGAACTTTCATAGATGCCATAATAGCAACGAAAATATGACTGCTGCTGCCGCTACACAAATATGTGCATCTAATCTGTGGCTACTTTCCACTAAATTTTCTGTGATTGCTGATGTGATATTGGAGCATACTTTCCACATGTTTAGTTTTGAAATTTTCCAAATTTCACTTTTTATTAAGAGGTTCAATTCATGGATACAAAATCAGGGTTCAATTTAGTGGTACGCTTGCTTGGGCAAGCGTACCACTAAATTGAACCCTGATTTTGTATCCATGAATTTTATTAAATGGGATCTTTCCTTTTTTGCTTAACTATACAAAGTAGACATCTAACTTAACATTTTCTATCCATAAACCAATGTTATGGCTGAAGATATTTTTTCGAAAAAGTAAGACAAAAAAACTAAGTTATGCGAGGATTTTTCTTAAAATAGACAGGTATATATTAGCTCGGTGTCCTGTCTTTATCTAATGCTATAATAAAATATGGGTTGGGGGAATTCATGACCACATCGCGTAATATCGAGAACAAATATCGGTTTTTCTACCTAGATTCACTCAGATATGATTTGATAAATACATAATCCAAATCAATGAAATCTTATTGAGAGGAAATGCTTTATTTTGTTTTATCCACATAATCTAACTTAAAATCTCACTCCCAGTCCTTGTGAATTTTCAAGTTGTAGGAAAATTTTTAATGATATATATATATATATATATATATATATATATATATAAGGTGAAATAAAAAGATGATCTCTATCTCGGCTCTATCAGTGATTAGTATTAGAGGGCAACCAGTTTCAGAGAATTCAAATCCAGGACGAAGAGTTTTTAAAGCAGATGTCTTCAATCTCGTTCAGGCAAATTCTGCCACGATACCGGCGCTAAGCTGTTTTGGTACTTATTCTTCCTGTTGGATAACATCTGAGTCGTAAAAGGAGAACAGACCTATGCATCAAACCTCGGTCTAAAAAGATTAAAAGATCTCACTATATATGGCCGATATTTTTATGATATTTTTCCCTCAATTAATTTCATAATGTTTAGTCTTGTAACCAAAGAATCTAAACTCTGTTCCATTTCGCTTCTCATGCTCAAAACTGATTATTATATATTTATTACTTTTATCATTCAGATATAATATCTCGTAAACATTAATTTACTTAAACGGTTTTGACTTAATTTTCAACTTTTATTGATGTGATTTTTATTCAATCCAGATTTTTCAGCAGCGATTTTTTTATTGTTTAGTCAGTATTTTCATCCTTTATATAGGTTTTCTTTATTAAAAAAAAAGGCGACTCTGGTTTATAAAATTGAAGAATTTAAGAAAAACCAAATGTTTCAAACGTACGAGAATAATTATTCTGAGTAATTTAATCATATTTCATGAGCTAAAGTACCAGTCTACGCCGACCGGGAGATCAAAAATAGTGTTTTTATAAAATGTTCGAAGACATACACGGTGAAACAAGGACAAATGTTAAAAGCCCTTTCTACTCATTTTAATTTTCTAAATAATTCCTATTTTAGAATTTTTGTTATAGGTTGCTATAAGTGATAACTTATGAGTAAGTCAAATAAGTTAATATTATTTAGTAAAAAAAATGTCAGAGAGTTTTCAGGGAAATACTTTTAATATAAGTGAAGGGTATTTAAAAGTTTTAACAATTAAAAGACTATTTGTTTTTGCCAAATTTGGTTTTGTTTGGTTTTATTCATTTAACGGCATATCAACTCATGCGTTATTTATTTTCTAATAATAAACAATTGTTTGCATTTTTATATGATGTCAAGTATTCTTATCTGATACGAATAATTTTCAAAAATATCTGATCAACCATAGATAGACCCTAACAAGTAGTACCACACTCAGTTAAAGTGTATTTGGGAATACAATGAAGGGCTACACCACACTCCTGTGAGCCTCAAAACTGAAACTTCACCTCTAGATGAATTTTAGAGTCAGAACACTCTTTTAGTTTAGATTCTTAGTTCTAATTAAGCAATAATGCTATATAATTATTTTATATCACTAGCTTGAACTACCGATAAACCTAATTAATAATATTTCATTATTTTATCATGAAAAAATATTTTATGAAGACGTAATTCTTATATTTTTCTTTGAAAGTTTGAAAATTAGAATTCAGTGAGATGTTACGATTTGAAGCAAAATGGCTTTCTGATGATAAATGTTTATTGCTATAAACCCATACCCACTCGATAAAATCTTTCTTTCCCCACAAAGAACAAAAAAAAACTTCCTCTGGGTCCGATAAGTGGGCATACCAAATGTGATAGCTCAAAATCAAATAGATTGGCAGGAGAGATTTTTTTATGATTATTTATATAGTTCTACTTTTTCATTTTCGTCTGCTAATTATATTTCACTAGCTAAAGAACATGTCTACGCTAGGTTGAAGATTATAACTTGCATTGGAGATACTTATGTCAGTAAATTATTTTTTAATCAAATCTTCGTAGACGGACACGGTGAAACTTGACAAAAATGCCAAAAAGATCTTTCTAATTAATTCAGTTTTTTAATCAATGTCTATTTTACGTTGACTTAGAATGAGAAAGGACTGGGCGTTTGAGTATTTGTGGATACTTGAGATAAATGTCGTCTTAACTAGTTTTTATAATAAACTGGGAAAATAGATTAAAAGAAAAATAATCACTTTGTAGTTTTTTATATTCCAATGCAAAGCTTTTATCATGATATAAAGTCAAATAATGATCGATTGATTTTTAATTAAAATTTTAAAAAGTCAAACGGTCAAAAAAATATTCTGAATATTTTAATGTTCAAATTATTATCGTATATTAAGAAAGTTGAAGAAAACAATTTTTCTTTTTAAAAATATAAGTTTTATGAAAATTGATTAAATTATGATATATTCTAAATTGGAGAGCTTCGAACTCTTTTAAGAACTTAGGCATACAGTGATACTCACTTCCTCTCAAATGCCCTACACTTGGATATTCATAACGAATTTGTAAAATGGTCGAATCAAACTCGAGAAAAAAAAAACGAATAGCCATGATAACAAAAAGAGAAAGCTTTTTATTTTAAAGAAAATATTTGTCAGGATCACGCCTAGGTTATCCGGATTGCCATAAAGGTTGAAACGGTTTAATTTATGAGTTCCATATATCGAATTCGTGAGCACCTGCTGTGGTGTAATGGTTAAGCCATATTAGTGAACTCTATTCTCAATAAATGTTTAATACTTCTGACTTGACGCAAGATAAAATTTATCTTTGTAACTGCTAACTATAACTGAATAGTGAGTTCGATCTTATTTGCGACCTTTTACCAAATCTTAGCTGCGTTTGATTTTTAAAACGTGCCTCATTTGGTGCAGTGGTTAACAAGGTATTCTTACTGATGAATTACTTTGTGAGTTATATCCTTATTAGGACCCTCATACTTGCAGTCTTGTAACAAATTTAAGGCATGCTTATTTTTATATTTTTAACGTGTATGGCTAAATCACATTTACTCATGCTATATGCCTGAAGTTATGCATCGAAGAGCCTGTTCATTACTTAGATGAGTAACTACTTAGTAAAAGCAGGTAATGCACCCAATCTTAGACGTGTATTTCAGACTAAGAAAAGCTTAGTAAATAAGAAGAATGTTTCAGTCAACATCTAACAAAAGCTTGGAATGAAAAAAATTTCGACTGAAAGATAAATCTGTCTCCTTCCCTCGTTTACTTGGATGTATTTGTCGACGGACAGGAAAGATATATTTTTTAGAGCTCTTTTCCTTCCCTAGAAAAATTTAAGAAAAGGAAAAACAGAGAAGGAAGAGAAATTTGGAATGTTAGAAAAGACATCATACCAATCTTAGCATATCGTCTCGGTCAGATTTTAACAACACCATGAATAAAGAAGAAAAAACTTCTAAAAGACGTATATAGACAAATAAAGGAGAGTGTCGTCCTAGAAATTCTTATCATGTCAAGGCCCACCCAAAATAGCTGGAGTCCCCACGCAAACAGATGTTAAAATTATTTTGCACCGGCACTGTGACGTCAAAGACGAGGCGCGAAAACGCGTTTCTTTTTTGGTGAAATTCAGGAAGTCTGACAGTCAACAAATATGGCATAATACTTATAACTAAAAATTCTCTCTTCCTCCCTTTCTTTTCGTATATGTGAAACACATTCCTCGTCTACTTTCCCTCTCCTTTCTCTTCCTCTTACATGTGTTTCTCAGGCCGTTGCTCCTCGTAGACGACGGCGTGAGTATCTATGCCCATTTTTGGCAGTTACTTCCGCCATTCTCTCTATCCCGGAAACTAAAACTTATGCTCCCACTCACTGACGTCCGTTTTGGAACGGAGATAATTTCTATATAAAGATGACGGCCCCGAAGTGTCGAACATTGTCTCCCTGGCATACGCCAACAACAGCATCTCGCTTGATTCCACACTGTTTTCGACAGTTTTGAATTTAGTGCTACGTTTTCCTTTCATTGATTCGTTCTGCCTAAGTTGAACTTGATTCATTCATAAAAATCATGTGCCGCCAAGTTATGATCCTCGCAGCTGTTATGTGCCTGCTCTCGGTGAGTTACAAACACGATTTTATTGTTGACATTCTCTGTAACACACACTCACACACACACACATAGACATATATATATATATATATATATATATATATATATATATATATATATATATATATACACATACTCTCCCCACATCACTTTACTACAATAATTTTTCTTAGTGATCAGGTTATATTGATGATATCACTCTTCATAACTATGCTACCAAAATAGATTTATTATTATTTAATTTTCCTTCAGCGAATAGATGTGCTATGTGACTTATTATTATTATTATTATTCATTTAACGGCATATCAACTCATGCGTTATTTAATACTGAAATTTGATTAATTTATAAATGCTATATCACTTATTATTATCATTATTATCATTATTATTATTATTATTATTGATATTTGACTAGCGTTTTCTTTAATTTCTGATTACTTTTTTTTAAATCGAGCTTAATAGCCCCTAGAAATAAAGCTGATCATCAATAACACTAAAAGCTAAATTATCTTTTGCTCCTGGTTGGCTGGTTAAACCACATCAGCTGTTTTACCAAGTGAGTTACGTCGAGACATTGGTTTGCAGAGGCTCAAATCAAACCTATTTTTGTTGTTATTTTTCATTATAGTATTATCAGTAGCGTACTTTTTTATTTTAGAAGAAACAGTGTTAATAATTGTTATCGTTGATTTTGACTTACTTTTTCTTTCCTCTTTTCCTTAATTGATTTTTTTATTGCAACTCAGTTTGGTTATTACTTACATTTTCAAATGACCAACGCACTAGGTATTTTAAAAGCAAGTCGAAACATCAGTATTTACTTAACGTTGCTTAGTTGTGGCACAAGACCGGATGTATGGAGCTCCTAGTGAGACACAAACTCACTAATAATGATCTGCCTGTCTAGTTAGCTAACAATTACACTATGCTAAACGCACAACATCAAAAGCAGTTAATATAATTAGCTGTGATTCAAGGTTTAAGTTTGAAAAAATCAACTAACAGTAATTTAAATCAAAATAATTTGCTACATATTCGTGTTCTTGTAAATAATTTGAATTGGGCAAAACATTACAAACTTTTTTGTATTGACGATACGCTTTTTAAAAATATTTTTACAACAAATTCCTTAAGTTAATGCTTTCCCAAAAGAGGATTAGATTCCTGTTTTAAAAAAAATAAAATAATATTTGTATGAATTAATTGGATTTGATTTAATTTCTTCTAAAAAGTTAGAAAGACTTTCGGGTACGGTATCATTTTTAAAGAGTTTAAGTGGTGCATTTACTAGTCCATCAGTAGGTTAAATTTTTATGACCTGATTTTTTGGCAAAAATAAGCATAAATGAATAAGACCATTTATTGTCAGTTTGAGACAATATAAACAATTGTATGGCCGAGAAGTCACTTATGACTATAAACATCATTTCCATACATTAATGATATTTTTACAACTTTTCTACCGCTTCACATCTGAAAACATGATAAAAGTTGTTCAGCATTATTTAGAAATATCATAATATTATGCCATTTAATGTTTATAAATTGAGTCGAAGAATTTTTATATTTTCATATCTTCAGCAATAGAAAATAAACAATTCTATTAACAAAAGTAGGGAAATTCTCTGAAATTAAAGATGGCCATAAAAGTCAGCCTACAAATGTGATCAACTTATACACGAGTATATTGGTATATAATTATCCAGAATATTTGCACATTATCAGTAGACAAAGTTAACACAATTACAAATGATATATTTTAGTCAGTCTACGTACGAGTATTTTGATACTCGATATTATAAACAGAATCCTTCTGGAGAAGATTCTTATTAATTTGCTTTATTAAGAATAGCTTACTTGTCCCTTCCTTTTCGTTTTTACAGTAATATATTCCTTTTTTTATTATTTTGTAAATAATGTTTCTAATTTTTTTTTGTTTACACAGATAGCAGCAGTCAACTGTCTACCAACAATGACACGTAAGTTACCTATTTGTGGTTAATCAAATTTTTATTATCAAATACATATTGACAGTTTGCATACTAAACTGAAAACTCGAAATGATGATTTTTGTCTGAATTTCCAAAATGAAAAATTAATGTTATCATACGCTGATATATTCGGACAAGAGTCCTCGTCTTAGTTTTAACAGTCAACGTTTCATCTGTTGTTCCTACATGCCTTCTGCAGGTGGTATAGACAGTGAAATTTAGAAAAATTTAAAGCTAATACTTTATTTGGTCACTGAGAAGAAATTAATCTCATTAAGTTATTTGTACTTAGGGGACGTTTCATTTCATTATTATCAAATAGTTTAGCCCTATGGTTTGAATCAAGTGGTCGGTTAAAAAATGCCAGAAAGTTTGGAGGTTAAAAAAAATATGAACAGTATAACCGGCATAAATCTAACTATAATAATTAACGTAACGAATAGTTTACATACAGTATAAGCATTGTTATATATAAAATAATACTGCCTTTTTCGTGCCATAGCTATTATATTTAGTGTATGAAACTTATATACAAATGTACACACTATCTATTACGACATTGAGGTAGTATATATATATATATATATATATATATATATATATATATATATATATATATATAACTCTCCTATGACTATTTTTTCTTATCTTTTTGTTTGGCCAAAGCCATGCCGCTATGTAATTTCTGCGAGTTAAATATGAAAGTTATTATTTCATTTCAGGTTGTTCCGGTAAAGCAGCAAATATTATGTTCGTATTGGATACCTCGAGCAGTATCTGGATTGTTAATTATAACAAACAACTGGAGTTCGTTGAAAAACTTGTTGAACCTTTTGATATCGGACCAGCAGACACCCAAGTCCACGTGGGTGCTATAACCTTCAGCAGCAACGCCCACCTGGAATTCTCCTTAGACAAATACACCGACAAAGACCAACTGAAAAAGGCCATTTCCAACATCCCATACCGACAAGGCCAGACCAACACTGCCGAAGCCCTTGACCTTATGAGAATGGAGATTAGTCCCCTGCTAGAAACTGCAAAAGCTCCCTTCATTGCCGTGGTTATTACAGATGGTATGTCCATGGACACGAAAGCCACCCGACAAGAAGCCAAGAAACTTCACGCACTTGGAGTAAATGTATTTGCAATTGGAGTTGGGCATCAATTTGATTTATCGGAATTGAAAGCTATTGCCAGTGACCCTGAAAATAACGTCTACCAAGTATCCAGTTACTCTTCTTTGGCAAATATAGTCAAGGCTTTCAACGTTAAAACGTGTGAAGGTAAGTTACAAAGATGTTTTTTCAACTTAATAAAAAACCAATGGTTTACCTTTTAAATTTCTAATGAAAATATCATTTAGAATCAATCAAGAAATTAGTAAAAACTTGTTGAAGTACTTGACTGCGTCGAGTTAAAGGTGGGGACTTTATAGACACGGTGAGACTTGCCGTACTTACATTTTTAGATATTAAATAACTTTTTTAGATATCAGTTTTTTTAACGTATCAATTAACTGAATGAATTATTTTATTTTTGCGATAGATGAATATCTATACATTGATGATTCTCTAATAAGTAAATGCCAATATATAATAGATTATATTAACCAAATAAATAGATAGATAGACTGATTGATACAGACATTTATTTCCTTTGTCTGGCATGTAAACTTCAGGTTGTTTTTGTACCCACAATTCCTAAGTGCCCATCCATTTAAGTATAGAACAAACTCATCACTGTATAATTTCCATGATCTTGCGGTAACTAATACTTCAATGGAATGGGACCGTAAGCTGGGTTTAGATAGATAGATAGATAGATAGATAGATAGATAGATAGATAGATAGATAGATTGGATATGATATCCAAGAAAATTGTCAGAAATAGGACTTGACAACCTGACGTAAATGTTTTATAATAACCTGTCTCATGTATTCACGATTTCATTTGCAGCTATCGTCATCACAACATTACCTCCAACAACTACGACGACTACACCAGCTCCAACGACGACTACAACGCCAATTCCTACAACCACCACCACTACACCCCCTCCTACTACTACAACCACCACCACGACAACCACTACTACTCCAGTCCCAACCACAACAACTCCTGAAATTCTACTCAGAGATGACTCTAGTAAGTACGATCGTTTTGTTTTTCATAGTTACAATAACTTGACATAGATAGATAGATAGATAGATAGAAACAGACTGAGATAGTTATATTCACATTTTATGTGACTTCGTTAGTGACTAGTTTACAGATAGATATTAAACACTTAATTTCTATCACATTTCATGTTGTGAAATGGTTTGCAAGACCATTTGTAGTAGGTTGGACTCTCACTAGGTGCCCCGTACTTTTGGCTTTGTACCACAGCTAAGCTATGCTTCGTTAATAACTATTCTATTCTTTCTAACTTTTCCCTAAGATTACACTATGTAACAAAAGTTTTACTTTTCCTTACTCCCGAACAGAAAGTGTTATTTTTCAAATGCTTATGATAGCGGTAAATAGAAAAGACTAATTTTCTTCAGACTTTGCTTTTGTGACCAAGGAGCATATAAGGAAAATACAATTGAGGACTATATTTGGGTGCTGATACATGAAAGGGTTTAAGATTACAGTCGTAAAACTCAAAAATCTACTCATTTCTATCCATTTTTGTTCATTTTTGTATGATTATAATATAAATACAGGTAAATTTTGATCTATGAGTTTTAGTCAGACTTTATGCAAATAAAGATTTTCCCTTATTTTTTAGATAGAATAGAGGATAATTTTTAAATTTCATTATCCAGGGCACAAAAGCAAACTTTAATGGGAATAATGGCCACTTTCAATACTTTATAACATAGGCAATTAAGACATAACACATTCTATCTAGGAATAAAAATTTGTGTTACATATTGTTATTTTCATGGACAGCTTTTATATATTTACAAATTTTTCGTTTGCAGGTACTGTGACCTTTGGTTATGATCTTGTTTCTATGGGAGCCTACAGGGCGCATATGATCCTACAATTTATCAACAGCCTGCTTCCATACACTGGTTACGGTCATTTTGGTGTTGTCTCCTATGCATATTGCCCAGAGAACTTCAATGTTCCCGTCACCTCTCTGATGGACAAGAAACCCTCTGACATCGCCCATAGTGTGACCAGTGACAACAAAATTCCCACTTTGGTGGATATCGTCCGTCAGATGAGGAAAGGTTTGAATGACCGTGCTGTACAGAATGCCAACAAAGGTCAAGTGGGAAGTCAAGTGGCTGTCTTGTTTGTTGATCCTTCTGTTACCGTCATTACACCAGACCTGATGAAGGAGATAGGCCAGCTGAAACAAGATGGTTCGAAACTTTTCATAATCAATGTCGGACAGAAAGTATGGCATCAACCACAATACCTGTACTCCATGAGCAGCCAGCCATACAACAATTACATGTTCACTTACCCAACATATGACCAACTGTTGTACACTGTTAAGCACACTCCCTTTCAGTTCAGATCCATGTGTAACAGATACATGCCCACTAATTATTAATAGAGACTGATTACTTTTATTTGATTAAATAATATATTAAATCTGCGAATAATCATGTAAATGTGATAAAGATCAGTTGGAGAAAACATATCAAAGGCCGGACACCTGTTGCTGGCGACATTGTCCACAAAAAATATTTGTTTCGTTATTATTATTAATCTTAGTTTGTTTTTTGTCTTTTTTCGTTTCTTTTTTCATCTTTTTAATTGCTTTTTGTTGCAACTCACTCGGGTCGTTATTTTTACGACTGCGAGGAAGCGCATACCGATGACAATTGAGCTTAAGTTCACATGGAGCTTTGAACCCACGTCTCCTGTTGCTGCTAGAAAGCTTGGTCAGACATACCAGATGCTTCACCAACTACGCCACGGGAGCAATTGTTATCTTAGAAGTCTAAATCACATCAATAAATATATCCAGTATGTCGTTTCCGATCTTGTTGGCATCATGTTTATTATTTTTTACACAATCGTAATGTTAATAGAATGTTTTTTTATATTTCAAATACAAGTTAAAATATATAATAATAATAATAATGATAATAATAATGATGATAGATAGCTAGCTAGCTAGCTAGATAGATAGATAGAACTTTCTCTAAAAAACGTAAAAAAACCCTAAAATATGAAAACAAAAATAAAGCAAACATATTATTAGCAACACTGAGCATATCATTCTCTAAAAAACAAAAAATATTTTGCACATTCCATTACCGGTTTTTCTTTAATTTTAACAGTTGTTGAATTGTATTTATTGAAATAAAATATTTCTTTCTAATCGAAACATTTGTTTTCTTGCTGATTTTTTTGTTTTGTTTTTGTTTTGTTTTTCTTTTTTTTTTTCTTTTTTTTTTTACATTATTTTTCTCTTCAAACTTCACTTCAATGACTAAAAAGCGCATAACGAAAAGTAGACGAGAGACTGTATTTAGGGGCTGATACGTGAATGTGGTCTACATTACGGGTCACAAATCTCGAAAATTTCCTCATTTGTTAACAGTTTTGTGTATTTTCTTATTCATTTATATTCTGACGGACATTGAATCATTTTTTACAATTATTTATCACAACAACCAGAGTTAGATTTAGGGTTAGAAGATCAGAATAAAAGTGTTGCTTTTTTACGTATTCAGATACATTAAATGTGATTGTCTTCATGTTCAAAGAATAAAGATTATTGCTCAATGGAAAGAAGATAACATCTTTCATTCATGTATTACCCAAACCCACCTCTATAAGTAGGGTGAATCCCATGGTCAGTTATGAAACCGAGTTAACCTGGTTTGAATTTAGAGTTTTTATTCTGCCAGACCGGTTGCCAGACCGGTGTCCACACCTAAAGAATCCAATCTGCCCTATTATATATATATATCTATAGCTAGGGAGAAAAGAGATGAATTCATGCCTTTTCCAAGGGAAACTCAAAACAAACAGCCTCGCCCCGGATTTGAACGCTGGCCTCTTCTCAATTTCCTACGACGATAACCATTACGGTGGGTGTGTGTCTTTACAATGTGTATCACTAAATTTATATGCTTTAGTGCAACATTTTTTTTTTTAAAGAACTTCTGATTTGTTTATACTTTTGACGGGAATTTTCTTTCGTCTTCTTATGTTTAGTTGCTTTTTATTGCAATTCACTCGAGTCTTCACCGAAGAATAGAACACATCATAAAAGTGACAACCGAGTAATATTCGATAAAAAAAAATGAAATAAGGAAGATGAATGATAATAACAGCATTATTAATAATGATGATTTATTGAGTTTCTTCAAAATACATCCAGGATAAGTGAATTAAATTTGGGATTGAAAAATATGCCATGCTTATAATGAAAAAAGGAGATAAACAACAGAAGGAATTGAACTACCCAATCAGGGATGCATCAGAACATTTGAAGAAAAAGAAAACTATTAATATCTGGAAGTATTAGAAGCGGATACCATCGAGCAAGCACAGATGAAAGAAAAAATTTGAAAAGAGTATTTTAGAAGAACAAGAAAACTTCTCGAAACCAAACTTCACCGCAGAAATCTCATCAAAGGTAGTCTTCCTTGTAAAGTACTCGGGACTATTCTTAAATAGACAAATGGATAAAAGGACAAAGAAATTGGTGACGATGCACAAGACCTTACAGCTGATAGAAACAAGCTCTATGTGTCAAGGAAAGAAGATCAGGAGATTACACTTGAATTCTACTGACAAATGGTGTGCGTAGAATCTGTCCTAAAAATGAGGCGCATAAAATTCTCAAAGATTTTGAGATAAAAGTGAACCATTCAATACCGATCAGAAGACCAGAACTCAACATGATAATCAACAAGAAAAACGAGCTTAAATTTTGTTTTTCCACCGAACTACCATCATCATGACTCGCTGTCAGCACGGATCTCCCTGACCCTATCTCGCCACCCCTCTCTCGTCCATTGCGCCAGGGAGGTCTTCAAGTATCGGCACAGATCTGTTGTACATATGTTCTAGCTGGTCGTCCTGCCTTTGCTCGTCCATGTAAATGGATCCACAGAAGTATGTCGCTTATGAGTTCGTCCTTACTTCCCCAACAGAGTCCCGCATGTCTGGTTCGTCTAACTTGGATAGTTTTCGTGATAGATGGTAGGGATCCTTAAAGCTGCTGTTTTGTGGGGTATTGTCTCCAGGACTTGTTTAATATTGCTCGCGGCATTCTTGTGTGATGTGTAATTCTCCTTACATTTAGTTAGTGTCCATGTAGTGCATCCATACAGCAGTATCGACATGACCGCTGCTTGGAAAAAAACTGCGTTTTATTTTATCGGTCAGGTCTGACTTCTATATGACCAATAGCCTATCGTAGCTGTCCATGCCTTTACTAGTCGCGTGTTGATATCTTTCTCGGTTGATTAGACACTGCTTCCAAGGTAGGTGAACTTGTCCACTAGATTCAGAGAACTACCATTTAGTGTGGAAGATGACGACATACTGCTCCGACACTGTAATGCCGTATATAACCAAAACACAATAGACAGATGGATAAAGGGATGCATCCTCCCCTTCTAACTGCCGAAGTATAATCCTTAGTTCCATGGCGGCCAAGATCTACAATGCTCTACTACGCAACCGCAGAGAACCCAAATTGAGAATATACTTTGGGAGAAATTGATCCACGTCATCACAAATTTTGACTATATGTCAAATTCTTGGTGTATGGGCAAAAAACCTTGACGCAAAAATATTATTTGTCGACTTCTCAAGGGCCTATGAATGCATACACAGAGGGAAGCTGGAGCAAATACTTCTCGCCTACGGCTGACCCAAAGAAACCGGCACAGCCATAATGATGTTATATAAAAACAGAAAAGTAAAATCTGCTGACTGGATGGAGACACAGACGCGGACTACGCCAATGACATAGCGCTTCTGGCGAATACACCTGCCAAAGCCGAAACCCTGTTCCATAGTCTGGAACAAGCAGCTGCTGGCATAGACGTCCATGTCAACATAGACAAGACGGAATACATGTGCATTAATCAAAGAGGCAAGATTTCCACACTAAATGGTAGATCCATTGGACTTCCATGGGGCCTTCCAGAAGTTGTTGGAATGATACAAAAAGTGCATTGCAGCCGGAGGAGATTACTTCGAAGGGGACTAGAGTTTCATGTGTGTACTATCAATAAAAGTGCCCATACAAAAAAAGTCTGGAAACTTATTTAATGATCCTCGTATTTGATCCATTTGTATCTCAAGAGAATTTTGTGAGTCTCATTTTCTAGGATAGATTCTGGCTTGTGCATATACCACTTGCTCGTATGGTCAAATTTCAATTCCTTGCACAATTCACAACAGATCACCTTCCCCACCCTGTCGTGTTTAGTCTTACACTTTTTCTGTGCTAATTTGCTGCATTCGCTTATTATGTGATTGATCGTCTCTTCTTTCTCATCTATTCTACCGTGTTTAGTCGGGCATAATGTATGAATTTTAACATAAGCTGGTTTAAATACACATATTTCCTTCTTCAGGACTAATTGCCTTACCAAGTCTAAATTTTTAGCTGGGTGGGGCAAGAGGACCGGAATCATACCTTTACCATGAGCAGAGTTACACACTAACAGATTTGTCCAGTATTTGAAAGTGACCAGCCGAGTCAAGTTTCTATGACGATAACCGTTGCGCCACAAGTGGGTTGTAGCATTGCACTCAAGTGTTTAAAACATGATTACATTATTCCTGTATTGTGGTAAAAAAGTGATAAACATACGATTCTTGCTTATTGTCAGATTACACATAATGCCAATCCTTACACTTCTGGGAAAAATAATGTCTGAGTTTCAAGATTTGGCGTGACGCCTTGGTCAGATTACATGAGAGTCAAAGTTGAAGAATTAACAATTTCTAAGTCTCAAAGGAAATAACTTGATTGTTATCTAAAATCAGACAGGCAACCATCATTCCTCAACATTCAGACAGAGATTAAAATGTAGTAGCTGTTCGTATCCCTCGACCGTTTTTTTTTTTCTAAGAGCAGAACAAAAAATCTCTTCGTGGGGATTCCAACTACTGCATAAGCAGTTGTCACTAAAATCAAATGTCTTAAACTGATAAGGAATTCTTTCAAAAATCAAGAGAAATTATTCTCAGGATAAATGAAACTGCAAGCCTTAATGAACCAGGAAATAAATATAACAGGTGAATGTATTCGGAAATTTATATTCTAATCTATATTGCAATAAAGTAATTTTAGCAGTCGAAGAAAAATCCGCGTTTACTCGAGAATAGAGCGAGAAATTCAATATAAAAAATCCGAATTAAATTCAGGAAAATATTTACTTACACGGCCTCTTCACCACGAGCAGGATGCAACACAAGATACTTTTTTACGTGGAGCACAGCTAGTTTGAATTTAGAGTTTTTCTTCAACAAGACGAATAAACGTAACAATGCTAAAAAGCCCAGTTTAGGCAGTCTCTACCCATTTAATCAAAACAATAGATCAGAGTTGTCCAATGCTCGCGTGACACTAACTGGTTTTTTTTAGCCTCGCTCAGGTGGATACGTATGGGCTGCCTCTTGTAACTAACTATGTGTTGTTTCCTACTCTCAAGAGGATGCCTGCCTTATCAGTGTGGTTTAAAATACGCCTACTGAATACCCTACAGAGGTGTAAGATGACCCTAAGGAAAAAATGTGTCCTGGGTAGGATAGTAAACTGCTTCCAGTTGCAAACTCTAGTTCTGATACTCTAAAAAGTATGGAGTCACCTCAGCGTTACCATTACTCCCGAGTTCATTCCGTCATAGTGTTAGTATCTGTTAGGATCCCATATATATGTCAAAATGAATGTTTGGAAATTATTAGAAATGGACAGAGATATTTGAAATCATATAAGTGAGCAGATTACGTGGTGTATTCAGTAAGTTTCCAGACTTTTTTGTACAGGCATTAAAAATTGCTATACATCATATGAGATGACTGACCAATTTTTTTTACAAATGGGGTTTTAAGGGAGTTCAGGTAGAGATTCCTAGGGAAGTGGCCAGCACTCTTCAAATCGGGTCAGTGGCATTTCCACCAGGACAATGCACCAGTCCACAACTCCATCCTTGTCACAGACTATTTGACCAAGATGGGCATCAAGACAGTTCCTCAGTATCCCAATAGTCGAGATTTTGCTCCCTGTGACTTTTGGTTATTCTCTAAGCTCACAGGCTTTCGTTATTAGACAATTGAGGAGATGAAAGAGGCTATGACGAAGATCATTGACACGCTCACACTAGAGGACTTCCATGGGGCCTTTCAGAAGTTGTTGGAACGATACAAAAAGTGCATTGCAGCTGGAGGAGATTACTTCGAAAGGGACTAGAGTTTCATGTATGTACTATCAATAAAAGTGCCCATATGAAAATAGGCTGGGAACTTATTGAAGATACCTGTGTATTACCATGAATGTTACCCAAAAGGGTTAAAAAATACAAGTTGGAATCGAAGGGATGAAAACAGCAGCAGTCCGTCTTTATTTTACCCAACGGTACGCGATTAATTCAACATATTTCACATCCTAAACATTAAAGAAGGAAGAATAGAACCTAACAAACATTCAGAAAAGGAAATAAAACAAAAGTCAAATTAGAAATACATCAGAGGAAATAGAGAATATAAAAGTACAAGAGGGGAAAATGTATGATGAGAAGATATAAACTAAGAATCTAAGAATAAATAAACCCCTTATGATATATATTTGCAATTTTATTTCGAGTTAAAACAATGCAGCAATTTTATTTTTGCTTATAAAGTATAATGACAACACGGGGGAGCAATACAACTGAGGATAGTGTGATATAAATAGATGGCTATTTGTAGTATCGAAAGATATAGAGTTCCGGTTGAAGGGAAGTAACTTGTCGGTAAATACCACATTCTCCGCTTCATGTTATTCTAAACGTAAGGAAAGAATCTGCTCCACTGGCCAGGCGTTATGGGGGTCCTAGGTTATTGTTTGTTTTGGGTAGTTTCGGGCTTAAAATTTTCCGGTTCAAGAAACGTACTATGCTGGATTCGCCTATTGTTTCTTGCGTGCTGGTTGCTCTGACTTGGAAAACTGTGAATCTGAATTGAGTGGATGGGTTTCTGAGCTACCGATCAATTTTCCCCATCTAGATCACACTGAGGCCTCACAGACTGATCTTCTTGAGACGTTAAGAACTCCTTATCCGAAGCTTTTATTGAGTACGTAAATGAACCACCAAGCATAATGCCAACAGCGCGGCCCTCGAGTAGTACGGTAGGGACATCTATCGCTAAGTGGCCGAGGAAGACAGTTGATTCTTTTCCGTTTGGGTGTCAGACTTGCGCATAACGGGGATTCGTTTCAATTAGTTTCTCCTCGTTTGTCAATGGATCATGTTTATTGTATTGGATGTAGCATCTCAGCTGAACTGTTCCAGATTTCGAGAGCCGAAAATGAAATGATGTTATCAAGCATTTGCTTGTTTATCAGTCGGTTCGGATTTTCTGTATGTAAGGTTTGAATTAGATTTTCAAACGTCACCAGTCAGTGTGTTCAACGTTTACCTGTAATATCAGAGTGAGAATCGATTTCAAATCGCTGCTAGTATATAAGGTGTTCAGTTCTTGATTCTAACCTTAATGAATTGTGATGGCAACACTAGAGAGCGACACAACTAAGGAAATCTTTATTCAGCTTAGGTTAGAGTGGTACAGATAGATGGCTATTTTTAGTATTTATTGAAAGAAAGTTCCTATTGAAGAGAGGTAACTGCTAACAAGAGAAGTAACTCTTGTTGGTATATGTCAAATAGATTTTCAATGCTGCGTAGTTTTGAAAAAATAATAATACCTAATACTAACCTTTCTAATTTATAATATTCACGAGAAATTTACTTTTGCCGTTGATTTAGAAGAAAAATTTACTTTTTATAAAATAGAAATTTTAGGTAATACTTATTCATGGCTGTCTATCTATCTATCTATCTATCTATCTCATTAAGCTTATATCTATCTATCTATCTATTTCATTACAAATCCCTTTATTAGCTTTTTATATGCAACTCTGACCGCTTCCTTCCAAAAAGGAAATAATATCTTTGGACTTGACATGACGGTGGTTAGAATATATGGAATTAACAATTACCCTTTGTATACTCCGGAAATGGGTTTGTTTTGAAAAAAAATATAGATTGTGGTTAAGCATATAATGTTACTGCTATTTTAAAGTGAACAGTCAGCTTGTGTACGTCATATTAAAGTAAGTCGGCATTTTTTTTTAAATATCTCTCCCAAACTACTTATTTATTTTCTTATGTTTCTTTTTTTTTTTTTTTTTTTTTTTTTTTTTTTTCGTTTTTCATTTCTCATTTTTGTCTTAAGGTGATTTTTAGAAAATAGATAAGATTTACTCTCAAGACTGAATACATTTATTTAAAAAGATGTAACAATGGATTTTAAAATTTTAACGATTTATTTTAAATTTAAATCCTGATTCAACCCCAACCCCAGCTATCTGCACAAACCAGAATTTATCCAAGAAACTGAGACGCATAAAATTCTCTGAGACTTTAAGATACAAACAGATCACCAAATCCTCGCCCAGCATATCAGACTTAGAGTTAAAAACAAAAAAAAAACTTGTCATCTTGTGGATTTTGTCATTCCAGTGGATCACTAAAAGAAAACGAAAGGATAGTCAAATACTAAGATCTTGTCAGACACTTGAAAAAGCTGTGGAATATGAAAGTGATGGAGGTATCAACTGTAATTTAAAGTTTGATACGGTCTCGAAAGACCCGAAAAAAGACTCGGTAAAAATAAAGATCAAAGGTAGAATCGGAGCCATCCAGACCATTGCACTGTTAAAATCGGCAAGGATCCTTAGAAGAGTCCAAGAAACCAGAGAAGATTTACTGTCATTCATATTCCCGTGAAAAACTAAAAGTTGATGTGAAAAAGTCGTAAAGAAGTAAAATAGTTAATGAAGACACAGAAAGTTTTACCCAAGAAAAACAATGTGGACAGACAATATGCTATTAGAAATAAAATAAAAAGACTCGCCATCATTAAGGATTGTGTTGATGCAGTTATTCCGGTACACGAAAAATATACAAAAACGAATAAATCAATACAACCAACAACAACAATATCAACGAAAATAGAAAAAAACAAGAATTATTAAATCGAGTGAAAACTAAATGGACACTTCATCGAACAAAGTAATGAAATTGCCAACGAGATTACCCGGAAAAGTTTTCGAAGAGGAAACCTTAAGAAAGAAACTGAGTCTCTATTAATAGTAGCTCCGAATAATGCTTTAAGAACCAATTATATAAATGTTAGAATAGATAAAAATCAGGAGAATAATAATTATCGCTATGTGGGGTAAAGATGGATCAGTAAACCACATAATGAGCGAATGCGGCTAACTGGCAGTAATGGAGTAAAAATGCAAGCACAATAAAGTTGAGAAAGGCTGAATTTTGACCATACAGAAATATGCTGGGAACAGATCATAATCTCTCTTAAAAAAGGAAGCACAAAACTATCTGAATTTTGCCGGTGAATTAAAAAAAAAAAACAAATGTAACATGATAACAATTTTTTTTAGGAGTCCTTGGAACAATTCTAAAGAACCTGGAAAAGAAACTGAGATAAACTGTAAACTGAGTGTAACTGTGTTTTAAAGGAGAAAACGACTAAAATTTGACCATACATATATTTATCAACCCCTCCGCTCGTGCAGGATACGATACAAGGTCAATCTTAAATGGAGTTTAAGAGGTTTGAATTCAGAGTTTTACTACACCGATTTCCTTACCACGGTTAAAAACCCCAGACTGCCCTACTATTTACCAATAGCTAGAGGGAGAAGAGTTGAATTCATACATTTTCCCAAAAGTATTAGTGCTATGTGAAATGCAATCAGCCTCATTGAGGATTTGAACTTGGGTCACCATATCCGTTTCTTACGACAATAACCATTACACCACAAACGCCTCCTACATATAAACAAATGATTCATACACTGATCAGAATCTCTTCTGGAGAATTAGATACAAAATTCTCAGCGATTTTGAAATATAAGCGATCACTCAATCTAGACATTTAACAAGAAGGAAATAACTTGTCAGATACTGGAATTCGCCGCCCCAGAAGTCTACAGGAAAGGAAAGCGAAGATCTGAATAAATACCACAAGCTTGCCAAAGAACGGGAAAAAATGACTGTAGAACATGAAAGTGACAGTGATATCTAACATTAGCAGAGCACTTGTAACAATACCAAAGAATCTAAAAAGGAGCATGAGGGCACTGATGAAGGATTGAAGCTGTCTGGATCCCAACACAGCTGACAGACATCAACTAGAATACGGAAAAGAGTCTTGGAAAACTGACAAGGCTTGCTATTATTTTGACTAATTTTTTTCCAAAATTTTCCAAAAAATAAGAAGGTCAGATCAAACGAAACTACTAAACATTCCTTAATGAAGTCTTTTTTTCTGTTAAAACAGTGACATTACCAAAAATGCATTTTGACAAGAAAAAAAAATAATTATAACTGTTGTCCATTGACTTTTTAAATTTATGTCTGAATCTCGATTATTTTAGTTACAAGATTTCGTCTGTTGAATCCTCTGACCTTTTTTCATGCGTCTGTCATATTCGGTAACTTCCCGGAAATCTCTTTATTCGATTAATTCTATACCTCAGTTTTTTTTCCTTTTCTGTGTCACTTTGCCTCTTTTTCTTTTTCCATCATTCATTCATTCATTCATTCTTTCTTTCTTTCTTTTGTTTACTCGAGGGATTTTAAAAGAAACCAATACTACCGTGTCCTCAACTCACCAAAATGACTGATACCATAATCAAGCTGAGGTGCCTTGCCATAAGGACATCATACCAACTTCTCTGTAAATTTACTGTTATTCCTATTTTATTCCTTGATTTCTAATACTCTACTAGCAGAGTGGGTGTCTTAAGTCAAAATATGTAAGGAACACTTAGAAAGTTATGTCACCAGAGAAATTATCCAGGAAGCACAATATCATCATTTTTTGTGCACATAACAACTATTGGCTATGAATTTTAACCAACAATAAACAAAAACCTGCATGCAGCTCTGAAAGTAATTCCTATGATTATATTGATAAATATCTGTCCATGCTTCTTTCCTCTCTGTGCCACGTTATGTTCTTTCTCTTTTTAAAATATGTTTCTTCCTTTCCAACTTATTATTTCCTCATTTCTTTCTCATCATTTCTTACCTTCTTTCTGTTTTTTGTGAGAGATGACATGATTTCAGTTGAACAATGCTCCTGTATTCTCAGCTTCCTAACACGACTGATACCCCCATCTTTAACTCATAAATGAGCAGAAGTGTCCATACATATGGATATAATATCATCATTTAAATGCTTGCCCTTATTCTTTCAACTCTTTTTGGGCGTGGTCTAAAATATATGCCGACTGTATCTTCTCCTGAAGATTAGGACAACCCGAAAAGGTCCAATGTATGACACGAGACTGTTCAGAAGTCCTGGGTAGTATGACGTTACCCCTTTTTTCCCCTACTCCTACGTCCACTCTTAACTTGAGTGATTGTACTTAGGATCCAATCAATGGGATAAATATTTGAAAATTATTAGATAGGAATAATTGAAACCATATAAGTGTGCACATTATTTGGACTAATAATAATTACCTGCAGTTCTAGCGATTTACTAAAGATTATTATTAGCAACCAGAAACTACATAATTGCTTGAAATACTTGAAACCATATAATTAAGAGCAAATTATTAGTATTGGATAGGAATATTTAAAACCCTATAATTATGTGTAAGTAAATGATCATTAAATAAGAATACTTTATAATAGTGTATGAATTACACAATGTAACAAAACTTTCACTTTTTCTTATTTTTCGGTGGGATGTGTTATTTACCGATTGCTCATGTCTAAAATAAATGGAAAAGACCTAATTTTCTTCAAACTTTGCTTTTATGACCAAGAAACATATTACGAAAGCATGAAAGAAGACTATATTTTAAAACTGATGCACGAATTTTGTTCGTTTTTGCACGACTTTACATTTAAATTTGATTCATAAATTGTTTTATGTCAATGGAATTTTTTAGATTTACCTGTTTTTATATTAAGACAAAAGGTTAATTCTAGAATTTCATCATTCAGATCACAACAGTAAATTTTGAAGATAACAATGGGCATTTTCTATTCTTTTACATTATAAACATTTAAGAAATACAATTATATGCTATTTATGAACAAAGTTTGTGTAATATCGTGCAACTTTATCAAAATTGAAATATTTGTTGACTTTTAGTTTCAGTTTCTTTGTTTAATGGCATACCAGTCTTTGTGGGTTATTCAATGTCTAAGCCATCATTGTTAAAGAACAACAATGAAACTATTTAACCCGTACCCGGGAGGATAAAGGGGTTCATACCTTTCTGAAGGGTAATAGTCCTAAATTGAACCTAATAGCGCAACTAGATTTCGAACTCATTTATTTCAAGGCCGCAGTTCAGTACTTTAGCCATTATATTACTGTTGATTTTTGGAAGATTTCTATAATTACTTCATAAAAAAACGACGTAATTTTTAGTTTTAAAATAGACTTCCAAAAAAGTTTTCAAAACGTTCGGCTATTTTTTATTTAATCATTTTTCTCTATTTATCAATTTCATCCTCTCTCTCTCTCTCTCTCTCTCTCTCTCTCTCTCTTTATATATATATATATATATATATATATAATCAAGTCGTGTTGATAACACGAATTTCCTTGATAAACAATCATGCTAATTTTTCTCATCAATAGAGGCCACTCTTAGAGATGAGTAGCAGTAGTTTCCTGACTGAAGTATTTGATCCTGGTTATTGATCTATAAGGTTTCTCCGCTCAGTATCTGATGAAGAGCTCGGTTGACCTCCATTTGGAGTCATCCGCCTTGATTCACATTCACCCTGCCGCACCAATGGTTTTCATTACTATACGTTTATATGGTTCGTATAATACTTCTGTAGAAACTGTTATTCATTGACCGACCGAGGCACGTTAACTGTGACGAAGTTTAACCTCTCCAGTTTTATAATCGCAGGGTAATACATCTCCGGTGTTACGCTTGTAGTATATATATATATATATATATATATATATATATATATATATATATATATATATATATATATATATACACACAAGTATATGCTCCTTTTCTTTTTTCCTTCGTTATTTCTTTTATTTACTTATTCATTTATTTATTTCACTCGTTTTTTCTTGCCCCTCGTTGATGCCGGCGATAATCATCTGATGTATAACATTATTCCCCCCCTCTCTCTCTCTTATATTTGCTATATTTTTCTCAATGGTGTGTTGGCAGTTATTCTTTCATTTCTTTCATCACAATAATAATAGTCAATTGTTTATCTGAAGTGGTGACAGTACGTAACATTTAAACACGTGCGTGTCTTATCCAATTAATATTATAGAAATTCATTTTAATAAAGAAATAATTAAGTTGAAATAAAGACAAGAATAGTACCTCCCCTCTCTCTCTCTCTCTCTCTCTCTCTCTCTTCTATCTCCACTTTTATGCAAGATATTTTGATGAGCTACATCATTGGTTTAATTTATTTAAGTTCCCATGCTGCCAACTGCGAGGAGCATCAGTTCTTTCTAAATATTCCCCTCACCAAATGCATGTTCCATTGTAGCAGCTTCCATCCGAGAACATCTGCATTGTGGATTATGGTATTATATATATTACGTGTCGATATATAGAGTATGCTAAAAGTAGCATTACATTTAAATGAACCACAACGTCTTATTCAGAAAAATAAGAGAACAAAATTCAACAACG
Organism: Sepioteuthis lessoniana; assembly: GCA_963585895.1. Classification (NCBI taxonomy): domain Eukaryota; kingdom Metazoa; phylum Mollusca; class Cephalopoda; order Myopsida; family Loliginidae; genus Sepioteuthis; species Sepioteuthis lessoniana. The sequence continues at coordinate 41,950,479 of OY757932.1, forward strand.
GAACAGTTTATAATTAGATCTTATTAGAATCACATTAGATGCTCAATAGATCCGCCAGTTTTCTATACAGGAATTTGACATCTTGAAATCCAATTCTGAAGTACGAGATGACATCCATTTTTACTTCAATTTCTTCTGTTATATTTTGCAAAGCAAATGAAATATCGGAACCTTTAACATGTAATTCTATTTGGAATTCTACAAATTCTACCAAGAGAATTTAGAACTGGTATGATCAAGACCAATTACAGCTTGCAGTTCTTGCATTTTCGCTATTACTTCTGTTATTTTTTTAAGTAAAGTTAAACGTGTCGGTGGAACATTATACGAAGATTTTTTCGTCAAACATCTTTAATCAGATTCATTATTGTAGTCGTTGAATATGGATCTTAATATAAATCATGTTTTGTTTTATTCGTGCGTAAAATCATTTGCAATACATTTCTTAAGTAATATCATTTACAATGGCTTACTATAGAATTAAAAAAAATGGCCCAAAACAGTACTTACATACGAGGTTTGCCAAATATCCCTTGATTTTAAATGTCGCACAGAATTTCATTTGAGTGAAAAATAGTGAAATCAAATAATGGAACAGCTTACTCCATTTTTCTCAATAGCTTGGCATCATACAACCATATTCTGAACTGCTAGATGAAATTCGACTACACAATCGGCTTCAGTTTTTTAAAATATTTTGTCTGCAGTCATTCAAACTAAATGCAATGAAGAATTTGACTTTTTTCTTTATCTTTTCTTTTTTCATTTCGTGAAGGTCGACCTGATTTATTAGAATGAAGTTCTGCTTTTACGGATTTTACGGCTGAATTTTCTTCATTTCTGTGTCAAAACCTTTGCTGAAAAAAAAAAAAGATTGTGAAAATTAAACAGTTCATTTATATAGCTTTTATTTATCGTCACCTTGAGAATAGTTGAGAGTTTTAAATAATTCAAATATCAAGTGTCTTTTGGCGCACACTGTATATGTATTTATTCAACAGCACCACGATGAGCTTGATGTGACACAAGGTCAATTTTTTAAAGCTAAAAACTGCTGGTTTGAATTCAGAGTTTTCCTCCTGAATTGGTTTCCTTACCAAGGCTAAAGTACCCATCCTAACCTTCAATTTACTCATAGCTAGGGGGAGATCAAATACCAGAATTTCCTTCTTCTGAACTGGTTGCCTAACTATAAAGAGCTAAAATTGTTCTACTATTTACCCATAGCTGTGGAGAGAAGAGTTGGATTCATGCCTTTCATAAGGGCATTACCACGAAAAGAAAGGTTAACAGTCTCGTTTAGAATTTGTACTCTGGTTTCTGTTTCGATTTCTACACGATAAAGACTGTTAAACTAAGGACACTCTGTATATGCGGTTATTTCCTACGCTTAGCTAAGTTTAACACAAGACCAGAAGTATGGAGCACTAGTGAGAATCGAACTTGCTGGCAACGGTCTGCTTAATTTACCTCTCTAACCATTACCACAGTTTATGCGCCCACGCATATATGTAACTCATAAAGAAAGCATTAAAATACCGTATTGTTCTGTAATCCTTTGCGCTTGTTTCTAATTAAATTGTGGTATTTCTATTGGCCCAACTAATAATAATAATAATAATAATAATTATTATTATTATTATTATTTATGGTAATTGTTATTGATGGTGGTGTTATTGTTGTATCAGTAGCAGGAGGAATATCCTTACAAACAAACGCAGTTTCATTTTGTCCTGAAGGATTCGGTCACCGACATTTTCAAAGATTGCAGACGTTTTCACTTAATCCCACTGTACGCGTTGACATCTCAACCAGAACTTAAAACTAAGTATAATAATTGATAATGTCAATCCCCATCTTTTTTTTTTTTTTTTTTTTTTTTTTTTTTTTGCTAAATTCGTACATTTTTAAGTTCCAGACCAGATGTTCCGTCCTTGTAATTGTTATTTTGTCAGCAGCTCTCTTGATTTCCGGCTTTACCGTTAGAGAAATTCTTTCAATAGACTTAAGTAATCTCTAAAAACCTTGACAACAGATGGCGCACATTCACTATCGAAAGTCGGTGGGTGCCAATTTCTGCATCATCAAAAATACAGGTTAATTGACATATGCGCAGTTTTTGAAAAAAATCTTTGTCTTTAGCATCTTTAACTTATCCTTTATTTTGATACAAGTCAGAATGAAAAATTGAAATGAACAAAAACTCTTGGTGACACTCGGCAAAGACTTGTTAAGTGCACCCACTGCTCTAATCAACTGTTACAATTGGTTGAAGAAACCGAAACCAAACCGAAACTCATCACTTGGTATATTCTAGATTCTCCTCCCATCAATTACTATTATTATTGTTTTTTTACATTTGTAGAATTAATAAAATCTTGTTTAATATCACCGATATGCACAGTTCCTCCCTGCCATAGATTAACAGTTCAAGTGAGTAGCGAGAAAAACGTCTCAAAGTTAAAGATCAAAGAAAATAATATTAATCCAAAAGTATGGGATATTTGGTGATAGAGATGAAACAATAATTGATAATGTCAATTCCCATCGCTTCCTTGATCACAAGATAAGTAAATACAGCAAACTGGCACAAAAAGAATACCAGACTGGGTGGGAAAGATGATCCACTTTGAAATGTGCAAGAAACTAAAATTTTGCTATGCTGATATATGGTTATATGCACAAACTAGAATCTGTCCTAGAAAATAAGACGCATACATTTTCCTGGGATTAAAGAAAAGGACAACAACGATGTGTGAAAACGATTAATCTGCAAATAAAACGAAATGACAAACGCTACTAAAAACGCTTGAAAAGAAACAAAATGGTGACATCACTGAAACTGATGATTTCAGAATGCAAGGGTATATATAACTGAATATTGCTCAAATCACTCGACTAAAAAGAGAAAAAAAAATGAATGAATTTATAAAGGCGCATGGCGTAACAGTTATCATCTTGAGAAATAGACCCAAAAGGAGTTAAAATTCAGATTGCCGTTTGCGTTTCAGTTCGTACTAATACTGTTTGGAAAAGCACGAATTCTTTCCCCCTGTTTCGAGTAAATAGTTCGATAGTTTGGGCTCTTTAGCCTTGGTACAGCAATCATCATAGGTGAAGGAAAACTTTGAATTCAAAATAATAATGTCAGTCCTTCATGTAAGAAGTCGAAAATTGATGACCTAAACGTGTTGTTAAAAAGCACGTGAAATAAAACTTAAGAACTTTTCAAAAATTTATTGTGACATCTAAGAAATTCGAACAACTTAGGACTATTAAGTCAAAAATAATCGTTCGATGTCATAAGTAAGAGGAATAACCTTTAAACCAAAATATATGCCCTGCATTTTTATCGTAAATTATATAAATCAATTTACTGAAATAGCCATCAACGCCTGGTCAAGAATCGGTTGATTGGTTGCTTGCTTGCTTGCTTGGCTTTATTGCATGTCAACACTTGATGGGTTATTTTATACCGAGGTTAGTCTTTCTCTTTTTCAATTATGTGGCTTCTAATAACTATTTCTATTTGATGATTATTTTTGCAAACACTTTTATGGTTTCAACAATTTCTGGTTATTCCTAATCATTTTAATCAGATTCATTTGACTAAGAGATGAGACTCTAAAAAGTATTACGAGTCAGAGTGGACCTAGGAGTATTAATAATAGAGGACTGACACCACACTCACCAGAGATCCAGAACTGGAGTCTCATAACCGTATGCAGTTTAGTGTCATACCCAGGACCTGCCCATTTAAGAGGGGATGGGATTTTACCTCTCTGCAGAAGATGCAATCGAAGTATTCTAGCGTATTTTCATGTTCAATTTGGTGATATGTCCGTTTACAGTGTACATAATTTATTAATCATCCAAATTGTCGATATAACAGAGATAACAATGAAATGCATCAATATGATCATTGACCGCTGTCACAACAGAAGTGATTTACGATTGGTTTAGTAAATTCTGAAAGTGATGTGATTCTCTTTACTCTTCTCACCTAAACCGGCGACTTAGATATGTTGAAATTGCTAGACGATGCTCACTAAGATTTTTATTTAGCATTAAATAAACTAGTAACTGATAAGACAGAAAAAATTTTTTTCTTTAACAGCCAAACATTCTGGGTATATAACATGTTGCGTAGCCATATACACGAATATGGCCATGTGCGAAATAGACATGTAATGTTCATTACTATAGAACATATAAAGAACAGGAATCTCAAAAACACGTAACTACTTCTTGTTCAGGTACAAAACCTTTTTATTAACTTTGAGTTAAAGGTTTCGCCGTAAGGAGGAGAGACACAATCTTCTATGCTGTCTTATTCATTTGGCCCCCAACTCGAGCGGCCCCCCATAGGGCGCACGTTCGCCTCGCGCCTGCGAGCTCCAAAATTGATCCTTCTCGTTTGGTGTCTAAAACCCAACTCTTATTTTCTTCAAATTCTCACACAAACTTCCGCGTGCTTCCGGTGCGTTACGTCACCCGCACCTTGTCACCCAGTATCGTCTCGGACTGTTATGACATCTGAGTGACACCTCCATCCGCTCGCGCGCACCCGCGTTAACACCTGCTTCAATCTTACACCCAACCAACCCATGTGCTGAGCCGAAAGGTTCTCAGCCTAACTAAACTCAAAGGCATGAACCGAAATCCCTCGGCTATTTCATAACAATATTCCTTAAACAAGATCAAATTAATTATCAAATTATTTAGATTGATGGTATAATTTTTCCTTGCTATACGGAAGAAAATATTATGAAATCACACAAAAAGAAAAAAAAATGAAATTCATTGAAAAAAAAGTTATTACTTAGTTGTCCCTCCGCGAGTTTTTATGATAGCATAAATTCTTTCATACATGGATTTTGCTAATTCAAAGCAATATTCTTTATCAAAGTGATTCTAACTTTCTAATAGGGTAGTTAATAGATATTCTTTTGTGGATAGAGTCTTCTCATGGACCATTTCTGAAATTTCCACCATAAATTTTCATTTAGATTTAAATGCCGACTGTTCAGCCATGCCATTGATTTTACATGGATTTCTTTAAGAAGATTTAGTTTAAGGTATATTTTATGAGTCCAGAATGTTCAGCGATAAAATGAAAAATGTTTGCGTCTTATCTCTTATTAGTTTATTCACTGCTAAATAAAAAGCCAAGATGAATATCTTATCATATTCCTCATCACCAAGATGTGCTGTTAGTCCAATTTCGTATCTTGTTTCAACCTGACCTCTTTTATTTCCTAGGGAACGTTTGGATTTTGGTTTGGTTGTTCTGTGCTGAGCTTCTGCTTCTAAATGGGCAGGAACAAAGTTTTCATATTCGTCACTTGGAGTATTTCTTTCAGATATCTCCTGGAGTGTATCAAACCCGTTTCTTGCTGTTATAATGCTATAACGATTGCATTTATCCCTTTTAAGAGAGAATCAGTCATATCATAAAGCTTTCCTTGTTTGCTTCTTATTTCTGTGTAAACTTAAGCCAATCTTGCCTAAGCCGAATCTGTGATCGGAAAATACTCCTTCAAAAGAGGAAGATGCTTCACAATTTATAGTGTAGTTTATCAACTTCTTGTTTATTGATATATAACTTTGCTGTGCTATTGAGTTATTTAGGTCGGTGTAAGTCCACATTTTCCCCTTCCTTTTCTGAAATTTAGTGTCTAGGCATACAAGCCTGTTCCCGAGAGAACATTTGGGTAGATGTTCCTCATTTCTGTTTATAGAGTAGTCAAAACAGTATTTATTGTTTTCGTCTTTGCCTATATGCGCATTCATGTCTCCAGCGATGATTAGAACATTTTTTGGAAATGTATTGGACAAGGAAAGGTAGCTCATTATAGGTCATTATCGGTGATGACGTCTGTTTCATCGCTGACATTAATAGGACTGTTTGTTGCACAGGAGTTGTCTTTTAATGTAGCACACATCATTCTCAGTTGGATTTTATCTTTGCTGTTTAGTGATTCTAAAGCAGGAGAACCTGCTATGGTTTAAATAGTTACATTGCTATTCTACAACGCTGACTTTGGTATCAAATAACGCACAAAGATTGATAAACAAAGAAACCAGACCAAACCAAACATAAACCACGAGAGCTGAGAAGCATTCCAGCACCTCCAATGTTGGCATTGACAGAGTTTTCCATGCAAATACCGACACAGATATCCATCCATTTCAGGGATCATGGTATTTTGGTTCGAGTTCACTAAGGTAATATCTGTGTTTCTGTACGTATGTGTTGTCTATATTCTTTTCCACTGTAATCTCGAGTTGCTGGTTTTATTGTATTTAATGTTCGAACAATAAAAGTAGCGATTTTAAAAATGTTCTTGCATTTAAAAAGTTTGGTTTAGACTCTGTAGCTGACTTTTTGAACACTGGAGCCAGAATCTCTCCCACAGCAGTGTTCTATATTGACCTTTGACAGACTGATTAGTCAGGGATTTCAAAACAGGATAAGCAACTGTGTAAATCAGAAACTACGTAAAAGAAGGAAGTAAATTGAGAACCAGAAGGAAAATGTGTGGGCATTCAGAAAATTATATAACGAGAAGAGGAGAGTCAGGCAGTCAGTCAGGAGAGAAGCGGTCAGCGGAGTAGACAAGAAGCATCGTCTTGAGCGCAGGCCGGGGACGGTGGGACCAGGGTTGAGAAGCACGAAAAAGAAAAGTTCTGAAATATGTATCTCAACGTGGGTTAAAAAATAATGGTGTAAATCTGAAGATATATAGTAAATCCAAGCAGTTCTTGACTGACTCTGAAATATGTCATTTCGAACGTGGTGTCAATCAGAGCAGTTCTCCGTCTCTCTCTCTCTCTCTCTCTCTCTCTCTCTCTCTCTCTCTCTCTCTCTCTCTCTCACACACACACACACACACACACACACACACATATGCAGCCATTTTGACCCTTTCGTGGTAATAAAGAAGAGAGTTATATTTTATAAACAAGTATTATGGCCTCTTCATTACGGTTATATATCACCTGAACACGTCCTTTGTTGACCCGCGTGAAGAATGATGCGGTTTGTACGATTGGCTTGAATTCGACTCGTGATTATCTTTCGATGGCAATTTTTCTTATCGATAGATGTCATCCTTATAAGCCGTTGACCTATGATGTTCCTAAGCTGAGCATCTGGTGAAAGGTGCCGTTTTGTTGTTTTAGGATTCATACATTTTACTTCACATCCACCAGGCTGCATCAGATGGTTTCCAATGCTACACGACCCGAATAGCACCCTCTGCTTTCTTAGAATCTGATACCCAGTGACAAACTGAGATAAGATGAACTGAATTATTATGGAATCCACGTTTCATTTTCGCCGATTTTGACCTGTCCCGTACAACCTGGCGGTCGTTGTTTTATTGTCGTTGAGTTATACATCTCTGTTACAATACTTCAAGGGTTTTGATCATAGGATATTTTTGACAAGTTTTAAGTTAATTCAAGCCCGGCTATCTCATTTCGTTTTAATCATGGATTTTGGGTCCAGCTTATTTTTTTAGAAGTTTCCTAATTCCATAATTTTTGCCAGAAGTAGAACTCTTTACCGGCTTGACCATGTTAATGTGTTCATTTGATTTTGAAAACACCCTATTCACCAGCATTTAACGAATTATAAACATATCATAAATGATTTATTCTCACTGAGAAAACCGGAATATTTTAGCAATAGGCTATACCAATAATGCTTGAAATGAATGTCAACAAACTTTGAAAACATATTTCAGCAATTTGTTTTAAGATACTCAATAACCTGTCTAAAAACGAAATTACATCCGTTTTGGTTTTCTTCTTTCGTTTATTATCTTAAAAATATCCTCTTGAACTCTTCAAGTTCCGGTACCACGTGACGAGGCGACAAGAAACGGTTGGAATCCGGATTTAGAATTTCACTCCTACCCAATGAAACATAAGCTGCAAAGAAAGAAAAACAAAGAAATTAATGCCCCCTGCCAAATTTTGGTTGTTGTATTTCTTACGTAAACACTAAAGTCAATGTTCACAAGTGCTTAGGCTTTAAATAGCTAATCAAAGACAAACTGTTTTGTAATGATTTGACAAAATAAGTACTTTTTAAATTATATAACCCAAAATTTTCTCAACAGTTAAAAATATTAGCAAATAATTATTATTAAATAAAAATAGTTACTTGAAACCATATAATTGTGTATCAATTATTGATATTAGATAAGAAAACTTGAAACCATATAATTGTGTACTAATTAATTTTTTTAAATAGGAATATTGATGTGTACAAATAATTAGTTACAGAATTTCTTTAAGTGCGATTTTAAAAAAATGCAATGAAACATTGAAAATATTGATACGATACAATAAAACATCTAGAAATAAATTAAATTTTGGCATTCAATTAATCATAAATAGTTCATATGTTGTTAAACAAATAAATTATACCAAACGGGTCAGATATCTTTTTTGTAAAGCGTTTCCTTTATAAAGATTCTGGCTTTCTCGCTTAGAATATTTGGAATTTTTTCTTCATCTTTTCGGACTTCATCTTTTCGGACTTCATCTTTTCGGACTTCTAAAGGTGTTTCATGCCGAACTTCACCCTGATCTTTTTATTTAATCCACAACGGTAGACTACCCTATTTCTGTGAACCATTTCCGAATACAAGTGTTAAGCTATATTAAGTATTTCTTGTTATGTACTAATACTCGGGATTGAACCTGCCACCTCCATATGATTTCACCCAGAAAAACTTTTCACTCAAACGCATACATCTGTTGCGCCGTGTATCCACGCTGGTCAATTGTGAGTTAATTTTTGGGAGTTATAAACCTAATGTCTCCATTAACCTATGAGAGATAATGTTCATTACTATAATGAACGATTTCTTACCAAAGTTCATATCGTAATTTTTTTCATCGATCTTTTTTGATTATTAGTTCCCATATCGTATTCATCTATATACTTGGTTTGCTCGAAAAAAATCACACACACACACACACACACACACACACACACACACACACACATATATATATATATATATATATATATATATATATATATATATATCATCACCATATAAGGATTTGATTTATGTCTATATAGCTTGATTTGTTACAGAGTTAGCGTGATGATAATAACTTAGAAAGAAAGAAAGAATATTAATTGGAGAAGGAAAGAAATGAAGAATAAGACGGAAAAACAAAAAAGAAGAAAAACAAAAGAAAAAAATAGATAAAATTATTAGAAATTAACAATAATTAAGAGGAAGGAAAGCAAGAAAGAATACAATTGAATGTAATGAACAGTCAAAAAGAAAGAAAGAAAGAAAGAAAGAAAGAGTAAATATTCTTTTACGAACCATTCATATAATAATAATAATAATAATAATAATCTTTTTGCAGACAAACTCAAACTTGGACATTTGTATTCAGGAAGCGATTAAAAAATGATAAGAATATAAAAGTTAGATAAATTGTTTTACAATAACACTTATATCCGTTTTTAAAAAACATGCCTGCATATTAATTAGTACTATGTAACTGTGTAGTACAGGGATCTGCTTTCTAGATATAAAAAGAGTTGACTTACTTACATCAGCTTACATCAGTTGATGTGAGAATTAATTTTTTTTTATTTATTTATTGCGGACTTTTTGTCCTCATCTTGGTAGTTTTTGTGTTGTTTCTTCTTTCACTATGTTTCGGCCAAATTTCACCTCTGGCATTCTTCAGGTGATTTACTGCGACCTCGGATAAGAATGCTGAGTCTTGTAACACAAAAACTACCAAGATAAGGACAAAAAGTCCGCAATAAATAAAAAAAAAATTAATTCTCAGATTAAGAATCCTCATCTCAAAATGATTCCAATTAAAGACAATTACAAATTCGGTACGGAACCGACTATGGAAGGCCAGATAAGGAGAACAAATAATTGGATTTATAAGACCAAAAAATCAATCTATTGGGGCCCGTGGTGCAGCAGATAGAGGCGTTGAGTCTCTACGGTTCCTGGTGAGCATTGCCAGAAGATAGCGGTTTCAAATCCTAACCAAGCCGGCCAGAGGTTTACTTGGTCAAAAACGTGGTACGATAGACAACAACTATGGAAGGCAGTAATTACTGGGGATACGGTTACAAGATCCAACATTCCTATCCAAGGTCGCGGTAAATCACCTGAAGAAAGCCAGGTGAATTTTGGCCGAAACGAAGTGAAAGAAGAAACAACACAAAAACTACCAAGATGAGGACAAAAAGTCCGCAATAAATTAAAAAAAAAATTAATTCTCAAATTAAGAAGCCTCATCTCAAAATGATTCCAATTAAAGACAATCAGTTGATGTATTTAAAGATGCAGGTTTTCCACCGAAATGTCCTTTTCTTAAACATAGATATCATATATATTCGTGACCTGGTTTGATCGCAGGGAGGCAATTCATGTAGCCAGTCTTAAGTGCGAATAGCTTGGTGAAGCTCATCTCTTCCCTGGTCTACAACTGATTTTTATTCAGAGTTTTCCTTCTCCTATACTGTTTGCCTGACATAAGATAAATCTGGAGAGACAATTGTTGGATTCATAGTTTTGTCAGGAGTTATAGCACGATGGGAAATGTAAGCAGTTTTGTTCAAAATATAAACTTGGCTTGACGAGTCCACTACATACGACGATACCGTGTTGCGACGAACGCCTCCAACCCAAACTTTCGAATTAAATCTGTTGGAAAATTTATGAAACACCTTTATCCTAACCAGCTATTGATTAACTAGTATTAGTGCTGTTATTTCTAAAACGATGGCTGAGAAACTAAATAACCCACGAATGTTGATATGCCATTAAACAAAGAAACCAAGAAACCAAACCAACCCTAATTTTTCTCGCTCACAGATGCATCAACAAAATCTGATGCTTCTTTATTCCTTGTTTCTTATCAATTTTTCTTTTCTTCTAAATTACAATCTATTTTTTCCCTTCCTGTGAGAGAGATTTTTGGTTTTGTTTTCTTTGTTTAACCGAATGATTTGAGAAAATTGTGGCGTTGTCACCGATGTTAATAGTAAAGAGGAAGTGATCGTCTAGAGGGCGAGGGAAAACACAAAAACACTACTCATCTGAAATATATGTTCTTTTATCGTTTATTGTCTTTACTTTTCTCAGTTATTGAGCCCGTGGAAATCGTTGGAAACGGGTGACGGACACTGAATGTTTGAGGGAGAATTTGCTGCTCTCTCTTTAGTACGGTAGGAATCAACTCTGTTTGTATCTTTAGGTTCGTTCTCTCCAAAACCACGCAATGACTTCCATTGCTCCTTTCCCCCAGCCACACAGAAAAAGAGTGACTTGAATTAAAAGTTTCTTTTATGGGGAGTTATTCGAACAGCGGATCCGAAATCTAGTCTATATGAGTGGTACGCTTGACCCTCCTTCATGACCATCTAGAATACAAATGGAGCCTTGATGGTTTCAACAACCACACGCCAATTGTCATCTTCCGGCTATGGTGTTAAATATCGTGTATTTATCCAACCGATCAAACACTTAACCGCGTCAATTCGTCCCTATTCAAGCTTTTTCCATTATTTATCTATTGGCACCACTATGAAGACTACTCTCTCTCTCTCTCTCTCTCTCTTTCTCTCTCTCTCTCTCTCTCTTACGGTTTTACTTTCTTTTTTCTTTCACTAAAGTTTATATATTTCAATTTTCTCCCTTCTCTGCGTCGATTTGTTTCTTTTCTCTCTCTTTCAGTTTTTTCCACCCTTTATTCTCTTAACCTTTATTTAATTATCTATTTATTTTGATATCTCGTGTATTACCATGTGTTACCAAAACCACGGAATTTCTGATTTACAGTCAAGTACCTTAGAAAAAAACATGGTCCAATCAAATAATTGGAGTTAAGCAATGATGAACCTGTTCAGTTGTAAAATGAGTAAGCACTTAAGAACAGTATATTCTGTATGAAGTATGAGGCCAGTGTGTCAGACTAAGCAAAACTTAGTACGCATAAAAAAATTAGTGGCCATAGCAGTTCTTGATTTATGCAGTGACAGACAGACAAGAAAGACGTTTGTAAAAAGTGTAACAGTGGGAATAATACACAAAGCACTTGAAATGCAATGAATTTGAAAGCTGACAATGCAAGAATTCAAGGAAATGAGGCGTTACTTAAACGACAACGGCACTCAAAGAATTTACAGTCGTAGTTGTAATAGTGGTAATAGAAGTGGCAGAAGTAGTAGTAGTGGTATTAAATAATGCCAATCCTGACACTTCTGGGAAAAATAATGTCTGAGTTCCAAGATTTGGCGTGACGCCTTGGTCACGAAAAGAAACCTATGAGAAAATGCAATAGTCAAAGTTGAAGAATTAACAATCTTTAAGTCTCAACGGAAATAACTTGATTGTTATCTAAAATAAGACAGGCAACCATCATTCCTCGACATTCAGACAAAGATTAAAATGTTGTAGCTGTTCGTATCCCTCGACCGGTTTTTTCTAAGAGCAGAACAAAAAATCTCTTCGTGGGGATTCCAACTACTGCATAAGCAGTTGTCACTAAAATCAAATGTCTCAAACTGATAAGGAATTCTTTCAAGAATCAAAAGAAATTATTCTCAGGATAAATGAAACTGCAAGCCTTAATGAACCAGGAAATAAATATAACAGGTGAATGTATTCGGAAATTTATATTCTAATCTATATTGCAATAAAGTAATTTTAGCAGTCGAAGAAAAATCCGCGTTTACTCGAGAATAGAGCGAGAAATTCAATATAAAAAATCCGAATTAAATTCAGGAAAATATTTACTTATACAGCCTCTTCACCACGAGCAGGATGCAACACAAGATACTTTTTTACGTGGAGCACAGCTAGTTTGAATTCAGAGTTTTTCTTCAACAAGACGAATAAGCGTAACAATGCTAAAAAGCCCAGTTTAGGCAGTCTCTACCCATTTAATCAAAACAATAGATCAGAGTTGTCCAATGCTCGCGTGACACTAACTGTTTTTTTTAGCCTTGCTCAGGTGGATACGTATGGGCTGCCTCTTTAACTAACTATGTGTTGTTTCCTACTCTCAAGAGGATGCCTGCCCTATCAGTGTGGTTTAAAATACGCCTACTGAATACCCTGCCGAGGTGTAAGATGACCCTAAGGAAAAAATGTGTCCTGGGTAGGATAGTAAACTGCTTCCAGTTGCAAACTCTAGTTCTGATACTCTAAAAAGTATGGAGTCACCTCAGCGTTACCATTACTCCCGAGTTCATTCCGACATAGTGTTAGTATCTGTTAGGATCCCATATATATGTCAAAATGAATGTTTGGAAATTATTAGAAATGGACAGAGATATTTGAAATCATATAAGTGAGCAGATTACGTGGTGTATTCAGTAAGTTTCCAGGCTATTTTATACAGGGATTTAAAACTGGCGTAGACTTTTGAAAATTCACTATGTTATTGCTATACATCTTATGACATGATTGACTAATTTTTATGATTTTTTGGTTTTAATGAACAGCTACAGCAGCAATTGAAATACACCCTACTAAAGCCTGATTGTCACAGCTGGTGAATTTCAAAAATGCAATCTGGATGTGAGGACACTTTAGAAGAACGATAGGCTATAAAATTCTGTTTGAAACTTGGAAAAAATACCACAGAAACGTATGGAATGCTTCAGACTGCTTTTCGACAATCTTGCATGAATCGAGCATAAGTTTTTGAGTGGCATAAGAGATTCAAGGAAGGCAGGGAATCTGTGAGGGATGATGAGAGGTGTGGGAGGAGTAAGGAAGTCAATACACCAGAGTTTATTGGCCAAAGGGTTAGGGTTAGGGTTACTATGTTGAGGTTTTAAGGAAGTTCAGCAAGAGATTCCAATGGAAGAGGCCAGCACTCTTCAAATCGGGTCAGTGGCATTTCCTCCAGGACAATGCACCAGTCCACAACTCCATCCTTGTCATAGACTATTTGACCAAGATGGGCATCAGGACAGTTCCTCACTGTCTTTATAGTCCAGACCTTGCTCCCTGTGACTTTTGGCTATTCCCTAAGCTCAGAGTCTGATGTTATGAGACAATTGAGGAGATGAAAAGGGCTGTGACGAAGGTCATTGACACACTCACACAAGCAGAATTCCATGGGGCCTTCCAGAAATTGTTGGAACGGAACAAGTGCATTGCAGCCGGAGGCGATTACTTCGAAGGAGACTAGAGTTTAATGTGTGTACTATCAATAAAAGTGCCCATACAAAAAAGTCTGGAAACTTATTTAAGGATCCTCGTACTTGATCCATTTGTATCTCAAGAGAATTTTGTGAGTCTCATTTTCCAGGATAGATTCCAGGAGTTGTGCATATACCACTTGCTCGTATGGTCAAATTTCAATTTCTTACACAATTCACAGCAGATCACCTTCCCTACCCAGTCGTGTTTAGTCTTACACTTTTTCTGTGCTAATTCGCTGCATTCGCTTATTATGTGATTGATCATCTCTTTTTTCTCATCTATTCTACTGTGTTTAGTCGAGCATATTCTATGAATTTTAACATAAGCTGGTTTAGTCTTCTTCAAGACTAATTGCCTTACCAAGTCTAAATTTTTAGCTGGGGGGAGCAAGAGGGCCGGAATCATACCTTTACCATGAGCAGAGTTACAGACTAACAGATTTGTCCGGTATTTGAAGTCGGCTAGCCGAGTCAAGTTTCTATTGCGATAACTGTTACACCACGTGTGGGTTGTAGCATTGCACTCAAGTGTTTAAAACATGATTACATTATTCCTGTATTGTGGTAAAAAAGTGATAAACATACGATTCTTGCTTATTGTCAGATCACACAAGTGTGATACTATGGTTGTCACAGTACCGAATGTGAACAGTGCAACACCGTGGCGTCATTTCGAATATCAATACACTTCTTCAAACACAAGGCGACTCAACTGTTTCAGATAAGAAGGTGTTTATTTTTCTAAGTGCAAACAGTTTTCTAGCAGTAATCGAAGCATGAGAGAGAGTGTGTGAGAGAGAGAGAGAGAGAGAGAGAGAGAGAGAGAGAGAGAGAGAGAGAGTCTGTGTGTGTGTAAGAGTCTTTGAACAGAGACAGACTTGCCACTACACAGTCACCCACCCCTGTGGCTGTTCCGAAGGACCCTGTGGATCTCAAATCTGTCTCAACTCTAACACAACTTGACTGACAACTCAACTTCTCAGCTGACAACTGACTAATTTTCAAAATTCTCTAATTTTTATATATTCTGAATTAAGTTTCTCATTAATGTGATGTCAATTCCCATCAAACTTATGACACGACATGAATCCATTTTATTTACATTTGTCCTTCCTATCCCGTGAACAGGTGTCCTTTTTCATATATTCGCACGTGCACGCACTTAACCTTTCCAATCTAACTTACTTTCCCACTCAAAGATTTTAGCTAACTAGAATAAACCTGAATAATTCGCCACTTGACCAAACTAAATAATAAAATAATTAATGCAATTAACCATCACAGTAATTATTTTATACAAGTAAAGTACCGGTTAGCTAGTTCAATACTTAAATGAGAAAATACTTTGGAACAGTAGTTGTTGCAAGCAACCTACATACCTATTTATTATTGTTATTTACTAATTTCAGATATATCCTCGTCAACTTATTAGATTAAGGAACCGCACGTATATTCAAATATAGCCTCTTTGATTGAATTTTGTAGCAATCTTCACTAAGGTATCGTGATGGATTTTATAGAAATCCTCATCATGGATATAGAGATGTGGTGCTCTATACAAAGTCGAGCAGATTACCAAAATCTGTTTATTAATCACATGTACGTCAACAGATAAAGGGGTATTAACAGTAGAGAAAGTGTATTATATTATGTCAATTAGATATTTTACAAAAATTTCACTTTTTTAATAATTTTGGATTGATTTACCAAACTTCGGCAATATTTTTTCTGTCTTAAATTTTTTTTTCATCTAAAATTATCGGCGGTCGTTCATCTCAATAAAGACAATGAAGATGACTTCGGCTCGGGACACTTTTGTGGGTTCAGAACATAGAAGAGATAAGATAATCAATGTCTAAGGAAAAAAAGACATTTTCCAGTTTGATTTTCATCATATCTTCCAGATAAATACATTAAATTCTCCTAACCTAGCTTCAATTTTACATTAATTACAAGAAATAGGTATACAGCTTTGCAAATAGTACTTAGTGAAATGGATAGGCAGTATTTGAGGTGGGGAGATGGACTGACGAATCTGCAACTTATGACGTAAAAGATTAACTAAATTCAAACCAAGTTTTGATTGATACTAAAATTCGGCAAAACTATTTTAAATAGGCCAGGTTTTTGACAGAGAAATGGATTTGTACTTTTTATTCATTTATCCCTAATTCCCATTGAAATTGTGTGACGTAGTGATCCGTCTACCCCCCGCGCTTTGGATAGCAGATGTACCAAATTGGCATAATTTACCGGTGACAGATCAACGGTTGTCAATCGAATCAAAGTTTGGAAACAGTAAAAATAAAATGGCTCCTCCTTCATTGGCTAGAGGCAGTCACAAAGGATTCGTGAGAAAAAAATTCTTGCCTGTTGAAGACGGACTTTCGAAGGTGAAGTATATTTACCCTACTCCTCCTCCACAGGGAAGATGTGATACAAGCTCGATTTCTTAGCAAAACACAGCTAATTGAATTCAGTTCTAAAGAGCCTAGTATACCTAACTATTAACTTTTACCTGTGGGGAAGAAGAGATGGATTCGTGCCTTTTCTAAGAGTATTAGCGTAAAGTGAAACGTCAACTGCCTTGTCAATTTCCTACAACGATAACCGTAACGCCTTGAGTGTGGAGTAATTGACACCAGCCCCTATTTGTGGGAGGGAACAGGGGTTTATTAATTAAAGGGTGTCTTATTTCCATAACTGATTGGGAAAGTCCGCATCACATCTTTTTGATACCAGTCCGAGAGAAACTATAACATATGAGTGGTTTTTGCAAACAGAGTGTCTGGGGTTCTTTTCCTTCATCGGGATCAATTGGAAACCAGTCGGAGAAATTTCATTAGCAAGAGCAAAACAAAACCGAATTTTTTTTAAGAATTGAGTAATACATTACATTTGTGTAATGGCGGAATGGATTTTTGAAATGAAATTTTGATAAAAAAAATTATGTAGTTTGATGAGAAGGTATTTGACAAAAAAACAATTGTTACTGGAAAAAAGCAAAGCAAATGTAAAATAATTTGTTAAACTAAAGCCGTTAGAATTAGGTAAATTGTTTTGACAGATCACAGTCCGTCGGTTTGAAGTGAAAAAGCCAAATCCAAAGGTGACTGATGAAAAACTAAACATGGAATTTGTTTGTTTTTTTTAAATAATCCCAATTTAATACACGTCAGTAAAAATGATTGAAATCCAAATTAAGAAAAAATTGAAATTTTGTTTCATCCCTCCTTATCTCTCAGATAATATATATATATATATATATAGTGAGAAGTTTCTCAGTCGAGTAGAACAGGTGGGAGACAGAGAAAAAAGCAGCGCGTGAGTCTTTGACCTTGTACCAGACTGTCCTCAGTATAGAAAGGAAAAAAGCTGATTATAATACAACGCAGCGAAAAAACAAAGAAACTTAACGTAATAAGCACTTGTGAAGAAATACCGAGGATTAAGGAAAGTAAACATAACCGCCACTTAAGATTGCTTTGAGTCAGACAGTAGACCGCGAGAATAGAAAAGTTTATAACTTATTCGAGAAATTGACGGACTGTTAATTCGTGAACTAGTTCCTGACTAAATCTCATCACTTCCGGGATGGATGAATATATATACTATTTTTGAAAGACATTTTGTTCGCACTAAATATTGTTATTTTGCTAGCCATGTTTTGTTCTCTATTTCTTGGCGTCGACCTTTGTTTTTTGTTTCTTTTTTTGTTTTGTTTTTGTTTTTACTTTCTCAACTGTGCAGTTTCGTTTGTCTACTTGCTGACCAGTGATCGATCTGTTGTCTGAATCTAAAAAAAAACACAACGTGGGCAGATACCGAATCGATCGTGTCAATCGAAGATGAAAAGATCAGAGGATTGGAAGCGGAACCACCCCCATGTTTAGCGAGGACAGCTGTATCGTCACAAAGTGACAAACTTTTGATACACCGAAAAATTTTATATCTGTCTGAACATTTTGCGTAGTGGCAGCCAGGGTGCGAAAGTGAAGTCTACGCTGAGTGACAAAGTGACGGATGTAATCTATTAATCTGTTTTTCCTTACAGTGACTACAGGTAAAATAGAAGTGTAAGAAAGCGTTTTCAACCCAAGAGAAGGAAATTTTTTTATCCAAATACTCTACCAATGTGGCACGGTAGCTTACCGTAGAGAAGTCTTGTTTAACTTCTTCCTGTCAAATCTTACGGTAACAATAATGGCGATTTATACAATACATTGATCTTTCATACAACTTTGTCTCAACATCTACCAAGATTCAGGTACAGATCCACGGAGTCTCGTAAAATTTATGGGCCAGAATAAAAAAATAGAGAAAAATGCCTATCAAATCTCTCTCTCTCTCTCTATATATATATATATATATATATGCGCTTAGGTTTAAACAACTGCTCTACTTACGTGCACACAAATTTTTATCCTTGGATGCTTGCAAGCAGTTGCTTAAATCTAAGCGTATATATATGAGTATATATTTACATACATACATATGTGCTTATATATATATATATATACGTATATATATATATATATATATATATATATATATATATATATATACGTATATATTTATGTATAAGCGTATATATATATGTATATATGTACATATATGTATATTTGATTCCTCTCTCTCTCTCTCTCTCTCTCTCTCTCTCTCTCTCTGTATATATATATAGACAGTTCGAAAGAGAGTTGCTAGTAAGGTTAGTACATGCCTACGCAATGTGTTATCATTTTTGCAAAATCTTAAACGCAAAACTAGAATATTTAAACCCAACAGAGATGGAAACATTAATTTAATGTCAAAGTCAGGCAATTTTAATTGACAACTTTTAGTTACATGTGAGTTGAATAACATTGTTTATTTGGACGTCGTATATTTCCGTTTGTTTTATGAGAAAATATTATTGTTCAGGGTTTTCTTCTTTTTTAAAGACTTTGCAATAATATTAACTTTTATTGATGGTCTTTAAGATTTTATTATTATTTCCTTTTTAGAAATCATAACTTTAAGCAATGCAATTACCTTATTATTTGAATTAAAAAAACCGTGATATCTCTTTTAATAGAATTAAATAAAGGGGGTTAATGGACTGTAAAAATGCTTTATCACAAAATATACTTTTTTAAATTGATTTATTCATAAATAAAAAGTACCGATAAATTAAGTATTCATAATTAAGTACCCGTCTTACAAGGGACGACCAACGACTGATATATAAAAATCTTGTAAAATGTTCGTTGCAAAAACCAAACCATGAGTCCCTTTTTTATATCTGAAGAGGATACTTTCGATTATATAAAGGATGCGTACTTAGTTCAAATTGTGGACGAGGCTAATTTCGTTTCACTTCATGCTGATGCCCACCAGAAAAGCATGAAACTATCTGTTCACCCCTTGTTGAGGGTAAATAGTTGGATAACCAGTCGAGTTGAAGAAAACTTTCAAATCAAACCAGCTTTACTCCACTTACAATTGACCTTCTATCATATCTTGCCCGTGGCAGACGGGTTGAGTGAATACATACAGTTATATACTTGTTGGTTGATAACTTACTACCCCAGCAGAATTACACCGAAATGCTAATACCTTTTATTTAAACTGAAGTCTTGTATTATCAATTGTTTTGACACCTACTAGGCTAGGGATAGAGAACTAACATCGTTATGGCTTTATGTTGCCTTCTAAGCCATCAAGTATGGCCATGATAAAATTCCAATCAAAATTGCTTATGTCCACTTCAAAAAATGATAACCCAATGAACAATTTTAACCGTTATTAAAAGAAGCAGAAAAAACTTTACTAACATTTTATGTGATATATCAATGAAATCTTAACTAAGTTTTTAAGTAAAAGTTTAAGCTTCAGATTTGGTTTTAAACGTACTAAATTTATTAAGTGCGTCTTTATTAGTCGGCAATAAATTCCAAGGTGAACTTTAAACCTGAAAAGGTACTTCATCCCTGTCCTAAACACACAGACATAAAAAAAGAATTTTCCCACCAAAAATGAAAATCATGAAATGTAGAATTCTCTCTTTTTCTTCTCGGGTTCTAACTGACACAAAATAGACTTTCCTTCCGCATACTTTCATTGCAGTAGAACGTTCAATCATTAATTCTAGTAGTAGAAATTGTAGCACTTCTACTACTCGTACTACTACTAAACTCAAACATAGTACATTCGAAAAGAAATGTATAAATAAATATCAATTTCTCTAAGAGCCTTAGGCTGAATTACAATACTTCTTTCTCTTGAAATATTCAATCAAACATTTCTATTATACACAATCGTTCTAATAATATTCTTCTCCTGTTTTTAAACTGTTATATCGAGTATTTCATTTTTAAATTTTTTCTTTTTTGTCGCATTTTCATACATGTTGTGTTAAAAATGTTTTTGCTCTTTTCCTGCTCATCAATTAACCTTTAGAACCCAAATAACCAGTGGAATTACCACCCTTATCTGTCAAGGAAGCTCTGCTTGGGATCGGTAGATAGAGTTTCCACGACAATAAATTAGAACAGAGTGCTGCAAAGTGTAGATGTTATCACATTCATTAGTTCAGTTGATGTATACCGTGATGTCTATCACAACGGTAATACAATACATATACAAACGCAAAATACAGGCGGACTCTGTCGTTTTAGGTACGAACGGTTTATTAATTTCTGCCTTCGGTTCTTCGACACGAGGAGAGAGACACAATTCTTACTATGCTAACCCCATCCCCACGAGCGGCGCATCTTGTGATGTTTAAGATCTCTGTCGGTAGAGATCCGTAAATCCCAACTACATCTTTAACGGCCCAAATCCAACTCTCTGCCTCAATGGCAGAAACTCAACTCTCTGCCTCCATGGTCCAATCACATCTTTCAACAGACTCTTTTTCAAAATCCTCAAATTCTCGGGACCATTTATTCCGGGCATGACGTCATCCACACTCCAGCTTCATTTCCTATCTGGGGTTTATTATGACAATGGATATCATTTGCACGCGAGCGTAAACTGCACCAATTGACTATATACCTGGGCTCTTAACCCGAATAGTTCAAAGCCCAACCAAACTGAATGATAAAATATAATTAACGAAAAATGATTAATAAAAAAAAATCATTCCTTAATTATATAACACCGTTCCAAGGCCAAAAAAGTGATAAATGTTGTGTTGATTACCCGGCACCTCACAAGAGGAATCCCGAAAGAACATAAACAACCTTTTACCCACCCTCCAGAATGCTTGCTCTTACATTTTCTATTTTCTTTACATCATATTTTTTCATAATTTTGTTACTTTAACTTTTAACGTTCTGCTCAAATACAGGGTACATTATTAGTTGTTTGAATTTCTGAGACGAAGCTTGATGATTTTTATCTTTAAGGGTTTCTGGACTATTGTCTTCATCCTTATTGTTATTTCCACAATGTTTCGGCTGATATGTCCTCCCGCCTTCTTCGGGTGTTTCTCGAACTCGAGAACCTACACGAAACTTCTGACGACGCCCTTTATTGAATCCAAGGGGGCTGCTTGTTCTGATTCCGTTAGCCATAACCGGGTACAAGTGTTAAGTAAAAGTAAGACTAGAAGAACACCAGAAGGCAGTTGTACAAGGTAAGATTGAAAAGTCGGGTATGGCGGACCATATATGGAAGGAAAAGGGAAACCATCTGCTCTTATGGAATGATGTTGAAATAATTGATTGAGCTAAACATTGGAGGATTAGATGCCTTAAGGAATCACCGCATATGTTGGGCTACAAAGACCGGCTGAATAGACCAAGTATAGAGATGAATACAATATTGGAACCGATAATAAAAAAAATTTGATAAAAAAAGTCTAAATCTGAGCTCAGGTAAAAAAAATCATACATAATAGTAGTAATCCAAGTCAAGTAAGAACATTAAGTTTATAAGTCCCAAAAATTCACTTTGAACTGTCCTGCAGTTATAGGCCTTGGTTCCCTAAGCTTCAAAGGAGACAATCATCTGGGGGTTGTAGGTTCAATCCTGACTGTAAGCGAGCAAGAATACAGAAATACTTAACAACTTGTGCTAGGTTATGGCTAACGGAATAAAAACAGGATTCAATAAAGGACGTAGTTCGAAGTTGCGTGTAGGTTCCCAAGCTCGACAAACACCTGAAGAAGGCCGGCGGACATATCGGCTGAAACGTTAAGAAAATAACAATGAAGATGAAGACAATAGTCCGAAAGCCCTTAATGATAAAAAAGGGAACATTATCATTCAACTTTAATCGCGGTCGTAAGTGTGATTCGTCTTAAAGTAACACAAGTCGTAAGTCGAATATTACACTGGTTTACAAAAATAATTTTTTGGTCTGAGGCAAAAATGGGGATAGGTGTTTTTTGTTATTTTGGGTGTGCTGAATTCAAATTTATAAATAGTTTTGCTCTATCACTTCTAGTTTTCTGGCTTTGAAATAGTCTCATTTTAGTATAAACAGAGAATATATGTGCATATTTCAAGAGTTGGAGCAGCTTATAACAGATAAAACAGGATAGATAAAGAACACTAATTGAATCAATATACTTGAATGACACAATCAGACAATTCATAGTACCACAGACAGTCAAAAGTGTGTTTTCTTAGAAGATCTCGTGTATTTTGCCTCCGGGATGTCACGCAAGAGCATCCAGCAGAAGTGTCCCATCATACCGGGGTTCCATTTGCCTTGATAGTTGCTCTCCATCTTCATAATGTCTTGGTGGAATCTTTCTCCATGCTCCAAGATTTGGCGGGAAGAAATTGAGGTAGGAATGGAGAAAATAAATCTTGAGTGACATTCGGCACCCCATATCCTCGTAAGACTTTTTATCAACTTCTCAATACAGGCTTGGTAATCTGGTACGCGTGTGTTACCAAGGAAGCCACTACAGACTGACTAGAATGCTTCCCATGCTCTCAGTTCCTTTAAGTTAAGAAGCTCCTCAAAATCAGCATCTTTCAGCACTTCTTGGATGTGAGATCCGACAAAGATGGCCTCTTTGAGCTTAACAGCACGAAGACCTGGGAACACAGTAGACAAGTGTTAGAAGGCAGCACCATTTTTGTGCAACGCCTTCACGAAATTCTTCATCAAACCAAGCTTGATGTGAAGAGGAGGAAGAAGCACCTTATTCATGTCCACCTGAGGATTCTCCTTGAGGCTGTGTTCGCCTGGAACAAAAGTGCTTCTAGACCCCCAGTCTTTCAGCTCGACTATCCCAGAGACAGAGAAAACAACAGTACTTTGTGAAGCCCGCTTGCATACCCATAAGAAGACCAATGACCTTATTTGTTACGATTCCTGAAACTGGTGATCCTTACATCTTCCTGGACTAGGTTCCACTGTTTAAGCCGAGAAGCCAAGAGCTCTGACTGCTGTTTTGACAGATACAAATCACAAGCAAGATCATTCAGGTCTTTTTGTGTGATCTAGTGTGGCTCATTGCCGATTGTTCCTGAATATGTAGACTCAATATCTCCCAAAGATATTGACTCGGCAGAATCCTCCCTTGAAGGCATTTCTTCATCTGATGAGGAAAGAAGATCCTTATTTAGTGGAGGTGTGGGTACAGGAATATCATCTGAATGGGGAACGGGTCTCATAGCTGATCGAAGGTTGGGATATTTGATTTTTTTCCTAGAAGATGCATTGAAACCAGTTATATTAGTTAAACAAAAATAACAATCATCTGGGTGATTTCGCGGCTTTCTCCAAACCATCGAGACTGCAAAGTTGAAAGCTGTTTTCTTGCCATTAAACCATGCAGTTAGTCCATTGTAGCAGGGTTTACAACAGATGTGTGGAGCCCAAGACTTGTCCTAATCACCAATTTTACAAAATAGTGAAAGTAGGTGGTTCTGAGGAGGGAAGTGATGGTTCGACGCAGTGCAACTGTTGTGAAGTCCCCACACACGTAGCAGAAAGAATTGGCCTTGTTGAGACATCCTCGACATTTTGACGTGCTTGAAGCCATTGGAGAATCTGAAAATATGACAAAATAAAACTAAATGTGCATTTGAAAATGTAATTCTAATATTTAGTAACCCAAAAGATGTGTAACACGATAGTTGAGGGACACCAACCTCCTGCCCCGCCTGCTAGACAACCTCTTCCAATGACTGCCAGAGTGTGGATTGAGACCTGCTGCCTTAACTGTCAAAATCCGTCTTGATATATATATATATATATATATATATATATATATATATATATATATATATATAATGTAATGCTATCACTTACATTTAGTGCATAATAACTAAAAGAATAAACCATAAGTCTCACAATATTAGAATTAACCCTGAATTCATATACGCCTTCATGTACCGTATATGCACAAAATGAACACTATGCATATCTAAAAACTAGAGGTGATGAGTAAAAACGGATTTCAAATTTGAATTCAGCTCCTTCAAATTAGGTAAAAACGGGTATTTTTGTGCTTGTCTCAATTTCTTTGTAAACCATATATATATTCAGGTATACATGAACACAGGATGTGTGGTGGTAGAGTGCTTTTTACACTTCGGTACTTATTTATTGCCATGAGTCGTCTTATGCCCCATAAAGAGTCAACTTGCTGTAGGGTTGTGCAGTGCTATCTCAGAATAACTGACAAAATATATAATAATAGGAGACAGAAAAATTAGCTTCTTATTATGATCCATGACTTATGATAGTGCCACAGGCTATTTATATACACCCCCACACACCCTCACAAGCAGAGTGCGGTAGAAGATGAATTCTTAAGCGGTGTATAGATGTAGCCTGTCTCATACTCTACCCACTCGAACAAGATATATAGAAAAACCCATTTTTTATTATCCGTGTCGACTGAGTGAGACGCATTAATTTCTAAATAATACAGGGCAGAAAAATAAGAATATAATTGATGATTCAACAAAAATGTTAACACCCTTATGGGAGAAGATTTTTGATATATTTCAAGCAGTCTCAATAGGTTCACTATCTCCTTCAGGATATACCTTCCCCAACTCACTAGAGAGAAAAAATATTTAATATTTCTATGGGAGTATCTTCATTAAAAATGTAGAAATGTTATTACGGGCACTACCAGGGGAGGATTCCAATAATGCATTGACAGGGATAATCAACTGGTGAAAACTTTAAAATCACATCAAAAAGGAACTCCCATAGAAATGTTAACACTTTTGAAACACCCTATATATAAATTATAAGCTTAGCTTTTGCTAATTGTTTACTAAGACTGATTTAATTCTTTGTTTTAATTGCATATCAGGCTTCGTGGGTTATTTTATGCCAAAGCCATCCTTGTAGAAGAATAGCAATGATACTATCGAACCTATTGCACAGGATTAATGGGGGTTCATGCCTTTTCCAAGGGTATTAACCCGAAAGTGAATGTACGATTGAAGTTCAAACACGCTTATTTCGAGGCCACAGTCCTGCACTTTAGCCAATACACCAAAGAGGCTCCCCTCTTTACTAAGATTAGCATAATATGATATAATACCAGAAATATAGAGCACCCAGAGAGAATCAAACTCACTAACAATGGTTTGCTTGCATAGCTTGCCAACAATTTTACCACCTGAGCCGTCCATAAAATTCAGCATATCTTAGATTTTACACAAAGCCGCAAGTATGGGACACTTTGAGAGGATCGAACACAGTACCCAGCAGTAATTGGTTTACTCGAAAACAGTCGTATGGATTCACCTCCCCCACTAAACCTCCTTGTGCAGAGTTCAAAACAAGGTCAATTTTAAGTAGAGTACAGCTGGTTTACCTTCTCCTAAGACAGTAGATGAAAGTCTTTTAGTCTCTGATTCGTGTTTTATTGGCCCTCTCAGCATTTGTTTAAGCATATCAAGTACTTGAGCGCTAAAAATAGGTAAAATCCTCTTATCAAGAACGTTACAGACATCAACAAGTGCAATGTCAGGGATTTCCTTCACTTCGTTAAATTTGTTCTCTAACAGAAATTTGAAGTATTGTTTGCTAATTAGCAACCAATACTTAGTAAAATAGCGATTGAGTCACGTGGTCTGTTTACTAAGAAACCCACATAAACAAACCTAATTAGATTTCTGATCCATATTTTCTTGCTTTTCTTCCTGTAGCAATGACACACAAACTAGATATCTCATCATGAAGCTATAATTAGTATTTATATCGAACATCAAATTCATAGAGCCATCACCATACCAAACAATTAGATTAACAGCAAAAAAACTCAAACCGTATTCCCCTTGGTAAGAACATTTAATACTGCCCGTCTCCATTAGCACAAACAAGAATCGCCGATATATCTTAAAAATATCTTAAAAATAAAACCCGAACAAAGAAATACATTTTTAGAACCGAGTGTGCTTACATAGCATTTAGCCTAAAAATCTTATGATAAGAAGTATTTATTTACCCAACCCCTCTACCACGAGCAGGGAGTGATACGAGGTCAATTTTTAGGTAGAGTACGACTGGTTTGAAGTCAGTTTTCTTTCTTTTTACCAGGGTTAAAGAGCAGAATCTGCCCGACGATTTATATGATATGATAAGAAGTAAGAAAATCCTAAACAAGAAAGTTAACAGAAACAAATTAAGAAAGAAAATAATAAAATTTACCAAACTATGCACGGATAGAAACAGTCTCTGTCGTAAACGCATCAACTACATTAGCAAAGATTGGACGACCAGCTAGAACCTATCTACAACAGCTCTGTGTCGATACAGGATGTGGCCAGGAAAAGCTGCCGAGAGCAATGGACGATAGAGACTGGTGACGAGAGAGGGTCAGGAAAATCCGTGCTTGCAGCGCATCATGATGATGATGATGAGACTCATTCATTCGGTAATTCTATGAATATAAAACTTCAAAATTTAGGCACAATGATTTTATTTGTATATCACAAATGTAGGTGTCTATAAATAAATGTGGATTAGTATACTCATTATGACAAGAGTAGCAATTTTCCCTCGGAGGATATTGTATACTATCCACCCAAAGAAATATGAAGACCCATAGCGATTCTTTTCTTTTTTTAGTAAGTTATATTCTAAACCAAAGATATCAGAATCTTAAAATTTCTATAGGAACATTATGTATTCAAAATAATTAGACTTTATTTATTACCAAATTCCTTTGGTCTAATGAGTAGAGTATTCGCCAATAGTCCGAAAGACCGGGGTTCAGTCCCAGGGCGTGTCATACCAAAGACTAAAAAAATGATACTTGATGCCTCCTTGCTTAACACTCGGCAATATACGGTAAGGATCAAGGTAAAAGTGGAGCAATCCAGGGAATCGAGTATCTCCCTCACCAACACCTCAGTGTAGTAGCTAATGAAAAGGAAGCCTTCGACTCACCCTCGACATCGATCGCCAATTTTATTTATTACCAAACTCAACAAATTTTAAAGTCTAACTGAAAACGGGAATGAGTTATCGTCTCAAAATAAGAACATCTATTTGCTAGATATAGAGTAATAAAATTTTCAAATCAAACTTGATTTTTTTCAAGGTTATAGTTTTACTGCTGCAGAGTTTGGTAATAAATAATGCTTAATAATATCCGTTTAGATGAATACATCATCTGATAGAGGTTTTGTTAGTGACGCAGATGTTTTCAATTTTTTAGAAACATATGTATGAAATACAGTGTGTCTCAATATACATGGGACCCAGACCCATGTGACTGCTAATAACCCTACTAATAATAATTTTGAGTCCTTTTTTATTCCGATGAGAAAATTGTATACTATAACAACTATTGATCCTTGATCGCCATGCCTTGGAAAAGACAGGAAAAATGTTGCGTCACTATTTATTTGGAGACAAAATCATTTAAAACTGTCTCGAAACATAGGATAATGGTTTATGCCTGAGAAAAAAAACTCAAAAAAGATTTCAAATCCTGGAAGCTGATATAAAAACAATGAAAAAAAAATGTTGATTTGATGTCACGTGCTAAAAAGATGCATTTTTTTACAGGACAAGATCCAAATGACTGCCATTGCGATTGTCTCAGCAATAAATCATTATCACATTTAAATCATTATTATATATATATATATATATATATATATATATATATCGCTGACCATAAGTACTTCCATCGTTTTATTTTCCTATTTCTAGTAGACTATTGTGCAATCTAAACAGATATGATAAGGTAATGTTTATTTCAAAACCTTATGGTTGTATTTATATTTAACTACTACATATTCGTATTTTGATTACTAAGCTTCCATGCTGTAAAGTTTGATTATAAATAATACTGAATTATATCCATTCCTCTAGAAATGATGAAATTCTGCTCTCTATATAGAAAAAGTAAAACTTTGTCTTTTTACTATATTATCATTCAAAAATGCATGAAAGATTTTATTATGTGTAAAATCATTGCTGTATTAAGTGTAAAAAAACTTACAGTAAATTCAAGCTGCAGTTGAACCATGAAAAAGGAGGTAAAAGATCTTAATTTATTTTGAATATATTCCAGTGTTTGAAAACCTAAATTAAAGTGAAAATAGATTTATTCTATGAAGGCAATGAACCATAAATAAGGACTCTCTGGTGAATTTAAAAACATAAATAAATAAAGTAATTGTGGACTTATACTAAGTTAATACTTAATTCATGCAGGGGGTAAGCCCTTTTTAGATACACATCGGAATCCACGGGAAGCAGCATGGTGGACGTAAAGGCGGACGAACCCAACAACGACCCAACGGCATTCCTCACCAGATGCTGGGTGGACGAATCGCACGGGACAACGGCCAGGATCAAATAGTTCGATTGGGGAACTACTGTTGCTCATCTTTTAGGGTGGTTTCTATTGATGAGAATAAAACACAGCCATCGAAAGATTACCATGACTAATTTATGAACAATACCATATGTGTGTAAGTGTGTGTATATATATATATATATATATATAACACTAAATACACGGGTCTGTGAGTCTCTGTGTGTGTAAGAGGGAGAAAGAGAAAGAGAGAAAAAATTGTGTGTGTGAGTGAATACGTGTTTTCAGTGTTGTGGGTGTAAATCACATACATAATCTTTTTATTCAACAGATGCTTATTAATCTGTGAACTATTATGTCCATCCGTACATGTTGTGTATTTTGAATGTTTATCATCTAAAGTGATAAGTGTGGCATACTTTAATGATAAGCTCACTAAACTAAAACATATCCCTTAGCTACACCAAAGATTCTATGAGAATTTTTAGGAATGACTCTTACTGTGTTGGTGTTAGAGAATGACTAAAATGTTTGGATTGGTGTGTCGGCCACCAACTTGAATTGAGAAGAAAGTGAGAAGCTAATAAGAAATAAGAAAGGAATTTTGATGATAACAATGAATTGGAACGCAAAATTGTCATGCAAAGGATAATTAAATTACCGCCAACCTTCTGCAAATTCACAACTTGCAAATGTGAGTAAAACATTTATAGATAGGTTGATAGATAATAAAAGACCAAGATCGACGGATAGATAATAAAAGACTAAAATAAATAGACTGGCACAAAAAGGCTAAAATAAAAAGATAGATAGATAGATAGATAGATAAATAGATATTTAATTAATTTTGTCCACGAAAACATAAGAATAAGAAGATTGGTTTTTACTAATCTTTGAAACGGATAGAGTTTGCGTGCCTTGAAAATCAACATTCAAAATTTTGGCTTTATTAAAACTCGAATTGCAATAAAAGGCACACGCTGGTTGTTAAATTCTGATATAATATAACCACCACACACACACACACACACACACACACACAAATATATATATATATATATATCAGTTAGGAAGGGTGATTTAGAAACCAGAGCATGCAGTACATTATCATCGGCAAGATTTCCGGAAAATTATTTGCCTTCCAACAGGTCCCACTTCAGTCTTGATACCCATCTTCACTGGACTTGATGCCTCCCACCCATAAGTAATATTCTAGTGATGATGATGTCTACTATTGGTTACAAGAAAAAATAATAAAATCTTTAAATAACGGGTTATCAAAATTCATCTGTAAACCAATTCAATTCTTCTTTTTGACAGATTTGTCGATTACAATGTTATAGAATGTGTCAGTACCAGGCTCTACCTTCATTTTTATCAGAAGGTCTTTATCCATGAAAACGAATACCAAATTGGCTAATCGCTCTTTACTTTGGTAACATCTCATATAATTATTTACACGCTTTAATAAAGAAGACGATCTATCATAGGAAGTAGATGTGGCAAGTACAGTCAAAATCAGAAGAAAATAATCTAGTTATTTCTGCCAGTACTTGGTTATGTTCTAGTTTCCGTATTACCTCTCTGATGTCTTCGATGTTTGACGCTTGCATTGCAAAATTTGCAAAATAAACTCATTTTAGCTCCCATTTCAATCCATCCAAATCCAATATCTTTTTATTTACATTCAAGATTTAAAACGCTTCCAACGGAAATTTTTTTTGTAGGCGTGAAAAGGCAACTGATTTAACAATTCAATAAATGTGAACTCTCCTATTGTTTTAAATCTTCGCTCAATGTGAAAAATAACTTGATCCATAATGTTGTTCAGAACTGAATAATACAATTTTTTCGTCTAAATCTATTCGATGATAAGACTTTTCGATAGGTAAGTCTTTGATTATAGCCGCACGAGGCAATACAAATATAGCTTTATACGGCGGGAAAGCAAGCAAAATAGTTTCTGTTATTTTGGTGCCTTTCTCTCTGTGATCTCCACTCTATTATTCCGTCTTTCTTTTTCCTGCACGCTGCTTGAAGGAAATAATAAAACAGGGAAGACTAAAGCCATGAGTTTCTCTAACCATGACTACTACACAAGTGAAAACATTTTGCTTTCCTGTGACTGTCTCTCTTTCAACCACTCATTATTACCTCTTGCCTCACTTTTTTATGAAATAATAAAATGAAAGGATTAAAGCTACGGCTTTTTTTGACCATGGCGAGAACACATGCAAAATGTTTTTTACTTTTCTATAACTGTCTCTCTTTCACCCATTCAGTTTTATCTTCTGTCCCTCGTGGTCCCTACTCAATAGACAAAAGAGAAGCTACTAAATTCATTGCTTTTCTTTTATATGTATACTTTTCTTTTATATGTATACATATATGATTTTCAGATCATTGTCCTCAAACTATTTTTATCAGCTACTCAACGTGTCACTCATATTCGCGACGGAAGCGTATGTGTGTGTGCGTGTATGGTAAAGAAAGAAAATATATTTATACGCGTGCGGGCATCGTTTGGGATGAGAGAGAAAAGGTTTGGTGTGTTTTTTTTGCTTAATAGCATATCAATCTTCATGGAATATTTAATACCCAAGCCATCCTTGTAGAAGAATTGAAGTAATACCTTTCAACTTATAACTGGAGGGATGAGGAGGTTCAAGGGTATTTAATAGCACGACTGGAGTTCAAACTCACTTACTACGATGTCACAGTCCACCACTATACCGCGGAGACTCACCCTTTGTGAGAGAAACAAGTCACTATATCTATCTATATATATATATATGTGTGTGTGTGTGTGTGTGTGTGTGTGTGTGTGTGTGTGTGTGTGTGTGTTATTCAGTCCAGTTAAACCAGAGTTGGGAGTAATTCCTCAGGACAAGAAAACCATTCAAAAATGAACATTTAAATTTTCCTGGTAAAGAGCTCAATGTAACTGATAAAATAAAATAAAATAAATAAATAAATAAAATAAAATAAAAAAACGGAAGTAAGCTAAAACGAGGAGACAACTCTTCACCCCTCTTCTATATCTTCCCGCCCTTCACCTGCCGTGTCTATTTTGATTTATTTTATCCATAAGATCTGAAGAAGTCCTGTTAAATTTTCTTCGTGTTTTTTAGTTTATATCAAAAACACATAACAGGATGGAAATAAATTTATAATACTAATGTGACCAGTTTTGTTTTTTCTTAAAGATATATATATATATATTGATATTGGTATTGATATTTTGATATGCCCCTGATGATGGCCCAAAATTGGGCTGAAAGTACTTGGGAAATAACTAATTATGGAAGGTTTATCAACCAATTCCCGCTGAATATCAAAAGATCAATACGGCAATTCAAAAGGATTAACAAAAATATATGTAGACCAAAAATGTCTATTATGTTCAATCAAATATGTATTAATGAGGAAATGCTACCAATACATATATATATATATATATATATATATATATATATATATATATATATATATATATATATATATATACGCGTTTGTTTGTGTGTTGGTGTATGTGTTATAAAAGAAAAAGTATATACATGAAGGAAAAGAAAAATATATATATACATATCTATATATATATATATATATATATATATACAAGTAAAGTAATTAAAGTTGGTAACCTTTATCGAGGGTGACCCTAAGGCTTCCTTTTCGATAGCTACTACACCGATGTGTAGGGGAGGGCGCTACTCCATTCCCAGAATTGCTCCACTTTACCCTTGATCCTCACCCTATAGTGCTGAGTAGTAAGCAAGGCGGCATCAAGTACCATTTTTGAGTCTTTGGTATGACTCGACCTGGGATTGAACACTGGTCTCCCGGACCATCGGCGAACACTCTACTCATTAGGTCAACGGCCCGTGTGTGCAGTGCTTGTGTGGAGAGAAAAATAAAGAGACAGAAATAGCATATTTGTGTGTATATGCTGTACATATAATCCTGAGTGAGTGTGTATGTGTATATGTATCTCTTCGTGTTTGTGTTAGAGGATATATATATATATATATATATATATATATATATATATATATATATATATATATATATATATATATGCACTCACGTGTCTGTGTTTCTGATATATGTATATATATATATATATATATATATATATATATATATATATATATATATATATATATATATATATATGTATATATATATATATATATACATATATATATATACATATATATATACATATACATATATATATAAATATATATATATATATATATATATACACTCACGTTTGCGCGTGGATACACACATGGATTTGTTTATAAAACTACAGGATTTTATTAGCTATTGAATTACTCTCACTAACAAAATTTCTAACATCTGTACACGAACATTTGATCCTATATTTCACACAATATACGACAGTATTTACGTAAATATTACCAATTCAAAAACACTAGCATTACGAAAGCATTCTACTACTTCTGGCAGAAATTATGTAATTTTCACATTTAGAGGATGTTTACTTTGGTTTATTAATTAGCAGTAAATAAATTAATATTCGATATGACGCAAACAATATTTCAGTAAGAGCTGAACATTCCGGCTTCATCAGACAATGCTTAAACTAGATAAACTTATTTGAATTAATGGTATGTTTTTTCCAAGCTATGCAGAGGAAAATAGTATTGAATAATACTATGTTCAGGAAAAAATGTGGAGTATGGATTTGACAAAAAGAATTAGGAACAACATTTAGTTGTTCCTCCTCGACAATTCATTTTCAAGCACATATTTTACTAATCTAAAGCACTATTCTTCACCCAAGTGATTCCATCTTTAAGATATATGGTGTGGCATGCATCAGATGCTAAAATGATAGCAGATCATACTAAGAGTAGCCGGCTTGACCTCTATATATAGTTTTGTGTGTGTGTGTGTGTGTGTGTGTGTGTGTGTGTGTGTGTGTGTGTGTGTGTGTGTGTGTGTGTGTGTGTGTGTGTGTGCACGCGCGTGAATTGAATGAACTTAGGAAGGTGTATTTTTCCCAAGTACTTTCGGTCCCAACTAGAGCCATCTTCAGGGGAGGGAATAATGAAATGATAAACACACTGTGTGATATTCATTTATATAAAGAGTAAGAGGAAGAATAAGTGAGAGAATTTATGGAAGAAAGAAATGTCACTAAAGTTAAGAAGACTTGTTTGGTAGCTGATATTGTTTAATGAAAGTTTGTTAATCTTTATATATAAGATGGCTGCAGTTGGGGCTGAAAGTATTCGGGAAAATTTATTCTATCCAAAAATCAAATGACTCATAGGAAGACTTGAACGCATCAAATACAGAATAGGCAGACATGAAGAGTTTGGACTATTTAACCAAACATATATATATATATATATATTATCATGCGTAACACAAAAAGAAAGGAAATAGATAGATAGATAGATAGATAGATAGATAGATAGATAGATAGATAGATAGATAGATATTCTTGAAGTTCTAAAAATAAAGGTTAACAAACCTTCCTTAAACAAAATCAATTCCGGATATTGCAACCAAAACGAATAATTAAAACAATCAACGATGAAATAAGAAGAAACAAAATGCTTGTGCTAAACATATTTAAAAGATAAAATGTTGTATATATATAAACATATTTACCCAACCCCTCTGCTCGGACAGGATATGACACAAGATCAATTTTTAAGCGGAGTTTATAGCTCTTGAAAAGAGAGCTTTTAGGTTGCCCTTGACCATGTTGGCTAACTTACTTACTTATATATAAGACTTGAAGTCATATTGAGTACCCCATTAACATGGCCTTCTACCCCATATGTTCTCTGACGAAAGCAACAAGCTGGAAACATACATGTATGTAAGAACCGAATAAATAAATAAATAAATAAACCTTTTAAAAATACAAATCTCTTCGCGGACCAATTCATTTATATATATATATATATATATATATATATATATATATATATTATCATGCGTAACACTTATCACTTTCAGTAGAATATTTCCTTACAAAGAAAATGCGTGAATGGTGTAATGAGACACATAATAAATAAATATGTTATATTATTAACATGAAGAGAAAAAGAGTGAATTTTGTTTTACGTTAAAGAAACCCTGTCGAGAATTCATATATAAATACATGTAAGCATGTACTTTCATTTCTAAAAAAATCATCTCCTAGGAATTCAAACATATACATGTATGTTTTCATTGAACATAATCAGACTTATATAATAGCTTAGCTCCGGCATAGCTACATGATCTTTATAACCAATAACAACCAGATGCATATCACTTGCAACGGAAATGGGCACCTTAAAATGCCATGGAAAAGACTTGTACGTTATTTCGTTGATCTGTTTTGTCATAAGATAATCTAATTTTTATTTTTATTTTAAATCAGGGTGCCGTAAATCTTCACGAATAAATCATCACCCGTCTGTGTGTTTTTAACACTTTCCCGCTAAAAGGACGGGGCCCATTGACGTCATTATTTTTTTCTTAAAGACTGACAAGACTTCCGCTTGTGACATGAGTGATGTGAGGGCAACATTGTTTGAGGTCACCTGAAATAAAACAATAATTTCGGTTTATAAACATTAGAAAAATTTTTTAAATCATTATTTTATTCTTTTACTCTCCCTATGAATTATATTTATGACCATCATCTTTTTTAAAAAACTTTTTCGCGGTTTCTTCATCTCATATTGCTTATTCCTACTTTTCCCATGTCGAGTTGTATGTTATTTGTTCTCCGGTAGGAACTTCAAACAAGCTTTTTGTAATGAAATATAAAATAACTTTTTCACAATAAAACTTGTTATTTCACTCGGGATAATCTTGATAGAGATCTCTTTTTATTCAAAATTCAGGAATATATCTAATATTATTTGGACATGCAAGAAGTTCAACAAAATCTAAAGAATCATTAGTATAAACAAAACAATATATTTGCACACTCCTTCAGACAAAAGGCTAAAAATCGTTTGCTAAATTGTCAGTTGACTAATTGAATAGTTTGGGAACGTTTCGTTTAGGAAGATTTTTATTCTGATTCTAGTTCCTAATTTTTTTTCTGATCAAATTTAATAATGTAGTTTTAAACGTTAAAAATATTTTTAAATGTGGCATAAAAATACTACCATGTGGATTGCTTTGAATTTTATTGCAAATTTCTTATTTCTTCTTGTAATATTTCTCGAGGTGTTTGACTGAACAGTACATTTAAGGTAAAATTACGTGCCCCTAATTTTGTAATTCATTTTTTTAGTAAATAAGAACATTTTTCTTCTACTTACACTCAACTGAAAAGTTATGAACATTGCATTATCACACAACGGATTAAATCATCGTTTGTGTTGGTTTATTTCACTTACTTTTTTTTATATGTAAATAATGTAAATAATAATGAACAACAACAAAAAAGCTTTTCGTCTTCTATTAAATGACAATTTTTAACTGAATTTGGACCCTTGAAGTTAGAATTTTGTCATATTTCTCGTTTTTGATTTTTACACATTTAAATATTATCTCTACAAAGATACTCCTCATGCCATTATTATATGATATATCGTCACATTGGAAACCTATCTTGATCACTCAAACTCAGTAAATACTTTATTACATTATATTCACGTCATACTCCTGATATTTCATCTGTGTAAAAATGACAACTTCAATAATAAGTTTATATATATTAAGTAATAGAACACGTGTCCCTGATATAAGAGCGTTTACAAGTTTTTGAGACATTTATTCTTACGCTAGTACAAGGTTCTGATATCGCGGCAGAAAACACCTCTCATATCTGGGTTCAAGCGCTATTACTATCTAGTTTAGGTGATTGAAATATCTTGGCAGAATCGTTCACCCATCACTTATCTCGCCCTGATTAAGTGAAAAAATAGAGATGAGAATGCAAAAAGTGCATTTAAGACATTCTACAATTTATTTGCTGATAGACTTTTAGTATGCTGTTCACTAATTAAATATTATTTTCAACTCTATGGTCCCTTAGGAAGTTCTGTACAACCAATACAAATCCCTCTCATACAGCTTCAAATGGGTTGAGTTTAGTTTTAAACTCACTATCACACACTGATTCCCGGATACGAAGCGCAATGAATAAAACTGCTTTGAATTTAATGTCATAACGCTAAATTTCTCTCTAAGATACTGGAAAACATGATCATCATGATCAAGTACCTTTACAAAGTTTTTCATAAGCGCACAAATAACAAGGTGAAGTTATGATACATTTTACCTTAGTATTTTTACAATTAACGTTAATGTATTATTATTACTATTATTAATACTCTTTTAAGAATATTTCATACCAGCATTAGCCGATGGTTTCTCACTGGATTTTGAGTAACAGCTTGTCTCCGCAAGTTTCTTCTTAGTATTCTCGCCAATCTTGATAAAGCTGTAGTTTGGATTGTCTCCACTCGTCCTCTTATTTCTAAGTCCTCCAGTTCTTGTATCAATCCTTTGGGGACAGTAGCAAGAGCATCAGTTACAATTGCTATCATTGTCACTTTCATATTCCACAGTTTTTTTTATTTTGTCCTGTTTTTTTTTTAATTCTCTAGCAAGGTCCAGGTATTTATCTTTCTTTTCGCTTTCTTTCAATTTTACTCTGTACTCAGAGAAAGTTTACAATTCGTCAGGTTCTCTGTTTTTTGTTGATGATTATTAGGTCTGGTCGTCTGACCGAAATTAGGTGGTCCGTTTGTATTTCAAAACACCAGAGTAGTTTGTGCATCTCATTTTCTTCGACGGATTCCAGGTTGTGCATATACCATTTGTTCGTATGGTCGAATTGAAACTTCTTGCACAATTCCCAGTGGACCACCTTATCCACCTAGTCGTGTCTTGTCTTATACTCTTTTACTATTATTATTATTATTATTATACTCCTTTATTTTTCACACCAGCATTAGCTGATGGTTTTTCAATGGAGTTTGAGTGACAGCAAGTTTCTTCAAGTCTATCATTATTATCATCATTATTATTTGTGAGTTTTTCACACCAGTTTTAACTGTTGATTTTTTTTTACTGACGTCAGAGTGACAGGAAATCTCCTTATATCTCCAGTATTCTAGCCGATTTTAATAGTGCAGTGATCTGATCTCCAGTTCCCTTAGTTTTCTTTTCCAGATTCCTGAAGATCGTTCCATGGGTTACCACTAATATCTGTATCACTGTCACATTCATGTTCAACAGCTTTTTCATTTCTCTGACGACGTCCTAATATTAATTCAGATTTTCGCCTTCTTTTACTTTCACTCTGTGATCGGCTGGAACCACAAAATCTACTAAATGTCAAATTCCTTTGTTCTTGTTAATCAAAATTAGGTCTGGTTCTCTGGTTGTGATTTTTTGATCTGTTCATATCTCAGAAGTTTGAGCGTTTCATTTCCTAAGACAGATTCTGGTTTGTGCATATACCATTGGTCAGTATGGTCAAATGTTTGTCCCTAGCACAGTTCTTAGTGAATCACCTTCCCCACACAATAATGACTATTCTTATATCCCTATTATGCTAGTTTGCATTATTATAATTATTATAGGCCCTAAAATGCACTTCAACCTTCTTATTAAGTCATATATCTAAACACGTTGTATAAAACCGGATCACCTTGCATAATTGGGCAAAAATTAAAACGTTCTAACAATATATTAACAATAGATCGTGAATCAGCATCAACAACTTAGCCTAAAACCATTTTTCATCATAGTAGCAAAATCTTTAAGGACCAGTGTAATATTTGTGTGTGTGTGTGTGTGTGTGTGTGTGTGTGTGTGTGTGTGTGTGTGTGTGTGTGTGTGTGCGTGTGTGTGTATGTGTGTGTTTGAAGAAATATATTCAAATGCATATTTTACTCAAACTGTCATATTTTATTTTGCTTTACCCGATCAATGCCGCGTATCTCTGCTAGTCATTTATAGATTATATAAGATAAAACTCAATCTAAAGAAATTCCTATTACACACGCTACATTAACAACTGAACCAAAATAAGACATTTCACAAAGGCGTGTCTCTATCGAAAAAGAAATATTTACACAGAAACACAAACTATCCAAGTGTAAACAAATATGCAAACATATGTATTCATTTGTGATTGAGAGGAGTGTGTGTGTGTGTGTGTGTGTGTGTGTGTGTGTGTGTGTGTGTGTGTGTGTGTGTGTGTGTGTGTGTGAGACCAAAGGGGAGGTTTGACTAAAAGGAAATCAACTTTCTAAACACTCTGGCAATGATTCTTTTAGCATGTACTAACCACTGTGCAATTGCCTAGTAGTAAACTTCACCCTTTGTATTAAAAAAAGAAGCTGTATTACATCATATTGGTTAGCATTGGAGCTATGCGTATAAGAGTGAACATGTGTAGAGGGTGACTCGGTTTCTTTCTTCTTTTTTTTGAACAATGTAGGAACTTGGTGTGAAATTTTGTTTCGAAAACCTTTGAGAAAAAGTTATTTTCGAAAACTTATTCCCGATCATATATATATATATATATATATATTATTCCCAATTTCGAATGTTCTTTGATGGACAAGAACGTCTAACCAGTTTGAAACGCCAGTACCAATCGGTACATAGCATGCAGCTTAAATAACTCTCTTATAGGCCTGATATATATATATATATATATATATATATATATATATATATATATATAACAGGCCTGTATATAGAATTATTTTAGCTGCACGCAATGTTTCGAGTGATACTTGCGTTTCAAATCTCTTGGACTTTCTTGTCTACCAAAAATGATTCGAAATCGGGATTATCATCAATGGACGAAGATTACATTGAGAACTTTTTGATGAATTATCAAGCAACGTTTCCCTCCTGTCACTCTATTCTCTAAATCTTATCCTAAAGCTGTTCCGAAAGCTGATATCCACACAAAAATGTCGTCGTATTCATACGATAGAAGAAAATGCGATACGGAGTGTCACGGTGTCCTTGAAAAAAAATTCCAGAGTGAATTCCAAAACTAGAGGGAAAATCTCGAATAATGGTGTGTCAATATAAGAGTGAACTATTTTAAAAGAGACAAGTCTCATTTTATTATAGACAAAGACAGATTTTTTTTTTTTTTTTTTTGGCTTTTGATAAAATTGGGAGTCTTTTTCTTTTTCCTTTTTTAATATACCTCGTTTTCCTATAAAATACGAAGAAACATAGACATAGATAAGCATATTGATAGTTACATACGCAGTAAAAATATGTCGCAAACCATGGGCGACAGCCAACACGAAAGCAATACCATCATCTCAGATAACAATAATTTAAAGAATGCCAAACTCCAAAGTTTTTAATCCAAACATATTAATTAAATTTACTGGTATTTTTTAACATTTAAATCTAATTTAAGATAATTTTTTTCTAAGAGGACATTAGTGAACTATTTACTTGGTCGCCTCGAATGGTGTCATGGTTGTCTAGCTAGACTGGCCATCTATTGTTAGTGAGTTCAATTCTTGCTGGATGTTCTATCCTTCTTGTTTTGTGCCAAACCAGAACCAAATTAACAAATAAATAAATGAAATCAGTTAAC
Source organism: Sepioteuthis lessoniana (assembly GCA_963585895.1). Classification (NCBI taxonomy): domain Eukaryota; kingdom Metazoa; phylum Mollusca; class Cephalopoda; order Myopsida; family Loliginidae; genus Sepioteuthis; species Sepioteuthis lessoniana. The sequence continues at coordinate 41,991,022 of OY757932.1, forward strand.
TGTTTACTAGCTAAGTTACCAGTCCATACATGGATCGAAGCTGGTTACCATACAAACTTTGTCTTGAATTAAAAAATTACATCCCTCCTGTGACGTAATGGCTAACATGCTGGACTACAACAATGTTATAAAAGAGTTCGAAGTCCAGTCGTGATAATATGTTTATTTTTGGACTAATAACCTTGGGAAAGGCATGAACTCCCTGATTTCTTATTAAATTGTACCACTGCTGTTCTAGAAGAATGGCTTTAACATCAAATAACCCACGAAGTTTCATATTCCATTAAATAAAGAAGATGACGACGACACCGAACATTTAAAAAGTACCTGCCTCATGTAAACTCACAGTCTCATGCAATCGAGAAAATTATCGATCCCAACTTCGTAGTTTTTCTCCCTTATACCAAGCAGTATCTCCTCAATTCAACTGAAAGTGGAAGGGTTAGAGTTAATCCTAAATACTTAAACTGCTTAGCACCACCCACAAGTCCATACTAGAGCTCCTGTAATAAATATGGCCTCACATCTTGCAGTATTAGGACTAGTAACTTATACAGAAAGGATACTTGCTAAAAAAAAAAAAAGAAAAAAAAAACATAAATCCATATGGCAAAAAACCGATTCATCAATTACATGTTTGCTTTGAAAGTGCTTGTAACGTAATGATTATTACCGTCGAAAACGGCCTCAGTGACATGAGTTCAATTCCAGAACACAATTATTTGTTTGGTTTTTCTGTAGCACTTTGTGCTAATGATCTTGGGAAAGACATGAATCCATCTTTTCTCTCTCCTGCCAATGATGAATAACA
>OY757932.1:41996832-42026832 GCA_963585895.1 Sepioteuthis lessoniana
CTCCTGTCTTCTGTATTCGCAGTGAAAGTGCAGCAAATAACACAAGAAGTTGTTTCACACCGACCATGCAACAACAACAATCTTTCCCCATGTTCGCTGTACTGTTGTGTCTTCTACCCGTAAGTAAATCACATTATTTTTTTATTTGTATCTAGATTTCTTGCGGTATCATCAGCTTAAACATTTGAATGAAATTTTCGTAACAAGATCGGCTCATAGAAAAAAAAATATAGCTTATATCATTGACTTTTTTATAATAATAACCGTTCTTTTTTCAGTCCAGTTATATCTACTGTAAAAAAAATCGGATATAAGTTCAATTTTGAAGAACTGATTTATACCCTAAAAAAGTTGTTGTCGACCTAAACATGATAACTACGTTTGTAGTTATTTACTAAGCTTTTCTTATCTTAGGCAAATGTCAGATATATGGAGCACACAGGGAGAATTGATCTCATTGGCAACTGTTAGTCTATTAATCATTGCACCTCACGAGGTGCCTATGAGTAATAATTTTGTAAGATTGAAATTAAATTCTGACACAAAGCCACCCTTTTGAGATAAGCGATTTAAGCGATCGTTTAAAACCCAGTGACTGCCAAGGAAGTGGATGGGGCTCTTAGCGCGAGTTATATATTTTGACAGCTAGTATTCTCGGGCCTTCAAAAGCGACGGCGAATATAATAAAAATCTTTTTTGTTTTTGTTTTTGTTTTTGTTTTATTTTCATGGAACAATCTATGAACATAGTTAATATCGTCGGTAGCGATGCAGGAAAAGGTCAAATTGAACTTCTTTTGGGATCCCATTAAGCCTAGAGCTAGCCCTGAAATATAATGGAAAGGACAAGCAGCCGCACTTTACTTCAAACATTAATTGCATAAATTGATTATTTCGTCACTATAAAACAAGCGTCGACCAATATACAAGATTGATTCAGACACGAGCACTTACTGTATTTTGTTCCAGCAAAGTGTGAACATAAGCAGACACTGGCAATCTTCGTGTTGTTCTGAACGAGAAATCGTCATAAGTCAAATCTTTACACGAAATCAATTCATGCGTGGATATATACAGTAAACATATATTTTGGTGGGGTTTTTTTTCGGGTGGGGGTGCGTTAATTGAGAAAGAACATGTTATTATTATGCAATATCTTGAAGATACCTTTACTTTTCTCAAAATACACAACCTATTGAAAATTTTTAAAAAACCAGTCTGTGCTGCTCGTAGCTTTGAAAACTGGTTTTAGGGATCCAGTAGTAAGTTCGATTCCAACTAGGTGATTTATGCACACATCCTTGTTAGAGGAAGCGAAGTTTTCTAAATAGCGATATATTGCGCTTTTCGACCAGATTTAATTGTTTACAAGATCGTCCCGCTCAACATTTCTACTGTTGTGAGTCGGATCCTCAAAAGCTGTCCCTCATTTTTGCCTTGTGTCAGAATAAGGTAAGCTTGGAAAATATCAATAAAACAAAACTTACGATCAAATTCACACCGAAAACATTGGTTCCCGTCAAATCAATCAAGTTAACCAATGATGAGCCTCTGCACAGAACTTCGATTGGTGCCTATTTAGCCACAGCAGTCTTTGTGCCAGACTAAGACTTTTATGTTTTCCTTCGTTCCAGAAATAAATAAATAAAAAAAAAATGAATGCTGAATATTGTGAGTGTAAGACCAAGAGTCAACTAGTTTGAAATAATAATTTCTAAATTATATTTTCGAACTCTTCAAATTTGCTAAAACTTCCTTATGCTTGTTTATATATTAGAGTGAGAGATGAGATTATCCGACTTCCACAAAGTCAGATTTGACATAAGGTTTTTTCACTCGTTGATCGAGACTCATGCATGGCTGTCACAAAAATGCTTGATCTACTCGGCAGCCCTCTTTAGGGGCGCCTCTGAAACCAAGCCATAAACTTAGACCTTCCATGAAGGTATTGCTAGGAGGAAGACACCCATGAGAGAAAGAGAGAGAGAAAGAGTGGGGGAGTATTACACCAATATTCTTAAAAAGCTACAACTTAAAGAATAAAGTAATTTCCAGCCCAATTTTTAATCATCAATCTAAAAGATAACTATGAATACTAATTAGAAACATTGGACAGCTGTTTACTATGAAATGATAATTAAATACTTTACTTTTTCCAAAATAGAAGTATATATATCACCATGGACCGTTATTATAACGTAACTCTAATAGGTTGATGGTTTGTCGAGTATTTTTCTAAAGAGATTGTATCTACCTAGCTACATCAATAATTTCATAGCCTGATGAAAAGAATAATTCGTTTTACACAAGGGTTTATTTTTCAACATAATTTCCTTTCTTATTAATATACTTAATTCTTTGGTGAATATCAAGCACGAAGAGAGAATATTATACAATGAAAAGTCTACGTTATAATCTAGTCATGTACTCTGAACAGTCCAAATACACCAGTTTATAATTTTATTAAAATTCACCAAATTCCCGTCCTTCCAGCTAAAACTTTGCAAATTTGGTCCAATTTCAGAAATTGTGAGAGTTATACCAGAAAAGGCGTTTGGATTTGCTTTAAGCACGATCTGTTTCACACACTATATGTTTTACTGCCCACTTCGCTGTAAAAGGTATCCATCTTACAGCGTTTACTCCCTATATTAGCAATTGTTATTAGAGGCAGCTGTCTCTCTCCTTCTCTATATACTCTTAGACTCTTTCTGTTACGACCAGGTTTCGAGTTGCTTAAGAGGAATTCATTTCAATACTCACCCGGCCCTTTAAAAATGCTTAGAAAACTTTTTCTTTTTATCTTACTTTTTTTTACATTTTTTTATTTAAGTTATATAAATCCCCCAAAGTCCAGAAAATGATAAGATTAAATATTTATTCGAAATACTTATTAATTTTTAAAGGTTTTCAGGGATTACAGAGATCTCCAAACCGGACACCACTTTCGGTGCAAACAAGGCAGCAACATGTAGCAAATAAACAATAAAAACAAATAAAACGTCCCTTAAATACACATGGTAATCCTAGCTTTAATAAAACCGACTATACATCCTTTGACACCTCTGTGCAAAACTAAATTAACTTTAATAGATTTTTAGGCCTACGCTGATACCAGGATTGCAGTGACTTGAGGCCTCAATTGAAGAGCTTGGCTTCAAGGGGAATCAATACCCCCCACTCCCACCCAGAAGCCTCTTCTTACCTACTTCACCGGTGTGGGTCAGATCCACTTTTTGATGCCTGGAACCCCCTCCCCCCAAAGAGGAAGAATGCCAACAATGACCAAGCTATTTTTAGCACTGCCCTCAATCGTTCATCCATGTGCGAGAGTGCTTCCGCCAAAAAATGTGGTCTTTGCATGTGGCAGAGGTGTTATATAAATAAAGGAACAATATCGTCTTTTATCTTTTTTCTTTTTTTATGCAATTCAGTTAAAAAGAAATAACTACTTGTAACTATTAAACTTCGTGAAATGAACTGCTTACGTCTGATACACTGTATAACTTACAAGAAGTTGCTCATAGTAAAATTAAAATCTTGGATTCAAGGTGAATCAATTCATCGTTGGTAAATTCATGTGATAAATTCATTTCTTGGTAAATCTATCACCGGTAAATTTATCACATGGTAAATTTATAGCGAATAAATTAATCGTATCAGATTAATTGCTTTTACGATATAGAGCTTCCCCTAACCCTAACTCATTTTCTCTTTTTGTTAAATTCTCAAAACCAATTATTAAACTTAGCTACGAATAATTTACCGGCAATAAATTTACCATACGATGAATTTACCGCGATGAATTTACCGGATGCGAAAATCGTTCATATTTCTCACATTTTCTAAAGCATAATTTTCGGTCTTTTTTCAGATGAACGCAGTTTACAGTTTACCATTTATTACACGTAAGTATTTCTACATATAGTTTCAATCATGAAGCCAGTGCAATAATTCTAGAAAAACATTTTTGAAATATCAATTATTTGAACGTTTTAAACGGAATTTTTAAAAGATTTAATCTGAGATCATAAGTCTCAATAAAGAACAGTTTTAACAGACGAAATCAAAATGTTCCTAAGACGATCCATACCGTGGTTTTTGGTTGTCAGTCATTAAGACTGAGAGGAAATGGGCACCAGTTTGTGCACGGATTAAAAGCTTTTGTCTCTCTGACAAGTGAAAAGCATTGGACGCCCCTTTCCATAAATCAGAGTTGGATTGGCTGTTATCTCGATCTGGTTATTAATATCTAAATGTATCTCGTTCTATCATCCATTTTATATTGTGCATAATCATAAACTGATATTTGTTTATTTGATTGCATCTCTAAAATATATACAGAATTTTATTGAGTTTTTATATCCAGTATTACGAATATATATATCGCCTACAAATAAGTACTCGTCTAATAAGTTCATTTTCTCCTAAAGAAATGGATTTGTGCCGTTTTTAAAGGCATAAGTGGAAAGTGAAACGCAAACTGTCACGTTCAGGATTTGAACTCGAGACATCGATAGCATTACCTCCCTCGATAACTGTTGCGTCATGAACGTCTGGTATGCAAATAGAACAGAAGGTATTTGTGTTTTTTAAGCAGTTGTTACATATTGATTCATTTGAGGTGTCATAAAAATGAAATTTTCTGTTTGTAACTTGAATCTTCGGGCATTGTCCAATTGTGCAACCGCTCAATTTGCCCCGGTCAGAACTATGAACACACGAGTAAAAACCAAATCCAAATTAATATTATTCAATTAAGAGACGAACTTCGCAAAAATTCTTTTCTCGTTCACATTTAGCGTCATATTGTCGGTTAACTGAAACAGTGGTGATGATGCTTTGCTGCTATACTCATGCTTGACCTCTAATTGATTGATTGATTCTAACAGTACCTACAGGTTAGTTTATGTCTAGTGGTTAGTGAATATCGAAATTTATTCGTTTATATTTACATTTTTGTGTAATTTCTTAAACGTTATTCCACCCGATTTTATGATATCAAGTATTCCAACCAAATACACCGTCTTCAAACAGATCTATTTGAACCATAAATGGGACCTTAATATGTACTTCCATTCAGAGTCAGAATGGATCTGGTAGTATTATCAAGGAAGGGGTATTCTACTCTTCACAGAGCTACAGAAATAGGTCTTCACCACAAGATGCAGTTTAGAGTCCTTGAGGGGAAGGGTTACCCATCTTTAGTGGATACAGAGTAACCTGATCCCAGAGTCATCTTCTGATAAAGACTTTATTCACCGCATTGCCGTTCTTTTCTTTGCGGCAGCATGTGTATGTAATATTATTTATGTATTTGATCTTTTCAAATAAATAACTTTGTTTATTATTTCCAGGTTGTTCCGGTAAAGCGGCCAATATGATATTCGTATTGGATTCTTCAAGCAGCGTCTGGATAGTCGATTACGAAAAACAACTAGATTTTGTCGAGAAAATTGTTGAAGAGTTTGATATTGGACCAGAAGACTCCCAGGTTCACGTGGGTGCCATTACCTTCAGCAACCATGCCCACCTAGAATTCTCCCTAGACAAATATACCGACAAAGACCAACTGATGAAGGCTATTTCCAGCATTTCCTATCATCAGGGAGAGACCAACACCGCCGAAGCTCTTGACATACTGAGAATGGAGGTTAGTTCTCATAAGAAAAACACTAGTGCACCCTTTATTGCTGTGGTGGTCACAGACGGCATGTCAAGCGACACTGTGGCAACTAAAAAAGAGGCTGAAAAACTACATAAACTAGGGATCACCGTGTACGCCATTGGAGTCGGATATTATTATCATTTGTCAGAGCTGAATACGATTGCAAGTCGCCCGGAAAATGTTTATACAGTTTCCAGTTATTCATCATTGGAAAGCATCGTCAAGAAATTTAATATAAAGACATGCAAAGGTAAATAGATATTTCTTGTGATATTTTTGTTGGTTAAATCAATTTTTCTCTGCTTTTTCTTAACTTTTGCCTAATATTGCGTTTCTCAGTTAGAGTTCCAGGTGTAATGGATTGAATTTCTAATTGACAAACAGGTGTTTGAGGTTAAAATGTGTGACCCCATATGCAAAGTTTTTTATCATGCTTTGGGTGATTTGTTTAACTGCATATAAGATTCTTGTGGATTATTTAATGCTAAAATCTTATTAATTTGTAAATCTTTTATCATAATCATAGTCATTTATATTTTCAACATTCCATTGCATTCCTGTTTTTTTAAATAATATTTTTTATTTGTCTATGATTATGTGTTTGCGCACAGTTTATGATATCAAGTATTCCTGTATTATACAAATAATTTGCGCAATTGTACGGTTAGAAGTATTCTTATATAATACTAATATTGTATGCACAATAATATAATTTAAAGAAACTATTTCTATTTAATGATACTTATACTTGATAATATTTATATTTGATAAGTCCAGCTGTCTCAGCACGTAACCGGCGCTCTCTAGAAGTCAGCGCCCTGGACAATTACTCATGTCGCTGATACCTTGGGCCGATCTTAATTTTATGTTAACCGAATCGAAACGCTGGTGTTTTCAGTGGTACTGAACGGTGCTGATGTACCCTGTCGTGTGCTCTACACACCTAAACAAAACATATACGATAAATACGTTTGTATTCTTTGTGTGAGACGCATTGTTTTCTAAACACGAAATAGGAAGCCATTTACAACGGTTGGATTAGTATGATACGAATAGACCAGGAATATGAAGCACTCGGTGAGAATCGAACTCAAAAACAACGGTCTGCTAACAATTATACAACGCAAGATGTCCATCAATTTAACATAGCTTAGATCTTGCACAAGGCTGCAAAACTGGAATCCTTAGTGACGATAGAACTCATTACTCATAATTGGTTTACATGAAAACAGTAGTATGTATTTACCCAGCACCATTGTTATGGGCAAGATGAGACACAAGGTCATTTTTAAACGGAATATAGCTGGTTTGAATTCAATTTTTTCCTTTTTTGTCACCAGAAAGCTTAGGAAACCGGCTTGCCTAACAATTTTCCTGTAGTTAGAAGATAAAGAAGAGATAGTTTAATTGAGGGCTTATTCTTCATTATTTTCTCTCATACAGGCTGTTCATTGCTGTGGTATAAGTAATGACTCAAGAGTTAAGATAAAAAAGCAACTAGAATCAAAATATGGAAAGAAATAATAATAATAATAATAATAATAATAATAATAATAATAATAATAATAATAATAATAATGTCGAAACTATTGGTATGACATTAAATTGAATTCTGTGGTGAGGCTACAGCTCTGGAAAGAGTGAAGACACCCCTTCTGACACGGTATGGTCGTATCTGTTAGGTTCCCATCAAAGGTTCAAAAAGTTATATTTCAAAATATTAGTATTCGATAGGAATACTTAAAATCATATAACTGTCAGCAAACAAATGATTCTTAGTAAATTGGAATTGAAACCATATAAGTGACTGTAAAAGACTGATTTCGGCTTTAAAGAGCACAATAAGGGTTGACATGCTATAAAACGAACGAACGAACCAAACAACAATCTTTATTAAGACAGAATTCAATGTTTTACAATACTATATTAACTAACAGTTATTTATATATATATATATATATGTGTATGTGTGTGTGTGTGTGTCAATGCACTTATTTGTACCGTAAAGAGTAAAATGCCCATTTTGATTCTTTTCAGATATTCCAATAAAAACAACGCCAAAGCCCACGACACCTGCTCCTTTCACCACCACAACAACACCAGCACCCACTACGACGACCACCACACCAGCACCCACTACCACGACCACCACACCAGCACCTACCACGACCACCACCACCCCAGCACCTACCACGACCACCACCACAACTCCTGCTCCCACTACCACCACAACAACTCCTGCTCCCACTACTACTACAACAACACCAGCTCCTACAACCACAACTACAACACCAGTTCCCACAACCACTACTACAACACCAGTTCCCACAACCACTACTACAACACCAGCTCCCACAACCACCACTACAACTTTGCCTCCAACTACACCCACCACTACACCTGTTCCAACCACGACAACCACGGAGGCACCAACAACCACTACCCCAGAACCTCTTCAGAGAGATGATACAAGTATGTATCCCATTGTTTTGTTTTTATTCTCTTAAACACCATAGTTCGTTGATAATGTAGGGGCATATATCCCTTTACGTATTGCAATACTTTTCATTTGACTAGAAAATATTCTCAAGAAAAAATACAAAATCAAAGAAGATAGTCAATTCTTTCAATGTATTGGAATTTTAATACTTGAAACAGATATTAACAGAGATATATCGATAGATATGTTCCGCTAAGCACTGGGTACTTATAATTCAGGAAAAGTCAAACATCTCCTTTAATGGAACTTACTACTTTCGTGACTGCGTATAAATATTAAAATCTATTAATTTCTATCTCTTCTCTTACATTATTTTTGCGGACAGTTTTTCAATTGTCTCTTACTTTTCTTCTCCAGGTACTGTGTCCTTTGGTTATGATCTTGTTTCTATGGGAGCCTACAGGGCGCATATGATCCAAGAATTTATCAACAACCTGCTTCCATACACTGATTACGGCCATTTTGGTGTTGTCTCCTACGCCTATTGCCCAGAGAACTTCAATGTTCCTGTCACCTCTCTGATGGACAAGAAACCTTCTGACGCCGCCCATAGCGTAACCAGTGACAACAAACTCCCCTCTTTGGCGGATGTCGTCCGTCAGATGAGGAACGATTTCGGCAGCCGTGCCGTTAAAAACACGGACAAAGGTCACGTGGGAAGTCAGGTGGCTGTCTTGTTTGTTGATCCTTCTGTTACCGTCATTACTCCAGACCTGCTGAAGGAAACAAACAAGCTGAAACAAGAAGGTTCGAAAGTTTTCTTGATTAGTGTCGGAGAGAACGTATGGAACCAACCGAAATACTTGCAGTCTTTGAGTAGCCAGCCCTCCAAGAACTACATCTTCAACTATCCAACATACGACCAGCTGCTGTCCGGTATCAAAAGCAACCCATTCCAATTCAGAACCATGTGCAATAAATCTGCTCCCACAAATCAGTGAACGATCCTTTTTAATGATCTGATTAAATGTTAATAACAACATTCCTTGTTTGGAAGTTCGTAAAATGTAAGGAATCTGTTGCGGGCAACAGTTCCTCAAAGTAAATAAATAAATGATGGTTCTAATCGTGATGCTGGTTGTCGCAATTGTACATATCGATCTTTTTGTGCTCTTGTTTTATTTATTGATTTGTATATTTTTAAATAAATATTGTTCTAAAATATAACTTTCGATGTACTTCAGTTATTTTTATTTTTTAATTTAATTTCTATTTTCGCTTGCTCTCGAAAATACTTCTGAGAACTAATTTGCATGTCGAGAACTTGGGTTTTGATCTCTAAAAACAAGAAAATAGCATATATGCTTGTGTATAAGTCGATCTTCTGTAATGGTAGGCACTTGATTGATTGTCACGAAATCATGAATTTATACAAATATTTTTTAAAACTAATGGTTAGTCTTACCACTTTTCACCATTATTCCCTGGTCTACTCAGATCTGAACTGTTAATACCTGTTAGGATCCCATCTTTAGGTCAATTAGATCTTTTTAAAAAAATATTCTGCTTCTATTTAACTGTGTGCAAATTTTTTTCAAATAACTACGCAACAAACGTACAGTTAACGCATAAAATAACCATATACGGGTTGACATGCTGTCAAAATCAATCTGTCATTCTTTCCATAATGTTTTATTTTCAGTATAGAAAATTATTTTTTATGGGTCGACATCATGAGGATTTTTTCTTTACCTATAAATACGTCTTCAAATTCTGAGTTATACAAGATAAATTTATTGTTACATTAATCAGTAAATTTATTCGGATGGGGAATCAGGTATATCAGAGAATCCATTATATCTTCAACGCGACATGCCAGTATAATTGTCGTTGACAACTCTTGGAAGACAAGGAATTGCTTATTTACTCGGACGCATAAGCCGAAATGCTGCTTACAGTACCTGCTATTTCTAAGTGGTCACTCAGCTAAGTACTGGTTGAATTCATCGCTTCTTAACTTTGCTGTTCCAGCGGGAACTGGTGCTTTCAGTGTGATTTGATTGTAAGTTAGAAATTGGGGATTATTTGACGGCTTATACATTCTAAGTAATATATGGGAGAACTTAGAAAGAGCAGGTACCGTATGTAGTATAAATACCAGACTAAATAAAGTTTTGTAATGGGAATAGCAGTAAGGCACAATCTCTGATTCATCGAATGACCTGCTATTTTATCTATATCAGGGAGAAATGGAGTTATGCCTTTCCCTTAGGTAATAGTATGAAATGATTGCAAACTGTTCCGGTAATAGTTTTAGCTCTTTTCTCCAATTCCACTCTCCATTGAAAAACACCAATTTCGTGAAGAATTTATTCTTCGACTCGTCTTACTTAACTAGTGAATAACATCAGTTAAAATCGCCATTACATCACTCGCCTCACTGTGGCGCAGTATTTCAAAGGCTAATCAATTATTTCAATTGTAAACACCTTCCTCATCGATTGCCTTAAACTTGGAGTTCTGTGACAGAATAAGTTAAGCTGAATACATACCCCGAAACACGTGCCTATCGGTGAAATAGTGGCTAGCAAATAATCTCGCAGACTATTAATACTATAGTGAGTTGGTCATCACAAATTATGCCACATTTCTGGCCTTGTATTAAACTGCATTAAACTTTGAAATCCACACTAAGGGGGATGCTGAAAAGTTCTCGATCAAACAAAAGAGAATTCTGCATATTCACCAGCTGTTCAAAGCACTTGGAACATCATTTCTCAAGTTTTTTTTAAGCCTTCTTAAAAGAAAAAATTGTCTTTCTTTTCTTGATCAGGCTGAGAACTTTTCAATAGCTTCTCGTTGGAATCTCTCGGGGAATCCATTAGATAGATAGATAGATAGATAGATAGATAGATAGATAAACATACATGGATGGATAAGGAAAATAAGAATATAAAAAGATTTTGATACTTTAAAACGATTGCCTAAAGATATTAAAATTTAATTTACGCAAATGCTTGATTATTGAAGCCCCTACCATTGTTGGAATGTGACACAAAATTGGTTTAATGTTAGGTGACCTGCAGGAAGTAATTCTTCTGAATGAGGTGCTAAAAATCGTTGGTATTCTTTTTTAGGACTCCTCAGGCGCGGGAAAATAAATCCAGCCCTGACCAATTTTTAAGTGAAGGAAAGTACTATCTGGGGGATACTCACTTGAACTGACTGGAATATATTCATATGCCTCCTGATGCCTGACTCAGCGACAAAACCATTAAATTCGAACTGTCTTTAAGTCAAATGTGGTGAAATAGACAATTGGAAAGGGAAAAAAATGTTCATACAACTCGAAATAAAAACGATCATACAGCTTCGAGAATAGAACTCTCAATAATATTTATATCTGCGCCATCATGATAGATATTCTCAAGACTTATCTTTCTCCAGTGATGGTACATTTGAAGTAATGATTATCGGCAAGGAAAATGGAATCGGTGAGACGAGTTCAAATTCTTACAGCCTATTTACGTTATCCTCGCACTAATGCCTTTTACAATGACATTGCTTTCCTTCTCAGACAATCATGGGTGAAATACTTATGATAAAATCGAGTAACTAAATTAGGAGAAGGAAAAATTTTAAACTGTACTTGTCAACGGGAAGCCACTCTAATATATCTTCTCAGATAAAGGAAGCTGCAACAGATATGACACAATATATATATATATATTCTTAAACTCGGATAAAAAGATATCAAGTCAATACGATCATTTTCCTACAAGATGCAATGATGTATAATAGTCGAGAGAAATTTTTGAACTGACACACTCTCCTGGCTATCGTTTCATTTCATCATGTTACAAAATTTAAAAAAGAAAGACTCAAACATAATCCCCGCGTGTACCAAATATTTCTTTTAATGCCCTTTTCAGTTGAGTCAATGCTGATAGAAAAGAATACTTCAAATTTTAGATTAGACTTTTATATGAGGCTAGGTAAGAAAAATAAGAGAAGCTAAACAGTATTCATAAAGAAACGTTCATTTATCATTTTTTAAAAAATCACTCAAATCCTCGACAAATTTTCAACCTTCTTTATGAGCTCTACCAAAATATATTTAATTTTTTTCATTAATGGGGATGTTCTCGAGGGGTAATATTTAATAAACTAGTCTCTCAGATCTATAAGTACTGAGTTTTATCCTCAGGAGGTATTCGCTAATAGTATCGTAGGGCCAAATTTAAGCTTTTTTTTTCTAAATATATTCACTCGAATTAAAATCTAAACCTCAAAATCTCAAGTTCATTGCCAGAATCATTGGGCTTTAACATTGGAGTAATGAGTATCATACATCTGAGAAGCCACACCACCCGTTTAAATCTTATGTAAAAGTAATTCTCTTGTGACTTTAACGGGTGTGGTTCCATAACGTTATCGTCAGACAAGCAAGAATTTCTTTGGAATTGATCACATTTGCAATTTCCTTGGAAATAAATCCCATAATACAAGAAAAAAGTATTCGAATTTTGTTTAAATTAGATTTTTTTATTTCTACACTTGATTCAGTTACATGTGCTTAACGCATCAACCACGAAACTATTTTGCTTATGTTGCTTGATGTAACATTCTACCCTCAACTTTTTGCACGATAGTTGATTAATAGTAAAAATATTCAATCAAAATTAAATATGTTGTTTAATTGATAAATAAAGTCACTCATCCTTGAAAATAGATTTGAGGCCATTAGAATAATGAAGCTTGTAAGAAATGAATTCTAAAAACAGGTTTGGGACAAGATAGAATAATGAAACAGGTCTCAAAATGAATTATCAGAATATACGAAAAGATAATGTCTCCAATCGCAGAAAACAAGCTTGAGACCCAATAGTATAATGAAACTGCCATGAAAATGAATTATGGGTTAACTGAAAGATGAATTCTCCATTCCTATGAAACAGGTTTGGGACAAGATAGAATAATGAAACCGGTATCAAAATGAATTATGAGTGTTTATTGAAAAATGAATCTCCATTTCTCTAAAAACAAACTTGAGACCAAATAGAAAATGAAAATGATATCAAAAGGAATTATGCGGGTGTATTAAAAGATAAAGTTTCCCATTTTATAAAGCAAGTTTGATACCAGATAAGATGATGAAACTGGTATCAAAAAGAAATAGGCTTGAATGAAGAATAAGTTTTATAATCCGATAAAACAAATTTGAAATCAAATAGAACAATCATATATTAGTCAAAAGTGTATTTCCCTTTAAAAGTACATTGATGAATGATTATGTTTTCCAGTGTTATGAAAAAGTTTTAGACTGAATAGAATAATGAAACTGATACCAAAGTAATTTTTCCCAGCAAAATTATAAGTTAATTTTTCAGTATCGTCACCTTTTTCATTCCGTCCCTGAAGAATTTCTCATTTAATTTTGATCCAGTTACGTACAGTAATTTCAATTTCTACATTAGAAGAATGTTGACCTTTTAAATCCTCTTTCAATATCAGAAACAAGCAGAAATCTCACTTCGTCAAATCGGAAAATGAGAAAGTGTAAAGTAACTGCACCGTCTGCTGATTTCAATGCAACATTGCATGAAATATGCAAGATCTCTCGAGATATTCCCATGAAATGCTCTGGAAAAACTTTTAATATAACCTGATAAAATGGAACTAGACTCGATAGTAAGAAATGAGTGTGGGGAGAATGTGTTACGCCAATCCTGTAAGTGGAGTAGATCAGCATTTGAAATCCTGGATATTTAAGTGGTAAAAAAAAACAACGTCTGGCAACGGTGAGAACGACCACATTCATTTTCCAACCCACCGACTTTTGATTATATTACTACAACTTTATATGGCACCCAAACAAACTTTTTTTTTTAAATGCGGGCAATGAGAAACGTTCATCCATCGTGACTATTTTAAAATCCAAGTTCCATATCAACACCATCTTTTCAATTATATTAAAGTAGTGCACTCCAACTCACACTTTAAGTACAGATATATAAAATGCTTAGTAAGCTAGTCTTGCAGAGCAACAACAGTTACAACTCAGTAGCCAATTTGTTTATCACTGGGTGGTCTAGAGTTGTGATATTGTACTAAAGTTAAATCAAGCTTTATAGATAACCAAACGGGTCTTCTTTGTGCGCCTTGAATGATGTATTTATAAACTAGTTCGGCTAACTGATTATTATTAATGAGTTTCATTGGATGCCCAATAATTCTGACCTTGCTCCATACTAAGGTAGGCTTATTAATTGACTATTCTCACTCGGTTCACCAGACCCCTTAGCTGGTGGGAAAAATGATAATGATCTGACATGATCTGAACATGGCTATGTAGACCGAACCTAAACAGAGAAACTGAATATCTATTAATAGCAACCGAAAATAAAATAAGAACTAATTATGTAAAAGTTGAAATAGATAAGATAGAATACTATAGGTAGTCTATGTGGAGGGAGAGATAAAATAGTCAATCAGTGAATAATACTGGCATAAAAGCAGTTACAACTGAATTAGGAAAGTGTTCCACTGAAAACTGTATAAGAGACTGGAATTCGACCCCTTAAAAACAAATGCGTACACAGAGCAAAATTTGTCCAAGAAAATAAAACATACAAAATTATCTGGGATTTTGAAATATAAATGAATCCCCCAATTCCAATCCGAAGACCTGATTTAGTTAACAAGAATAAAGAATTTGTCAACCAGTTGATTTTACTTTTGCATCAGATCATAGAGTGAAGCGAAAGCGAAAAACTGGATAAATAACTGGACTTTATCGGGGAGCTGAAAAAATTATGAAACACAGAGATGACAGTGATACCAGCCGTAGTTGGAGCTCTTGGAACAGTCCCGAAAAACCTGGAGAAGAGACTGGGTAAACTTGAGAGAGTGAACTGAGATCTTCTAGACCACAGCACTGCTAAGATCGACTCGAATACTTAGAAGAGTCTTGGGGCGCTGAGGAGACTTGATGTCACTCTGACTTCTGCGAAGGCTATCAGTTACTACTGGTATGAAAACATCACAAATAATAATAATAATAATAATTTTTTTCATAAAAATAGACTAGGTTCAAAATCTCGCCCTGTTAGTCGTGTGTAGTAGGATATGCTTTATCTTTTCACTGAAGTGAAAACAATTGAACAAAACTTTCCTAAATTACCAGATTCCATCAGCTATTTAAGTAGTCATAGTGACTGATAAGGTGATGCCATCTAAGCAAAGTGGAAGTGGGAGATATGGTGTTTTCGGAACTGCAATAAAAGAAATTAGGTTTTTCGATTCGCTCTCTTTGGTGGCTGGAGACATGGGTGAGATAATCGCAGCGTGGGCGGAGAGCGACTAAACCATTCAAATATTCGAGAAGAGCTGGTTCATATTAGAAGAAAGAATCCACTCCGCACATTGTGCCTGTTATCCATTTTCTCACACTTCCATGACTCCAGAAACTGAACAAAGGAAATAAAACAACATAGCATCCTCCATTAGAGGTGAGTTGCATTTTGGAGTGTCTTCTCCCAATTAGACGATCAGCTATCACAAAATACCAAATAAAATCTATAAGATATAATACTAAATACTAAACAAATTATGATATATCAAAATAAGTATCTTAATACCGTGAATCTAGATTAGTATTTAGTTTAATTCATCAGCAATAGGACATATTGGAAACACGTGTGGTGTGGAGGTTGTCATCGTCAGAAAATGGATTTGACAAGTTCGAATTCTAGATGTGGCTGTTTATGTTTCACTCCTTGTCCCTGCCCAACCCAGTTAATCCGAACATTAAAGATACAATTCGGAAATATTATTTCTTTTTATGTTGGATTTTCAAAAATTACATCCTGAAGAGTAATCTTCGGGGAATATATGGTATCCTCGTGCACCATTCTTTAGTTATCAACTCATCCCAAAATTATGGCTGCTCTTACACAACCCTTCGCCACTATAAACAAATCACCTTTGATATCTGTCAAGCAGCTCACGTCTTTAACTGAACTGCTTCTCATTCATACGTCGAGCTCAACAGGTGAGCTTTAAAAAAAAAAAGATATTGATACACGTCTGGTTCACACATATTTACATATATCAAAGGAAACCATTCACGAGTTTCTAATAACCGCAGGTATTTCCACATCCTGTTCCAGAGTTACAGCTGACGATCTTCTACGGCGTCTAAATGGCAATTGCAATGAGATTGTTTTCTTCTGATTTTCACCCTGAACCAATGGTAGGTATTGACCAAAACCACTACTGTACATGTAATTACATTCTAAGAGGGTTGCTTTAGTACGGTTGTGGTTGGTAGAAGACTTACAAATACGAATATACCATTAGCTGAGGTTTTACCTATTGAATGTCAATATCTCACATGTCTATATTTGCTGATTGCAGCAAACCTTTTGGCTCTGTAGAGATTCAGCAGAAATTATTCCTTTTCCGTTGACTACATCGTAACGAGTGCTGGAAATTAGTCCAAATAGATTCATGTTTGTATTTACTCAACCCCTCCAGCACAAGCAAGATGTAACATAAAATCAATAATTCAGCAGAAAGTTTTTCTTCTACTAGTCTAGTTGCTTTATCAAGACAAAAGATCCGAATTTGCCTTACTATTTACCCCATGGCCGAAAGGAGAACAGATGGAATCATACTTTTTGCAAGAGAATTGGTGCAAAGTGAAACACAAACCGTTTCGTTTAGGATTTGAACTCGGGTCGCCGATTCCATTTACTACAACGATAACTGTTACACTAAGCGCACCTCATTTTGGAAGAAGCTAGTTTTAATATTTTAAGGAACCAACGCCAATAACCGTTACGATATGGGTCCTGCTGGCGTTGGCTCCCAAAGCTTCTAAGGAGACAATCTTCTGGAGGTTGCAGGTTCAATCCTGACTGCAAGCAAGTAACAATACAGGAATACTTAACACTTGTACCCTATTATCGCTAACAAAATGGGAACAGGCGACCCCTGTGGGTTCAATAAAGGACGTAGTTCGAAGTTCCGTGTAGGTTCCCAAGTTCGACAAACACCTGAAGAAGGCCGGAGGACATATCAACTGAAACGTTGTGGAAATGACAATAAAGACGAAAGAAATAGTTCAAAAACCCTTAATGATAAAAAAAACAAATGTTGCTTCATGCATACCTTACAGCTTTGTCATAGCCAAGACTCCTTTGATGGAGAGTCTTTCTAACGGGGATTCTATGCAGTGTACATATTTTTGGCCCAACCGATTGGGTTGGAGTTGTTTAGTATCACTCAGTGCTTTCTAATGCTTTTTTAATACTGTAGAAAGTCAAAGGATGGCCAAGTATAAATAAATCAATTGATACCAAAATGGCCAACGATTTTTTTTCTATCATTGATAGTTCGTTCTTATATTTGGCCAGTGCATCAGACTGATTATTTCACAGCGATAAATAGACCTAAGGTTAATTTCTGAACCAGGCGTGATTTATTGTACTTAAGTTGGGTTGGTTTTACGGCATGTTAATCCTTGTTAGGTTATTTAATACCGAAGCCAATGTTCTACTCTAGTACTAATAATTTCGAATAATCATTTATAAACAGTCATAGATTTAAGAAATAATCATTAATATAAATAGCTCTATGGTTTCAAATGAGCGATTGATTTTAACGGCATGTCAATTTGTCTAAGATTCTTTATGCCAAGAGGTTAGAGAATCATATACATGGTACTTTTATGTTTTCATTTTTTTGTGTATTTGTTTTTCAAAAGGTTTTACACACACACACACATACACACACACACATACACACACATACACACACACACACACACATATATATATATATATATATATATATATATATCAGGTATTTCTATCTAAAACAAATGATTTGCACATAGTCGTATGATATCAAATATTCCTATCAAATTCTACTATTGTTATAAGACTTAATAATCCCTTGTTCACACAGAATTATATGATTTCAAGTAATCGGATCTAATATTAATAATTACCGAAAAGATCTATTTGCGACTGTAACAGGTAATATTACTTCAGTTCGGTGTAGATATCGGAGATTTCCGGAACTGGAGCCTCACCGCTAGATGTTGTTTAGCGTCATGCTGGGACACATCTTTGGGTGGGTAGTCGGTGCTTTATAGGACCTGTCGATTCGGCAAATGGATAAGTGGAGACTATGGTATTTGTCTACAGTAAAACAACAAGAACATGATAACTCACTCAACATATTTGCGCTACATTGCTACGTGACAACAGGAATAAAAAAAAGCCATCAATACTCTGCAAATCGACGCCAGTAACTGGATAACGCCAAAGCTGTACTTAACGAGCTAATATTTCGACTAGTAATTTCTGTCTTCTTAGTCACCAAGAAGAAATGTTTAACAGATTTCGAAAGCCACCAAAAATCTTCTAGACCAGTTTGTCACTTAATGAAACACGAGAAATGTTCATAAAACTATTTGTCTTTTCGAATGCAAATGCCTGCAATGAGCTGCATTATGAAGTACTTTAAGTCAGGCAGGAGGGGGGTTCTCGAGGTGATATGGTTATTAGTTTAATTTTCATTGGACGCCTCAACCTGTATTCAAACTAAACTAAGCCTGGTAAATAACAACTGAGTACATCACGTATTGCAATAGTTAGGAAGCTAAATAAGCGGAACGTTTGTTGTTAGTTCAATTCTCTAGGTTGATTATACTTCTGGTTTTGTGTCATTACGAAACTATGTTTAGTAAATAACTAGTGGCCACCTCATGTTATATAATGGTTTCGTATCAGTCAGGTAAACAATTATTAATGGATTAGATTTTCACTGAGTGTCCCACACTTCTGGCGCTCTGCAAAATTAAGTAGATAACAATTCTTTACATCCAGGTTCTTCTTATACAGTCTTCAACAAATAATTATACAAATACATTTTTTACTTCTTAACTCTTGTACTGCGGAATAATTTATATATATTTTATTGACATATCCATAGCGTTAAAGGGCAAGGGAAAATATTTTGGAAATTTTTTGAAATTAAATATATTTTCGAATATTTCTTTTGGATTTCCCCAAATATATTACGCCTCCAGAACCCTGATACTCCACTTTGCAGTTATTAGATCTGAGGATACTCATAGTATAGAACTCAGTATGCTTACTAATGAAAACACAGAACTAAGAAAAGGAATATTGTATCAAGCCAGGAAAAAGAATATTATATCGAGCCAAGAAAAGGAATATGATATCAAGCCAAGAAAAGGAAAGTTATATCAAGCAAAGAAAAAGAATATTATATTAAGCCAAGAAAAGGAATAATGTATCAAGCGAAGAAAAGGAGTATGATATCAAGCCAAGAAAGGGAATATCAAGCTAAGAAAAAGAATATTGATATCAAGCCACGAGAAAGATATTGTATCAAGCCAAGGAAAGAAATATCATATCAAGCTAAGAAAAGGAATATCAAGCCAAGAAAAGAAATATGGTATCCAGCCAAGAAAATGAATATGGTATCCAGCCA
The DNA here is from genome assembly GCA_963585895.1 of Sepioteuthis lessoniana. NCBI lineage: Eukaryota > Metazoa > Mollusca > Cephalopoda > Myopsida > Loliginidae > Sepioteuthis > Sepioteuthis lessoniana. Next base: position 42,016,469 of record OY757932.1, read on the forward strand.
AGAAAAGGAAATTCAAGTCAAGAAAAAGTATATTATATCAGCCAAGAAAAGTAATTTTATATCAAGCCAAGAAAAAGAATGTTATATCAAATCAAGAAAAGGAATATCATATCAAGCCAATAAAGGAATATCAAGCCAAGAAAAGAAATATCGTATCTTGCCAAGAAAAAAAATATTATATCAAGCCAAGAAAAGAAATATCAAGCCAAGAAAAAGAATATTATATCAAGTCAATAAAAAAGAATGTTATATCTAATCGAGAAACGGAATATTATATCGAGTCAAGAAGAAGAATATTACACCAAGCAAAGAAAAGGAATATTATATCAAGTCAACAAAAAGAATATTACATCAAACCAAGAAAAAATATGATACTAATCCAAGAAAAAGAATATTATATCAAGCAATGAAAAGGAATATAATATCAAGCACTGAGAAAAATATTATATCAAGCCAAGAAAAGCAATATCAAGCCAAAAAAAGGAAAATTGCATCCAGACAAGAAAAGGAATATTGTATCAAGCCTAGAAAAAGAATATTGTATCCAGCCAAGAAAAGGAAATTCAAGCCAGGAAAAAGTATATTATATTCAGCCAAGAAAAGTAATTTTATATCAAGCCAAGAAAAAGAATGTTATACCAAGCCAAGAACCAAGAAAAAGAATATCATATCAAGCCAAGAAAAGGAATATTATATTAAGCAAAGAAAAGGAATATGATATCAAGCCAGGAAAAGGAATACCAAGCCAAGAAAAATCATATTATATCAAGTCAAGAAAAAGAATATTATATCAGGTCAAAAAAAGAATATTACATCAAGCAAATAAAAGGAATTTTATATTAAACCAAGAAAAGGAATATTATATCAAGCTACGAAAAATAATATTATACCAAGCCAAGAAAAGGAATACTTAGCCAAGAAAAGGAATATCGTTTCAAGCCACGAAATAGAATATTATAACAAGCCAAGAAAAGCAATATCAAGCCAAGAAGAGGAATACCAAGCCAAGAAAAGGAATATCAAGCCAAGAAAAGGAATATTATATCAAGTCATGAAAAAGAATATTACATCAAGCAAAGAAAAGGAATATGATATCAAGCCAAGTAAAAGAATATTATATCAAGCCAAGAAAAGAAATATTATATCAAATCAAGGAAAAGAATATTACATCAATTAAAGAAAAGGAATATGAGATCAAGCAAAGAAAAGGAATATCATATCATGCCAAGAAAAGGAATATTATATCAAGCCAAGAAATGGAATATTACATCAAGTCAAGAAAAAGAATATTATATTTGGCCAAGAAAAAGAATATTGTATCAAGTCAACCTTTTTGTTTAAAAACCATTGAAACCCACCTGGCATAAATAGGGTTTGTTACTTTTCTTAAAACAATAGTTTCTTTGTAATCAGTCAAAAACGATTTAACTCAGATGGGTTCGCTGGACATACAGCATTTTTCCTCATATTCTGTTAACGGGCGAGGAATCAAACTTTAAGTTCAGTATTTGTAAAATACCTATAATTTCCGGTGAGCTGTATCTTTTGACAGAAACTTTAGTTTAGATTCTGGTGCTGCAACCAGTTATTCTATATTTCTCTCTCACTTACTTAACCTGTTTAATTATTGCTACAAAATAAATAACGTCATCTTTTTTGCTGTTTTTAAGTTACATATCATTTATTTTATTTGTTAAATTACATATAATTTATTTTTCTTTGACATATTAGTTGTTTATTAATTCGCCAAATTTAAAATAGAAATAGAAAATTGTAATTTGATCATCAGAGGTTATAAATCGGTCACCATCTCAGTGTCTAACTATGCATTATACTGGGTGTTTCAAAAATTTGATATCATCTGAGATGTATAAGATCTTTAAGAAAAATTGATATCATTTTGTAATCTAATAACATAACTAATTCTCGTTCAAATTATCTCAAATTTTAATAGACAGCGCAAAAACATCTGTTTAAACTTATTTCTTTTCAAGTGAACAGCATTTCTGTACCTGAAAAAAGAATTTAACATAAGTAACAGGGCAGATTCTGGCCTGCTAGAAATACTATTCAGCGTGGATTTTTGATGATTGGGACAGTACGCTGACAAATCGAGAAGGAATGTTTTTGTTCATTTATTTATTATTCGTAATAATGGAAGATAGGAAAAGCGGTGTGTTTTTCTAGAAAGCCAGAGATGTTTTATTTCTATAAAGTAAGGAGCAATACGCAGAGCGGATTTTAAAAGAATAAAATCAGTACATTTTTTTAAAGAGTGATGTAATATATTGTCACTATGTCAAAGAAGGCGAGAAATATTGTTTATTTTTTTGCTTGCAGAAAAATTACAAAAACATTGAAATTGATTTTTCGAAAGAAAGAAAGAAAGAAAGAAAGAAAGAAAGAAAACTAAAGTTGGAGAAATCACTGGCCAAAGCAATAAGCTGAAGAGGAAGTGAGGTCACCGAGGAATCAGCCGAATGCAAGCCGCTGGCCTTGGAAAAATCAAATTTTAAGAAATGAATAATTTTAATCTAATTTTGGATGTATGTAAATTTTGATGACATACGAATCACGTGAGGAGAAAAGGGCCTCTCCCTGCAGAGAAATGGATGGAAAAAGGCGTGATGAGAGAGAAGGAGGCGAAACCCTATTGAAGCAGTCGGACCAGAAGTTGTATGGAGGCGAACAACCTGCCCTCCTCTAGAAGCAGGCACAGTGATTCACTGTTGGAATAGCAGAGAGCAACAGTAAATGAAATTAATTTGATGAAGATTGATTAAGGGCCGTTGATGAAATACGCTCACTTGGAAACAGAATAAACAATTATATAAAACAGATTTTTGCCAAGAGTTGGCAGTGCGGCGAGAGACCTTTGGGGAGTTGACTTGAAGCAGGAAGGGCTCCTGTAGAACGAGCCTTGCACCAGACTCGGAGATAACCAGATCCTTTCACATCTCAGTTGTTTCAACAAGATGTAGATTAACGTAACGCATTGAGAATATTTAGTAAGTCTGAGTGAAAAAGACTTATTACGGGGCCGATAAGAACGTCGACCCCAGAAATTATCTTAGTGTGTTGGGTGAGTAAATTAACAGCCGGAAGACAATGTAGTGAACAAAAGCAAAATAACGGTATATTAGAAAATAACAATTTATTATGACGTAGGTTACATTTTGATGGTCGTATTGGTGATGGAAATAGTAGAGACTGCTGGTGGAATAGTCGTTGATTGTCGAGACAGTGAGAAGTTGATGGTCGAGACAGTGAGATGCTGATAGTCGAGGTCCAAGTAGATGGTACGATCTGCGAGTTGGTCGTAGGCGTTGAAGGTAGTTTATCGCGAGGATCGAACGAGTGAACTAAGACTGCCGTATCTAAGCTCTACGGAACCGAGGAACGAACGAACGAATGGCGTGACTAAGACTACGTGTTTTAGCGTTGCACCAACAAGAACCGACCGAAATGTTTAAGACCGGATGGCCTTATTATCCTCTTCGTGATGCCTCCCGGGCGTCTGCTTCGACAAGTTCATAAGAACTGTCAGAGATGCTCTAACACTATGTTTGGAGACCTCTAAAGGTTCTTAAAAAGACCATCTCGCAAATATATGTAGATGTCAAGCGGATTCGATGATGTAGGATCATACCGAGGGGCATCGCTTATGAGTCACCAGGTTCTAAGGAAGAGTAAAGAACGAACGCAAAGTTTTTTCGACATGAAGAGAGAGAGAGAAACAATTTCTTTGTATGCTGACTTTTCCATCTGACCCCACCACGTACGACACATTTCGTAGACCCCAACTGATCTCGCTTTGGCGAGCTCCGAAAATTGACTACCTTCCTCTAGACTCGAATCTCAACTAACTTTTTTTTTTCTAATTCCCCAAATCCTCAGCGCTTCCGGGCATGCCGTCATTCACGTCCCCGGTCGCATTTCCTATCTGGGGTTTTTATTGTGACATCTCTGATTGTCACATCCACCCCGCGCGTTCGTGAACACCTGCGCTCACTGTGTGCACCTAACTAACTCATGCACCAAGCGAAAGGTTCTCAGCTAAACTAAACCGAAAGGCAAGATATATAAAACGAAATCCCTCTGCAATTATATTACAATCAGGTTCATGATTCCTTTCCGTATGAACGGTCTCTCGCTTGTCAATTTAAAACTCACCAACACCAACGAAAAGAATCTGTCATCTTTTTATTTATCCGTAAATAGCCAGTTAAAATGCAATTATTGACTTAAAAGTGAAAGAGACTTTTAAGAGAAAAAGAGAGTGGCAGACAGGTCTTTCTCGTGGCTCACTTCTGATACGAACTAGCGACTCTTCGATCAAAGTTTTCTGTCGACTTCGACGGTTAAATACTCTTTTGTAATATCAAGATGTCATCATGTATATATAATCCGAAAAGGTAATTAGAAGGTCATTAATCATTATTATTCCCTCTTCTTGTCTTTCGTTTGCATTTGCGTAAACATCAAAAAATCCTTTTTGAAGTTGTCATTTTGTTTTTTCTTAGTTCGCACATCCTATTTCTAAGTTGACACTGTGCAGTATTTTTTTCTTAAGATCCTAATGTTATTATTCTAAACATTTGATTCGGAGTAGGGGATCCTTACTATTAAAAATCATTTGCTCCAATTTAACCAGCTTGTCTTGCATGAATTCAAAGAACATGCTTTGACGAATAGCCGCTAAACTGTCAGAGACTTTAGCCATTTATTCTACCTGCATGTGGGTCAACTGGTGATTTATTTGATTCGTTCAGCTGAACGGGTCGTTCTGTTATTTATTTCTTCATCTAAAACAATCTTTAACCTAACAATACTGGCCCAGTCGGCTTGGGCTGCAGATTACACCGACTGCTTCTCTGCAGAGGTGTAAGTCTCCCCCAATGTGTGTCCTGAATATGATACAAAACAATCTGATGGTGAGGCTTTAGTAGTGCAGGATCTTTAAGGGATACGGAGCACCCCTTTACTGCAATCACTCCTAGGTTCACTCGGTCCGGGAATAGTAACACCTGATAGGGTCCCATCTATGGGTCAAATAGAACTAAACTGTGTACTTATACTAAATTGAATTGCTTGAAATAGAGCTGTTTTTACATTTATATATAAATAAATAAAAAACTGTACTTATGCTGAACTGGAGCTTTTGAAATAGAACTGTTTTTAACATTTAAACTGTATACTTATGCTAAACTGAATTGTGTGAAATAGAACAGTTTTGCCATTTAACTGTGTGTAAACAAAACTGTACTTATTCTAAACTGAATTGTGTGAAATAGAACTGTTTATATGTATGAAAATGGATTTGGCATTAAATAACCAACACTGGTTGATATGCCATAAAACCAAACCAAACTAAACCGAACAGTACCACCACTCTGAAATTATGTAACACAATGCCAGAAGTATGGGACACCAAGCAAAAATCGTATTCGCAAACAATGGTTTGCTAACCGAATTCGCCATTTCCATATAACACGCGAGTTAACAATCACTTTAAAAGTAATTATTTTAAAAAAAAGAAAAGAAAGTTTTCCAAGAAAATGAAGACATTTTAAAACACAATAAACCTAAATACGGAAGAAGAAATATCTCCGATGAAATCGTAAAAAGACATAAAATCAGACCACAGTTTACATTGAAATTGCATTGTTTAATCATCATAAGGTGCAATAAAATCGTACAAAAAGACAGTGTCAAATTATACATTTCACGTCAGTCGTAAACAGAACCGCCACTATATGACTATTTTACTTTCTGTTGGGACGTGAGGAGCAGTCGTACAATGAGGTTTTGAGTGGTTCTAGGTTTGTTTTGTTTTTGGCTTTTTCGTTTTGTTTTGTTTGTTTTTTTTTTTGGTGGGGTAGGGTTTTTTTTTTTCTTATTTCTGTGTAGAGTCGAGTGTATCTTTGCAGAGACGGTTTTAAGATCGGAAGGTATTCCTTCCAAAGAGGAGTATGCTTCACAGTTCTGAGTGTTATTAATTTATTTCTAGTTTATGAATATACAATTTAGCTGTGCCTTAGAGTTTTTTGGTTTGGTGTAGGCCCATAGTTTTCCCTCCTCTTTTTGGAATCTACAGTTTCAGCATGAAAGACTGTTCTCGAGGAAAACGTCTGCTAGATATTCGCCATTTCTATTTTGCAAGTTGTCTAAGTAGAATTCATTATTTTCATCTTAGCTTATTTGAGTATTCACGTCACCATTGAGGATTAGCTCGTTGTGTTTGGGAATGCGTCGAGCAAAGGAAGATAGTTTGAAGCAGAAGGTAGTGATATCTGTTTCATCACTGACACTGGTGCGACCGTAGCAAAAGACGATTTTTGTGCCGAGGTTGCCATTACACAGAATTCTCGGTTGGGTTCTCTTGATGCTATTTAAAGGCACGAGGACTGAGAAGCATTCTGATACCTCCTATGGAACCATTGACTAAGTTTTTCCACGCAGATGACGAGACAAAGGTCCAACCATTACCAGTATCATGGTATTTTGATTCTAATTGACAATGGTAATATCTATGTTCTTGCACGCATACAATGTCTATATTATTCTCGATTGCAGACACTGTGGTTGATTTATTGTCTTTAAAGTTCTGACGTAAAAGTTGCCACTTTAACAATGTTTTTGCACCCAAACAATTTGGGTTTGGGCTCTTTATCAGATTTTTCGAACACGGGGGCCAGGGCTCCAACCTCAACAGAACGTGGTCCTTGTTTACCCACGATGTCATTTGGACGTACAGTTTGGATTAAAGACATCGGATTCTTTCTTTTTCTCCTCGATAGACACCACTCTTAGGGATGAATTGCAATAGTTACCAGTTTCTTTACCGTAGTTTACTATTTTATCCTGACCGCTGGCCTATGTGGTTCTTCCGCCTAGTATTTGTTACAGAGCGCCGTTGACCCAACTTTGGATTTATTCGCTTTACTTTATATCCCACATGCTACATCCCATAGTTTCCTTTGCTACACTCTTGTGTTGCTCATAGAATATATTCCTTCTTCAGAGACTTTTATCTAGTGACAAACCTGGGCAGGATACCAGAGTGTGTATGGAAGCAAAGAAAAAAGACAGTAACAAAGTTTTCATATTTATCATTCCGAGAACTTCTTTTAAACATCTGAAAAGTATCAAACTTCTTTCTTACAGTTACTACATACTGATTGCTTATGTCTCTATTAATAAATGGGAACCATATCGTGAAGGTCTATCTGTTTGTTTCTGATTTCTGTGTAGATTACGGCGAATATTTATGGAGACGATTGTGTGATCAGAAAATACTCCTTCAAAAGAGAAGTATGTCTCGCTGTTCCAAGCGTGGTTTGTCTACTTTTTGTTTATAAATATATAATCTAGCTGAATTTGAATTATTCGGGTAGGTGCAAGTTCATAATTTTCACTTCTTTTTCTGAAATTTAGTGTTTAGACATACAAACCCGCTCTCGAGAGAAATCTCAGCTAGATATTCGCCATTTCTGTTTAGTAAGTTGTTTAAGTAGAATTATTATTTTCACTTTTCCCTACATGAGCATTTATGTCTCTATCGATGATCAGAACGTTGAGTTTGGAAATGTGTCGGACAAGGAAAGATAGTTCACTCTAGAAGGTGGTTTTGTCCGTTTCATCACTGATATTAATGGAACTGTAGCAAGACACGATTTTTGAACAGGGGTCACCATTAAATGTGGCTCTCATCATTTTTCGCTTGGATTTTCTCTCTGTCATTTTGCAATTTTTGAAATACGAAGACTGAGAAGCATCCCAACACCTACAATGACAGCATTGACTGCGAGTTTTTTGGGGGGAAGGAGTTCATGCAGATGCTGACTCAAATACTTATCTATTACCTGGATCATGGTATTTTAGTTCTTGTTCGCTATGGTAATATTTACATTTCTGTACGTATATGTTCTGCTTCGCTGCCGATGCTGGAAAGTCAGGTAACTGATTTATAGTATTTAATAAAGTTACGTTAAAAGTCGTAATGTTGACATTGTTTTTGCAACTAAGAAAGTTTGGGTTAGGCTCGGTAATTAACCTCTTATAGATAGATAGTAGTATTTACCTGACTGAACTATTTGATCCTGGCCTATGAGTTTCCTCTGATCAATATCAGGTGGAACACATCGTTGACTCTCCCTCAGAATCTGTTATGCAATGACAAGCCAGGGCAAGAGTGTTTACAGAAGCCACATATTTTACTATGGTGGAGTTAACCTCTCCGGTCTGATCGTAGTTTTGTTGTCGCAGGTTTATACATCTCCGAAGCAACACTTTTAGGGTTTTGATAGTGTAAGTTTTCCTTCTCAAAATAAATGAATGAATAAATTTGAATTTTTTTTAAAGTTTTAACTTTGTTAAAGATCAACTATTCCATTTTATTTTAATTAGATGTTGTCGAATCGGCTTATATCTTTATTTCTCGAGTAATCAACGTTATTTGGATTCATTGTTTTATTATCATACTATTACCTTAAGCTTGAATTTTAAAATTATCTTTTTAGTCTAAAAATTAAGACCTAGTGTGATTGCATTAAAAGAAAAAATAAGACTTTCTTTAAGCAATATAGTTGCTAAACGTAGTTGAAATCACATAATTGCGTGCAAATTATTATTATTAGATCGGAATACTTGGAACGATATAACTGTGTGCACATTATTTGTATTGGATTTAAATACTTGATATTATATTACTGTGTGAAAACAAATTATTATTAAATATGCTAGTCACGGTGCCTAATTGTAGCCTTAATTCCGTGACTACCACATGCGTTTCCGGCTAGTTGTTTTTTCTATTCCCTCTGTGCCCACGTTGTGTTTGAAAGATCCACAGATGAGGGATGACACAATCTCTCCGGAACTTCTTCTAACGGTTGGGATGGTTCGTCGGAACAAGTTGCCAGACAAAGACAAGAAAAACTCTCTGTTAGCAATTAACAACTATTTATTGAAACAATAGTGTAACAATAAGATAGATAGATAGATAGATAGATAGATAGATAGATAGATAGATAGATAAAAATTGTCACTCTTTGTTGTATTTGAGAAAGAGATAAATGACGTATCTGGCTGATTTTTATCTTACTCAATTTTTCGAAGAGCGAGGCTTTTGCTGGAGTGGCTTTAGTTCTTGGAGAGATTTTCTTATTCTCTTGTCTTCAGTATAGACATTGGATTTCTTCTCTCATCTAACCTTAAAGTCATATATTTTTTAGGATTCCCCTGGGAACCAACATTCCCAATTGGCTAACCAATCACAGATTATTTCGTATTTTTCTACAGCTTTTTGACTGCTCAGCGAATCAAATGAATTGATTTACGTCTGTTTGAAGAGTACCCTTTGCACATATTAGATTTTAATTGGTCATCCAATCAAACTATAATATAGGGGCTTGATTAATTATGGGTCTTAGCTTATGTATTGTCATGAAGTATCTCTTTTCACATTAACTGAAACAAAAATCAAAGATCTGATTAATCTATCCAAAGATTTCAACTTCTAACCTCAACCTTCTAACATATTGATTTTTTAAATTGATTTTTGAATTTCTTTCAAAATCAATAAGTCTATATGACATCTTTATAAAAAATTACATTTTCCTAATTAAAGAAAAATATATCATGTTTTTAGCACCAGTGAATACCTCATAAAAAAAGGTGTAATTAAACAAAATGCAATGGAACATTGAAAATATGGTTATGATTTCATTTAAATCAAGCAAATGAATCAACTTTTGGCATTAAATAACCAATAAGAAGTTGATATGCTATTAAACAAATAAAAAAATAAAACTAATGAACCAAGTTTTGGCATTAAATAATTCAGAAAGAGTTAATACGCTGTTAGAAAAATTAACCAATCAAATCAAACTTCTCTTCCATTTCTCTCTTTTTCTTATCTATTATAATCAAACATTTAAAAATTAATCAAAATTCAAGCATTATGTAACACATAAAGAGTTTATATGGCGTTAAACAACTAAACCAAATCAAACCAAACAAATAAATCAAAGTCAGCGAAGTATGAGTAAAACCTTTCGTTTGTAATATCAGAGCATAATACCATTTTCAATACAATTGAAACTTTTGCCTTTACCGTTCTTTTCAATATACCTCTCCAGGGCTCGCTTCTCTGTCACGTATGTCGTTAAGACAGAATACAAAGATTATAATCTATAACTATTCTAAATTATATGTGGCAAATGAGCTAGCTTTTCTCAAAGGTTCGAAAGTAAATGTAATAGCATGACTCGTGTTTGAAAGTAAATGTAACAGTACGGTTCGAGTTTGAACTCACATCGAAGTCACATTCCAGCACTTTAGACATTACGCCACAGGACTCACGT
>OY757932.1:42031832-42044332 GCA_963585895.1 Sepioteuthis lessoniana
CACACACACACACAGAAGGAAACTCCGTGAGGTAGTAACTAATATGCTGGACGATGACATCGCAGAAAGCGAATTTGAACTCGCGTCACGATATTATGTTTACTTTTGAACTAATAGCCTTTGGAAAGGTATGAACTTCTTTATACCCCCAACTATGCATAAGATAACCCACGACTGTTCATATGCCATTAAATAAAGAAAGAAAATCACATGCATATACGCATGTGGTATATATATATGTATATATATATGCATGGTTTTTGTCTGTTTTTTTTTTTAGATTTAAAAATACTTAAAAAACTATGCGTTTTGAATTATAGGATGAGTATGTGCAAGAGCAATTATAGTGGCACGGAAAAGTATTTCACACAGTATTTTTTAAAAGGTAATTATCATTTCTATGATAGCAATGAATTTTAAACTTGAGCTGAAAAAATAAATATACTAAGAACACACACACACACACACACTCACGCACATACATGTGCACACACACACGGGGTCCACGTAGCAGAGTGGCTAACATGCTGGACTATGACATCAGAATAAGCGAATTCAAATTATAATCATACTATTACGTTTCCTTTCAGACTAATATGCTCGATAAATGTAAGAACTTATATCCGCAACCAATGAGCTAGATATTACTACTACAGTTCTTCTACTAGGTTAGTTTTGGCATTAAATGATCCATGGAGGTAGATATGCCATTAAAGAAAGAACCAAGGACAGACAGACAGACACACACACTCACTCTCTCACTCATGCATACATGTATGTATGTGTATTTTTGTAAATTTGAGTGTGTCTGTGTGTGTGTGTGTGTGTGTGTGTGTGTGTAAATTGGTTTGGTTTATTAGTTTTATGGTATATCACATTCTCATGAGTATTTCAATGACAAAATTTGATTCATTTGTAAATGTTTAATTATAATAATAATAACTATGTTTTCAATGTTTTTTGCTTGTTTTTTGTAGTTGTTTTTATGTTTGTTACTACACCAATTTGTCTTTAGTGATTTGTTTGTACACAATTATATGATATCAAATATTCCGATCTAATATTTATAATTTATAAACAGTGGTCTGTTTTCGAGTGTTCTTAATAATTTATATGCATTTATCTAGTTTCAAGTAATTATTTCTACTAAACGATTTTCATTTGTTTGGTTTCAAGTATTCCTGTTTAACACATTCTTTTTCAAAATAGATCTATTTGACCCAGAGATGGAATCCTAACAGGTAGTTCTGCTTCTTGTCAAAGTGAACCTGAAAGTAATGGAGGTGCCCGTGGTGTAATGGTTATCGTCGTAGGAATTGGACACGACGACACGAGTTCAAATCCTGGACGAGACTGATTGCGTTTCACATAGGACTAATACCCTTGGGAAAGGTATGAATCCAATTATTCTCCCTACCCAGCTATGGGTAAATAGTAGGACAGATTAGGTTCTTCAACCTTGGTGAGGCAACTAGTCTAGGAGAAGGAAAACTCTGAATTCAAACCTGTTAAACTCTGCTTAAAAATTGACCTTGTGTCATACCCTGCCCGAACAGAGGGGTTGGCAAATATGATAAAGTGATACACCGCACTTTCCAGAGCTCTGGAATTGGGTACAATTTATATCAGACATGCAGTTTTTTTTAATATATGTTTGATTAAAAAGAAAAGATAAGAAAGCATGCAGAACTTTTTGAAAGCTTTTTTCTTGTTTATAAGTCTGGGAATGTTATTTCGGATCGGTAAAAACCGTCACAATTTTCAGGGGTTAGGGAGCTTTCAGCTATGTTTCCAGTCATCTTCAAGCAGGTTTTCCATTTCTAAAAGACAAATATATTTCGAGTGTAAATCTTTCAAAAATGTCGGTGACGAATCTAATGAGAAATTTTTTACTTTATACATTTTTCAACTAATCAATAATATAGCGTTTGCTGGATAAATTTCTTGAGAATAATAATCATCTTTGTTGACAGAGATAATCCTTGAAAATGTGTCCAAGCTTTTAATTAGACAGAAAATCTCTTACTGAACTATTTTCATAGATGTAGTTGACTGAAACTACTGTATACTGTATATATATATATATATATATATATATATATATATATATATATATATATATATATATATCATGTATTTTAAATTTTTAAACTGGTATATATTATGTACATCGACTGTAGTAAACGAGATTTGCCACCCACACTCGTGATACAAGGACTTGTCACGTGATCAGTTTTAATACGGGGACGCCCCCACAAACAGGAAAACAAAGACAAAAGTTCAGTCTTTTTGGCATTCCCTCTTTGGAGTGCCTCAGATATCCGTAAATGACTATGAATACATCCCTCCTAATTAAAGGAGATGGGTGCTGCCTGGAAGAACGGCTAGCTTTGACTGGACATCAATTAATTTGTTCTCCAGTCGAAGCTACAAATTAAAACGCCATGCTTATCAGGATATCATTTTTGTTTGTCATACCCAAGTCGATTCAGGTTTCAAGGGAGATAACTGAAGAAATATATAAAGTTATATTAATTTATTTCAATTAAATTCATTCTATAATCCGAAAGTTTATAATAGGAACGTAATAAGAAATGAGATCTAGGAAAAATATAAGATTTAAGAATGACAATATTTTTTAAAGATTAATCGCGTTGTTTTATTTTATTTTCAAACTGATAAACCTTGAAAATTTAGTAAGAAATTAAAATAGAAATTTTACGTTGTCAGTGGCATTGTGTTTTATCTTCAGCTTTTACGCCGATCGGACGTAGATAAATCGTTTTACTAACTTTGGAAAAAATTATGAAATGAGTTAGAGATTGACCACTTAGGTTTTTTATTTCGTTGTAAATAAACTGATAACAGATAAGACACAAAATATTTTTATTTAATCGTTGAACATTTTGGTTTCATAAAATATTCCTTAAACAAACTAGATTAAATTATTTAAATTAATAGAATAATTTGCCCAAGCCATATACAGGAAGATATTATTGAATAGCATTATACTTGGGGAAAAATATGGAATTCTCTGACAAAAAATTAGAAATAATACTTAGTTATCTCTCCTTAATTCTTTCAGACATGGATTTCACTAATATAAAGCAGTATTCTTTATCAAAATGCTTCCAACTTTACCGAATTGCTGTTAATAAATCTTCTTTGATGGATGAAGTTTTCTCATGGACCATTTTAAAAAAATTTTCCCCATAAATTTTCAGTGATATTTCGGTCCGGGTCTTTTCTTGATTTGATTCGTCACCGGAATTCACTTTCATCCAAATGTCGACATGACATGATTGTTTCTCTTTAACCTCATTTTCTTCAGTTTTTATGTTAGTGCCGGTTTTCATTTGGCTTTCCTCTGTGTAAATTTCATTTAATTCAACTGATTTTGTAACAGTTCTGTCACAAATACCGACACTTGTTTTGACCCATTTGTTTTACTATACATTTTCTATTTGCAATTAATGTTGCTTTGAGTGTTCTATCCATACGCTTTGATATATTTCGTGGTCTAAAGTATGTTTTCTTTTTTAACAACTCCATTTCTTTAATATTTTCACAAAATTTCAAGCAGACATGTTTTATTTAAACAGTATCAGACAAAAGCTCCTGCATCATCGTCTTTAAATGAAAAGTTATAATTTAAAGACGATAATGCAAGAACTATCTTATTAATTTTCTTCATTCCATTATATATATATATATATATATATATATATATATATATATATACTAAGCTTAACTTAGATATGGCATGAGCTTTGAAGTTCGTTTTTATCATTTCATCTCTGCGAATATATTGGTCGTGCTTAACAAGGCTAAGGAACCCAGTCTCTCCGAATATTTACTCAGAGCTAGGGGAAGAACAGTTTCATACCTTTCCTTAGGAAATTAGCAGGAAGTGAAACGCAGTCAGAGTCGTCAAGGATTTGAACTCAGATCTCCAATTTCATTTCCAAAAACCATTAGACTAAGCGCGCCTAAGTATGAAGTGTTTACTCGTTTAAATGGATTCTAAAGATATATTGTTGTATTGCTTAAAATTGAAGACCATATTTGTTAAAATGACCTCGGCATAAAATAACCCAAGAAAAGCTGACAAACTGTAAAACCAACCAACCTTTAATTATAGACAATCGTGTCAAGGTTTCCTTTTTGTTTTTTCTTTGTTTGTTCATTTGTTTTTGTTTATTTATTTATTTATTTTTATTTTATTTTTTATTTTATTTTATTTTATTTTTTTTGGTGGGAGTTTTCCCGAGGCAACTAAATACTCTTTTTGAAAACAACATTCACATCTGGTAACCAGGCTCTGTTGACCGTATACGAAGGGCACCAAAACAGAAATGCTCCCTTCGGAGCAATAATGTTCTTTTTTTTTTCTATCATTAACTTTTAAGAAAAACACGTGAGAAATAAAAAGAAAGTAATTTGAAAGCGGTTCTCTTTTTTACACACTCACACCCACACGCGGCGCGCACACACACACACACACAAACACACACATATATGTATATATATATATATAGAGAGAGAGACATTGAAAAAATAAATAAAAATGTGGGGGTGTTGGTTTTAAAAGTAGATTTCCCGATGTTATATATAATTCATATCACATTTTTCTTGAGTAACCCTGTCGTGTCTTGAGTGTAATAACCGTTAAAAAAATTCAAATTATAAGGAATGCATTTTTGAAAAACAAAATTTATGTGGTTTGCTGCGTCTGCAATTGTAATTGACGGCATCTTTTGAGACGCTCCCAGCAATTAGTCTTGTTTCCGGTGAGCAGTTAAATGTGTGATCGACATCAGGTGGAGTATTATTTTTTGGTATTATCTTTTCCCTAAAATGTTTTGAGAGGAATAAAAATGAACGCAAAGAATTGGCATTGGGATTTATTGGAAGAATTTTGTTACGTTTTAGATCTGGCTTTAAAGTATTTTTAGAATTTCTAAATATTTCTTTGCAGTAATATCAGATTAGTTCCAGTGGCCTAATAGCTAAGGGCACAGAAGACGGAATCAGCCAACTGAGTTGGTATTTTGTTTCATACTCGTTCGGTATCCATCCGTAGGGATGAGGATAGATTCTCTTGTTTTGAAAGTGAAATCAGTGCGTCAATGAGTTTGGTGTAAGTAAAACGTTTCAGATCCTGTCAACACACCCTGACATCTCCACCTCGATTCATCAACAAGTGATGATCCAGGAAAACTATAAAGGTATCAGCTGCAATGATTGGCCAGATAAGATTTCGATTCAAGGGAAGACACTGTCTCGTTTCACGATGAATATACTATGACGAATGGCCTAACAGGAGTCGATATTTAGCATGAGTTATTATTTACTAAACTTAGCTCAATTTGGAGCGTTCAGTGAAAAATGAACTCGCTAACAGTGTTCTTCTTGCCTGGCTCGTTAACCATTAAAACATGCAAGGCGTCATGTCCTGGATACGATACTAAACTGGATCTGGTGGTGAAGATACAGCTCTTTTCTTCTGATTAATTAAAACTACGTTTGATCATTTAATCTGGATTTGAGTGATCCGTTTATATCCCAAAATGACACCAAATTTTATACGTATCATTTTATAGTACAGATTCTGGTTTAAGAATATATCATTTGTCTGCCTTATTAAACACAATTTCCAGTGGATCACCTTTCCCAACTGAGTCATATCTTCTATCATATTTCCTTGGGCCAGTTTTTTGCTGTTGTTGTTATTATTATTATTATGTTCCTGGCGAGTTTTTCGCACTAGTGTTAGCTGATGGTCTTTCACTGGAGCAATAACAAATATCCTCAGATTTCCAGGATTCTTCTCACTATTCTGACCGATCTCAGCAATGTTGTAGTTTAAATGATCTCAATTCGTCTTCAGATTTCCAATTCTTACAACCTCTTTTTCCAAGCCTTTTGGGACCGTTCCAAGCGTGACAATTACAATTGGTATCATCATCACCCAAATGCTCCACAGCTTTTTTATTTCTCAGGCAAGGTCCAAGTACTTATCTCTCTTTTCGCTTTCTTTTATTTTCCTTTTGTGGTCCACTGAGATGGCAAAATCCATCATACAGCAAGTTCCCTTTTTTGTTGTTATTATCATGAGTTTTTCATACCAGCGTCAGTCGATGGTCTTTCACTGGAGTCTCCAGGACTCTTCTCAGTAATCTGGCCGATCTTAGTAAGTCTATAGTTTGGTTGCTCTCGGCACGTTTTCCGATTTCCAGCATTTTCATCCCTTTACCAAGCCTTTGGGGACCGTTCCGAGCGCACCAATTATAATTAGTATCACCGTCAACTTCATGTTCCATAATTTTTTCAGTTCTCGGGCAAGGTCTTGGTACTTGTCTCTCTTTTCGTTTTCTTTGATTTTCACTTTATGGTCCGCCAGGACGGAAAAGTCCACTATTCAGCAGATTCTCTTTTTTTATTATTATTAGGTCTGGTCTTCTGGCCGGTGTTTGGTGATTTCGGTGATCTGTTTGTATTTTAAATACCTAATGGATTTTATACGTCTCATTCTCTTGTATAAATTCTGGTTTATGCGTATACCATTTGGTTGTATGATCAAATTTTAATCTCTAGCACACTTCTCAGTGAATTACCTTGCCTACACAGCTGTGTCTAGTCTTGTACTCCTTTTGTGCTAGTTTGCTGCATTCGCTTATCACGTGGTTAATCTTTTCGTTTCTATCACCACATAACCAATGCCTACTATTCTGTTGTGTCTTATCTATTTTTGCTTTATCAAAGTTTGTTCTAATGACATTGCTTTGTGCTTTTTATTCGAAGAGATTTAGTTTCTCTCTTAAAGTTTCCATTTCTTTGCCATGCTCAGTATTATTTTCCTCATTTGAGTGTTTTTCACGCCAGTGTTAGCTGCTGGTTTCTCACCGGAGTTTGAGTGAGAGCAAATCTCCTCAAGTCTCCAAGACTCTTCTTAGTATTCTGGCTGATCTTAATAATGCTGTCGTTTGGATGGTCGCCACTCGTCCTCTCTTTTCCAACTCCCTTAATCCCTTTATCAATCTTTTTGGGACTGTACCGAGTGTAACGATACCACCCTCGCTCCCAAACATATACATCATTCTTCTAACCATTCCCTCCTTGGCCGGCCGGTGATCAACTAGTGGTTCCGAGGCGGGTAACGCACATTTCTTTACCGCTACGAGAATACGATCGGGGGGACAGGAGAAAATAAAACAGACGAACAAACAGAACAAACGATATGCTTGGGGTTAACCAAGAGCAGAAGGAGTTATGCAACACTACATTTCCGATAGCATATATGGACTAACGCTAGCGTGGATTACTAGCGAAAATTCCACAAAGCAACTGGAATGCCGACATCTTGACTCGGTCTTCTTCGCTGGACCCTATCTTCTCCCACTGGTCTCACCACTCCGGTGTCCGGTGTCGACTGCCCCTGTCCGTGGTTCCACGCCAACTGCCTCTGTCCGTGGTTCCACGCCAACTGCCTCTGTCCGTGGTTCCACGCCAACTCTTTGTCAGCTCCTTTCTCCAACCAACTCTCTTCTGGCGTCCCGTTACCTCTTCCGGCCACGCCGAGATTTCAAGTCCAAAAACCCTTTGTCTGGTTTCGCGCCAAAACAGACAAAGGAATCGTCTGCTTGGCGGGCCGCCCATATAGTGTTACACGAGTGCAGCAATTACAATTAGTATCACCGTCACCTTCTTGTTCCATTTTTTTTTCAGTTCTCTAGCAAGGTCAAGGTACTTAACTTTCTTTTCGTCTTCTTTCAGAATTCACTCTGTGGTCAGTTGGACGGCGAAGTCTACTATTATTTTTTTTTTTTATTGGGATTCTTTCATACATTTTAACTGGTGGCTTTTAGCTAAACTCTGAGTAACATCAAGTCTCCTCAAGTTTCCAGGACTCTTCTAAGTATCCAAGCTGATCTTAACAGTGATATTGACTGGATAGTCTCGTTTCTTTCTCCAGTCTCTTTTTCAGGACATTGGAGACTGTTAGCAAGGGCACAAACTTCAATTATTATCATCGTTACTTTCACGTTCCATAACATTCTCAGTTTTCTTGCAAGGCCCAGGTTATTTGTCCAGTTTTTCGCTGTCTATTTTATTTTTATTTCACTTATTTATCCTTTTAATCTGCTGGAACAGAAAAATCCGTTTGATGACAAGGTTTTTCCTTCTTGTTAATTAATATTAGGTATAGTATTTTAGCCGGGATTTGATGATCCGAGTGTATCGCCAAGTCCCAAAGGATTATATAAATCTCATTTTCTTGTACAAATTCTGGTTAGGGCAAATACTATTTGTTAGTTTGGGTAAACTTTAGTCTCTTGCACAATTCTCAGTAGATCATCTTTACCACGAAGGCATGCATACACTTGTAATCCTTTGGTGACATTTTTCTATTACTACATTCATTATTATTATAATTATTATTATTATTAGTAGTAGTTGCAGTAATTTTTAATCTTATAAGTTATTCAGTGTTGCATCACTACATTATCATTGAACTCCGTTATGCTTCCAATTGAATGGAACATTTTCAGAAAATTTGGCAGCAGCTACTAGGATATGGCTAGAGCAAAGAGAAATGTCCATAACGGAAAAAAAACATTGTAAAACCGTAACCTTCTTTTACACCCAGCTTAATCAAAATGGTTAAAACTGTGTATATAGAGAGATCAAGTTTGTTTAAATGTGACACTCTCAAGAAGTGGATTTTAAATCTTGTCAAGTAGATACTGGCAGAGACGTTGGTTCAAATATTGCAACCTAAATAACTATATAAAACATGACCAACGGCAGATGCACAGAAACAAATAACTCCTTGTTTGTTCCTCGTTTCAATGGTGAGATTACTTATTTCCCAAAAAGCAAACATTTTTTAAAAATTGGTGCTACTGTATTAAATTAAATTCTTTAGCCACACATTTCTTAGATTTCATATGCTTGTTTTTGGACATAAAAAAATATAACAAAAAGGAATGAATGACCGAATGAGGTTTCAGGATGATGTTTACTAGAAAATGATCTTTTACAAAAGAGCTGTGAAGGATGTACGTATAGGCAAAACGACATTTCACACACACACACACACACACACACACACACACACACACACACACACACACACATATATATATATATATATACACACACACTTTTATACACACACACACACACACACATATATATATATATATTAATTTTTCTAATACTTTACTTCCGGCTGGCAATGTAAAATTTCTATGTTTTTTCCTTTTTTTTATACATATTGACTGTAATCGATATTTGCTGTTTTTCAACCTCAAATTAAACGTGTGAAGTGATCTGATGAAACGAAGAGTATAATGATATTCTTCGCCGAAATAAATTTATGAGGACAATTTAACCAGGTTTAAGTTTTCTTTTAACTGCATTATATATATATATATATATATATATATATATACATATATATATATGTGTGTGTGTGTGTGTGTCCCAAATATTAAATATTATGATATGATTATATTGATTGCAAATGCCTGTTTCACATTTCCACGGTTATGAGGCGATCAGGAAGGTTTTTCTATCTCTAACTCATTGCATCTGTTATCTCCTATTTTATATTGAAAAGTTTATCTCGTATATTGAATACCATTACCGAAAAAGACTACCAAACAACAGTAACTAACACTTCGTATTTTCCAATATTATATATATATATATATATATATATATATATATATATATATATATATATATATATATATATTCCTCAACATCCTGGTAAATGGATCAGTAGATCGATCGATAATTGTCTAGGAGTGCAATGTGTCAAAATTTAGGACAACACGTGATTTCCTGTAGACAAGTTGCAAATTTGCAATGGTGGCAAAATCAAAGAGACCAACATATTTGGCCTGCACCCTTTATTGCTTACGATTCGTTTCGCTGATTTTCTGAGTAGACAGCCACTTTTCGCCCCCACCTCCAATCCAACAAAAAATTAAAAATATGATTAAGTTTTCTTGTCCTATGCCGAATCAAATGTGGGCAAAATCGTTACAGTAGCCAAATGCGTGTCTAATTCTATAAAAAATTAACTCTATTCCCATCGAACGTAACCATCACCACACACACACAACACACACACACACACACACACACACACACACACACACACACACACATATATATATATATATATATATATATATAACTCTGTGTGTATGTGTGTATGTGTGTATGCGTATGCAAGACCTTCGCCACCAGCTAAATATGACTCAAGGTCGTTTTTGTCAAGTGGAGTACAGCTGAATTAAATAAGTTTCCCTGTCTCTTAAAGTTGTCCGACCTAAACTAAAGAATCTAGTCTGCTTTACTATTTTACCCATAGCTGGTGAGATATAATACGAGTTAAGGTTTTCCCAGAAGCATTAGTGCGAAGTGAAAAGCAAACAGACTTTCCATGATTGAAATTCAGCTAGCCAAATCTGTATTTTACTACGATAATTATTACAACAGGCACACCTCCCATAGTAAGTATGTATGTATGTATGTATGTATGTATGTATGTATGCTGGCTATACGATGGAAATGTCTCAGAATGCATATATAATTGCAGGAATTTAAAATATTGATAATATTCTGAAATAAATATTTGTGGAATACTTTCCCTTAAAATATTTGTTGAATTAACAATTCGTATAACTGGAAAAAATAAAAGAAACAGTGCCTTAAAATAAAGAAAAATCTGAATGGAAAAATTCAATATTCGGTTTTTTATGTATGTCACTATTGAAGGTAAATATATTTGCTGGATTTTAACATTTTTTCATTTTTAGATAGATTTACAATAAGACTAACGATCATCAGGTGATATTTTGGAGATATAATTCTATTATTACAAATGATTATAAAGATCTCGAACTTGGACCAATAGATAAAGAAAGATACTGATATAGTAAGTTAGTTTTAGAGGCAACTCTTGTGGTGTAGTGGTTGGTGAACTAGGTTCATTGATCTTGAGATCAATTCTTACTGCATGCCTCATGGTTAATAGCAACATCTTCACAATTGTATGGAATCATTGAGACTATCAACAAAACAATTGTTTATTAGCAAAAAAACGGCTTATTAAAAAATAATTGGTTTGGTCGGGTTTTTAGGCATATCAACCATTTTTGTTTTTTTTTGTTTGTTTTTTTTGCCCACAGTTAAATGGTTTTAAGTATTGCTATGTTACAGTAACAATTTTAACAATTCAAGTTATTTGTTTGCACACCGTTGAAATAGTCAAACAGTTCTATTTGTCCCATAGATAGGACCCTACCAGGTGCTACTGCTCTGGTCAGAGTGAACCTGGGAGCAATGGCAATAAAGGAGTACTCTACATTCCCCAAATCTCCAAGGCTGGAGCCTCACCATCAGATTATTTAATGTCATATCCCGGACACTTGTTGCAGCAAAGGAGTCTTACCCCTTTGCAGAGATGTAGTCAGTATATTCTACAGCCCCAGCCGACTGGGTTGTTATAAAATAAGATTGAAAATGCATAATTAGATATATTTATTTTCAATCAATCTTATTGTTTCTAAAAAAATCTATTTCTTTTTTCTTTTTTTTAATAAGCAATTTTTCAAGCAAAATATACAATTAACTTGTCCCATTGGGAAAAAATTGTTACCTTAATAAATTTTATAAAAGCTACACAGTAAATTGCAGTCACGAACTTTGGTTTAAGCCTCGTCATACACTGTCTGAGAGAGCAAGGGTCTAGTTCATTGTTTGATATCTGATTGGTTTGGTTTGGTTTCTTTGTTTAATAGCATATCAACCTTTGTAGGTTATTTAATGCCAAATCCATTCTCCTAGAAGAACAGTAGTGGTACTATTTAACCCATAGCTGGGAGGATAAGGGGATTCATACCTTTCCCAAGGGTATTTGCCCGAAAGTGAACGTAATCGCGCGACTGGAGTACGAACTCGCTTACTACGAGTCTGCAGACCATCGCTTTAACTATTACACCACGAGGACACTCCCTTGATATCTGAGGTGCCTTCTAAAGTTTCTAACAGAGACCAACTAGTTTTTAGCACTGCCTTCAATCATGCATTGTGCGTGTGAGTGCCCAAAATTTGACCATGAGTGGAATCATTCCCATAGAGAAGGGGTTGGGTGAATATAGTTTAAAGTGAGAATAAGTTGTTTTGATGACACAACTCGAACTCGGACAAACAAAGAGATAAACACAGTAACTGAGTTTGCGAGGCAAATCATGGTTTGGTTTCTTTGTTTAATGGCATATCAACCGTCGTGGGTTATTTAAAGCCATCCTTGTAGAAAAATAGTAATGGTGCTATTATTTTCATTTTTGCGGTATTTGGACGACAGTTTACTCGTCCCACCCTATATCTGGTTTACTGTCAGCGAAGGTGACAAGCTTTTAGTTTCGACCTTTTTACCTACGCCTATCGCCCGGGCAACGCCAAACGTATTGTTAGAGAAT
>OY757932.1:42049332-42084332 GCA_963585895.1 Sepioteuthis lessoniana
TTCAATGAAGTTTATATCACCATCGGGTGCGCGAACCGTTGCTTTGTTTTTTTGTTTGTTTTGTTGTTTTTTGTTTGTTTTTCTTTTTCTTTTTTCATCACTATAGGGGTAACTGTTTCTAAGGATTAACTAATTCTGTACCTCTATAACCACACGACTTCACTAATTTGTTACATTGTTCAAGTGAAATTTTGTCCCATTCCCCCTAACATTATCACCGATGGCCTCCCTAAGATTCTCAAATGGACTGAAACATTGAAATTGGCCGGTGCATAATCTCTACTTTTTTTCCAGCTTCAAATATTGGTTTACCTTCTTTTAGTTAAAGTAACATCATCTTGTATAAAAGGTGGTCGCAAGCATTTACTGTAGCATTTACTTTGCCATGGAACAAAATGAATGAAAGAAAATCAGCACCAAAGATCATCATCTGTATCAATAGGCTATCATTTCCGAACTCAGCAATTTTTTTTTTCACATACTGCAATGTCAGATCTTCATGGTACTGGATATACTAATTTCCATAAGAGTCAAATAAATTAAATTCACTTTCATCGTTGAATAGCAATTGCCCAATTTTTGTACTCGTTTGCAAATGCAAGTCTAGTTTTTTGTTTCTTTTTGCTGACGAAGGGTTTGAATGCAGGAAAACGTACATGAAGCATGAAATGAGACACACTATTAAAAAGTTATCATTGGGTATTATTTATTACTAAACTCTTTAGCGTTGAAATTCTGTATTTATTAACTCACTCCCCACCAGAAGAGGACACAAGGTCAATGTTTAAGCGGAGTAAAGCCAGTTACATTTCCTATGACGATAACCGTTACTCAAAGTGCGTATTGAAACACAATACTACGTAGAAGAAGTTGTCCAAAAATAGACTTTACTCTTATAGATATTTATGCAATTTCATTTTTAGTTACAGAGGTACAACTACTAAACACACCTATATACATATACATATTATTGTGTGTGTGTGTGTGTGTGTGTGTGTGTGTGTGTGTGTGTGTGTGTGTGTGTGAATACCAACACATCCGCACGAGCAGGATCCGATATAAAGTCAATTTTTTAAAGCGGATGTCTAAATTCCAAGTGTTCCTTCTTCTTGACCGGTAACCATATCAAAATTAAAGAGCTCAACCTGCCTTACTATTTACCCACAGCTGGAGAGTGAATAATCGGATTCATATCTCTCTCTAGGGTATAAGCAATCTGCGAAATGCAAATATTCTCATCAAGGAGTTGAACTCAAGTCACTGTGTCTATTGTCTACGACAGTAACCATTAAATCACGAACACTTCCAATGATACCGCGTGGTTTAACGATTATCAGCATAGGAAATGGACTCGATGAATTGAGTTTAGATCGACAACGAGGCTCATTTCATTTCTTACATAGGAAAGACATGACTCCATCTCTTATCTCTTCATCTATGGGGTAAATAATAGAGCTAACTGGGCTCTTTACCTTTAACAGTGAAACCGATCTAAGAAAAAGGAAAACTCTGAATTCAAACAATTCAGAAGTCTTGTTCGCGAAAATCTGTGGTGTTGGTACATAGGTACCATTCTTCTGTTATCAACACCTCTAAAAAATGTGTTTGGTCCTAAACAGGCTTCCGCCACTATAAAGAAATGTGCAACGGTTTACATCTTTAACTTAAATGTTTGACCTTCATATGTCGAGATCGACCGGAGAATCCAACACTTATATATATATATATGTATATATACAGCAGCGCAAAATTAATTTGATTAAGACTCTTGTCCACCGTGCCCTTATGATTTCATCCAAGTGTTTTCTTGGTGATGAAATCAAGTTCATCAAGTCAACCCTGTCTAAGAATGGGTATCCATTAGCCGTTTTGGATGTTGTTGTCAATAATGTTATGATTAAGTTTGATAGGGCTAGCAGCTGCACTGTTAATAGGTGCCCTGTTTATTTGCGCTTACCGTACATAGGCTCCAGAGTTGAGAGATTGGCCAAATCCATCACCACGGCTGTTGGTAGACGTTATTTTTCGGCTGCTGTGCGAATCATATTTCAGACTCGCACTGCATTTGTTTCAATGCGTAAAGATGCCTTGCCTCCCCACCATATTAATTCAGTTATATATAAATATACATGTAGTTGTGGCTGTGACTACCTAGGCAAGACGTCAAATCACTTAGATCGAATTTTAAATCTTAGGCTTAAAAGAGGTCAGCTTGCAAATACATCTGGGTCCTCTATAGCGGAGCACATGATTAATAGAAGGGAATGTGTTGCAGACTTCAATGATGACCGATTCAGTATTCTGAGTCGGTCACATTCGCTTTTTCATCTCAAAGTGTTAGAGACTCTTTACGTTCGATCCCTTCAGCCTTCCCTCTGTAAATAGAGGGATTGTTTATTAGGGTTGAATGTAATTAGTCTCTAGCCATCAGCTCTTTGCTACTATTACCCCCTCTTAGTGTTTTTTCCTCCCCTTTTCTCCATTCCTTTACTTTTTTCCATTTACATTCCCCCTTTTAAATATATATATATATATATATATAGAGAGAGAGAGAGAGAGAGAGAGAGAAATTGATAACAAGGCAATCCAAGTGGAAGGAGAGATTTATTGAGAAGTAAAGTTGTTTATTATGTTTCTATCTTAGAGCTCTACGTATTTGCTCCTCGAAATATTTAAATGATGAATTCATCCACCGAGAAAACTCATTCCTTAACCTTCAGTACCCCAAATCCTTTATACTCTTTGCTAAATCTAAAGCCCTCAAAATCCACAATAAGAATCAAGCTCGAACTAAATCCCACTCAATATCTGATAAAACTAGTTCCCCTCATAGATTCATAACTTTGCCAAACAATTCTTCCACTCCCAGCATAACAAACAACTTAAATAAACTCAATATCAAAAATACTTCCTTACCTTCTAAAACGATCCGCGAATTAGTACACTCTATCCCTCATCGTAACATTTTTTCAGACGCCGGTGTTTATTGTATCCCTTGTAAGGATTTTAAACGTAAATACATCGGTAAAATATCTCGAAACCTTCACGTTCGCTTGAAAGAACACAAAAGAGACATAAGAATTGGTAACTTAAACAATGCATTATTCCTACTCATTTCTCAATCTAATCATAACTTCGATTTCAATTCTGCAGAGATGCTCATTTAGATCCACAATAAAAGTCTTAGACGAATTTTCGAAGCCGCTGCTATCTCACTCTTTAATTCCCTAAATACTCGTCCAAGCTTTTATAATATTTCTCCTTACTTGAGCAAATCCATTTTAAATAGCTACAATATATTCCATCTTCAGTTAATATTTTCCACATATATCATAAGTTTTTTTGCTTTCTATATTTCTTTTTGTCTTTCTTTCTTTTTCTTACTTTTGGATCGAAATCTTTCTCGATAAACAAACGTAACATAAATTCTATACAATATTCCTTATAAGTCAAATGACGTAATTTAAAACAACAAACACTGATTCACTAATAAAACGGTCAACTTTTTCCTTTAGTATATACAGAAACAGCCTGACCGCTCCTTCCCCGCCTCCCCCAAAAAGCTTCAGGGCCTTGTGCCTTCCTTATTGTAAAAATAAGGGAATAAAGTCAACTTTTTCTTGTTATACAAATTTTCCCCAAGGTTTTTGGATTTTGCCTTTTTAAACATCCATCGTTGGCTTAACATCGCTAATATCACCCCTCATGGTCCTGATGAAGGTTCAGTTGAACCGAAACGCTATAGTGTCGACTTTACTTCTCATCAAATCTCTCCTTTCACTTGGATTGCCTTGTTATCAATTTTTCTCTACATATTGTCAGATTACAATCCATTATTTACTTCCATATATATATGTGTGTGTGTGTGTGTGTGTGCGCGCGCGCGCGCGCGCTCGCGCATGTGTATGTGTGTGTTTATGTGTGTATGTGTGTGTGTGTGTGTATGTGTGTTCATGTGTGTAAGTGTGTGTTTATGCGCGCTCGAGCGCGCGCGTGTGTGTGTGTGCGTGTGTAAAATCAACTGATTTCCATACTTAAAAATTTGAGCAAAAAATTTGAACAAAAACGGCTCAAAAAGCTGTAATTTTTGTATGTATATTTTTGGATTTACTGACCAATCAGTGCTTTCGCGCTCGTTTTATGATTTCTTTTGAGATTCACAGATGACAATATTTGGCTTGCCAAGTGAAATTTGGAGGTTTAAAACCCAAAATAATTTAAGAAATCTTTCTTAAATTATTTAGAGTTTTATGGGTTTTATTTTTGGGTTTTATGAGTTTGGGGTTTTATTTTGGGTTTTATGGGGTTTATTGGGTTTTATTTTGAGGTTTAAATTCATTATTCTAATTTATTTATTCATTTTTCTAATTCGTTAAGCAGTATATTTTTCAAACATATTTTTTTTAAATATACTTCTTAACGAATTAGAATAATGGATTAAACATCAATATTATTTATTTCGTTT
The DNA here is from genome assembly GCA_963585895.1 of Sepioteuthis lessoniana. NCBI lineage: Eukaryota > Metazoa > Mollusca > Cephalopoda > Myopsida > Loliginidae > Sepioteuthis > Sepioteuthis lessoniana. The sequence goes on from OY757932.1 coordinate 42,053,798, forward strand.
CGACCCAACCTCAATCTTATAAATAAGTAATGAAATAGATTAAAACTTCAGAAGATTTATAGATCCATTCTGTAAATCTACTCAAAACTTTCGACGTTATTTCTTTTGTGTGAAAATCTAATATTCTGTTCATTGGAGTATTCATTTTATTTCAACATCGCTTAATTATTTTAAAAGGAATAAAGTATTATTTCTATAGACATGCTGTTACCAATAATTTTCCTTAGCTGATGAATATTGCAACCGCCTCTGCTTACATTTTAGTGCATGAATATACTTTCTCTTCTACCTAGTGACAATATTGCACAAAAAGATCTTTTATACACACAAAATATACCCACTAGAGTAAGACAACACAAATTACCACATTTAATACATGAATCTTCTTTCTTATGTAAATACTGGCAAATATTCACATACTGACAAATATTATCTTTTCTTACAAGAAAAGACTTTGTAAAGAAATAAAATTATTGGTAAATCGGAGTTTTATCCAATCATTTATACACTTATCCGCCACAAACACAAACACACACACACACACACACACACACACACACACACATATTTATCTTCAGTAACACAGGCCATTACATTATTGTGTCTAATTATATTTTAGCCTTTAAATTATAATAGATTCTCTTGATAAAATTATCAAAAACAAACATTTATATTTGATTTGTTTATAGAATTCATAAAGCGTTGCTTAATCTGGCATAGTGACCACAGATTGCTTACCGTATCTGCTGTTCCACACATCTTAATATTCAGCAGACACATTATTTCTTAACTTAGGTGATCTTGCCAAGAAAAGAATAAGCGTTATTCAGATATGGCACAGGGTTGCAGGAATGTGGCACTTAGAAAAGATCGAACTTACAACTCAACACTAATTTATATTCAAGACAAATTTCTTTACCCCTATACCACAGTAAAATGCCCTAAAATGTAGCGCAACTTTTATTTGGTACATGGGCTTAAGTATGGGCACCCTGTAAAAATCGAACTTATTACTCATTAACTATAATCTGCTAAGTCCATTAAACCACCACAAAACTGTGTGACACAGTTCTGAAACAAAGCCAGAAGTACAAGGCACCTAGTGAGGTTCTTACTCACCACATGATAGTAAGAGTAACTTACTGAACTTTACACCAGAACGAGTGCTCACTTAAACCTTCTCTATAATCTAATCATTTCTGTTTACACTTAATTGCTTCGGGAGAAAGAATATATCGGCTTTATTTATTCAATTACCAAGATAGATAAAATACCTCTAACCAGAAACATACCTTTATTTTATTATATATTTAAACTTACTAAATGATATAAGATAGAGTTATTCATTAATGATCGTCAGACACATGAGTTGATAACTAACCATAAACAGGAGGAGGAGGAGAAAGAGAAGGAGGTCCTAATATTGTCAGCGGATGCCAAAAATAGAAATGCTATTTTTTTTTCACACAGAAGAATGTTTGCGATGCTCCACAATGACGTCATAAAAACAGGATATTCCCTGCTACAGCTTTTTTCTTGTTCTTCCTCTTCTTCTTCGACTGACGTTAGCCGACCCAGATATTCTGAAGCAGAGGCGAGGAATACCCCTTCAAAACAAACGACCCCGCGTGTAAGCATTTCCATATAAGGAATCTGTTTCCCTTTCTCACGTCTTTGTCAGACGGACCTTCTTGTTCGTGTCCGCCTGTTTCCTAAAAGAAAATTTAATATAAATATCGTTGTGACCCTCCAGACAGACACGTAGTTTAAAATTGCTTTATTTTCTACATTATTTATCTAATTGTTTATTGTTCATCCTTATCGTTTGTTAGGAGATCTTTCACTTTTGAAACGTGTCACTATCAGAGAATGCGGAATTAAAAATAAATAATTGTTAGAAAATTTTTCTCACTTGTGGCGACAGGACAAATTGTAAGAGAGAAGGATGGAGATATTTTTTAGGGCAACCGATCGTAACATAATCGTTAGGAAGCCAATTATAATTACTACTGACAAATGAGTTTGATTCTCACAAAGTAACAAATCTAGCAACCACTTTTTCGGCTAGTTTTTCAGTGTAACGATTGACAAGCTAGTGGACAATTGTTAGTTCGACTTTCACTGGGGGACCCATTTTTCTAATCTCATGCTAAACAATGCTAAATTACTACAAACCTAGCAGTATGTTTGAATATCATCTGACTCAGTCGGTTTTCCATCACATCATGGGAATGTAAGATCAAGATGCAGTCTCCTCCTTTATTCCTTCGTTGTACGCAAAAATTTCTATCAACGAAGCGTTAATTCAATAAGATTTGATTTAACTGACTACATAAGAAATCAATAAACTGAACAAGAATAAAGTCTCCATGAAATTCACATATGTGATCAGTGCACAATATATCAAAAAAAAAAAAATATATATATATATATATAGAGAGAGAGAGAGAGAAAGAGAGAGAGAGCGCGTAAGAGAGAGAGAAAGAGAGAGAGAGTACTTGTTGTAAGTATTTGAACAAACACATTTAGCTTCAAATGAAAGAAATTCTGAACATTTTTTATTACACCGTACCCTTAATATCACGCGTTACAGAAACAAATAGCTCAAAATAATCTACTCTGATATATTCTAAACTATGGTTTAAAAAAATAAAAAATGAAACATGGTACGTTCAAAGGATATATTTGTGACTTTCTTGATTAAATTGCCAACTCACGTTACTTAAGTATTCATCAGGGTTACGTGGCTTTGGCAATAAAATGCATATTTAAAGCGACTAAATAAGCACCAGAAATGCAATACTGTACAAAACTAAGCACTAGAAAAGGTAGGTAGCCTTTCACGGCGTAATGGTTTGCAAGCTACGCGAGTAGATCATTATTACTGAATTCAATTCTCACTGTGTGGTACATACTTCTCCTTATGATAAACTGAACTAAGCTAAGTAAATGACAACTATGATCTAACGGAAACCGGTGCTTGACTTGGCCGTAAAACATATTTTATCAGTATGTTATTTGAAAAGGTCATTTCAGTGCAAAACATTTGAGTGAATTATCAAGTGCCTTGTATGTGCGCATGAGCGTATGTGTCCTTGTGTACTTCAGCGAGATATTATCCAAAATTTCAGGAAATCTGACCATGAAAAACTTACTTCTCCTAACACCTATGATTCGCTGTCTCCTTTAAAGTAATTGCATTCTTAACCAGCTCACAAATAAACGAAGGGTACTGTCAAGAAGAGATTCCAACAAATATCTACACTACTTCATTTTCTTGTGTGCAATGAGCAAAATTTTATATAAAATAAGAGGGTTAAAATTGGCCGTGGTAGCATTGAATTCCGGTGTAAAAATGATAACAAACTGTAGGAGAAACTAGCATAAAGAATTTGTATTAGATAGACTTAAAGCAAATTTGCATGTCTATTACGTTTTGTAAATTTAAACATAATTTTGATGTCTATTAAATTTAAACAAAAGATTTAAATTAACTTGAATGAATTCAACTTAGATTTCAATTTTAAATTTAAACTAAAATTTAAGAAGACTATATGAGTGACTGTTAATTACGATCAAGTCACGCTGAAAACCCTAGTTCCCGCCTAGATTATCGAAGTTAAGCGGTGTTAATCCTGTTAAGTACTTAGATGGGTGACCACAACGGAACAGTGAATTCTGTAATCAATTCGATGTAAAACTTTGTAAATAAGTATATAACCGGAAGTAATGTATTATATTGATTTCCACGGAAACAATAGCAAATACAAGGACTATAACAATACTTTTAGATACCGTACGTTTTCAGTCATCACCGCTGGTTATTCTTTTTAACCAAGGATGAACGATTGCCTACATATTACACAGTACGACAGTCGCTCCAAAAGTAAAGCTTATTTTTACAATGTTAGTCCATGACGTCAAGAACGCATGGAAGCTATGATTGTTCACAAATGATTATCCTCGGTTACTTGAAGTGATTCAATTGCTTGCATAAAAGAAAAAGTCTTACTTCGGGTAAGTCAACAAGGGTTGACATGTCGTAAGACCAACAAACCAACTAATCATATCCATGCACGTATGCTTTAACTGTTCGAGTCAGCTAGTGAATTACGTTACGAAAGTAATACCGCAGTAGCTTTCACTGAGAAATATAATTTTTATTTAAAAATAACTGTTTTATTCTTTTAATCTTTTTATGTCTCATTTTTAGCTCCCAGATATTAAACAACATTTTTACGGTATAGGAAAGCTAGTACAGAAGACATTGAACCTCATGACCTCGACACCACCTTTTCTTGTGAATGACGTCAAAGTTTCCGCATTAAAATTATTTACTTTGACAGATTAGTAAAATGAAGGGAAATATCGGCATGCGTTTCATCTAATTATACAATTGTCCAACTGAGCCTAATTTCAAAACGTACACCATTAAGAAGAATTCAACTTTGGAAAAACCGTTAATGATTATTTTCACACGAATGCTGGAGCTAACACCCCGTTCCTTTTTTTTTTTTTTTTAGTTGATGAGAGGAAATAGGAAGCAAAAATATATAGTCAATGCCTACACCTCCTAAATCCTTTAGAGAAGTAATGTCTGTGCGTTTTTTTCAATACGCTTTATTTTGCATAAGACTGTAGTTGACGTAACCACTAACACCGATGAAAATGGCCGCATCAAACTAAGTTGAAATTCTGGATAGGACTGTTAGCGGTTGATTTCGTGCTAATGCCTTTGGAAAGAGTATTTATCCCTCTCTTCTTCTTTCACTCAAACTATGGATAAAATAATAGGACAGACTGAGTTCGCTGCAAGGAAAATTATTAGTACCAGCATATATATATATATATATATATATATATAATATTTTTATTCCTTTTAAAATAATTAAGCGATGTTGAAATTAAATGAATTCTTGAAGGAACATAATGTTAGATTTTCACTCAAAAGAAATAACGGCGTAAGTTTTGAGTAGATTTACAGAATGGATCTATAAATCTTCTGAAGTTTTAATCAATTTCATTTATAAGATTGAGGTAGAGTCGAAACGAAATTTAAAAAAATTGTTGATTCTAATTCGTTAAGAAGTGTATTTTTTTAAAAATATTATTGGGAAAAGATTTCTTAAATTATTTTGGGTTTTAAAGCTCTAAATTTCGCGTGGCAATTCAAATATTGTCATCTGTGAATCTCACAAGAAATCTTAAAACCAGAGCGTAAATTCAAAAATGCAGATGTCAAAATTACTACTTATCGAGCCTCTTTTAGCCAAAAACTTAACATTTCTCAAGTATGAAAATGAGTTGATTTTCCATATATATATATATATATATATATACCTGTGGTGACTCCGAGGATAAGACTTTTCAGGTCTTTTCTTAAGTATATCTATTTTGAAGCAATAAAAAATATCTAAAAACAATTCAATTGTTCTTGTTAGTAGTAGCACTTATCGTCCTGATTCGAGCCATCGTTAAAAATTAATTTTATCTCATTGACGTTTATAGCTTTATTTTATTTACATGCCTTAAAATGTTGATTTAGATTAATTCTTTTGACAATCTTTATCATAATATTACTCGAAAAAAAAATAATGTGTCTATTTTGGGCTCATGAAAATCAGGGCTGAAAGAAAAAAAAACCTTCCATAAACATGAGTTGGATAGATTCATGGCTGAAATAATAAAAATTATCTTTGAAAAGCTCAAGAGTATTTTACTCCCCATTTTTCCAAGGATATATTTTACTTTCAACTTTAGAGTTAATTTTTTACTTTTTGACTTTTTTAATATATATTATTTCATATATATAAAAAAAGGAAAAAGTCAAAATTCTAGGAAGTTAAATTTAATGTTGCAACATCTGGTTTAAAAGATTCGAGCCCTATTCAATTTCTGTGCGTGCTTGTATGCGTGTGTGTGCGAGAGAGAGAGAAAGAGAGAGATAGAGGGAGAGAGAGTGTGTGTGTGTGTGTGTGTTGGTCAGAGATGGATTAACATAAAAAAGTTCTCGTGGTGACTGACACAGACGCTACACCAGGTTCAAAGCCATTTGTTTTAAAATACACGACAGAGAAAGTGAAAATGCCGTTTTGTTTTTTGTAGAATGATCAAGTATAGGCTATGCAAACCGAAACAAGTATAGACATTTTATGAATCGTATTTAGAAAAAAATGACGTTAGATGCCGAAATTCTTTTAATCTTTAGATTATTCTAATTTGTAAGTCTGTTGACCTCTGTTCGTGCATAATATAGCACCTTCAAACCCTGGCAATATTAACAGATTGTTCAATGCAAAATGCAGAATAAGATCTAGACAAGATTTGATATAATTGGGCCTGACCAATGCATTAAAGAAGCAGAAAATATATCTTCATTATTCCTTTGTTCTAATGCATATACAAGCTTTATTCAAAGATTATGGGTTCAATATCTATCATGGTTATTTAGCTCTCTTTCGATTTGAATATCAAACAAATTGCTTAATTGGGTTCCAGCACAGATTTGGTAACATTTTTTGGTTTGATTCGATCGATTGATTTTACCGGTATGACAACCCGTCTGATAAGACGTTTGGGAATCGCATACGTTTTTACATTTTTTGTGTAACTTCTTTTGTTTTAATTTATTTTGTTTGTTTTTTTTTCTACTCACGAACAAAATATATGTGGTTTCAAACTGCAAGCTGGCTACTATATAATTGTTGTCATGCATACATCTAACCCCTCCGCCACGGGCAGGATGTGACGCAAGGTCAATTTCTAAGCGCAAACAGCCTCGTTCTGGATTTGAACTCAGGTTGCCATGTTCTTTCCTGAGACAATAACTGTTACGCCACACAGCTCCAGATATATATATATGTATACTCACAAATGTCTTTAGAGGACAAATTCATTTACCTCGGAAGCAACGTCTAATCTAAGGAAAATGACATCAATACGCCACTAGCGAAAGCATGGTCAATTATCGAAAGTTATCGGTCATATGGAAGTCAGACCTACCCGCTAAAATAAAACATACTTTTTTTCCAAGCAGTGGTCGTGTCCATACTACTATATAGATACACCACGTGGACTCTGAGTAAGTGTATAGAGAAAAAAAATTGACAGCTATTGCATAAAAGAGCCACGAGCTATATTGGACAAATTCTGGAAGCATAATCATGCAAGGTGGTATCTGTACGGCCACCTACCTTCCATCTCTAAACCCATCCAAATCAGACGAACAAGACACGCGGAACACTGCTGGAGGAGTAAGGACAAACTTATCAGTAACGTTCTTCTATGAACCCTATCACATGGACGAGCAGGCGTAGGACGATAAGCTTGAACTTATCTACAACAGCTCTGTATTAACACAGGATGTAGTCTAGAGGACCTGCCGAATTCGATTGACGATAGAGACGAATGGCGAAAGATAGTCAAGGAAATCCGTGCCAGTGAATGATGATGATGATGATATATGCATATATAGATAACATGAAAATGCAAAGAAGTTAATAGGCTCCGAGGAAGATACTTTATTCATTTAAATGAAATTATATGAGACTGTTAACCTTAAATTAAAAATGGAAAAAAGAGAAATGCCGTTAACATACCAGAATTTTTTCAGCGAACTGAACCTTTTCTTCGTATTCTTGATATTGTCAATTCAATGTTTCGACCGACCTATTCTTCTTCCCTCTTTTTCGATTCTTACAGCAGTTAATTCTTGTCTTTCTTATCATCGTTTATCAGCAAAATCACATCTGCCATTGACTTATTGCAATTTACTAAGCTTTACGTAGAATTACCACATAAACCTCTGGTTGTTTACAGCACCTGCTACTGCTGAAGTAATTCACCCATCTAATGTTGAACAGTCTCATTGCTGCTTAACTTTAATGATCTTTCGGGTACCGATGCTTTCAGCCTAACTTGACCGTAAATTCCGGCATTAACTTGTTCTTGTATTAACAGTCGTTTTCTTCCTGCAGTTTGGAGACGGGCAATATTTTTTGCGTCTGTTTCATTTGTATTTTCTCCGTTTTCTACTCAAAAAATTTGAATTATATCTTGCTGTTTAATGTTAACTTGAACTATTTTTTTTTAAATAAAAAATCACATATGTTTCTGTTACAAAAAAAAAAACTCTAAAGTTTCTACAAAAAAAAAAAAATAGAAAAAAGAAAAATTCAAAAGAAAAATCAATTCAGAATGAAAAAGTAAGAATTCTTTTTTTAGGGAAGTGGTTGATAAATGCAGTTAAAAGATAAATGACTAATACAATAAATCTGTGTTCTTATTAATATGTAAACTTAAAATGAATTTTGAAAAATAAAAAAAAAAGCCTAAAACATATCTGTTTCCGTTACAAAAATGATATTACAAGCCTACACACAAACACTTAGCAGAGAACATATGTGTATTCAAGATCCCTCTGCCTCTCTCACTGATTGAATCAACGTGACACAGTCGATAAAGAGACAAACAAATATAGTGAAAATCTTGTGTGTATTTTTCAAGAGATTCATTGGTTATAGAAGTCATAGACTTTAAATGGATGTATAAAATTATCTTTTGAATAAAGATTTATAAAACTGAAACTACTTTTATTACACTCTAATACTTTAATATCTAGAATATAGTGGAGTCATAGTTTTTTTTACGTAAATACATATCTACGCAATCTCTTTGCTACGAAAAGGGCTTACCCAGTCGTCTGGGGCTATGGAATACACCGACTGCTTCTCTGCAGAGGCGTAAGATCCCCCCCCACGAGTGTCCTGGATATGACACTAAACAATCTGATGGTGAGGTTCCAGCAATGCTGGAGCTTTGGAGAAGGCGGAGTACTCCTTCATTGCCACCACTCTCTGGTCCACTCTGGCCCCGGAGTGGTAGCACCTGATAAGGGTCCTATCTATGGGTTAAATAGAACTAAACTGTGCTTCTTTCATTTTTTGCATTTAAACTGCGTATTTATGCTAAACTGAATTGTTTGAAATAGAACTGTTTTGACATTGGAACTGCGTACTAGTGCGGAACTGAATTGCTCAAAATAGAACTGTTTTGACGTCCAAACTGCGTACTTATGCGGAACTGAATTATTTGAAATAAAACTAATTGACATTTAACTATGTGTAATACCCAGTCGGCTGGGGCTGTAGAATACAATGAGTGCACCTCTGCAGAGGGGTAAGACCCCCCTAACGAGTGTCCTGGATATGACACTAAACAATCTGATGGTGAGGTTCCAACAGTGCTGGAGCTTTGGGGAATGTGGAGTACCCCTTCATTGTCATCGCTCCCTGGTCCACTCTGGCCCGGAGTGGTAGCACCTGATAGGGCCCTATCTTTGGGTTAAATAGAACTAACAGTATATTTATGCTAAACTGAATTGTTTAAGTAAACTGAATAGCTTGAAACAGAAATGTTTTTGATAATAAAACCGTACTTACATTTAAACTGCGTGCTAATGCTTAACTGAATTATTTGAAATAGAACTGTTTTTCGACATTAAAACTGTGTTTACATCTAACTGAATTGTTACATATAACTGCTTGAATAGTTTGAAATAGAAATGTTTTCGACAATTAAACTGTGTACTTATGCTAAACTGAATTGTTTTCAATAGAACATATTATTTACATAAAAATGGATTTGGCGTTAAATAACCTACAAAGGTTGATATGCCATAAAACCCAACAAACCAACCAACCAACGAAAAGGGCCCAACACTAGGTCAATTCTTCAGCCCAGTATTGTTGATTTGGATCCAGTAATTCTTAACCAAGACAAGTTACCGTACCAAGGCTAAAGAGACTAGTCTGTCCTACAATTTACTCCTGCCTGAAGTATTCTCTTTATCATGAAAAACATACTTTTGATAAATTAAAAGCTTTCAGTTACCGGGAGAAGTTGTATTTAGTATTCTCAATTATTCAGCAAGTACGACCTACAAATAAAAAGATGTTCAAATAGAAAAAAAGAACCGAGCACACTTTGAATTCACCTTATCACAAAATAAGGATACTTTTGATAAATCCTTTAAAAAAAAACAAAAGCAAAAAAAAAAAAAAAAAAAAAAAAAACACACACACACAAAATATTTTTGATACATACTAACAAACTGAACTATCAGTTAATGATAAAAGCGAAAATGAATTCGATACATCGTAAGAGATTTATCTTATTTTATTTTTTGTTTGTTTGTTTGGGTTTTTTCGAGGGAGGGAGTCTGATCAGTGAAACTAAAAAACTTATTCATTGAGGTATCCAATTAGGAGTTCGTTTTTTTATCAAAGATAAGAGCGGTCGCACTTGGGAAAGAAATGCAAACACAAAGAAGGCTCAGTAACATTTTTGGAATTTAGGAAAATATATTTCTATTTGAACCGCAAAAATGACGATGCCGATCCCAGTTTATGCAGACAAATTTCATTAACGAATAATTCGGATGTTATTAATTAAGCATCATTGCGATTAAATCAAACTTCACATATTTGATTAGACAAAACCTTTTTTTTTCAATGTTCTCACGGTATCCACATCTGATATATAATTATAACATTAACGTATGAATTCCATGCACTAAATGTAACGACTATTATGGGACATGGGTATCGATGAACTTCGACTTCTGTCCTAATATAATTGTCACATTTACGTATACATTTCATACACTAAATGTAACAACTATTATGGGACAGAAGTATCCATGATCAATAGCATTTCTTCCATAATAATTATAAATATTATGCATAAAATGCAAAAAAGTATTTTATGAATACGTCCACCGTATCCCTTGTAGAAGGATAAGACCCTCCAAAAAAATTTCAAAACAAAATAAAAAATTACAAGGGCTGAAATGTTGTACATTTCGCTGGCTATAACGGTTAACTAGTAAGACTGGTAGACTATTGTAAGTGAATTCAATTTTCACTGGGTGACTCAAGCTTCAAGTCTTTTGAGAAGCTAGTCTCAGCTTGATAAATGACTTTTGGCCAAATCACATTGAAAGTACCTATTCCAGTTTGATTTCAAAATTAAGCAGCCTGTTAACTTCTGAGAGGAAGCACCTGGTAGCAGCCAGCAACCTAATATCAGTGCAACACAGCGAACAAAACTTCATAAATAACAACTAAAATGAGAGAGGAGAAGTATTAAATATGTAGCTAACTCAAAAATTCATTTATTTTTTACTTTTATTTCTTTTCATTTATATCTTATTTATTTATTAATTATTTTTCCACTTACAAGTGAGACCTAAAATACGTTAACCCATTCCCTACAGAAGAGTGAGACGGTTATGTAATGTCCTCTCCCCACCATAAATCTGGAGATTTGATAGACAAGTGGTCTTATTTTCCATTGAATCAAACAATAAGAAAGTTTGCGTTTGAATTTTAGTGTTACAATGCAGACGTGTATTTTTGAGTTAAACGTCTTACAATTCCCTTTTTAGGGTCTTCGATATTTTTCTGAGAAAAGGAGATTTTCCCTCTCAATGAAAGACGGTTTGGAAACTCACGAAGATAGTCGATTTGAATTGTAACATTCGGATAAACGGAGGAATCAAACTGTAATAACGTATTTTCCTGATGTTTTATTACGAGATCAAATGACAACCTCAGCTCTTCATCTCCACAACTTTTTCGCCTTGATAAAGTTTTCGAGGCCCCACAATGGAATAAAGACCACCCCCATTAAAAATGTTCTGGATATGACACTAAACCGTATCTGATGGTGAAGCTCCATTTCTGAAGGTACAGAGAGTGTTGAGTCACCCTTTTTCCGCAAGTACAAGGTTCACTCTGACTCTGAGTGGTCGTACTTGTTAGGGTCCCATCTATGCCTCATATAAATATGTTTGAGATAGGGAAGTATATATCCCTTTAAAATGATTCGGAAAATATATTGTGTACCGTATATAATTGTAGACTATAATTGTTAAGGTGACTTGAGCATAAAATAACCCAAGTGTCAACATGCCATAAAACCAACCAACCAATCAACATATCCGTGAAAATCATTCAGTTATTTAAAATGAAAATGAATAGATATAAAGTATTCAGGTAAAAACATTCATTTCGATGAGTATAAAATTTGATACAGATTCATTTATTGATTTGTTTATTTCCATCACGTTTTCTCTTTCTTTTCTTACACAAATCTTTTTTTCTATCATTCCTTCTAACTTTATTTCTTCCTTTCTATTGCTTCACAATTTATTTATTTATTTATTTTCTGTTCCGAATATTTATTTTTCTAACAAAATCTTCTTTCTCTGTTTTGTTTTCTTTCAAACTTCTTTGTTTTTCATTCTTTCTATGTATTACGTCACAAATGTTTCTTTCTTTCTTTCTTTCTTTCTTTCTTTCCAAACCTTTTTTTATTTCTCTCTATTTCCTTTCAATGTTTCTTTCTTTCTTCCTCTCTCACTCTCTCTCTCTCTGTCTCTGTCTCTTTGTCTCTCTCTCTCTGTCTCTCTCTCTTTCTCTCTCACACACACACACACACACACACACACACACACACACACACACACACACACCTTACATTTCTTTCTTTCTTTCTTTCTTTCTTTCTTTCTGTTAACTCGAGAGATTTCAAATGATTACAAAAATTGCAAATTGTATCCAAGTGTGCTCTATACTCTCATTTAAAACATCTAATAGAAATCTCGCTACAATGTACCACTATTACTGTGTTATGGCAATGTATAAACATAATATGATTATATTGTTATGCTATAATGTTATAAGAGATGATATTATGGTTATGCTTTGGCAATGTATCGGATCATTATGATATTGATCTTATAAAAGGCAGAAGTAAATTCATCGACAGGCAAATAAGCACATCGATATTCAAATTTTAGTAACAGCTTGGGCAGTAGGATACGCCAACTAGTGTTAAATAACAATACTTGAAACCATTTAACTGTGTGTTAATAAAACTATTTGTAATTGATAGAAATACTTTTGTTCGATTTTGATAAAATATTCTTATCGAAAGACCATGTTCATACTTCTAGTAAGGTGTCTATTTTTGTATACAAGAATATACCCAATGTAGTTTTATTTGCTCTGAATGGAAATGGCCATTATTTCTTTGTGAAAGTTCTCCTTTTCGAGGAGTTATATTCTAAAAAAAAGAGAAAAAAAGAAGAAAAAAAATGCGAAAAGCAAAAAAAAACAAAAAAAAACAAAACAGTATGACTTATTTGGCAGGGGTTTGCCGCTTTCATCCTTTACCTAAAGGTTTATTGCTGACGCGATGAAAATAGCCTTTGGTCCCAAATAGAAGGAATTCCTACACAGAAAAGAAAAGAAAAGGGGAAAAAAATTGAAGTATAAAACAAAACCAGAAATCTCGCGTGATGTAAACGAGCTTTAAATATGGCGTGAGTCAAGGCACAAAAAAGTAATAAATAAATAAATAAACAAATACGACTGTAAATGGAATTTTAGAAGAAGAAGAAGAAGAAGAAGAAGAAGAAGAAGAAGAAGAAGAAGAAGAAGAAGAAGAAGAAGAAGAAGAAGAAGAAACTTTTTTTTATTGTCCCCTTTTTTCAGAACCGATGAAAAACAAAAAACCGAAAGAAAGGGTCGGAACTGATTGAAAGCAAAGTGATATTTTAACTTCGGTTTCGGGTAAAACGAAAATAGCTTTTTTTTATTTTGCTTTGTTTTACATATATATATATATATATATATATATATATATATATATATATATATATATATATATTGGATGGCTGTTTTTATTTGGGTAAGAAAACAGCTGCTCCCTAGAAGCTTTATCTGGATATACTCAGCGTTACACCCTTTAACAGATTCCTAGTTATGTATCCGTAAAATAACAATTCAGAAGGTCAAAAATGTCCTTCTTTTGGTTAATTCATTTATTAGCCTCTTTAAATTGTGGTGTATAAGTCGTCTTTTAAAGCAGAAACAATCTTTACAAAACTAAGGGTTGAATTATACGGCAGGGCTTAAATGAAAATCTTTAACACAGAGTTGTCAACTAATCGTAAAAGTTTGGAGTTTAGCTCTGCCACAGAAGTCTCTCCCTAGTTTTATAGAGATTTTTTAGGCATAAAAGATTGAATTATACGCCGCAATTTACGGTATAAATATTGAATCTCTCTCTTACATTCATACTTTCTATTCCGAGTGAATAACCGAAATTAGTAAAAAAAAAAAAAAAGAACCTTCACCAATATTTTGGTGGCTTGGTTTTGTTTTACAGCATATAAACTTTTGTAGGTTATTTTATGCCAAATCCTGTCTATACATTTAAAAAATACATGATCTGTAAACGAATAGTTTTCAGATAGCATTTTTAAACCCGGCAGAGCTCATTTATTGCACAGAATTAAAGAGTTCCAAGATTTGCTATGTAATACTAATAATTCAATTTAATATTAGTAATTTAATGATCACATTTTTCAATTTGAACTATGGAATCCTAACAGGTAGTCACACTTTGGGTCACAGAGAATTTGGGATTAATACCAATGAAGAGGTATTGCACATTCCCCAAAGCTCTAAACTGGAGTTTCAGATAGTTTAATCTCATCTCCAGGACACTCGTTGTGGAGGGAGGTTCTTACGCTTAAGCAGAGATGCAATCGGCGTATTTTACATCTTTTGAATAAAAGCTTTTAAAAACAATAATACTTTTGTTAAACACAAATAATAATAATAATAATAATAATAATAATAATAATAATAATAATAATAATAATAATAATTTTCCAAGGAGATGCTCTATCATAGTTACAATTCATAATTACCATGATGCCACTTAACCACATACTCAGAAAAGGCACAGCCGTATACAAACTCAGTAGATCGCAGGAAAAAATCAATCATTTAATGTATATGGGTGACATCAAACTATTTGCCAAAAATGAAAAAGAACTGGAAACTCTTATACACGCAGTTAGAATATATAGTCAGGAGATAGGAATTGAATTTGGCAATGCTTATAATGAAAAGTGGCAAACGACATCTAACTAACGGAATGGAGCTACTAAATCAAGACAAGATTAGAACGCTTGCAGAAAACAAAACCTACAAATAGGGGTGTACCGATTAATTGGCAAGTGATCAGTAACCGACTGTATCGGACTCAAGGCCGATTAATCGGTAATCGTTCGCTTTGCTGATTAAGGGCCGATTAATTACTTTTCTTTTTCCAATTAAATTTAAACCATTTTATCAATACCAAGTGATTCATCAGATACCTTTGACACATTAACACAGTAACTGACAATTTAACTTGACATTTGTTAAGTGTCTGGCAGCTATTATAGCTTTTTGCCTTTTTTTTTGCTTTATTAAATGAAATTACAAAATACAAAGTACAAATTCCAATTCTTAAATGCATATAATTAAACAAATAGATAAGAAAAAAAGAAATTACAAACAAACTACAAAGTACAAATTCCAATTCTTAAAGTATTTAAAGTTGAATTCTCTTAAGTTGTTATGTAGAAACATTAGAGTTTCTTCATTCCCAGGATACAGCCTGTTCCTCGTAGGTTCATACATTTTACCACCCGTACTAAAGAGCATCTCACTCTACGGATGAAGGCGGTGAGCTTAAATATTTTGAAGCCAGTTTACTCAGCTGTGGTAAGCTCACCTGTGTCTTTTTCCACCACCTAAATTGATCATCCCCGCTAGCGAGTTGTGGTAAAGCTACATAATAATCAAATTCTTTTTAGTACTTATGAATAAGGGATTTACTACTTTCAAGTTTAGATTGTGCTTCTTGTATTTTTGTTGTACTTTCACTTGCAGTCTCCAGGTTTAACTCAGACTCTACCTGCTCTAAGTTTGGATTTTTTACTCTAGGTTTATTTGAAGCTAATTCATCAAACAGGCTTGAAATAGATAAAGTTTTACTTTCACTTTGATCTTCTTGACCCTCAGCACAGCTTGAAGAAGTGTATCTTGGATATGCTTCATTATCATCAGTAGAAAATAGATATAGAATCCAATTCCTAATGGTGTTTTCTGTCTTTTTTTTCTATGTTTTTTTTCTGTTTTTTTTTTAATTTAAATTTGAATCTTGGATCTAGGAAAGTAGACACACACAAGTTTTTATCATTTAGATAGGGTGAAAATCTTGTTTCCATTGATTCATTGAATTGTTCGACAGTGGCAAGAAGGATTCCATTAAAATCGGAAATATCAGAATTAGATTGGACAGCTTTTGACTGAAATAACCTCAAAGCTAAAATTGTACATATTATCATTGATATGGTTGAAGTTCTGTTACTTGCTTCTTTGGTGATTTCTTCAAATGGACTCAGTAACTGGACAACTTTTGAACAAGTCTCCATTGGTAAGTTGTAAAGGTAGGAATCTTATTATAAACAACATATATTACAAGAGCTTTTCGTTGTACTAAATTCCTTTTCAGCATATAATACGTTGAATTCCACCGTGTGGTCACATCTTGAATGAGTATATGTTTTTTCCAAATTAAGCTGATCCTGTATTTAAGTTAAGTTGCTAATTGCTAATGAAGAGCAATTAAAGTGAGAGACTATATTTCTGTTAGTAGTAATGACTGTCTTCACTACCTGTTGGGAAAATAATTAGTCATTTATTGTGAGTTGCAATGTATGTGTGAAGCATGATAGTGACTCTAAACTACATTCCCTGACGCCAGCAACCATATTTGCTCCTGAATGTAGCAAGACTAAGAAAACTGTATTAGAGATTTTACACTCATTCAGAACATTGTGCAATTCTTCCCTAATTCTTGCACCAGTGTGTGTACCAGGGAATGGATCAACTCTATGCACAGCTCTGCATTGTTCGAAGTCATTAGAACACCAATGACCTGTTAAACCAAGAAAGGGAGTATTATTTGTACGAGCTGTCCAAATGTATGTAGTCAAAGAAATGCTGCTAATTTCATCAAGAGACGATCGAATTTTTGTTTTTACTTTCATAAATATATCTGGAATTATTTTTTCAGTGAATTACTTTTTTGGTAGAATACTGTAATTTGGACAAAGTTTTGCAATAAGCCTATTGAATCCAATGTCAGATGTTACAGAATATAGTTGAATATCGAAAGCAATCATTTCTCCAATCAGATAATGGATCTCTTGAGACCTGTGGTCATCAATATCCCAAATTTTCTTCTTGACCAATATTGATTTTATAGTATTTTAGTGTTTCGCTGGAGGCTCGTAGTTCCTACCACTTGTTCCTGGAATGTCTGTCCTTAAACATTCATTGTGTTTCCTTTTCTTATCTACAACTTTTGTTTCTTCTGGATGAATTTTTCTAAGATGGTTTAATATATTAGCCGCTGTAAAAGTTTTTGCTGATTTGCCACCCCTTGATATGATGGCTTGACATAACTTACAGACAGATGTATTCTTATTCTTGGGATTGACATCAGCAGAAACTGGTTGCCATAATGGCTGATGTCAATATTCAATTAATTTTTTACGTATTTAAATTACTTATGCCTGATATCTAATTAGTAATTTATCGCAAAATAAAATGGATTATCTAAATCAGAAAAATAAAAATATAAATGTAATGGTAGCACAGGTCGAAAAATGAGGAAAAAGAGTATGACTGATAAAGAATGCTTTATTTTCGGTTCGCACATGGTCGCAATTTACCGTAAAATTCCTCAACGTGAGAACTGAAAGATAGAGTAATAATTTTCTTGGACAGTGATTTAAAGTACAAAATAATAATGTTAATTCGATAGGAAGTGAAAGGAGAGAAATGTTCCTTATGCTTACCTCCATTTGCCTCAAATTCAGTCCAGTCGCAAAAGGTTAGATGTCCCTTCGGTGAATTTTCATCGTCAAGCAAAAAAAGGGAGTTAACTTGTCTTCGTTTACGATATAATTAAATTAATATTTATGACCTGGAAATTTACTGTGCTACCCTGTTAATCGGTAATCCCTAATCGGCCAATTTGCTTATCGGTGCATCCCTACCTACAAATACTTGGGCATCTTGGACGCTGACACCATCAAACAAGTGGAAATGAAAGACAAAATTCAAAAAGAATATCTCAGGAGAACTAGAAAACTACTCGAGACAAAACTCTCTCGCCGAAACCTTATCAAAGGAATAAATGCCTGGGTTTTACCACTCGTTAGATATTCTGGAATCTTTCTCAAGTGGACCAGAGATGAACTTAAACAAATGGACCAAAGAACAAGAAAACTAATGACAATGCATAAGGCATTACATCCCAGAGACGACGTTGACAGACTATGCTTCAAGAAAAGAGGGAGGAAGAGAACTTGCAAGCATTGATACAACGACTCGAAGACTATATACAAAAACACGATGGACGACTGATTACAGCCATCAGAAACGATACTAATAACACGATGGACAATAGAATGACAATAACGAGGTAACAAAAATGGGAAGGAAAGCAACTCTACGGGCGTTTTAAACGACTAATAAACAACATTTCACACGACAAAACCAGGTCATGGCTAAGAAAAGGAAACTTTAAGAGAGAAACAGAATCTCTCCTAATAGCAGCACAGGACAACGCCATAAGAACCAATCATATCAAAGCGAGAATAGATAAGACGCAGCAAAATAGCAAATGTAGGCTATGCGGTGACTGAGATTAAACCATCAATCACATAATAAGCGAATGCAGAAAATTAGCGCAGAAGGAATATTATACTAGACATGACTGGGTCGGCAAGGTGATCCACTGAGAGATTTGCAAGAAATTTAAATTTGACCATACTAGCAAATGGTATATGCACAACCCAGCACCTGTCCAAGAAAATAACACACAAAAACTCCTATGGGACTTTGACATACACACAGATCACCTAATCTCGGCCAGAAGACCAAACCTTATAATAATCAACAAAAAGAAGAGAACTTGCAAAATTGTCGACGTTGCTTTCCCGGCTGACCACAGAATAAAACTGAAAGAATGTGAAAAGAAGGATAAGTACCTCAACCTTGCTTGGGAATTGAAAAAACTATGGAACATGAAGGTGACAATTATACCAATTGTAATTGGTGCGTTTGGAACAGTGGATAAAGGTTTACTAAAAGGGACTGGAGGACTTGGAACTTGGCCGCCGAGGGGTGACAATCCAAACTACTGCATTATTGAGAACGGCCAGAATACTGAGAAGAGTCCTGGAGACTTGTGGAGACTTGCTGTCACTCAAATTCCAGTGAAAGACCATCAGTTAATGCTGATGTGAAAAACTCTAATGAGTAAATAATAATAATAATAATAATAATAATAATAATAATAATATCACTTCCATCCATGACAGACTGGCCCGACAACTGAGTAAATGCCAAGAAAAAGCAAGTATACCACAATGGATGATTAAGACGAAAGCCACTCTGATCAAGAAAGACCCACATAAAAGAATCATTCCTAGCAACTATAGAGCGATACCGTATCTACATATGAAGTGGAAAATACTCACCACACAGATTAAATAAGAGAGAAACAAGAGGAACAGGTGACTATGCATAAATCAGCACATCTTTAAGGAGACCAAGAAGAGGGGGAAAATGTAGTCAAGGTGCAAATTAACTTAAAAAAAGCCTACGATATGGTTCCACAAACTTGGGTATTAGAATTTCTGAAAATGTACAAAATATCCAACAAACTTCATGATTGAAGCCATGAAAAAGTGGAAAATTGAATTAACTGCAGGAGGAAAAACTTTGAAAATGGGAAAATCTAGAGAGGTATTGTTATATAGTCATCTACATCATCATTCAGCATCACAACGACACAATATCAAAGACAGACGCATGAATAAAGACGCAGGAAGGAAGACACAAGAAGACTTCTTTACAAATATATTTTACCTCTCACTTTATTGCAAGGGTTCGAAAGGGTTGTTCAAGGTTTGCATGTGAGAGGGTGCTAAAGACCGAACATAAACTTCATATTTTGACCCCACTGTTATAACCGTCACGTTGTGTCTTTCTTGTTCTCCTGATGTTGGGGTCTACTCCATCTGGGCTTTCCGAGGGCCCCTTCGGTCGGGTGTGGCCTTCCCTACCACATCTAGTTTCTGGCTGTCTGGAATTCTGCTGGCAACTGCTTTGGCACCCAACTTAACTCAATTATATAATAATTCAACGCCCACACGATCGCCCACTAGATATTTGAAATTGAATGTTTAATCGTCATCAAGCGGAAATAACTGTCATGCAGTTCAGAGGTTACTCTCTTCCGGTTCATCACTGTAGTGGCACAATGGGACCTTCACCTTGTCCCATATCATAAGCCTTAATCCGCCCACGCGATCTCTTTCGATTACTGGCCATTAGAATGTGTCACTTACTTCCGGCGTATCACCTTGGAATAGCATTTTTGGGCCGGGGCGAGGGTCAAAATATAACAGTATCTTCCTGGGAGAGCCACTTTCACCACTACTGTTTGTAATAGCAATGATATCACTCACTTACATACTTAGGAACTGCATTAGAAACTACAAATTTACGAAATCTCAAGAAGAGATCAATCACCTTATGTTCATTAGCAAATTACGCAACGGAGACACCGACACAGATGGTCTTTAGGCGTTTACATAAAATGATAGAATTTCAGTGTTCAGTAATTGATTCAATTATTACGGTAAGAATTAGGGTTGTATATATTAGGACATTAATTGTCGAATGTCATGAATACAGGGAAAATATCAGTAAATAACAATAGTGATAAAATTATGAAATGACAGTGTAGTAGGGGACAGTTTTCTCAAGACAGACACATCTATTGCGTATTTAAGATTGGGTTTCATGAACATCTATGATTCCTGAGTGGTAGGGAGCTCTACCATAAGCAACATTCGCTTCTTTTCATATGTACTGGGTAATCTATAAAAGAAATTGTCAATTTCTAGAATGAATAAAAAAAATATTTAAGATATTGACACCAATGATACATAGTTTTGTAAAGAAACATTTGAAGTGCTGAGAAACACATTCCACTCCTCGCTGAAAAGTTGAATTTCATCTAGTTTAGTTTATTTATTTAACGGCATATCAAATCCTTATAGGTCATTTAATGCCGAAATTTGATTTATTTTGTAGATGATTACAATCGTAAGTATATTTTTAATGTTCATTGAATTTTTCAAAAAGTGTACTTTGTCTCTAATGATTTATTTGCATACAGTTATATATCAAGCATCCCGATCAAATACAAATAATTTTCACATAAATCTATTTGTCCCATAGAAGAGACCATGACACATACTACCTCTCTTAGTTAGAATGGACCTGGGCGTAATGGCAATGTAGGAGGGGCTCCATACTCCCCAGAGATCTGGAACGGGAACCTAACAACCAGATTTAGTTTAGAGTCATATACAGGAAACCCATTTTGGTGGGAGGTGGTCTTACAGTGGAGGCAATCGACGTATTCTAAGCCCCATTGACAAGACAAGCTGAAAATTAGTCGGCCCATAAACCCATATCAGAACATCGAAAAATAGATAGATAGTGGAATCTCATCATTGATTAGTGATTTTCAAGTCAGTTTTGCAAAACAATTTCTATACTTAGTTTCTCATTCAGTACCCTGTATTCGTAACCTTGTGTCAAACTCAATAATCCATACCCTGTGGAGTGACCAGGCGAGCATCGCATTTCTCATCAGTGCCTGAGCAAATACCATAATTGTGAAAGCTAATATCAGTGTTGGCGTAACACAATCTTCTCTTGTTCTAGACTAAGCTAAATTTAGTAAATATCGATAGACACAGAGACAGATATCTCATTTTTTGCTTAATCTTTGATCTTTATCAACCGTAAAAATCGTCAACACACCCTGTTTCATAACCACACACAGTCAGTTTTTATTCGTTTGTATGTAGAAATCGCTAACAAAATCAACAACAACAAAAAAAAAACCCTCACTGATCAAACCTTTAGAGACACCTACATACGCGCCTACACTCTTACTTACAATGTTCGTTTCTCTCAACAACGCCTTCAGAAAAAGAGTTAAGCCTTCTGAAACATCAATTAGTCATTATCTCTTCTTCAATAGGAAGGCTAATTTTATATGTCGACTACTTTTTTTAGAATGTTGGGGTGACTTTTTTTTTCTTTTTTTCTGATAAAAGTTAACTTACGGTCAAGTCACATTGAAAATATTGGTTTCACCGAAGTTAAGCAATGATAAGCCTGTTCACTTCTGAGATGGGTCAACTGATTAACAGCAGGTATTGTAAACAACCTGAGACTAGTGTACCTGACTAAGCAAAATTTAGACAATTTAAAGTTATGTTTAAAGCACCACTTTTCGAAGTAAAGCTACAATTTGCTTGCTCAATACTTAAGTGAATGAACAGGAGGTACTGTAAGCAACCGGTGGCTCATGTGCTTGACTAACCAAATCTTACGATCGAGTGACGTTTAAACCGCAAGTTCCTGCATGATAATCGAAGTTAAGCAACAATGAGCATGTTAAGTACTTAAATGGTTGTGAATAACTCTGTGTCAAAATCTGTTCAGCACTAAACTTCACAATTCAGAATATCAACTTGGACGTCAATTATCATAACAAGGAGGAGGGGCTAACAGTTAGGTCCCCATGGCGCGATGGCTGGAGAGTGTCCTCGAAGTAAGTGCGTTCGAACTCCAGTCGTGCTATTCACTTTCGAACTAGTACACTCGGGAAAATTACGAACCACCTTATCCCTCCAATCAGCTATTGGTTAAATAGTATCACTGCTGTTCTTTTATGAGGGTGGGTTTGGCCTTAAATAACCCACTTAAGTTGCTCTGCTATTAAACAAAGAAATCAGATGTACTAGTCGGTAGGTTTTACTTAGTGGGAATGCTAATACAAGGCTCAACTTTTGCTTCAAGAGCTGATTGATAGATCAGGTTGCTTGTCATATAAAAGAGATTTTACACAAAATATAATAAAGAAACTGGTATCAAAATCGTTAATTGTTAAGTTTGGTTTTCAATCCTATAAAATAAGTTTTAAACCATCTGTATGAATTTCTGAGGTAAGAAATTGTTATTGATCATTCCCATTTTATACTATTGTTCACACATTAGTAGTTAACAGATGAAGATAATAAAGAGACTCTGGAAGAAATTCTATGGGATTCGAACTCGGAATTGAGCAAAGCCAGCGACTTCGAAGTCGACTGTGATCACGATGACTAACATAGAGATTAGATACATTCCATCGGCAACAGGAATAAGATCAGAAATATATATTGTATTTTTCTTATATTAATTCATATCATTTTACTTTGCTTATCATGACATTCTATGGTGACTTAAAGGTGGTAACGGTTTTGGGGTTTTGTTCGTTTTGTCTTAAATATTTTCTTAATGCGGTACTGGCAATTTTAGAAAACTGAAGAATCCATCCATAAAGGTGGTCTTGAATAGTTTCTGCTGACATGGATATCAAAGCATCCAGTAACCAATAAAGTAGTAAGGCACTATGCTCCTTCATGGCATCGCCTGTGACAATGAAGTTTACTTAGTAACGCTCATCTACTCTCGAAGTAACATACCAGTAATTATGAACAATGTCTAATTGGATAAATAATCGAACGGCTAAGGTATACAATTCCTGAAAGGATAAAAGTATTTGATACCCCATAATTCATTTGTAGCTCAGGGGAAAGTGGATTTATACCTTTCTCAAGAGCATTTTAGCAAAGTGAACTCACTGTCTTAGCCGAAGTTTGGATTCAGTTTGCTGATTCCATTTTACGTGTCCACAACTGTTAGGTCAAAGATACGTCTCGTGAGTAATATCAATTTTAACATAGTTGAATAGAGGTATTTTTCACTGTTTTCTCTTTAAAAAATACTTTTAAAACTTCTTGTTTGGGATGGGAGGTCTGAAATTAAATTACGAAATAAGAAGGATGGCAAAAAAAACGAAAGGCATTTCTGACTCACAATGAATTATGTTGTTCATTTTGCACCCATGCAATTAACTTTTGTTTATAATGGGATAGATTATCAGTATGAATTGGGCCTTATTTTCTTTGTTTATTTGCTTGTTTTTTCGTTTGATTGTTTATTTGTTTCTTTTTTTTCTTTCTTTCTTTCTGATTTTATTTATAACAATTTCATTTTGTTCATATCTATCTAGCTATCTATCCACACACACACACACACACACACACACACACACACACACACACACACATATATATATATATATATATATATACCTTTAAGAAAAACAAAAACCGCTCACATTAGGATGATAAATTTATTTACATTCTGTTATGGGTATTGATATGAGTCATTAACACCAAAAATAACAGGACTTCTTCAGATCTAATGGATTAAATAATCACAGTCAGAATAGACACAGGAAGGAAGGGTGGGAAGCTGTAGAAGAGGGGTGAAGAGTTTCCTTCCCATTTTACCCACTTTCGGGTTTTCTTTTTATTACCGGTTGGAATCACAATAATGTAACTGGACTTATATTTAAAAATCACTTTCTACAGTAAATTAAATTAAGTATTTGGTCACTCTAAAAAATTTATTTCTCATCCAAAAAGTGTTATATTTTATGAAATATGTTAAGCACAATAATGGTCTTATTAATTATTCTTAATACAAGTCTTCCTAGGCCACATAAAATACAAATTAAACCACAAAAAAACTCCAAGATACTTCTTAAACTTTTCAATCATCAAAACGACCCTTTTTAGCTGTTATCGCTGCTTCACGGATTCTCGACATTCCTTTCACTAAAGACTGGAGGTAGACGGAAGATAGTTCTATCCAGCTTTCCTGCAAGAGTTGCCAGAACTGAGCAGCACTTGTGGGTCATTTAGCTTTTACTTTTCGGTTAAGTTCATCCTATGGCAGTTCAGTGGGATTTAAGTCTGCTGACTGCACCAGCCAAGACATCAGTTTAAGGACATGCTGTTGCTTCTTGCTTTTAATGTACCTCTGGCAGAGTTCATTTGTATGCTTTGGGTCATTATTTCGCTCGAGTACAAATACTTGAATGGCAAGCCGCATTCCTGATGGGAACGCGTGATGTTGTAGGATGCTGTGATAACCGGTCTGATTCAATTTGCCTTTCACCTGGGGAAAATCCTTGACTCTGCAATTATCAAAAGCTTCTCACACCATAACAGAGCCTCTGCTATGCTTTGAGGTTGGTGTGATATAGTGGGTTACAGTTCTTTCACCAAATCTTCGCTGCACATAGACCCTCCTATTTGACCCAAAGATTTTGAACTTTGAGTCATGAGTCCAAAGGACTTTATTCCCCTGCTCTATTGTCCAGCCCTACTTTTATTCTTCTTTTATCACGTGTTCTGATGTCTCCTATCAGTATAATCCACTGTGGTTTTGTGAATTTTCATTTCTAGTACCAAAGAAGAAAAATGCGTTCAAATAAATTTTTCAAAAGATATCTGATTATACTAAGGTCAAAGTTACCGAGGACGATAAATAAATAATTGTGATGTTCAACTTGTTTCATTAAAAATCACAGTTTTAGAATGAGAAATTAAAAAAATTGAGGGTGGCCAAATACTTTTGACTGGTGGTGTATATATATATATATATATGTGTGTGTGTGTGTGTGTGTGTGCTTTTATTTGTCGCTATCCCTATCTCACAGAACCAAGCTAGATATATTTCTTTCTTTCGTTCCCATTTTATTTATCATCATCATCATAATAATAATAATGTCGTGCTGGTAGCACGGATATCCCTGACCCTCTCTCGCCACTTTTCCCTATCGTTCATCGCCTCAGGCAGGTCTTCTGGACAACATCCCGTATCCGCACATAGTTGCTGAATGTATGTTCGTGCTGGTCGTCCTGCTTTTGCACGGCCATGTGTGGGGGTCCACCAGAGTATATCACTTAGGAGTTCGTCCCTGCTTCTCCAGCAATGTCCTGCATGTCTGGTTCGTCTAACATTTTATCAATTGCATTTTGTTTATCTATCTATCTATTTATCAATCTATCTTACAAACCCATGAACAAAGAAATAGCCCGTTAAACAAAGAAACCAAGAGTCTGATTTATCAATTTTTCTACTTATTTTTATCATATATATATCTGATATGTATTTCTATCACTGTTTATATTTATATTTATCGCTATTTCAATCTGTTCAAATCTATAATCCCATCGGCCGGCCTAAGAATACGTTGACTGCATCTGCTGCAAAGGGTTAGAAACCCCAAGACCACCACCACCAAATGAGATATCAGGTATAGCACTAAACTGCATCCGGTAGGGAAACCACAATTCTAGTGCTCTGGTGAGTATGGAGTCACCCTTGTATCGGTTTAGTAGTGCTTTTAGAGTTTCAGCAATTAGTTAAATTGGTCTATTGAAAATTATTTGAATTATTTGAATTAGAAAGAAGTTCTTGATACCCTATAACTGTGTGGAAAATTATTTTCATTTGACAAGAATGCGTGATATCTATATGTGCAACCGATTGATTAGAATTTTTTTTTAAGTACAAAATACAATTGAATATGAGATATATTGTCATCATTACAATCAAATATATAAAATTTTGGCATTAAATAACTAATAAAGAGATGATATGCCATTAAATAAATAAACCAAACTAAAACTATCTTTTAAACGGAGTCATAAATAATTTCCATTTTTTAAAGCAAGTTATGAGTACACATTTCAAACTTCCAATATTTTAAATGCAACCGGAAATTATTTGATTAAATAGTACCTTCATCGACCATTCTTATTTCAGTAGTGAAAAAGAGCGTACAATAATTTAATCTATAATGTTACAACCCTAAAATTGGGAAACTGTAAGTGCATAATTGATATGTGTAATTGTGTAATTTAGGAATAACAAAAACACTACAGAAACAGCGAAGAACATTTCTTGTGTTTATGACCAAGGTGTCCTTACCGACCACCAAGTCCGAAACTGGTTTTCAAAGTTTCTTTCAGATAATATCTCATTGAGAGATAAAGCCAGACCAATCAAAATGCTTTAAGAGGATTAGTGGAATGATCTTCCGCATAAAAGTAATCGAGAATTAGCACTTGATCTCATCACATTCCAATCCACAATCTGCCGCCACTTACAAAAAGATAGGAAAAGTGAGCAAGTTGGGAGTTTGACTTCCTCATCATCTTATTGAGAAAAATAAGGAAGATCACATATTCATAGCAACAAATCTTCTTTCAAGGTAGAGAAATGGCTCACTTTTCAAGAATATCATAAGTGACGAAAAATTGGTCTTTTAAGAAAATGTTCAACGCACATGAATGAATCTCCCAATCTATTACAAAGGTGGAACTTCGTGAAAGAAAAGTTATGTTGTGTGTATGATGAGATCGCTGAGATATTATTCATTTTGAGTTTTTGAACAGCAATCAGATTATCAATGCAAATTTATACCTTCAACAGCTGCAACGTGTACATGAAGTCTTATAAAAAAAACCTCGCTTGTCAATTGGAGAATGTTATGCTTTTCTATGAAACTGCAAGAATCACCCAGGAAAAATATTAGATTTAAGTTTGTTCTACCGCATCCAAATATTCATTCGACCTTGTGCCAAGGGATTTCAATCTTTTTCGTTCTTAACAAAATGCTCTGAAAATTCTCAAGAAATTCACGTAAGAACATTTGTGGAAAACTTCTTGAGCTCAAAACCAGCCAAATTTTACAAGAGAGAAATCAGTTATCTTCCAGATAAATGACAAGAGGTGATTTAGAATAATAGACAATATACTATTGATTGTAATTGATTCATGAATAAATAATATATTCCTAAAACGAAAATTATTTAGGACTATTCCAAACTATCCTTCTAACGAGTCATCACTCTACGTAATTAAATAACCCAGAAGGAGCTGGTATTCCTTTAAATCTACCAGATCAAACGTAGCTAGCGAGCGATGTCAGTCTATTCCAATCAATTATACTATCAATCCAGCTGTCTTTCTTTCTCAGTCTATTCCAATCTAGCTTGTGATTTTTCTCTCCCAGCCTAATACGATCTATGTAGCAATCTCTCTATCCCAGTCTATTCCAGTGTATCAAATAATCTGTCTATTTATCTCTCTCAATTTATCTCTCTATCTCTCCGTCTCTCAATTCCAATCTACGTATATATATATATATATATATATATATAATTCACCAGTTGAATAAATAGTAGAAAACAGTGTCTATGTCTAAACGATTAAGAGAAAGCGTAAGATCAATTTTCCGAAAGTCAACATAATATTTGTCTTGAATATCTTGATCCTTCAACTTGAGAAACGACCACAGATTGGAGGATAAGTCACTGCTAAATCCTCTTCCAACCATGCCAAAGTGAGACAGACAGGAATAGAGGTAAACATTAAATTATATAATGTTCTAAAATGATCAACAATACCCGCTGGCAAATGACCAGACATCAGGACTGATGGTAACATCAAACCCCATTAATAAGAATGACATAAAAACGCATTAGATGAGAAACATAGATTTATGGCGGCCATGTTTTTATCCGTTTCATGAAGAACTGAAAATAAATGGAGGTGTTCTAGGAAAAGTTTTTAAAAAAAAGACAATCTCAAAACATAGATTGCTTTTTTTTTCTTTCTTTTTTTTTTTTTTTTTTTTTTTGTCAGAGTGTCGACAGAGCCGACCACTTGACATATCATTTAAAGAAGTAACGACAACAGCTGGTCGGGGGAAAAAATTATGTTTCTTTATCTTTGTCTCTTAGATTTTTCTGTCACCTCGAGTCAAAAATAGAAGCAATCTTGTCCGGCCGCCATCCTCTCTAAACCGCAACATCAATGGCCAGACCTAACTCAATGGTTCGTTCCGACGGCTTTTTGGGTTGTTCTTTGTTATTCTTGTTTTGTTTTGCTTTTCTTTTTTGTTTTTTGATTTTCTGTTGTTTCTTTTTTCGTTTGTTTGTTTTTTTTTTGCTATTTTTTGAGTGTTGTTAGGTGGAGGTAAGGTGGTGAGTGGTCTGTGTATAACCATGGGAAAAAGGAAATAAAAAAGGGTGTAGTGAAGAATGTACACTTTAAATACGTCGTTTAAGTTAATAAATATGTTTTGTTATCATTGCTTTTTTGTTGTTGCTTTTTCTAGAAACAACCGGGAAGGGCGACATTAATTTCATTTTACTTTGTATTTTTTTAAACATTTCCTCGTATTTTGTATTTTAAGTTTTCTTACGCGAGACACAAGGAAACGTACACACACACACACACACGCATATATATATATATATATATATATATATATATATATATATATATACGTATGTGAGATTGTATTTGGCCAATATATATATATATATATATATATATAAACGAGTGCATGTATGTGAATGCAAATGTTTAAACTGAATATGTGAGTGTGAACATATATGTATATATATGTAGATTTGTGTGCTGGAAAATGTACAAATCTGAAAAAAACAAGATATTCAGAGGCTGATTTTATTAATAGTTAAACATTTTCCAACGTTAAACGTTTCGGCTTTTACATTAAACCATCATCAAGACAGGTACTATTTATTATATCTTCTGAATGAAATTTAACTTTATATTTCAAATAAACTATATATATATATATATATATAGTTTATATGGATATTTATATGTAAATATATATATATATATATATATATATATATATATATATATATATATATATATATATATATATATATATATATATATATATATATATATATATTACTTTGATAATATATACATATATTATTCTTATATATTATTTTGATAATCTTATATATATATATATTATTTTGATATATATATATGTGTGTATGTGTGAGTGTATTATATATGTGTATATATATATATATATACAATTTTTATACATATATATATATTATATATATCATTTTATATCAATATATATACATCGTTTATATGCATATATATATATGCACACACACACACACACATATATATATATATATAGTTATTTTTTTATTTTATCATGTTTGAGAGTTTTGTCTGAGTGCAATTCTACTTAATTTATATATATTCGAACGCCATTCATTGAAAAACATAAGGATGATTTCACTTCTTGAATAATTTGCCAATATTACATTTTGGGGTTTTTTAAGCTTCATGAATTTCTAAATAAAACGAAAAGATAAGAGAGTTTGAAAACATTCTATTTCTGTTGGCGGTGTTCTGTTTCAAATTTGTTTGATGTAATTAGTGTTCAAAACTGTATTTTAAAAAATGTTGCGTGTTTCCTCAAAAATACATGTTTTACGTTGGTAAATAATCTAAGATATAAATTCATCCTCTGAAGATTTTGTGTTTGCATTATATTTGTACATTTTCATATATATATATATATATATATGTATGTATATGTGTGTGTGTGTGTGTATGTGTGTGTCCTACAACGATATATGTGCATATTTCTGTATATTGATATATCTGTGTATGTGTTTATGGTTTATGTGCATATATAGCTATGTTCCTGTGTAAATTGGTGTCCATATGTATTTGAAAATATGTATATCTATAAGGTTGATGTTTTCACA
>OY757932.1:42089332-42091832 GCA_963585895.1 Sepioteuthis lessoniana
AAGAACGGCCAGAATCCTGTGACGAGTCCTGGAGACTTGAGGAGACTTGCTGTCACTCAAACTCCAGTGAGAAACCATCAGTTAACATTGATGTGAAAAACTCTAAAAGAGTAAACAATAATAATAATAATAATAATAATAATAATAATAATAATAATATGCAATTATAGCATCAAGTAACTATTATTATTACTTATAATTTGGACACAATCATATTGTATCAAGTATTCTTGATACAAATAATTTTCAAACAAATATATTAGACCCATCGATAGGACCGGGAAGGAGAGTCAATGAAGTAGTACTCCAAACTCCCCAGAGCTTCAAAACTGGAGTCTCACTGCTAGATGCAGTTTGATTTCATACACAAGACACCTCCTTTTGTGTGTGTTTGTGGGGGGGTCTCTTCTCTCAACAAGGAATGCAGTCGGCGTATTCTAAGGTTCTGTCAACTGGGTGACTGAAAATATAGAAAAATATGCCGTTTTAATTCAGTATCAGTTTCACAGTTATCTGATCAGATTGAATGGGAAATTATTCTTTTGAGTAGCCCTAATTAGAATTTAATAACGTCCACACCCACCGTTTGTGTCTACCTTCTACCTTGACTTTAAAAAAAATAGTGGTATCTACAAATATTGCTCGGGAGCGGTCTTGAGTTGAGCACCCTGTCTTTGAGGCTGAGCTAAATGTGTAGAAGCTGTTTCTCCTTTACTCATCTTCAGCTGGGACACAGCATGAAAAGAAAAATAAGGCGAGCTCGTGCCTAAGGATTCTGATACCAGACAGAACCTGTCCATTGTGCGAAAAGAGAAGCTTGGAGTTATTATGATGACTTTCTCACACTGATCTGGGGGCGGGGAATTTTCTATCCTGGATCACATCTACTCACGTATGCCTCACATTGAAATGGCCATATTCTCTCATGTCGAGAGGTAGTTAAGAATTGGAATGGTGTATTATCTATTCCCGATCCTACTAAATGTATTACAAAAAATTTAATTTTAATTCTAAAATTCGAATAATTATCTATATAGTTATGTGACTTTTTTAAAATGTTTTTTTCTTTGTGGGGGGGTATATTTGAAGAAGTATAAAATTCTATTTCTATTTTCGGAATAACAACTGTTTTCCTCTTCATGTTTTATATCTATTTTTAATAGCATTGGAATTGAAATGAGTACAGATACTACACTCTGATCGGAAACAGATGTACCAAGGAGTATCACTGATATTAAGTTGGTAGAATAAATACAAGGCCACTTTATATTTCGTTTTTTTACCAGAAATCTACTAGTGAATAATAATTTTTCGTTTCATATTTTCTCTCCCTCCCTCTCTCTATCTCTCTCGCTCTCTCTCTCTCTCTCTCTCTCTATATATATATATATATATATATATATATATATATAGAGAGAGAGAGAGAGAGAGAGAGAGATGGCAAAGAAAGAGAGAGATGGCAGAGAAAGAAAGACCAAGCCTAAAGAGCGTTAAGAGATAATAAAGAAAGAAAATACAGAAAAGGTTACATGAAACATTTTAATGTGAAATCTAAGTGCAAGTAGCGTACATAAGTATACATAATCATGTGTACATGTATTTGAGTTATATCTCAATTATGTCACGACTTGCACTGATTATATATATATATATATATATATATATATATATATATATATATATATATATATATATATATATATATATATATATATATATATTCACCAATGGCCCGGGAGACCAGGGTTCAACCTTAGGTCAAGTAATACCAAAGACTCAAAAAGTGGTACTTGATACCTCCTTGCTTAACACTCAGCATTATAAGGTATGTTTCAAGGGTAAAGTGGAACAATCCGGGAAAAGGAGTAACGCCCTCCCCTACACCTCGGTGCAGTAGCTATTGAAAAGAGAGCTTTCGGGTAGCCCTTGACTATGGCTGCCAACTTTACTTTTATATATCTGTGTGTGTATGTGTGCGCGCGAGCTCTTCTACATGAAACAACATACAATAAGACAGACTAACACACACATAGATAGATAGATAGATAGATAGATAGATAGATTTTTGCTAGTTGTGGTAATACACCATCCCGAACATAATTATGTCTAAATATTTTTTATTCACTCAACATTTTTTCACGTTTTATTCATAATCATTCAGGCATTTTTTGGCAATTTGAGATATATGCAAACCCGTGAATGGGTGCGATCCTATCAGACAACGTTTTAGTTCGTATGCACTTGTGTGTCTTTAAACACGTCTGATTCTTTTTTGTGTGTGTGTGTATTTGAAAGTGACGTCTCAATACCTGTTTTTGTTCCTTCCTTCTTTTTTTTTTCTTTCATCGAGCGACGACGGCACATGTCGACCGGACGCATCCATTTCGCAAACCATTACCCTTCCCCGACCACAACTACTCGCCCAATTCATTTTTTTCGAACTTCAAGTAATTTCCATTTTTGGCAACTGACCTCCCACGCCGCTTTTGTGGAGAAAAGC
>OY757932.1:42096832-42239332 GCA_963585895.1 Sepioteuthis lessoniana
TATAATGTTTCTCTAAAAATAAGAAAATCCTGTTCGTCTTTGATTTACACCAAAAATTGACTTTTAAAAAAGATCGGCAGGGGTTGTAAGATAGATAGATTTTAACTGATTCAATTCGAGAGACACGGTGACATAGACAATTATCAACTTAGAATCCTGAGTATTTTAATTCATATTCAGGATTGAACGAAATTTTATTATAACTTTACCACAATTATTTACGTTCATATAATTGAATGAATGAGTAATTCACAGAATTCCAAAGCTCAACGAGAGCCGCACCTTTTTATACTAACAAAGAATTAAAGGATGTCGACTAACCACAATATACCAGCAGCCTGAACAGGTTGGGGGTGCCAGATGGGCCAGTTAGTATGAGCTTATGATTTTGAGGGGCGTGGCAAGGCTACTCCTCCTGGTAGAGGTAAAGAGGAGCACTTTGGTAAAAGAGAAGCACAAAATATTGTTTTAAATAAGATTCATAAAAATTATATGAATTTAGCATTGAATACAAAAATCCTTAATGAAGAGTTTGCAATGGGTCTACATTTTCCCATCGGCTCGGGGCTGATCCGCTTTGTACTGACCTCAGAGATTAACATATTCTGGCCTGCATACAAGTATCAGAGATTAACGCGTTTTAGGGAGTTGAAATTCATTATAAGTATATGTATGCAGACTAAGATAGGTGGAAAGACTGACAGATATGAAAAATGCATGATGATTAGCTATGAATAAAACTAGTAAAGATACAAAGAGAATTAGATAGATAGATAGATTGATAGATTCTGAACAGAATTATATTGATATGAAAAGAATAAGATTGATAGATATCAATAGATTTTGATTGATATAAACAAACTGAGATCGATATAAAATTTGTATAGATATAAACAGAATTAGATAGATATAAACAGAATGAAAAAAATTGATGTAAATAGATTTAGATGTATTTGAAAAGAATTAGATAGACAAATAGATATTAACAGAACTATATAGACAGATATGCACAGAATATATATATATATATATATATATATATATATATATATATATATATATAAGTAAAATTTGCGACCGTAGTCGAGAGCGACCCGAAAGACCCCTTTTTATTAGCTACTACTCCGAGGTGTAGAGGAGGGTGCTGCTCCTTTCTGCGGTTTGCTCCACTTTATCCTTGATCTGTACCTTATAATGCCGAATGTTAAGCAAGGGGGCATCAAGTTCCATTTTTTGAGTCTTTGGTACGATTCGACTTAGGATTGAACCCTGGTCTTCCTGTCTATTGCCGAACATGCAATTAGTCTAAAAAATCTTTCTAGATATATGAAAGAAAAACAGTAACTGTGGTCAGTATTTCCCCAGACGTGTTCAGTATGATTATCTATTGGTATTGGAATGCCGAAACACTTTCAATTTCATACCACTAAATGAATTTCGTGAATTTCTGTAAAATATTCATTTTCGAGAATGTTGTGGTTTTGCTGCTGTGTTATGAATTATAACACAGGTTCGCCAATGCCTCATGTGAGATTGTCGATCAAAAATCTCAGATTGTTTTGTTTAACCCAAACCTCTATAGACATTGTTTTCTCTTGGAATATAATCGTGTTGAAAAGTTAGTGTGTGGTCAAATGTAGATAGCATCGTAGTCAACGCCTTCATGGCAAATTTTTTGATTAAGAAAGAAATATTATCGCGCAAGTCTGTTTTTTACGATTCAGAATAGGAATGTACCGGAACACGTGTATTGTTGTACTCGTGGAGATAGATAGATAGATAGATAGATAGATAGATAGATAGATAGATAGATAGATAGATAGATGTGAAAAGACCAAGATCTATAATTAATTTTTTTTTTTTGAGTACCTCGAATGACAAAAATATTCACACAATACTATTTATTTCAAAAGAAGATGTGTACCTAGTGAATCTAAGGCAGAAGAGCTGTTTGTATTACAATCTTCATCGTCCTCGTTATACTATGGATATTCTTGTAGTATGATGCTCTGACTTTATTGTAGAAGCCTTTTGATTAATGGATGCCTGGATTTTGGTGTTTCATGATTATCCTGGTAATCAACTGGCTTGCAGTATTACAATCAATAGTTCATACATGCAGTTCATGCAACGACTGCTCTAAGTGCTGAACACTTAACCTGTAATTGTTATTTAATAATATTGGCTTAGTTTATCGCAAGGTACACCAGAATAGACATTTATCCAACTCACAAGGTACTGGAATATTATACAATATTGACTTAAAATATGTACGCCACAAGATGCAGAAGATCAACAGTTAAAAGTAGCGAATAAAATTTCGCTAATAGTGAAAATAATAATCAAATTAGACCTTGTTATAGCAGTTTAACTTCTAAATACCACTGGGACTGTTGGTTCATGATTATCCTGATCAAGTACCCTGCAATACTGTAGTGATCAATCTACGCATTTCACCTACTGCTAGTACAATCAAAGATTGTCAGTCGATGTCGACGAGGACATCCTTTTCAGTTAGCACTCTTTCTCGTGGCTGAGAAGACTGAGATGAATAAGCCGCATATATTTTGGCAAATCCATGAGGATCCTCGTGTGTGGAGTTCTTTGGATCGTCGACTTTGATGTCGCTGCTTGTCTCTTATGCATCTGTTGAAGATTACGCTACGCTCAGCTACTAAGAGTGGAACGCTTTCAGCAAATCTTGTCATTTAATCATCTGAGTTTACTTTAACACAAGGCACACCTGATTAAACGTTAATCTCACTCCCAGAGTACTGAAATATAACCAAAAGTCCGCTTAAAGTAGGGACCCAACAAGAAGCAAGCCTCCTGCGAGGTAGAAAGCACATAATAATAATAATAATAATAATAATAATAATAATAATAATAATAATAATAATGGAGTTACTGAATTCCTTATAACAGTACAAAATAATGCCATAACGAAATTACTAATTGTATCAAGACGAAAATTAATGTGATCCACTAAGAATTGTGCAAAAGATTAAAATTTGACTCTATTGGACTAATGGGTATGGTGTTCGCCAATGGTCAGAGAGACCAGGGTTCAATTCCAGGTCCAGTCATACCAAAGACTCAAAAAATTGTACTTGGTGCCACCTTGCTTAACACTCAGCGTTATAAGATACGGATCAAGGGTAAAGTGGAGCAATACAGGGAACGGAGTAGCACCCTCCCCACACCTCGGTGTTGTAGCTATTAAAAAGGGAACCTTCGGGTCACCCTCGACTAAGATTGCCAACTTTACTTACTCTCTAAATAGTATATGCAAAAATTAGAATCTGTCCTAGAAAATGATATATGAAATTATCTGTCATTTTGAAATATGAACGGATCACTCAATCCCTGCAAGAATACCAGACTAAGTGTTAATTAACAAGAAAAAATGAAAAGTAAGACAAATACTTGGATCTTACGAGAGAGATGAAAAAGTTGTGGAACATAAAAGTGCCGGTGATACTAATTGTAGTTGGTACACTTGAAACTGACCTCAAAGGTATAGAAAGAAGACTGGGGGGGGATCGGAAATCAGACTATCCAGATCGCATCATTGTGAAGATCAGCCAGAATACTCAGAAGAGTACTGAAGATCTGAGTAGACTCATATGAAAGACCACCAATTAAAACTGGTGTGAAAAACTTGCAAGGATTGAAATAATACAGTCAGGACGTAGGGATGGAATTTAGCATAGAAAAATGTGCCACGTTTATTATGAAAAGCGGGACAGATGAAATGGAACAACCAAACCAAGAAAAAATAGAACGCTTAAGGAAAAGAAAACCTTCAGATACTCGGGAATATTGGAAGCTGACACCATCAAACAAGTCGAGACGAAAGAAAAAATTTAAAAAGAGTATCACAGGAGAACCAGAAACCTATTTGAGACAAATATATATGGCAGAAATCTTATCAAAGGGATAAATATCTAGGCTGTCCCCATCGTAATATATTCGGGACCATTCTTGAAGTGGACTAGAGAAAAACAAATGAACCAGAGAACAAGAAAACTAATGAACATGCATAAGGCATTACATCCGTGAGATGACGTTGACAGACTATATGTGTCAAGAAAAGAAGGCAAAAGAGGACTTGCCAGCGTTGAAGACAGCGTTGACGCTTCGATACGATGACCAAAGACTACATTGAAAAGTGCCGAGGAAGACTGATTACAGCCACCAGAAACAATACTAACATCACAAGGACCAACAGAACGACAATAACCAGAAAACAAAAATGGGAAGAAAAACAACTCTCTCGACGTTTAAGCGACTATTCAGAAACATCTCACACGGGAAAACATGGACGTGGGTAAGAAAGGGACATTTTAAGAGAGAAACTGAATCTCTTCCAATAGCAGCACAAAACAACACCATAAGAACCAATCATATCAAAGCAAGAATAGATAAGATGCAACAAAACAGCAGATGTATGTTATTTGGTGATAGAAACGAAACCATTAATTACATTATAAGCGAATGCAGTAAATTACAACAGAAAGTGTATAAGACTAGACACAACTGGGTGGGCAAGGTGATCCACTGGGAAATGGAATTTAACCATACGAACAAATGGTATATGCAAAACCCTGAATCTGCCCTGGAAAATGAATCACAACAAACTCCTCTGGGACTTCGAGATACGAACGGATCACCTAATGTCGGCCGGACGAGCAGACCGAATTATAATAAAAAAAAGAGAACTTGCCGAATTGTGGACTTTGCTTCTCGGCTGACCACTGAGTAAAATTGAAAGAAAGTGAAAAGAAGGATAAATACCTCGACCTTGCTAGGGAATTGAAAACGCTGTGGAACATGAAAGTAACGATTATACCAATTATAATTGGTGCTCTTGGTACAATCACCGAAGGATTGATAAAGGGACTGGAGGACTTGGAAATAACCGGACGAGTAGAGACCGTTCAAACTATGGCATTATAGTGATCGGCCAGAATACTAAGAAAGTTCTGGAGAGGTGAGGAGACTTGCTGTCACTCAAACTCTAGTGAAAGACCATCAGTTAACGCTGATGTGAAAAACTCTCAAGGAGTAAAATAATAATAATAATAATAATCTCTGATCCATTTGACGCAAAACTGATTCATTTCAAAAAGACACATTTTCATGATACGAGAACGACTGTTATGTATTATGCCACAGTGACTCAATATCTCGCAGTTAATGTTTTATTGTACTCAAAATAAATACGCATTTTTTTTTGGCTTTTATTTTTGTTTTCTTTCTTTCTTTTTTAAATAACTATTTTCTAAAATTTGTTTCAGAAAATTATTTCTTCAAGCTTTTCTTTTTTTTAATTAAATTTTTATAGCAAAATGTTTTTTCTAAATGTTTTCAAAACGTCCTTTTTTTCTTCTTCTTCTTCTTCTTCTTCTTCTTCTTCTTATTATTATTATTATTATTATTATTACGGAATTAGATTGTTTTTAAACTGTTTTAGTTCGCTTCATAAATTTTTCTCTTAACTTTTTTAGCCAAAATGGAATGGTCGTTAAAAAGAAAAGAAAAATTTCGTAATAGAAATAAAATAATAAAATACTTTTTAAAGCAAATGTTAGAGGGTTGTCAAAAGAAAACATGTTTATTTCACGTAAAATAAAATATAAAATACTTAAATATTAATCACCATGACCTCAGATTGTTTGTTGTACAAATGAATCAATTAGAGGGTCTAACAGACTAGATTTGTGCCTTAATTATATAGTCAAGTTGCAGACGTGTATATGAAATAAGGTTCGGAGTCAAGCTCTATAAAAACGAAAATACTTTTCGTAATGACCAGATAAAACAACTATATGGATACTTCAAGCGACAAAGACTATTGCAATTAAGATGACGTGGACATAGCTAAGAAGGAGAAACTAAAGAGATAAACTAAATCTTGATAGGACAAAATAATGCCATAAGAACCAATTATGTCAACGCAAAAATTGATAATACGCATAAGAACAGATAGTGTTGAATATTGGATGACAGAGATGAAACGGTTAATTATATAAGCTAATGCAGCAAACTGGCACGAGAGGAATACAAGAGTAAGCATGACTGGGTGGGAAATGTGATCCACAGGAAAATGTTCAAGAGATAAAAATTTGACCATGCTAACAAAAGGTGTATGCACAATCCAGAATCTGTTCTAGAAAATGAGACGGATAAAATTCTCTGGGATTTAGAAATACAAACGGATCACTCAATCCCAAGTAGAAGACCAGACCTAATATTGATTAACAAGAAAAAGAACTTACCCACTTGTGGATTTTGCTATTCCAGCGGACAATATAGTGAATATGAATATAAACAAAAAGACAGACAAATACTTGGATTTTGCCAGAGAGCAGAATATCTGTGTAACATGATAGTAACGGTAATGCCAGTGGTTGATGCACTACAAACAGTTTCCATGGGCTTGGAAAAGAAACAGGAAATGAGAAGAATAATCGAGACTATCCAGACGACATCATCGTTGAGATGATTTGCTGCCATTCAAATTCCAGATAAAGACCACCAGCTAAAGCTGATATAAAAACAACTTGTTAAATAATGACTGTTGACATGGATTTCGGGTTCGTTCCTGGTGACCCCGTGTACTTTGACAAGCTGTCACGTTGTGATTAGTAAACAGGGGGATGGCAGTGCGTCGGGGTAGATCGGTCGAGCAGGTGTGTAACCGGAAGGGGACCACGGGATATGAGAACCACGCAGTCAGATCTAGACAGTCAGAGAGTCGAGCCAGGGATACGCAGCCGATCAGAGGCGTCTCTGACGATACGGCTTGCAAGGGGGTACAATAGTTGGCACCCCCTGGCTCCAGGAAGAAGATATGGGGCAAGAAGATGTCCCCTCTCTGAGTATATGTCTCTCCATCTATCTCTCAAACTTACAACTGTGTGCCCCTTTCAAGAATAAAATGAGAGATATATTTTCATTAAGAAGTGTGTTTCGTTTGTTCATTGAAGTTCGTTCATTATATTGGATAATTTTCTTGATTGGGTCTATGAGAAGTATACAACAAACTCACTAAAAGTAAAATAATATTATAGTTGAGTCAGAGATTGCCTCTCGGCGCAATGATATAAGCTTTGGTATAAAGTTCTATAAACATAAGAATACTAATATTATTACGAAAATTGTTTTTACGTATCAATTTTTTTTTTTTTTTGCAGATATTGGCTGTCTATGGTTTTCCCACGAAATGTAAGTTGATATTTTATTACTTTAAAATTAAAATCTTACTACTATTCATCCAATGCCTTTTTTGTCTATCATTCATTGCAAGAATGACTACAATTACGGCTACGAAATTCTCTGTGGTCATAAAGAAATCTTTTATTTTATTCTATTCGTATTAATTTCTTCATTTTGTCCGTTTACTTGTCTCTTTAAATGGTTTCTTTATGACAACTGCTCGGTCGCTGTAACCTCTCATTTTTATAAATCAAAAGGGAACAGTAACAAGATTATACATACAATGGATATGCTATTGTTAGGTTAAGGGACGCGTGTCCTTTTGAAACAAGGACCTAGATTCCAAAGTACAACAGACACCGAAAGAAGGCCAGTATGTTGAGCAATCAAAACAATATAGATAAGAAATGGGATAAAAGAATAACATACAAAAAATTTTAAAAAGACGAGGTAACGAATCCGGCTGAAACAAAATACATACGATAAGTTCCTAACAAAATATCTACTCATATTTTCATCCAAGAATGAATATCTTAATAATTTTAAGATTTCAAAACATCGAAAGGTTTTAGTTAAATAAAAAAAATATAAGTAAAGTTGGCGACCTTAGTCGAGAATGACCGGAAGGTTCCCTTTTCAATAGCTACCAGACCAAGGTGTAGGGGAGGGTGCAACTCCATTCCCTGGATTACTTTACTTTACCTATGATCCTCACCTTATAATGGTGAGTGTTAATCAAGACGGTATCAAGTACCATTTTTTGGTATGACTGGACTTGGGATTGAACCCCTGTCTCTCGGACCATTGGCGAACACTCTGCTCATTAGACCAATATTCTTCTAAAAACCAGTCATAACTTATTGCTTAACCGTATAAAGTAAACATCCAGCAAATATGTTCCTTGCAGGAAACCAGAGTTATTGTCTTTTTTCGATGACTTTTAGGTCACCCAAAATTAAGATTTACAAGATGTATTGTGTTTACTTTTTTAGGAACAATTTCCACGGGGAGACTATCCACCTTAATCAGTTGATAAGATTTATTAATTAGTAAATCTTCCCAAAATATAATTTAATGTCACTTGCTTAAATCCTATAGGTATGAGGGCTTTTCGGCTAGTTTTTATAATTCGATTGCTATTCGTATGTTGATATCACATTCAGTAGATGAGATGTTGCTTCAAAGGTATGTGAACTGGTCTACTAATTTCAGCATCTTGTGGAGATAGTTCCTTAGGGAAGTCCCTGTTGCATAATGCCTAAAGTGCTGGAATACGGCTTTGTTCGTAATACGTCGTCTAGGCAGATTATAAACAGACTCCAATGACAGTGTGTTAGAGAAGTCAGTTACCATCTAGTGAGCAAACCATAGCTTTCGTGTTTGGGTAAAGCATCGTTATAGCTGTAACAGTTTATTTGGGAAGACCATGAGTTAGTAGAATTGGTTCCATCTTTCTTCTTAGTATGGAATCAAATACCCTAGAGAAATCTACGAAGGATAATGTCGCTTCGAGATTTTTTTCCACGTACTCTTTCGATGATTCGACGGATTGTCAGAATCTCTAATGTTATGGATCCAAATTTTCTCAACGTCAGGGCAGATACAAGTGAGAAGCTCAGCGTTATAAACCTTAGTAGCTATAGCAGTAAAAGTTATACATCTTTAGTTCTTAGTGATTCCGAGGTTGCCTTATTTTGGAAAGGGGAGGATTCAGTCTTTTGTCCATTTCCCTATTGTGTTTTGTTTATAGACAGCATTTTATCATCGAAGAAGTATGTTATCAAATTTCTTTGTCTTCCTTACTTCATGTGATATTTCGTCGACGCCTTCAGTTTTTCTGCTTTTTATTTTTTCAATACTGCCTCAAAATCTTCCTCCGTAAACTGTTAAAGATTGATGTCTAGTTTGCCATTAATAATTTCTTAAATAGGTTTCCAAATAGTTTCTTGAAATGTTCCTTCTATTTCTGAAGTCTTTTCTCTTGGTTCGTGGCTTTTAGTGTTGCTTTTGAGATGTTTCTCCTTCCGTTCACTCCATTTGTTGTATACCATGCTTATTGGGATTATCAATCTCCCACTGAGTTTCTAATTTTATTGATTTGGTCTTGGATGAATTCTAGTTCTTCGTTTTGGTATGTTGAAATAGTTGCAAATTATTAGTATTGCATTGGAATACTTTTTGACCTTAGTTGAGGGCGACCACAAGGCTCACTTTTCAATAGTTACTACGCCAAGGTGGAGGGTGCTACTACATTCCTTGGATTGCTCCACTTTACCCTTGATCCATACCTCATAATGTTGAGTGTTAAGCAAGGCGGCATCAAGTAGCATTTTTGAGTCTTTGGTATAACTCGACCAGGGATTGAACCCCGATCTCCCGGACCGTTGGCGAACACTCTACTGTAACCATATTACTGGCCTGTAACCATATTACTAAGTAAAAACAAATTATTATTATTATCATAACCGGGACATTGGCCCAGCGGTTAGAGTGTTCGCCAATGGCCCGGGAGACCTGGGTTCAATCCCAGGTCGAGTCATACCAAAGACTTTAAAAATGGAACTTGATACCACCTTGCTTAACACTCAGCATTATAAGGTACGGTTCAAGGGTAAAGTGGAGCAATCCAGGGAATGGAGTAGCGCCCTCCCCTACACCTTGGTGTAGTAGCTATCGAAAAGGGAGCCTTCGGGTCACCCTCGACTATGGTCGCTAACTTTACTTTTACTTTACTTATTATTATCATTATTAAATAGAAATAGTTACTTGAAATCATAATTCTGTATATATTAATGATATTAAAATAGTTTTAAATGATTATCATTAGTTACTTGACACCATATAATTTCTCGCAAAAGTATGACTTTGGTATTAAATAACCAGACAAGGGTTAACAGCAAAAACAACCTAACTGAAGAAATAGTGGTGAGAATTATTGTCGTTAGGATAAAATATAATAACTATTAAATGGATTTCTGTTTTTCTTAATTATTCTAAACATCCATCATCGTTGTCGAATTAGTGGTATTAAATCTTGTGGTCGATTTCTATATTGGCCATTCTTACAAGGTCTTTCTGTTGGTACTAAATGACACACTTGAGCTTCATACTGACATGCTTTACGCCCAAGCAAGGATACCCGATATTTAACGACGGGTGCAACCCAAGTCTCCAGGGATTACAATTTATGTCCGTCAGAAGAATGCAACAAAGGAATTTATTTACTTGCAGGAGCAACACGAATATTTTCAAGTCTTTCACTTGCGGGTATGGCTTACTGATTGTGTTAGGTAGACCGGTGTGAGGTCTGATACATTTAAACATGAAGCAAAGGCTTACAAAATGAGTGCTTGTCGTTGAGCAATTGTTAGTAAAATAGAGTTACTTTGTAATTACACATAGTCTTAGGTTCTCAAATCCTCAGAATCCTTCTTGTCATTAATAGCCCCATGTATACAGAGAAATAAATGAAAAGGAAAAAAGAAAGATGTAGCCGAAGAAAAGAAGTCAGGAAAAAAATATATATATTAGCAAAAGAAGAAAGAAAAGAAATAGAGAAAATGGAAAGAAATAAAACAGAAATCAGAAGAAAATAAAATAAAAAAAGGAAGCGAAAGAAGGAAAAAAAGGATCAAAAGAAAAAAAAACTAAAAGAAAAAAAAAGAGGAAGCAAAAGAATGAAGAAAGAAAGAAGCAAAAGAAAAAAGTACAATAGAAAAAAGAAAGAAAGAAAGAGGAAAAGGAAGCGAAAGAAAGAAAAGAACAAGAAAAATAAAAGAGAAAAAAGAGAAAGTGAAACAAGAGAAAATCCAAAACCAAGAAAAGAGAAGGCAAAAGAAAC
Organism: Sepioteuthis lessoniana; assembly: GCA_963585895.1. Lineage (NCBI taxonomy): Eukaryota > Metazoa > Mollusca > Cephalopoda > Myopsida > Loliginidae > Sepioteuthis > Sepioteuthis lessoniana. The sequence goes on from OY757932.1 coordinate 42,107,895, forward strand.
GAAAAAGAAAAGCGAAAAAAGAAAAGTCAAAATAAAGAAAAGAGGGAGTAATAGAAGAGTCAAGAAGAAAAAAACCTGAAAGAATAAAAATAAGAAAGGGAAAGAAAAAGACATGAATTCGAGAAGGCAAAAGAAAGAAAGAAAGAAAGAAACCACCATGTAAAATCCTTTCTCTGAGTGGATTTTATCCGTCGAGATATTAGATTCCTCTTATTTTGTTCCAATAGTAATAATTTTTTTCGTCATGTTTATTTCCTTGTTTTTTAATAGTTTTTATTGCAACTGTTCGGCCAATATATCCTCCACCTTATAAGCCAAAGTAGGACTGATCTAGAAGTTAACTTGCAGTAGATCTGCCGTGTTCGAGAAAGGAAACGTACTTCTCTTTGAAACAAGATCCGAGATTCCAAAGTACAACAGACACCAGAAGGCCAATGGGTACAGCGACCAAAACAATGAAAATTAGATAATTCCAAAAGAAACAAAATATAATCTATAAGTTCCCTGAGAAATATCAACTTACATTCTCATCTCACAAACAATGAGATTGCATAGTCCCAAAGTGGATTAACTTTAATACATCGACTGTGTCTTGCTGACGCTTACTCTCAAACAAGACTCAAAACCTGTCGATCGTCATTCCTGTCTAAGCAATGAGGAAGTTGATAAACACGCATATATAATTTGGTTCACTCATTTATTAATTGAGGTTTCAATTTTATTAGACCAGCCTTTTCTGAGGGTTTCCAACAGTCATTTCATAAATTCATAGGGAAGAGAAAAATTTGCACCTTTTACAAAGAGGTTTCAAAACACGTCCGACTGCTTCTGTTCTTCTCAAAAAAATCCAACTACGAAAAAAAAATCTTTTTTCTTTCTGATCATGTGACTTCTTTCAGCCAATTAATCGTACATGTTTCCAAATCGTTAAATTTCCTGTTTCAGTTCAGTTCATATGCATTTGATCTCTCAGACGTCAATCGACTCCACAGATATTTGACCAAGTTCTGTACTTAATCATTGCACGAAATATTACATCCGATAATGATTTTCATTAGTTTCTAATCTACCTTCACCTTATTGCTAATTGATGGACACAACAATTCAGATATATTCTTGAACAGAGAAAGTATGAAAATTATATTATTTTTGGTAGTTTTAATATTTTGGATAATTCTGAATACAATCTCAAAGTAACCTCACTAACTAGCATATATACATAAAAAAAATTGAGGCACTCCATGTTGTATAATGGTTAGCGAGCTAAGTTAGCTAACCATTGCTTGAGTGATTTCGATTCTTACTGGATGCCCTACACATCTAGTTTTGTGCCAAACACTGTAGTCTGTGTTAGTATCAACCCATTAAATACTAAACGACCATTATTAGTAAGTTCGATTATCTAAATGTTTGAGATGGTGCTTGATATGTATTATTTTGGTTGTGATTTTTCGAACTGTTGTCCTCATCTTTATTGAGGTATGTTGAAACACTTCGTTTCGGCAGCTGTGTCCTCCTACCTTCCTCAGGTGTCCCTTGTTCATCTGAGTATAGAAATGTTTTACCCTGGGTAATCATTTTTAAAGTTTGACTGTTGATCAAACTAGGCGTTCGAGAACTAATACGCTAGTCACTGTAGTTTCTTGTAAGGCGACTCGCTCAGTGTAATGGTTAGCAGGCTGGGCAAGCAGACCATTACTGGTGAGATTTCGATTCTCATTGATTTCCTCAAATGTTACGCCTGGAGCCAAACTGAACTAAAATTAATAAATATCTACTATCGGCCCAAATACAATGACCTCTTTAGTACGGATTTACCAACCCCTCCGCAGGAATTGGATGTGACTCAAGTTTCAGAGTTTTCTTTCTCCTTGACCAGTTTCTAAACCAATGTTAAAGATCCCAATCTACCATACGATTTACTGGAGTGAGAATATATGGATTTATACCTTTTCCAAAGATATTAGCGCTATATGAAATACAAACTGCCTCGTCCAGGATTTGAACTCAGAACGCCGCGTCCATTTCCTACAATGGTAACTATTACACTACGTTATAGTATGTGCTAGTATCAACTTAATACAGTCAAACATACTATTATTAAATTCGATTCTCACTAGATGTCTCATATTCGTGACATTGTGTTACAATAAACTAAGCTTGGTAAATTTTGAATCACTGCTACTATTAAACAGGATGTCAATAAAAGAAGAATTTCCCAAATGTGTTTTTAAGAATTAATTTAATATACTGACACTCATGGTACATAGTTTTGTAGAGAAATACTTAAAGTTTTATATTCCAATTTACAACCAACTCATTGCTGAATATTAAACGCTCCATGACTCCATCTTTCTCAACAGAAATCCCACTGTGTGATTTTGTCCTAATCACTTAAACTTTGTAACAATCACACTGTCTGTTTTTGTCCTGGCCACTTAGACTTTGTAACAATTAAACCATACAGAGATATGAAATGGCCATTAAAATAATCTAGCAAATGATGTCAAAATGTCTTCAGTGAAAAACAAGATTTTCAAATCATATGGCAAGAAATAGAAACATTAAGTAATAATCAGCCCTAATCTAATAAATATTAGTTTGAAAATGTACATTTTGTCTTAAAACTACAAAATATTTTTTGCCGATAAGAATCAAGGTCTTATCAAAAATACTGCAAAAGTCAATATTAAAACCAATAGCAATGTCAATAGCTTTTCAATGACTCATCGCTGAAAATTTGACACTCATTAAATCTTCCTTTTCATAATGACCCAGTATCTCTGTACAGAAATCACGTGTGAGTTGGTCCTGGTCACTTAAACTTAGTAATAACCTCAGTTCGTAATGAATCATCTTCAACTGTTTCCGCAAATTTTCCTAACCACTCCAATGTACAATTTATAATCCTTCACTCTCCGTGTGGATTTCCATTGGGCTTTGTAGATAACTTACACGCAGACGCTGCAATTGTTTTCCAGGATTTCGAGCAAAAAGATTTTTTTCTGAAATTTTGAAATCAATTGTTTGTTCGTTTATTGCGTGGTTGTTTTTATGGCATGTCTACCTGTGTTGGGTTATTAGATGTCGAGTAAGTATTGTCTTCAATTCTACGTAGTACAAAAATATATGTACATAATCATTTTATATATGACCCAGAGATAAGACCCTGACAGGTATTGCTACTCCGAGTGAGAGTGATCATGGCAGTACTGCAAAAAAGGAGTGACTCCATGCGACCCAGAGTTCAAGAACTGGGGCCTCACTACTGGATGTAATTGAGTGTCATGCTCCGGGCAACTATTTTTTTTTGGGGGGGGGAGTTCTTACCCCTTTAAAAAGGATACAGTGAGCGTATTCTATTCCCCAGTGACAAAGCGAAAAAAATTGTTGAACTTCATTATTCTTTCATTAGAATACTAATCCTAATCTTTGTTTATTATTCCTAATCTTTGTTTGTTTTTCCAAAGTTTCGACTATTTACCAACAGGTCTACGTCAGATGTTCGTAGAAAATTTTTTTCATACTAAAGCACAAGTAATACATGTTTTGGTTTGGTTTTGTTTTAAGGCATATCAACCATTGTAGGTTATTTAACGCCGAATCCATATATATATATATATATATATATATATATATATATATATATATATATATATATATATATATATATAAACAGTTCAGTTTAGCATAAGTAACCAGTTTAAATATCAAAACAGTACTATTTCAAGCAATTCAGTTTTGCACAAACATACAGTTTAGTTCTATTTAGCCCATAGATAGGACCCTATAGGGTGCTACCACTCTGGGCCAGAGTGGACCTGGGAGCGATGACAGTAAAGGACTACTCTGCATTCCCCAAAGTTCCAGCATTACCTGAGCCTCACCATCAGATTGTTTAGTTTTATATCCTGAACACTCGTTGGGGGAGTCGGCGTATTCTACAGCCCCAGTGATACATGAGAAAGACCTAATCCTTGTTAAAAATGAAGAAATTCATTTGAATAAACACACACAAACAACCCCGCTTTACACTGTTCAAGGACGCGACTGCTTGCATTTCAATTCGTGTTAATGGCCATAGGAAAGGCATAAATTCATCTCTTCTTCCCACAATTATGGGTAAATAGTAACGTAGACTGAGTTCTTTAACCTTGGCCAGACAACAAGTTTAGTAGAAGGGAAACTCTGAATTTAAATTTTAAACTTTACTCCGCTTAAAAACTAACCTTCAAATACGCCCTGCCCATGACAAAGGGGTTGGTTAAATACATTCTGGTAAAAAGATCGTTTCATTTCATACAAACCTTGAAAAATATTATTACGTGTTAAAGGGTGGATTCAGAATTAGCATTACAATTTAGTCTAAACCATGCTTTTACACATGTAATAAAACCTTCATTTCCCAGCGTTAGCTATGGTATTCATATTTCCTTTTCTATATTTCTCATTTTTCTTTTCTTTAAATTTTAGCATGCTCTGGGAAACCGGCCAACATCATGTTTGTGTTGGATTCCTCCAGCAGCATCTGGATCATCAATTACGAAAAACAGCTTGACTTTGTTGAGAAACTTGTAAACAAGTTTGACATTGGACCCGACAACTCCCAGGTTCGTATTGGTGCAATTACCTTCAGTAACTCGGCTCATCTCGAGTTCTCCTTCGACCAATACACTAAACGGAAAACGCTGAGCAAAGCCATTTTAAATATCCCTTATCGCTCAGGAGCTACCAACACCGCTGGTGCACTTGCCCTGCTCAGAAAAGAACTGGAACCTCGAATCAAGAACTCAGCAGTTCCTTCCATAGCAATTGTCATCACTGATGGTCAATCCACCGATCCAAAGGCAACTCGCCATGAAGCAAAGCGACTACATAAGCTCGGGATTGTTGTCTATGCAATTGGAGTCGGTGACAATTATCGTTTGGAAGAACTGAACGTTATCGCAAGCAATCCAATTGAAAATGTATTTCAAGTCTCTGGTTATTCCGCACTCGATGGCATTGCACAGTTGTTAAATGTTAAAACCTGTCAAGGTAAGAAATAATTTATTTAAATACTCACACCGGCCCTGTTAGCGTCATCAATAAATAAACTCGGAAAAAAACTATACCATTAATTTCGATAATTTAATATAGTTTAAGATACATTTTATGAAGCCAGATTGTTCAAATATTGAATTAAAATATTTTGTCTTATCCATTATTACTTTATTTACCACTAAATAAAAAACTACAGTAAACATCACCCAGTTGGGTTTATTCCATAATTTTTACCAACTGTAGTAGATCAGATCAGATCAGAAATTACTTGTTCGTGATAGCATGAAACTTGGTACGATGTTTCATATTTGTTGGAAAGGAGGTAGGCACTCTTAAGAAGCCTCTATTACTCGCTCGAATAAATAACCATGAAGGGCCGAGCATGACACTTTGTCGAACTACTAAGTCATAGGATAATTTGATTTCTTGACCCAGGGCTTCAATATTCCTTGTAGGATAATTCGAAAACTTCATGTTTTTTCTCACTTTCTTTCTAGATATTGAAATAACAACGTCTACTACTATGACCACAACTCCTAAAACCACTACAACACCTGTTCCTACTTCTACTACTACTTCACCTGCACCAACAACTACCACCACACCTGCCCCGACAACAACACCAGCACCAACGACTCCCACAACCACCACACCTGTCCCGACAACAACCACCACTCCACCAGAAACAACCACGCCTGAATTAATTACCACTACCACACAAGCTCCAACAACGACTACAACGACTACAACATCTGCTCCAACGACTACCATCAGCAGACCGGAACGTCCACAACGAGATAAAACAAGTAAGTATATTTCGTATGCAATCAAAATATAAACGCAACCAATCCTCTTTATAAGGAGTCTTTTATAATCGTGTGGGTTTTCACACCAATATTAGCTGGTTACTTTCAGTAAGTTTCCGCAGCTCTCCAGAACATTTATCACTGTCCAAGCTGATCCCAATAGTGCTGTGGTCTGAACAGTTTTAATTCTTTCATGGGTCTGCAGTCACCCTAGTTTTTTTTCAAAGCCCTTTGGGATTGTTCAATGTTTTTAGGGTTACCATCAATGTCACTTTTGGCTCATAGTTTTTGTTTTGCTTCTTTTTTTTTTTCAGTTCAGTGATAAAGTTCAGCTTTCCTTTAATTTCACTCTGTAATCGGCAAGAACAATGAAGTCTACGTAGTGACAAGTCCTTTCCTCCTGTTTGCATGTTCTGATGTTCTGGCCGGGATTGTATTTTATATAAGCTATGATAGGCAGTTATCTTGTTAATGTGTTCATCAGTTCCTTTCTTAATCATGCCCCAAGCCCCCACTATTACTGACACAATGGTAGTTTTAAGGTGAAACATTTCTTGCTTACTATTTATTTCCAGGCCTTTGACTGATGTCCTATTATCTATTGTCTCTGACATATCAATTTGAAGGCATGATTTGTTTCTTTTAGAGTCCTCAGATACTATATCTCGCTTATTGCGCTTTATTTTTCAATTAGTTTGGATAGCAAAGTCCCAGAGAATAGTAGCTTCTTCAGGTTTTTATTATTAGTTCTTCTTCTTCTTATTATCATTAAATGCAAGTTTTTCATACTAGTTTCAGCAGGGACTCTTTCACTGAAGTACGAAAGACAGCAAGTGTCCGGGACTCTTTAAGGTATTCTAGCTGATCTTAACAGTGCTGTAGTCTATATGGATTCGATTCTTCCTCTGATCAATAGTTCATGCAGTCTCTTTTTTTGTGGGGGGACTGTTCCTAGAGCTCCAACTAAATATCATCGTCATCTGTGTGGGCCACAGTTTTTGCAGCTCTCTAGCAATATCTAAGCATTTGTCTGTCTCTTCCCTTTCTTTTATTTTCACTCTATAATCTGCAGGAAAATCAAAATCAACTAGGTAAGTTCTTAAGTTCTTTTCTAGTTAATTAATGCTAGGTCAGCTTTTCTGGTCGGGATTAGGAGATCTGATATCTCAAAATCCAAAAAAATGTTATGCCTCTCATTTTCTTGAAAAGATTCTGGTTTTTGTATGTACCATTTGTCAGCTTGGCCATATTTCAGTCTCTTGTACAATTCTTAGTGGATCTCTTTTCCCACCCAATCATGCTTACTTTTGTATTCCTTGTGTACCAATTTGCTACATTCGCTTATTATGTGATTAACTGTTGCATCTTTGAAACCACGTAACCTACCTTTGCCATTCTTCTGTGTATTATTAAATTTTGGTTTGATTATTATTATTAGCAGTAGTAGGAGTAGTAGTCTCTTAGCAAGTTTTCACACCAGTACAATCTGGTGGTCTTCAATTGAATTCAAGAGATACATAGTGTTCTCAGTTTTCAAAAACTCTTCTTAGTATTCTAGCCGATCCTAGTCCAGCTTTATTCTGAACGCCTTCATTCTTTCCCTGGATCTCCAGTCCCCTTAGTATTTTTTCAAAGTTCTTTGGTATTATTCCAAGAGCTCCGACTATGATTGATATCACTGTGACCTTCATGTTCCTAAGGGGTTTTGTTGTTGTTCTTGTTGTTGTTGCTGTGTTATTCTTATCATCATTTTTTTCGGGGTGGAGAGTCAAGATCCGAATATTTATCTTATTGTTTTCCTTTAATTTCACTTAGTGGTCTTCTGAGAATAGCGAAGTCTACACACAGACATTTTCTTTTCTTTTGGCTTGCTAAAACTAGGTCTGATCTTCTTGCTGGGATTGGGCGACCCGTTTTTATCCCCAAATCCCAGAGAATTGTGCATATCTCATTTTTGCGGTTATATTCTGGTTTCTATATCTACATTTGCTCGTATGTTCAAATTCCAATCGGCTGTGCAATTCCCAGGGAATCACCATCCCCACTCACTTCATCCTGTACACTGGCGAAAGTTTTAGATGTTTGATTATTTCATCTCCACTTCTATTCTTACAATTCGATTGACTCTAATCTGTTCAAACGTTCATGCAATTGGCTCATGGTTTTATTTTGGCTGCTATTGATAGAGATTCATTCTCTCTCTTTAGATTTCCTCTGCGCAGCCATATTCAGGTTATCTAATGATCAATTTCTTTTGTCTTTTGAAGTATCTATGTAGTTGAGTTTTCTTCATAGTAATCAATTTCATGAAGCTTTTCTTTCAAATATTATAATTTTGGAATAAGACTAAAAATATGGAACACTCAATAAAAATCAAACTCTCACGTAATAAGAATGTGAAGCAATCCAAAAATAAGAACACCTCTTATATTTGCAACCACACCACATCTGTAATATTGAGATGTTTCGTAGCAAGAAGACTTTTATGGGGTGGAGTTGTTAGCCCCACACATTCCAGTTTTGAATTAAAAGTTTTTTCCTTCTCCGAGACCGGTTACCAAGGCTAAAAATGCAGTTTGCCGTTCTATTTAGCTGAGGCAAGGAGTTGGAAAGATGGCTTCTAGCCTTTACTATGTGCATTTGTGCGAAACTAAAACGAAAACAGCCTTGTTCTGAATTTAAAATTCGCACGTCGAACCCATTTCTTAAGACCTTTACTTTCATAATGAAGATAACCTTAATCACAATCCTTCACTCAATTTTAAATATCAGCATCAGTAAAATCATAGACCGCTGTTACAACGGGAACCGAAATGATTTATGGGTTCTCTAGTTTTGTCTTATCTTCTGTAAACGAAATTTAAAATGTTTTATTTGTTTGTTTAAATATTTTTCAGGTTCCGTCTCGTTCGGTTATGATTTGTTAACAATGGGAGCCTACAGGGCACACATGATCTCACAATTTATCAACTCTCTGCTTCCATACACGGGATACGGTCAGTTTGGTGTCGTTTCCTATTCTTTCTGTCCAGATAGTTTAAATGTGCCCATCACTTCGTTGATGAACACCACAGCTCAAGAATCCAACCATAGCGTCCCAACTAACAATCGAATTCCTGATCTCTCCGATGTCGTCTACAGAATGAGAAAAGACCTTCATTCGAGCGCTCGTCGGAACTTGCACAATGGACTGAAAAGCCGCCAAACAGCTGTTTTGTTTGTTGATCCCTCTGTCACAGTAATCACCCCACGACTCATTCGAGAGACAAGCAGACTCAAAAAACAGGGCTCCAGACTCTTTTTGATCAACGTCGGACAAATGCCGTGGTCACAACCTCATCATCTGATCACAATGCCTTCTCAACCTTACTATAACTATATGTTGACCTTCCCGACGTACACTCACTTGCTACATAGAGTGAGACACACCCCTTTCCAATTCAGAGCTCTCTGTAATGGCTACTTACCTTCATATTATTAATCAAAGATTTAATTTTATTCTGGAATGAAGCATTGTCAACCATTATTTCATAGATTAACCTCTATCTCTGTCCCATAATAGTTGAAATATTTGCATATAAAGGCCATACACGAAATGTAACAATTATTATGGCACAGGACTCTTGCGTAATTCTTTTCGAAAACTAGATCTGATAGGCAAACTAAAGTTTGTGCGCCAAATTAAGAAAAGTTTTGCAAATAATAACTATTACGGAGCAGCCTTAGGTCAAGTCATGCTTTAAACACTGGTTTCTGCCAGAACATCGAAGATAAGCACATAATCCTACCCAGTACTTGGATGAGTGACCATTTAATAAAAGCAGGTCCGATAAAGTCATGTCTTTGTGCCAAATTAAGGAAATCTTAGTCCATAAAGACAATCATATGACAAAGGTATTGATAAATCTATCATTTTCCTAGTTGTTTTCTTTGCCCAGCATAAAGAAAATGAAAGACCGTTCCTCAGTATAATTTGCGAACTGGTTATTTCATAGCTACCTATTAAAAATCATATTTTATTTCATCTTTTATTTTAATTACTATGATAGTGAGTAACAATGTAGAACGGAAATTATTATGGATAAGCTTCTGATGAGATTCTAACTCATGTCCGCCTTTCCTCGAGTTACATTGTTCCTAAGAATTTAGTATTGTTTAGTCCAGCACACAGGCCATATATTGTTAATAGCCAAGCTTAGCTAAATTTGACACAAGGCCAGATTCTTCTGTAAGAATCGAGCTTTCTAAAAATGCCCTGTTTACCAAGCTCGTTAACCAATACACAACTTGAGCTGCAAAAAGATTTTGTGCTGCTGTTATTAATTATATTTTGCTTAATCTGGAACACAAGACTCAGATTACTTACAAAACTACTGTTTCTAAGTGGTTACCCTTTAGGTACTGGGCAGGCTTATTGCTGCCGCGACGAACTTACGGGAACTTTACTTTCCATGTTGTTCCTCGCTGTGATAAACCGATGACCCGAGTGAGTTACAATAAAATGAAACTAAAAATTAAAAAAAACACAAATCAAAATGATTGTTGATAATGCTTCATTTAAAAACAAAAATTAATAAACAAATAAAAATGCTATTAATATGACTAGTATAAAAAATAAAAACAAAAATGGTGCCGAGAAAGATCAAGAATAAAATGGATGGGATTATAGGTTTGATTTTGGTTTCTACAAACCAGTTGATCTTCACAACTCAGTTGCTAGAGTAGCAAGAGCGTCTACAAAGGCTCGCTCTCTTTCCTGTGACAATGGGAGTTCGAATCTCACCGAGAGCTTAATCTTTATTATTCCCGATCTGCACTGTTCTTTGTTGTCGTAGATTGACGACCCGAGTAAGCTGTGAATAAAAGCAACTGACGATAAAAGAAAATACTAGTCAAAATCAGCAAGATAATGTCTTAAATTCAGGAAACCGCACTTCGCAAAGTATTTATTTTCCTCCACTCTATAGTATCATTCACTCACACAATTTATATTTACATATTTATATTTAATGTCTTTTGGACTCAACAAATTATTAAACTCAAACACCAATTTTTGATCAATGCACTAATATCAAATTTAAGAACGGAAACATAATTTCATTAAAAAGAAACTATTGCCTCTGTCTCATAATAGTTTTTACATTGGCATTTAGATATCGTACTCGAAATGTAACAACAATTATGGAACAAAGGTAGTTATGACCTCAAAATTAAAAAAAAATATTTTGTTTGCTCAAGAAGGAGAAAAATGAGAGACCAAGACTACGGATTAACTGGAATTTAGTCAATTCACCACAAACAAAACACAGCCTGAAAGCTGAAAGCACTGGTGTTCGATAAATCATCAAAGTTTAGCGCCTATGACTCCGTCTAGAACTTAGATGGGTCACCCTTTAGTAAAAGCAAGTCTGATAAGCAAATTAACGTCTTAGTGCTAAGTAAGAAAATTTTAGTTAATAACAACGACCATAAGACACACAACCTTAGGTCAATTCATCCTGAAAGCACCGGTGACCACCAGAAATTAAACAGTGATCTACAAGTAGATACTGTAAGCAACCTAAAGCTTTGTGTGCCAGACTTACAGAAGTTTTGCAAATAAGAATTCATAGTCAGCAGCTTTCAGTTTATAACTATTCATCCCAAACTATTCATTGCCGTAAAAATAAGTACATCTCAAACAGTTGATGTTGCCATAAAACCTTAAGTAAAACTGTCAACAGGCAAAGGGGTGATGAAAAAGAATAGAATAAAACTGTGAGGCAGAAACTCGCTTTGATTAATCCGACAGTTTTAAATAGATAATTAAAGGCAATGATATGTTTAATGACTCCAGTCATACAAGTATACATAGTTTTTCACTTCACTTTTTATCTCGCTTGTTACACACTGGATTATTCACACACACATCCCACAAATTCTTCGCCTCTTGACAACGATTTCTATGGCAACAAAAGAAGTAAAATTCAATTTTATTGCAATGCAGAAAGTTCCTTCCCGACGAAAGTCTTTTTCTTTTTGTTTATAGTATATTTTGTAGTTGGTATTAATAGTGTTAAACTGGTTAGAGATTAATTGTTAGGCATGAATTGTCTATGGCTATGAATCGTTAATAATAAAGTGTGGACAGTGAATTTTTGGTGTTGAATATTCAGTAATCCGAGTAAATTAGAATCAACTCTGTTGACTAAATTCCAGTAAATCAGTTGTTGACTAAATTCCAGTTAACCCTAGACTTGGTCTCTGGGATCGGCTGAGTACCACCTGTTGTTGTGAATGAACAGATGAAGTCGATATATTAGACCACGTCAGCAGTTGGTCCTGTAAAAAAGGAAAAAATCGAATACACCCTTCAGTTTCTTTACAGATTGTATACCTGAGGAAGGCTGCAGAATGGATCAGCTGAAACGATGTGGTAACATTAGCAATCCAAAGAATGAGCTCAATAGTCAAGAATGATGATCTTTCTGTAAATCAAGGACAGTAAAAAGAAAAAAAAAAGAATGTTATTAAAATCATTTTAAGAACTATGAATATTTTATTGTTACTCTCATATGTTGCTGGCAACGTTTGAGGAGTTATTATGGTCATGATTAAGGGGGTTCAATTTACAATGTAATTGCAATAGTAAAGAGACTCTCGCTTTTTGTCCTTCGAAGGAAGAAACGACTTTAGATTATTCGGTTATTGTTATTAATTTACTCCGTGTGGGGTTTTCACACCGGCGTGAGTCTGAGTGACAGTAAGTCTCCTCAGGATTTCTGGAGACTTAGTATTCAAACCGATCTCATCGATGCTATGGTTTGAATGCTTTTGATTCTTCCGCTAATTTCTAATTCTTCCAATTCCCTTTCATAGCTTTTGGGGACCGTTCCAAGCACACCAACTGTTATCACCTTTACTCTTATTTTTCATAGCTTTTTAAGCTCTTTGGCAAGTTCCAAGTATTTGTTGAGCTTTTCGTTTTCTTTTATTTTCCTTCTGTGGTCCGTTAGAACAGCAAACTCCACGAGACGGCAAGTTCTTTTTTTCATTTTTTAATTATCACTCGTTCTAGTCTTCTGGTTGGTATTCGATAGTTCATTTGTATCTCAAAATTTCAGAGAATTTTATGCGTCGCATTCTCTTCAAAAGATTATGGTTTGTGCATATACCATTCGGTAGTATGGTCAAATTTTAATCTCTTGCATAATTCTCAGTGGATCGCCTTTCCAAACCAATCGTGTCTAGTCTTGTACTTCTTTGTGCAAGTTTTCTGCATTCGCTTACTATGTGATTAATCATTTCGCCTCTTTATCTTCATAACTTGCTATTCTGGTTTCATTATCATTATTATTATTATTATTATTATTATTATTATTATTTGTGAGTTTTCCACGCCAGTAGTAACTAGTGGTTTTTACTGAAGTTTGAGTGACAACAAATTTCCTCAAATCTCCAGAATTCTTCTAAGTATCCTATTTGATTTTAGTAGTATTGTGGTCTGTTGAGTCAATTTTTCTCTGGTCTCCACTTCACCCTCTCTCCCTTCGAAGCTCTTTTCCTAAGGGCTCTTTCATGTTTTATAACTTCTTCTGCTCTCTTTCAAAGTCCAGGTATTTATTCAAAGTTTGCTTTCTTTTATTTTTACTCAGTGATCTGCCAGGAAAAGAAAATCCACTCGATGACAAGTTCCTTTCTGGTTAATTAACTCTAATTCTGGTCTTCTGGCTGGGATAAGATGATCCGTTCATATCTCAAAATTTCAGAGAATTTTATGCATCTCATTTTCTTGGACGGATTTTAGTTTGTGCATATACCATTTGTCAATATGCTGAAGCACAATTCTTGCACAATTCCCAGTGGATTACCTTCCTTCCTGTATTCCTTTCGTGTCAGTTTACTTCATTTGCTCATTATGTAATTAGCTCTAAGATGTATGAAATGATTTGCAAAGTTAATCAAATTATTATCATTATTATCATTATTATTATTATTATTATTATCATTATTATTATTGTTGTTGTTGTTATCACAGAAAATAGCAAATACACCAGAAAAAGTAATAAGAGAAAGAATCTTAATTTTATATCCTAACTTGCGTAGTGTGTACGGAAAATGAGGGTTCAATTTACTGTAAGAGTTACATTGTAAACTGAATCGTCATCATTTTTTCTAAATTTATCATATTTTCAGAGAATACGAAGGCTTTATCGACTTAAAGTACAAAAAATTCTTTAAAACAAATTTTTGTATAAAAACGTCATCGTGACCCAAACATAATCTTGACCAGTAATGTTTTTATTGCCAGTATCACACATCACTTAAATGAAACAACACTGTCATATGTGAAAAAGAAGCACTTACCTTTTCTATATCTCTGAATAAATATATATTTATATTTAATATTAAAATTCGTGTTTTTGTACTTGTTTTAGCTATATTTCATTTATACAATGTATACTTTGGGAAAACATTTATAACGTGTATGTGTGGAAATCGAATTTTCAAACACACACACACACACACATACACACACACACACACACACACACACATATATATATATATATATATATAAGGAAATAATGGAAATGAAACCGACAATTTAGTGAAAAACTGAAAAACAATGTAATCCAAAAAGCAGAATTTAATTTAAAAGTAAGTCAAGGTTCAGTTCTAATGAATCATGATCAAGACTAGGAAGGATGATTATCCTTTCCCAGTCTTAACAGCATTGACTTACTTTTACATTTAATTCTTCTTTTTGAAAAAACATTGTTTTTTAATTTCTCTCTCACACACACACACACACTCTCTCTCTCTCTCTCTCTCTCTCTCTCTCTCTCTCACTCTCTCTCTCTCTCTCACACTCACTCTCTCTCTCTCTCTTTCTCTTTCTCTCTCTCTCTCTCTCTCTATATATATATATATATATATATCATGTGCCCTAGAAATATGAGGTAAGCAAAGAGCGTTGTTATGAAAAAAGATTTTTATAAAATTAGAATATGAAAACTGTATTTGTTTACTATTATTATCCAACCCAGCCTAACTTTCAAAACAAAATTTAACAAGTTCGAAAAAGTTTATATCATTGAATTATAATGATTTTTATTAGTATTATTAAATTATTTTCGTCTTAGTCATCTTTCAAGAAATATAATAATAACCAATGAATTCAAATGAAACCATTTTTTTTTTGTTACTGCGGGCAAAAATATCAAAAAACATCATTGCGTATTGGGTCATTTTTTTCTTCCACCAAATCAGCAGCAGGTTAACACTTCGTTGTCTTTTGTTAAATTTACCCTATGTTTCGTAGAGAAGTTTCAAAATGTTTCTTCTGCTGCAAGAAACCATTTGAAACTATGGGGGAATTAACAAATGTCTGTGCTAACTCACTCAAATGGGATTTCAAATACTGTAAGTCAACACTGGAAGTGGGAAAATGCTTAAGTAATTGGGATCTCAGAATGATCAACCTTGACCCAAGCATCATCGGGCACTGATAATTTGTTCTACTAGTATGATCGATGAAGAAATTTTTTTTAAATGTTATTTTTCTAAGGAATGGATGCCCAGAAAACGTTGTATTGAGTAGTATCATATCAACGATATCTAAATTTAACACCATTAAATCGTTTGGTCCTTCTTAATGACCGGTATACATGAAGGTCCCGTGGATTGGATCCTTTAGTCAGCTATTCGCTGACAAAATCTCTGGGTCGGTTATGCTCCGTTTTAACTCGGTTAAAGTGAGAACCATCTTCACCCCTAGATCTGCCTTTTCGTCTCCTCAAAAAGATGTCCCACCCATACTTCAACAAAGCATGACGGTATATAAATTCCAATGTAAGTATGATGTTGACTATATAGGTAGGACTACTCAAAGTTTGGTTGTTCGAGTTAAGCCGCACGTCTCATGATAATTACTTAGACGGTCCTAAGAAACTACACCGGATCTTCACAAGCACCAGCATCGGCTATTGGCAATCACTTGTGTGATCACTATATATGCCAGACAAACTACTCTGATGATCATTTCTCTGTTTTGTACGAGGCTAGGTGCAAGAATCATCTGACCATTTTAGAGGCCATAAATATAAGGTAATTTGGCCCTACCTTGTGCTGATAGAGAAGACAATTTTACACTTTGTGTTTATTTAGGGATTTGAGTTGAAATTTGGAGAGTCAAGGTTTTTTTACCTCCTCTCTAAATTACTCAATTACTCCTTGTTTTACTCTGACCTGGAGAAGTAGTACCTGTTACTATCGTATTATCTCTCGCCATCTATCGGTCAAATTAATCTGTTTCAAATTATTTGTATTTGATTGGAATACTTGATAAACGCTATGTAAATTATTTGTATTAAGAAAGTTACTTAAAGCTGAAATTGTTTATTTACTATTAGCTATTTTAGACTATGTCATTTAATAAAAAAGGTACTTAATTTAGCATTAAATAACCAAAGAAGGGTTGATATACTGTAAAACAAAACAACTAAACCTAACCGAAAAATTAATTCAAGCAGTTTTATTTGGAGCCATCAAATCCATATTAATGATTTAAAATGTTTTTGTATCATTCCACTATAGACGACAGAACAGCATTCTGGTGTATACCTTCCAAATCTATACTAATGATTTGATGATATATACGCGTCTGTCCTCTACCGATTGACAAATGGTACTATGTTGAGCTATAAAATGTAGAGTTGTAATTGGAAAGACATTTTTGTCTGCTCTCTTTTCGTTGAAGATCCGAAAGGAAGTGGAAAATTTTAGCGACGCCGACTGTGTCCATATTAATCTGAATAGTTTTTCTTGACACGGCAAGTCTGAAATAGAAAATCGGTGATATTCCTAAAATACTTGACAACGTCAACAAAATGCGAGTTCACTCCGATTAAGGACACAAGCGGCGACGTGAGAAATATTCCTATAATTGTAATGGATGGTTACTCTCAAAATGAACATGCTACTTAAAGGGAGGCAAGAACAAGTCAACATACCATCATCGAACTTTTCGTCATTCGAATTGTCAGGTATATCAGTCAAGAGCTTAGAGGAAATGCCAGCAATCCGAACTTCAAATACCTTTTTCATACATCTAGTTACGAAGCCTTGGATCACATTCGAGATGTCATACAACAAACTAGCAAAGACAGTCACACCCATTTGTCTCTATTTTAACATTATTTTTTATGTGCAGAAATATTGGAGTCTTGAAAAAGAGAAAAAGATTTAAATTTGTTGTTATAAGTTTCATATATTCATTTCAAATCGAAAACACTTTCAAAAGAAAGTGGCGAATAATCTTAGAAATGAATCACGGAAATGAATAATGCATCTGTATTTCATATTTGTTATTACATCATTGATAGACTCATATTTGTTTTAACACTAATTAGCCAATACATTATAATTGGCCACGTGTGGCAAGAATAACAGCTACTGTCCCGTAGAAAATGCACACGTCGGGGTCTGATGTATAGTCTTTAGTCATATTAAGCAATTACTAATAATATGTTTTATTTTGATAAGATCATGTTTTGATCGATTTTTGACGATTCCTTACATTACTGCTACCTTCATAATCGATGATGAGCCAAATCGCTATGATTAGCGATAAGCTGCAAGAATGATACCTACTATCTCGTAAGAAATGGACATATCAAAGTCAGAAGAGTATATATATATATATATATATATATATATATATATATATATATATATATATATATATTTACTAATCTAATATCTACCAGTATTCACGCTATCGGAAAAAACAAAAAAACCCTGGTCAGGAACAAGAGATAAAAGTACCTCGAATCACCGCCCAGGGGAAAAAGAAAAAAGTTTTTGGGGTAAAAAAGAAAGAAAAGGCCAACCTCGTCCGACTCCTTGAAAAAAATCAAGGGGTACGCATTCAGTGGTCAAAAGCAAACCAAAAAACCCTCCGCGAATGCTGCAATGCTATAATTACTAAAGTGCTCAACACAATTCAATGGAGCCAATTATAGAATAAACTTAAATCGCGAGTCGAAAATCTTCTACTAAAGTTTCACCTTAACGGATCATCAGGAAGCCTAATCTCGACTAAATTTTAAGGAGAAATCGCCTTCTTTTATTCACCAAAAACTCCACCTAGCCTAGAATTTGCATAATAAAAAAACAAAAAAAAACATTATTATGCAAATTCTAGGCTAGGTGGGGTTTTTGGTGAATAAAAGAAGGCGATTTCTCCTTAAAATTTAGTCGAGATTAGGCTTCCTGATGATCCGTTAAGGTGAAACTTTAGTAGAAGATTTTCGACTCGCGATTTAAGTTAATTCTATATATATATATATATATATATAGTCATCCACAGACTGTTTCGTTGTATCACAACTCTTCAGCGTGGCTAGACACATAGGATGCTTCAAGCTGGGATCGAAACCCGACCAACTTTACGTTAGACTTAGTATCAGACCGTTCAGCCATCAGTCGACAGACGTCGACTCGGGAATGATAAGGCATTATATAGTAGCTTTCGTTTGTTTACATTTTGGCTTACCGGATACCAGAGTGCTCAATTCATTAGAAGAGCCTTTGCATAACGCAATTAGCAGTCGTTAATTCCTTCGCCAGAGTGCTCAATTATTCATACGTTTGAATGTCTTCGTATTCATGATATTGAAAATACAACGTTTCAACTGAACCATTCTTCAATTCTAGTCAGATAATAATCATTGGAATACACAGAGATGTTTCTTTCTTTCTATAGACAAGATCGTTACGCTCCATATCAAATCGAAAAAAATTAATATTATGCATACATACTATTGCTAATAACTTTAAAAAATTATTTATTTCATCTTATGAAAACATCAATATCTTATGCGTTTTAACTTTACTGTCAGCTTTATAATTGGTTTAATAGACGAATGAACCAATATTTTTTGTTCAGCGACATGTACCAAGAATGACTGGTAGTCCCATAAGAAATGCACCGTAAAGTCACTGATATATATATATATATATATATATATATATATATATATATATATATATATATATTATACGTATATATATACTAATGTCGATATGAGACTTCGAAAAATTGTATATGCTTAATAACAATAACACGGAAGAGTTTATGTTTTGATTTGTTTGTTTTCTATAGAGGGCAAAGTGGTTTTATTATAGCTTTCACATAATCTTTGCCTAATTAATGAACCCAGTGGAAGGTTTTTACGTTTAAAATATGAACTTCATAAAGACGGAAAGTTTCCATCGATATACGGTATATCTAAGAATAAAAATAATTAGATAGAAGTAATATTACTCCAAGACGTAAATAACCATAAAGGATTTAAATTTGAAAACTTCAAATGAAATCAATTTACAAATTATTTTTCAAATGAAAATGGTTATACCCATATAATTAGACATAAAAATTCAATTTGCATATATTTCTTTGAATTAAAGATATGAAATAATTATAATGAATCAATGATTAAATTAAGTTAAGAAAAACAAAAATGTTCAAAGTAATAAATGTCTTCAATTGAATCAATTGAAGTTTAAAAACTTAACGGTAAAAATTTTCGAATTATTTATATTGAAATGAATGTCCACATTTAATTAAACATTAAAATTAGGTTGTTAGTTATTCCTTTAAGCCAGAGCTTCTCAAAACAGCCCGAAACCCCTGGGAGATAAATTTTGGCATTGTGGGGTCAGACGGTTATTTTACTATTTTCATTATTTATGAATAATGACTTGTTTATCTATATAAACCACATCAAGAATTTTTAAGGAGATTTTTAATATTCAATGATCATCTAAATATGGAGATTCCTAATTGGATTATTTCTCCATTTGATGTTAAAGTGGAAAGTGCAAACCTCGACGTCTTTCTTTAAAAAACATTGAAATGACTTTCAATCTATAAACACATTTAAAGAAATTGTATATTACTGGATGAACAAAAAAAAACTGTTGCAAAATATCCCATTTTTGTGCCTCGGTTGAGACCATTTTATTAGGTTTTCCAAAGTTTATCTATGTACATGACTTATTAAGGAAACAGAGAAACACTTTGAGCATAGAACGTGGTGATTTGTTACTCAAACTAACAAGCTTTAAACCTAATATCCATGATCAATGTCCTCCAAACGCATTCTTCCAATTTCTTGAATTCAAGAATTAAAGGTCCGTTTGTATTTATAGTTTACTGATTCTTTTCTCAAGAAAATAATATTCAATTAATATATTTGTACATGAATAGAAATTAGGTTTGATTTCAAGTAAAAAGTTTGAGAAGCCCTGCTCTAAGATGAAGGTGTAGATTGCATCAATATTTGGATTTCACGTTTACAATCCACTGTTCCCACGACGACGCTAGCATCTAAGAATGTTGAGCAGAAGAATCTAGAAATTTGTTAATATTTTGTACGAAACGTTTTACAAAGCAATTATGATGACGAAGCGTAATGCACAAAGACACTCAGTATAATATTCTCTGTAAGAAGGGAAAATTTCTAACAAACTTGATTGGGTTTTTAAAAAAATTATTACAAAATCAAAATCGTTCAGTAGCGAAATACGACTCAATAGTATTATGGGCTCAGCGTTAAAGTGTGTGTGACATTGTTCACTTATGCGTTTATATATATATATATATATATATATATACACTGTCATCCACAAACAGACTGTTTCGTTGTATCACAACTCATCAGTGTGGCTAGACACGGGAGATGCTTCACGCTGGAATCGAAAACCGGCTGACATTACGCCAGTCGGATATCTTACTGCGCAACTAACAGCAATCTCAGTGTAAGTGAAGGGATTTTAACGCAAATGTATCATTTTCCTTTAGTTTAAAAATGCGATAAACAGCTACTGAGTGCTTAATTCATTAGAAGAACTTTGCTTTGCGAAAGGGGCAACCAATAATTCCTTCGTGGCAGTGCTCAGCCCCCGTGGGGATATATATATATATATATATATATATATATATATATATACGTTGTAAAGTTGGCAACCGTCGTCGAGGGCGACCTGAATGCTCCCTTTTCAATAGCTGCTATACTGAGTTGCAGGGAAGAGCGCTACTCCTTTCCCTGGGTTGCTCCACTTTACCTTGATCCGTACCTTATAATTTTGAGTGTTAAGCAAGGCGGCATCAAGTACCATATTTTAGTCTTTGGTATGACTCGATCGGGGATTGAATACCGGTCTCCAGATCATAAGCGAACACTCTACCCACTAGCCATGTATATATGGATGTATGTGTATTTATATATGTATATATATTTATATATATGTACGTATGTATGTGTATATATACATATATACAGTGTCAACAAAATACATAGACTGTTTCAAGATTTTGCTTAAAAATTTTTTATATCATTCACACTCACAATACACAACTCTGCAAAGAAACACATCATTTAAGCACTTAAAATAACTTCTCAATTGTTATAGATTTTGGCTCCTCTACTGACAATGAAATACTTAATGAAAGCCTTAATTATAAAATTTAAGGTTTTCTTGATATATATATATATATATATATATATATATATATATAGTGCACGAGCGTGTGTGTGTTTTCCTTAAATAAGTACACCTCTTTTATAACACATTTTTAAACCAGTTATTATAACACATTTTTAAACCGGTTATTATAAGCTATTATTTATCATCAAGATCTAAACGATTCTCATGTTCTATAAGCAAAAATAATATGTAGCAGTTCAAAACGATCTATATTCATTATATAGATATCTGCAATTTTGTTTTTAGTTGGAATTTTATTTTTCTCACAAAGTGGCAATGCTATACAGTTTGTTAATAAGTAATAACGAATAATATCCGTTTTTATATTTAAGAATACAATTCTGATACCTTTTGTTTAGAAGAAAATAATGAGTGATACTCTTCTCTTTGTCTTTCTCTCTCTCTCTCTCTCTCTCTCTCTCTCTCTCTCTCTCTCTCTCTCTCTCTCTCTCTAAATGTATATATATAGTATCGTCATAAACAATTATACCCTGTATATATATATATATATATAGGGAAATATATTTATATATATATATATATATATATATATATATATATATTCCCATACAACTATTACGAATCTGAAACGCATTTCCTATTACCGGACATACTCTCAATTGTTAATTATCTGCAGGATCTATTTTAAAACCGTGCGAAAATATTACTTAATTCAAACATGCTTTGTTTTAATCGGTCGTTCCAGTAGAGGGCCACTTCACTTAAGAGGTCTATTTTATAAAGCTTTCCTAAAAATATTATGTTCTCCATTTCTCCGGGTGTGGTAGTCTATCTGTTTAGGAAATAATACTTACTTGTGGAATCTGCTCTCGAATAAATTTTCTGTGTGAACTTCTGTCACACTTGAAACATATTATACAACAAGTAGGTCTTTTTTTAAAATATGGGTCGCTTTTGTTTATGTAACCATTAGTTATCACATGAAATTGTACAAAGCATTTATGGAACACAAAGATGACAACCCCCGCTGGAGTCCTCAGAAGAATCCCCAAGAACCGGGAAAAGATACAAAGCAACTGTGGAAACTTGAAATCTGAACAATTGAGTCTGTCCACTGCTGCTCTATTTAAAATGGTTGGAAAAATTAAGAGTCCTCGAGAGTAAAGGAGATTTACTGGCATTCAGACTCGAATGAAACCATCAATTACTACTGCAAGAAAGAAACGGAATCTCTGATAATAGCAGTACAAAAAAAAACGTTATAAGGAGCGATTATTTTAAAACGCAACAGAATAGCAAGTGTAGGTTATGTGGAAAAAGAGATGAAACGGTTATTCTCCTAATAAGCGAATGCAGCAAACTAGTACAAGACTAGACATGGCTGTGTAGGTGCAGTAATGCATAAAAAAGATAAAACCGAAGAAAAACGACCGAATAGACGACAGATACAGAAGGGAAAGTTAAAATTGGAACAGAGAATGCTGAAGCACCGTTTAACCACGGTTCAATATGCATCAAGTTGGATTTGGTCGAGAGCGAAAAGTCTTCAGCGTGAATGAAATGCACGTGAAACCATCATTCCATTTTGATTACGTAACATCAAGCGCGTAATGGCATCAACGGACGAAAGTAAACGCGTTTTTAAAAATCACAAACTGCACTAAAAATGAAGATGAACATACAATGATCTCTGCTTTTAGTTGATCTGGTGTATGCGTATTTATATCGATAATCCTTTTAAATACCCTGTCCGGCGGCAAAAGCTGCTTGGTAGCGCCAGGAGTGGCAGTACCGCCTTGAGCTACCGAAATTGTGTTATCACCTCTGGTTGGAAGCTGGTGAGGGCAGGGTATCACACGTGCTGTTGTAAACAAATGATAAAAACAATATATAATTAAAAAACGAATACTTATTTTTTAACAAAAGTGACTTTACGTTCTTAAATTTTATCATGATCATCTTATAACCTGTATGTAGTAAGAGTGTGTAATGCTAGTTTGACTACTTTAAATACGAAAATTTTTCTTAGACTTTAATAAAAGCGACCTTACATCCTTTAATAATCTGTTTATAATTTGGATAAGTACTGATAATTTAATTCCTTTAAATACGAATAATAATCACTGACTTGTACCTCGTAGAAGATGTGATTTTGGAGTGATGAATAAAATGAAAAGCTGGTTGGTTAGTTTTACAGTATGTCAAACTTTGATTATTTGATGCCGAAGTCAATATTCTTTTTTTAAACAGTCATATGGTTTCAAGTAAGTAGCAATGATAACCATTTAGTAACAATTATAGCTACAAGTAACAATTCTTGATATAAATAATCTGCACACAGTAATATGGTTTCTAGTATACCTATCTAATACACGTAATCTATACACGATTATGGGGTGTTAAGTCCTAATTTCTATTATAAAATTTTAGTGATTTATTTGCTTACTGTTATATGAATTCAAGTATTGCTATCTAATGATAATAATAATAATAACCAGAAAGTTTAATGCAGAACATGGACAAGAGAAGAATGGCCAGAAACAACTCCAAAAAGGAACCACAATTATAGCCTGTCCAGCCACATTGATGAGTTCTGATAGAACGAAACAGTCTGTCTGTGGGTGACAATGTATATATATATATATATATATATATATATATATATATATATATATACGAGGTGCCTACGATAAGTTTCCAGACTTTTTTCGTATGGGCATTTAAAATTATCGTAGACTCTTGAAAATTCAGTATCTTATTGCTATACATGTTATAAAATGACTGAACAATTTTTATGATTTCACGTTCAAATGAACAGCTACTGCAGCAATTGGAATACACCCTACTAAAGCCTGATTGTCACTGCTGGTGAATTTCAAAAATGCAATCTGACACTTTAGAAGAACGATATGCAATTTAATTCTGTTTTAAACTGGGAAAAAATGATGCCACAGAAACGTATGGAATGCTTCAGACTACTATTCGACCATCTTGCATGAATCGAGCATCAGTTTTTGAGTGGCATAAGAGATTCAAGGATGGCAGGGAGTCTGTGAGGGATGATGAGAGGTTTGGGAGGAGTAAGGAAGTCAATACACCAGAGTTGATTGGCCAAAGGATTAGGGTTAGGGTTACTATGTTGAGGTTTTAAGGGAGTTCAAGAAGAGATTCCTTGGGAAGAGGCCAGCACTCTTCAAATCGGCTCAGTGGCATTTCCACCAGGACAATCCACCAGTCCAAAACTCCGTCCTTGTGACAGACTATTTGACCAAGATGGGCATCAAGACAGTTCCTCAGCCTCCCTATAGTCCATACCTTGCTCCCTGTGACTTTTGGTTATTCCCTAAGCTCAGAGGCTGTCGTTATGAGATAATTGAGGAGATGAAAGAGGCTGTGACGAAGGTCACTGACACGCTCACACAAGAGGACTTCGATGGGGCCTTCCAGAAGTTGTTGGAACGATACAAAAAGTGCATTGCAGCCGGAGGAGATTACTTCGAAGGGGACGAGAGTTTCATGTGTGTACTATCAATAAAAGTGCCCATACGAAAAAAGTCTGGAAACTTATCGTATGCAGCTCGTATATAAGGTGTCCAAAAATGTATACATACTTTAACTTGTGACTATGTTTTCGAAAAAGAATGATCCAATTATATCCATCTCTAATACACCACACGACACCGTAACCTCTGATTAAATTTACGTGACGTTCAACCGTATTATCCGGTTCCGTAGTTGCAAACGTCGTATTGAATTGAGCCATTTAACTTTTTTACACAAAACTTTCGCCAATGATTAAGTTGAGAACAGCAATTGAAACCAAATGCACCCAAATACAAATTTAAACAAGTTGCGAAGTTTGCAATTCTGTCTGTTCACGTTACCAGCAATACCTTAAACAAAATAGCCATTAATTTCAACACCTGCGATAACTCAGTGATGTTTTCACTTCCGTCTGTTCACGTTATCAGCAGAGCCTGGACCAGAGCGACCATCAGTTCAAACAACTGCAATACATCAAAATATTCTATTCTCGCCTTTTGTAATTTGGATTATAAAAGTTAAATATACCAACATTAACATTGTATTCATAATGAATACAATTTTTGGACATCCTGTATATATGTATATATATATATATACTACTTCGCACTTCTGTTTGTATTTGTTAGTATTACTCTCTCTCTCTCTCTCTCTCTGTGTGTGTGTGTGTGTGTGTGTGTGCATGTGTTTTTATGCGAATGTGTGTGAAATTTAGAGCAAGAGAAGCTAAACTAGCCCGTGGAAAGGTGATAGGTTTTCGACTTCCCACCACGTCAGAATTGACATGTCATTTTAGAAGACGGTAGAAAGGTCATCATGACGTGAAGGCTAGTCTGTTAGTTTAAGGAATATCTTATGACGCCAGAATATTCAGCTATTGAATAAAAATGTTTTGCATCTCATCTATTATTTTATCTAATTCTAAATAAAAAAAAACTTTATGAACTTCCTCCAAGTGTTTTAAATAATAGATTTGCTAAATCTTTTATTTAGCATGAAGTGATCGTTTAAAAAGAATTGAATCTTTGAGCTCAGAACGAAATTTTTATGTCAACTGAGTTGGAGGTCACCTCTGAGGTCATTTGAGAGCTAGATCCCCATTGGGTGATTTTAAAGTCATGTGACTACAAATTTAGCAGAATTAGATTTTAACTCTTTGGTTAGTTAACCCAAGTGAGCCGAGAATCACGGAGAAGTAAGAAATTGTGAGGTCATATTTTCTGTCAATATTCCAAGGGCGGACTTCCGGTTCGTGCATTTGTTAGTGTAAAGACCTCCAGTGTGGTATAAAGGAATAGGTGCACGTAAAAAAAATCTTCGTGTTTATTCTTCCCGGCCATCGTCCGCAGATGGCTATACACGTGAGCTATTTTCAAATTTTTTCCTGGGGTAGTATATATATATATATATATATAACCTCGATCTTCGATGTGTACATATGTATGCAATTGAATGTGTGTTTGTGAGTAAGAGAGTGAGACAGACAGAGAAAGTAATCTTTTTTTAAAAAAAGCTATTGTAAATGTTATGGCAACGCTACCTAGTCCATATATTTACTTCAGAGTTTTTCTCTTTGATTTTTCAAAACAATTTCCCTTCTTGGAGGATTCATGGCTCATTATTTCACTCATCGATAATACCCACTTTCGTGACTTTCATCAATTTTTAACTACCTTGTAAAAAATGCCACTTCTTAGTCGTTCTCTTTTCCGTATCTGCTCCCCACCCTCCGTTTTTTTCTTCTTTATATATCTGTCTTCACATACTTTGCTTTCTTTCCACATGCACATTTTTTATACGCATGTACATATCAAACGAACAGAGACACCTGTTCTTAGACGAAAAAAGTGAAGAGGGTTTGGGAGGTTTTAGTTCCTGTAGTGGATATGACGAATATCTAGGTCGTTAGCGCTGTAATAAGACGTTCCGGGAAATACCGACCCTAATAACGAAAGTTAGGTAAATGGAATCAGGAAATTATCCATTCTTGTGCCTCCACTTTTTATATTTAAATAAAAGAAAGAAAAAAGAAGTTATTTCTTTTTAATAAAATAATTATTAATTTTATGATTAAAGAAATGAATTTTATTAATTTTTAAGGAAAACTGAATTAGTTTTTATTGAAAGAAAGAAAGAAAGAAAGAAAGAAAGAAAGAAAGAAAGAAAGAAAGAACAGATATGTGAACAGAAACAATGAATTTCTACCAAAATAAAGGAAATTTATCTATTTTTACGAAAGTAAATTATATCTAAAGACAGACAAATATTTGGTTTCTCTCTCAGATATCTATCAATCTATCTATCTATATATATATATATATAACAAAATAGCCCTCAAAACGTTATCCCTATTTTCAACAAAAGCAAGGACAGAGAGAGAAAATACCACACACACACACACACATATATATATGTGTGTGTGTGTGTGTGGTATTTTCTCTCTATGTCCTTGCTTTTGTTGAAAATAGGGATAACGTTTTGAGTGCTATTTTGTTCCTTGTCGAATGTTTGTATAAAATTGAAGATTACGCATACAGAGCATAATAGTAGACTGCATGAATAATTGACACGAAAAAACCTATTTTAAAATTAAACAAGTCAGTCAGTCTTTCTTTCTTTCTTTCTTTCTTTCTTTCTTTCTCGCTATTGTTTGTTGAAGACCGAGAAAAAATTAAGCATCCTTGTGGTCTCCTCCATTATCAAATGGTATCTCAAAAATATAAAATCACATAATAAAGACATGAAATGAAAAAAGTCATACAATATATATGTAGTAGCGGCCATAAGTTAAGGAACGGAACAAAAACAATATTTAAATGATTTTTACTTGAAAAAATTTGCATGTACGTTTACGAAATTTTCCCAAAATATACTTCGAACATATATGCATTTACTATATAGAAAGTTTTCAAAATATTTTTACTGTAAATTAATAGTGAGCTAAACTAACAAAAATACACATTTTGGCATGGTCCAAAGTTAAGGAACGCTGTTGAATTATAGTAATTTAGGTAATTTTTTAACAACTTGATTGCTAATTTTGATATATAGTCAACTGTCATACATTGTTGGAACTATTTTTAAGCAAGATGGAGGCGAAGGCGCGTAATCGTTTAACACGAGAATTAAAAAAAGCTCATTTTAGCATATCAGGAAGAAGGTAAATCGTAGTCTGATATTGCTGGTATCGCACGAAGATCAAAAAGCGTTGTTTATCGGGTAATCATTAGATTTCAGGATGAACCAAAACCGAGAACCAAAACCGAGAACTGGAAGACCTCCTATGACTACGAAACTGGAAGATCGGATGATTGCTAAAATGTCTTTAAAAGACCGTTTCGATACAGCAACGTCAATTTCTCGTGCATTTTGTGAGCAAACAGGAAAGCCAAGCTCTGGAAAAACTGTTCTCGTTGGTTAAATAAGGAAAAATTAGTGGCTCGAATCCCATGTCGCAAACCTTTGATTTCAAAGAAAAATCAAAAGATTCGTCTTGACTTCGCCACAGGGCATATCATGTGGACAAATGAACAATGAAATATGGTTCACTTTAGTGATGAATTCGACTTGTTTGGATATGATGGTAAGAGGTTTGTAAGATGTAAAAATGAGAAACGTTTATCTCCTCAATGAGTTAAGAAAACTGTGAAATTTGGAGGGGGAAATGGTATGGAGAATGATTTCTTCAGCGGGAGTAGGACCCATTGTTCGTGTTTACAGTAACATTAATGCCATTGTTTATATAGAACTTCTTCGCCAGCATACTTTTCCTCATTTACGCAAAGGGACAGTTGAAACTCCAATATTTATGCGAAACAACGCAACTGTGTTAAGTTTTCTTGAAGAGGAAGGAATAGCTGTTACGAAGTGGCCATCACAAAGTTTAGATATGACTCCACTAGAGAATGTAAGGAAATTCATAGGAGAGAAAGTTCAAAACAGAAATCCTCAAAATATTGATGACTTATGGGATTTTCTGAAAGAATAATGGTAAAGTATCACTACCATATTTTGTGAGGAGTTAATTGGCTTATATGGTCAAAGATGCAATGAGGTAATCCAAATCAAAGGAAAATTCACTGAATATTGAATTTTCCTTTTTAATGAGGATTTATGATGCATCCCTTAACTTTTGACCAGGGCAAAATGTATATTTTTGTTTTCACTTGACTATTAATTTACTGTAAAAGAAAATTTAGAAAACTTAATATGTAATAAATGCATATATGTTCCAGGCATATTTTGTGAAAATTCCATAAACGTACATGCAAATTTTTTCCAGTAAAAATCATTTAAATATTTGTTGTTGCTGTTCTATTCTTTAACTTGTGGCCGCCACTAAATATATATATATATATATATATATACTCGCACAAAGATACACACACAAACATATATATATATATATATATATATATATATATATATATATATATATATATATATATATATATAATCGTCACATTGTCGGTTTAATGAAGTGAAAGATGCTTGTTGCAGATTAGTGGATTTAGTGACAGTTTTATAATATTTCCTTCTATATTATTTCTGATAAATATTCTATTAGAAGCTTTTTTTGATTTTACGGTACAAAACATCTAGAATATAAGGAAAAAATAATCTATTCTGATAAATGGAAAGTTTTTTATTTTTATTTTTTTGTCCTCTATTGACCACCCAATAGTTTTCTGTCGAGCTGTCTAACTTGCAATAGATGTTAATGTAAAATCTTTTGAAATACGTTTTTATTATAAAACCATTTCCAATATCTGTCGATAGTAATATTATTTCTAATTCATTTTATACTAAAATCATTACTAATTCAATTTAAGTTTTAAAATTGTGCAATCAATTTTTATTGTAAACTCTTTAGAAAACAAAAGTAAAACTAGAAAGGATACACGGCATTGTCCGGGTGGAAGGAATGATGTCACGTATCACAGTATCGTAAAAATATGTTCTATAATATATTGATTCTAGATTAATGAATTCATTCATTTTATTTGTTTTATTTAAATGTGGATTTTCTTAAAACGTATATCGAACACGCCTCATATATACATATATATATATATATATATATATATATATATATATATATATATATATATATATATCATATGGTGTAACAGTTATCATTGTAATGAAATGATCCCGACAAGTTGAGTTCAAATCCTGTAACTAATAAGAAAGGCATTGATATATCCCTTCTACCCTGTTATGTGTAAAATAGAAGAGCAGACTGACCTCCAAAGTCTTAGTAGGACAACTGGCCCAGGAAAAGGAAAAAGAAGCTTTGAGAATCTGCGGCACATTAATTCACTATCATTCTGTAATCACTTTATCCCAAAAAAATATGGCCGATTCTACGAAGGCCTTTTCCACTTGTAGACATCTAACCTATGTAGGTCTTCCGATGGCTCACATCTTTAACTGTACTATGACATTTAACAAATATCTATCGATATATAAAGTAGTAAAGTTGTCGACCTTAGTCGAGGGTGACCCGAAGGCTCCCTTTTCAATAGCTACTACATCGAGGGATAGCGCTACTTCATTCCACTTTACCCTTGACCCTTACTTTATAGTGCTGAGTGCTTAGCAAGGCGGCATCAAGTAGCATTTTTTTAGTCTTTTTGACTCGACCTGGGATTGAACAATGGTCTCTCGGACCATTGCCGAACAATGAAGTGAAAGATGAAACAATGAAGTGAAAACTGTCATTCGGCAATGGTCTCTCGGACCATTGCCGAACAATCTACTCATTAGGCCATTGGCTCGGTATATACATATATATATATACATATATATATATATATTGCGTTACCGGATATCCGATAAAGCAAAATGTAAACAAACAAAATCTAATACATAATGTGTTACAATTCCCGAGGTGACGTTGGTTACCTGATGGCTGAGCGAGATAAGATACTAAGTCTAAAGTAAAGATGGCTGAGTTTCGATACCAGCTTGAAGCGTCCTGCGTAACTTCCCTCAATGAAAAGTTGTGATACAACGAAACAGTCTGTCTGTGGATGACTATATATATATCATCATCATCATCATATCGCGCTGCTAGCACGGATATCCCTGACCCTCTCTCGCCACTCCTCCCTATCGTTCATCGCCCTAGGTAGGTCTTCAGGACAACATCCTGTATCCTCACATAGCTGCTGAATATATATATATATATATACCGGCTATGCAACCTTGTCTCATTCTAGTTTACAGACTAATTTCATAATAATGACTAAAGGCATTATTCAACTATGAACATTACTCGGTAAGGAGACCAACCATTAATAAATGGAATTTTTTATTGTAAAATTGCAAAAAGGTTCGTTTTCATCTTCGTCTTCAAAATTAAAAAATTTGGTCGAAAAATTAATCTTGATAGAACAACAAAAAACAAGCTAATTTTATTTCCGTATTTATTTTTCATATACTTTTTCTATTCATCTTTGTTCTAAATTTTGTCATTTTGAAACTGTAAAAACATGTTGATTTAATTATAACTAAATCATTTTGTCATATTTGATTTTAAAGAAAGTTTTTTTTTTAATTCTTATAATCTTATCATTATAATTTTAAATATTTCTTGGAGCCAAAGAAAAAATACTACACTTGAATCCCAGCCCAAATACTTGAGTGCTATGCTGTGATCCTAGACAGAAGTGTTGTGGAGTGACTCTTTGATTCTCGAAAGAACACGCAGATTCTACATTTTGATCCGAAGTAGAAATAATTAAATTTTGACCGGAACTTTTAAGGTTCTAATGTAACTAACAGCATGATCAAAACGTGCTAACTCACCCATAAAAGCACATCTTAGATTTAAGTGAGTAAACTGATGAAAATGTGGGACATTTACGTTCAAAATGTGGGACATTTTTTGCCTGATATCCCCATACATACGCACATATTAGAATTGTATTGGTGCCCTACTTGCAAAAACCACATCAAGTCGGGACGGAAATAATTTCCGAATAACGGAACACCGCAGACTATCTACCGGACGAGGTACTACGCCAAGAATTTCATGAAGTTTATGAATTTTGAAGTATACTTAAATCTGTTTAAATAATAAATCAGAAATCGTGAGAAAATGCAAGATAGATTTGAAACATTTTCATTTCTTCATTATTCGTAGCGCACTTTTTAGATCTTTATAACAATTATAAAATATTGTTTAGAAAATCAAGTCGAGAGTATCTTTGGTGTTTGTCAGTTTATCTTGCTGTCTCCCAGATCTAAATGTTGATATCTTACCTTTTGTAGGCATTCACTCGAGCTAGTATAAAAAGTGGGTGGAAATCTCTTTCAAACAGACAAATTATTAAAATTATTTGTTTTTAATGCTTCGTTGTGTATCTCCGCATTTTACGAAATACTAACCTCAATTTAAAAAAAAAACGAAACTTTGCACAGAATATATACACAATAGATACAATATATATGTACATAAATTCTGTGAAGGAATTCATCTGATAGTTTCCAAAAATACCCCTTATATTTCTTACAATTTTTTTTTTAAATCATCCAATTTAATTTTAAAATTTTCAACACCATTGATGTTTTTGATCTGATTAGATAATTTGTTCTGTGCCGTGATAAATAAATTATCGTTTAAATATTTACCAAAATTATATGAAGATATCTTGAAATACCATAGATGGAATTTATTCAAAGAAATCATCATGAATAGAGGCAGAACGTCACGATTGCCAGTGACCACCCTAAACACCATCATGTGAAGCCCATTCGGCTGGGGGCGGGAGGCAGTAGAATACACCGACTGCATCTCTGCTGAGAGGTAAGACTCTCCCAGCGAGTGTTCGGGATATGACACAAAAAAATCTGATGATTAGGCTGAAGTAATGTTGGATCTTTGGGGAATGCGGGTACCCCTTTATTGCGATTGCTCCCAGGTCCACTCTGGCCCGGAGTGATAGCATCTGATAGGGCTATGTCTATGCGCTAAATAGAACTAAACAGTGTACTAATGCTAAACTGAATTGTTGGAAATAGGACTGATTAGACATTTAAACTGCGTACTTATTTGAAATAGAACTGTCTGTATGTAAAAAAATGGATTTGGCATTAAATAACCTACAATAGTTGATATGCCATAAAAATAAACCAAACCAAACCATAATGTGAACTGGGTGTTTGGTTTTCATCACTATCAGTATATCTTGTGGAGACGGTTCAAGCCAACGGTTGCACTTTGAGTTGAAACACAACTATTTTCGAATCCTCTGCACTGTACTCAGATTGACAGCTATACACTGTGAAATCTTCGGATTGGAGTTTTTGTGAGAATGTCAACTCGAAAAAGATGCCGTCTCCCTTTCTGGAAGAGTGAATTATGTCATAGCCCTGCTTTCCTTGCAGACAGTACCCAACTAGTTTGTTGCACAAGAGATAAAACACAAAGCATGCACGAAATTAATCATTTAAAATAGCGATAATTTACCCGTCATGCCATGCATATTATTCTATCAGCAGAAACATCCCCTTGGCTAGTATTAGGTTTTGGACAAAATAGATAAAAGTAAAAGTCGTTTGCCATACTGTATTAAATCATTAAGGTACTTTTATATCATTTTTCAGGTTAAAATAAAACCACTCATGATGCAAAATTTCATGAAATTTATCTTCAGGGGAGTTTATGCGACCAGTTCGAATATATATATATATATATATATATATATATATATATATATATATATATATATATATATATATATATATATAATTTCTATGCAATAAATAATACTCAATAATATCCATTTTAATCGTCATCGAGATATCATATATATATATATATATAAGTTGTAGGATAAAATGAGATCATCTAGTGTGTGGACGTTAGCTCATCGGAAAATAGCGAGCATCACAAAACTAGGAGTCGTGAGTGGGGGGGGGTCTTCATTTTCCTTCTTCTATCATAATTAATATATCGTACTATTGCCTTGTATTTTTGCGCAGAGATCATAATATTTTCTCTGATTTTCACTTTTGTAACGGAAAAGGATTAATATAATTATGTGCGTGCGTGCGTGCGTGCGTGCGTGCGTGTGTGTGTGTGTGTGTGTGTGTGTGTGTGTGTGTGTTCTAACGTAAGAATGACTGGCCTTGTGCTTCTAATAAAAGATTATAACTTCAGAAGAAGCATTTTTCTTGCGTGGATATATGAAATGCTCAAATTGGAACGACGACAAATGTTAGTAACAAATCGACGACAAGATTACAGAATGTATGTAGTTAGTTTATCAGATGATATATGTATCTGAGGAAGGATGTTGAATGCACCAACCAAAAAAGTAGTTACCGAAAATCAAAAAGCAAAAATAAAACAAAAAACAAAACACACATCTTATCACTTTCGCGCACATTTAGACAACCTCGCATTCCTTCGTTTTCCGTTTTAACGAGTCTTTAAAGTGAAATTTAAACCACAGTTTTTAATTGATTTTCCATTGCACTACATCTGTTTTTATTCCATCTTCTTCTTCTTCTTCTTCTTCTTCTTCTTCTTCTTCTTCTTCTTCTTCTTCTTCTTCTTCTATTTTGTCAGCGGTATTTGTCTAGGTAAGGAGATTTTCCACACGCGCACACACGCTCACACACATAAACACGTAACATTTTGATATTAGTTGAAGTACTTGTCTCTGCAGGGTGAGAGTTGGTCTTTTGGATCAGAGAGACAGCAAGACAAACAGACAAACATCAGAGACCCTTTCTTCTATTTTTTCTAGACAATGTTTTATAATCTTTGTAAAGGTTTTTTTTTAATATTGTACCGCCCATAAATAAGTTCACGCTTTATAATTTTTTAAGTTAAATTTAATTTCTTCTAAATGAAAGAAGCCAGGATTTTATTTCTAGTGAAGAAAAAAATATGGAGACAAAGTGATTTTTCTAAGGCAGTCAAAGTTCGTCTATGATTTTTACTTGTAATCCCAATTGTCATTTGAGAACGATTGCCTCCGAACTTCAGTGAGAATTTCTTGCGTGATTCCTACCAAAATGAGCGGTAAAAAAGTGACCTTGAAATGACAAATAAAATCAGTGACATTAGCCAGAAGTTACATAGAACGCAGTAACAATGCCAACTATTTCAATTATTTATTCAATAATGACTTTACTAACAGAAGACCCGGAAGAAGACCATCAGAGCGATGGAATGATTTTATAAGAGAGGACACAAAATTACGTCTAACAGCGGAAAGACTGGTAAAAGACAGGACAAAATAAAAGTTTTATGCGGAAAAATCCTTGTGAGTAAGCCTTGTGGGGGTTATAGAAATAATAAATAATAATATTATGTAAGAAAGATGTTGCTCCTGAATAATGTACAATTTCTTAATTAATTTTGTTGTAAATGTTTATAAAATAGCCATTATTCCCTTAAAACTTTGTTTTTGTACCTTGGATAATGGAAATAAAAAATTAATCTATCTTCTACGTAAAAACAAACAAATCAACGCATTCAGTTTATATGAGGTTTGAATGGAATAATATATGAATCAATATTTACATACATTTATTCTAGAGTGATAAAAAATGAACAAAAATATTTAGTAAATTCTAAAAAAAATATCCCAATAGTAAATCTACATAGATTACTATACCAATTTAACGAAATGGAAGATTCAGTTTCTTTCTTCTTTTTTTTTTTTCTTTTGAAAATAAATTTTATATTTCTATTTCGAATTTGTTTAAATTTTGTTTTTATTTGTTACGGTTTAATGGCATATCAACTTTTGTAGGTTATTTAATACCAAATCTATTTCATATAAACAAACTGTTTTATTTCAAACAATTCATTACACAGTTCAATTGTTAAAAACATTTTTATTTCAAGCTCTTCCGTTTAGTCAAACAGTTCTAATTCAAATAATTCAGTTTAGTATCAGTATTGCTTTTGTTTATCCACAGTTAAATGTCAAAACAGTTCTATTTTTAAAAATTCAGTTTAGCATAAGTACGTAGTTTAAATGTCAAAACGTCCTATTTCAAACAATTCAATTTAGCATAAGTACACAGTTTAGTTCTATTTGACCCATAAAGAGGACCCTATCAGGTGCTACCACTCCGGGCCAGAGTGGACCTGGGAGCGTTGGCAATGAAGGGATACTCTGAATTCCCAAAAGCTTCAGCATTACGACAAAAAAAACAAAAAGCTAGGGGTGTGGGTTATCAAGAAAAAGTCGTTATTAATTAAAAAAACAAAACAAAAAACAAACACTTTTGAAGAACTGAATTAGTACAGTTAATACTTTGTTTTAGCATCTTTTGCATTTAATATTTCTTTCATTCGTTCTGGTAACGAATCGATTAAATCAAAAGTCTCCGGTGACATCGATGCCCACACATCAGTAACGACAGACTTCAGTTGTTCAAGATTTGATAGATACTATTTTCTTAATCTCTTGTTGAGGATTCCTCATAAATTTTCTATTGGATTTGCACTTGGGTTCTTTGCAGTTCAATTAAGAATCGGTATACTCTTCTTTCTGAACCAATTTTTTGCAGATTCCACTCTGTCGAGTGAAAAAGTCATGCTGGAGAGTGAATTTATTGCCCCCAAACTTGTCCTCAATATATGAGATAAGGAGATGATCTTGGATATTGTGACAGACAGTAGAATAAATCGATCTTTTAAAAAAAAACAAATCTTTCCGACAGCGGTGGTAGACATGCAGTCTCCAAATTCTTATACATTGAGGGAATTTTGCGCATTTGGCATCATATCTCTCATATGTTTTTCTCCAGATGCGAGAGCCAAGATCACCAGAGGAAATACGGAATCCAGCGCGGATATCTCTGACCCTCTCCCGCCACCCTTCTCTATCTTCCATCGCTTCCAGTAGGTCTTCAAGCTACATCCTGTACTAGCACAGAGCTGTTGTATGTAGGTTCTAGCTGGTCGTCCAGCCTTTGCTCGTCCATGTGAAGGGTTCCACACGAGTACATCACTTATGAGTTCGTCCCTACATCTCCAGCAGTATCCCGCATGTCTGGTTCGTCTAACTTGGATAGTTTTATGATGGGTGGTAAGTGCCCGTACAGCTGCTGCTTTGTGGGTTGCTGCCTCTAGGAATTGTTTGATATTACTCGCAGCATTTTTGTGTAGTTGCCGTCAAGCTTTTTCGCCATACGTTTAGTTAGCGTCCATGTACTGCATCCATATAGCAGTATCGATACGACCGTTGCTTGGAAAAACTGCGTTTCTTCTTATCGGTCAGGTCTGACTTCCATATGACCGATAGCTAATCGATAGCTGTCCATGCCTTTAATAGTCGCGTGTTGATGTCTGCCTCGGTTGATGAGACACTACTTCCTAAGAAGGTGAACTTGTCTACTAGTTTCAGAGAGCTACCGTTTCGCGTGGAGATGTCGCCTGTTTGATTAAAGCACATCTATTTTGTCTTGTGTGCATTGACATGGAGACCTATGCCTGCAGCTGCTCGTTTCAGACTATGTTGCAGGGATTCGGTTTGCTCGAGTGTATTTGCCAGAAGTGCTATGTCATCGGCGTAGTCCGCATCTGTAATTGTTTGTGCGGGGTACCTTCTGCTTCTTTCCTTTGTTAGCTTGAAACCGATTTCTTCATTTTATCAATAGACGTTCTAAGCACGTAGTCTAGACAGATGATAAAGAAGTATGGGGCTAATGTGTCTCCTTGCAGTACACTTGCTACAATGTCGAAGTAGTCTTTTACTTTCGTGTTTCTATTTAGCATCATTATGGCTGCGACGGTTTCTTTGGGTAGGCAGTAGGCGAGTAGCAGTTGCTCCATCCTTCCTGTGTGTATGGTGTCAAAGGCCTCGGCGAAATCGACAAATAATATTGTTGCCTCTAGGTTTTTTGCACGCACACCTGCAAGAATTCGACGGATAGTCAAAATTTGTGACGTCGTAGATCTATTTCTCCGAAAGCCATTTTGGTTCTTCCTAAGTATGTTCTCAATTTTAAGTTCTATGCGGTTGCGTAGTAGAGCATTGTATATCTTGGCCGCTAATGTTGCAAGGGTTATACCTCGGTAGATTTTGGCTAACTCGAGGTCGCCTTTTTTAGGGAAGGGAAGGATGCATCTGAAGATTTCACTGATTGCATACAAATTCTTTGACACAGAGAATATTCATGAAATTACTTCAAATGTAAACCATTACATTAATTTAAATTATCTTGAGTAAAATGCCAGATTATTTGCATTCATGGAATTGATATATGGTTCAGAATACACGGTTCTATTGAAAAGAAAATCAAGTGATAAATATGGAAGTTATTTAAAAAAAAAAAGAATATTTAATTTCACTGAATTAGTGTAATATTTTGAAAAATTAGTAAATTTGAACATTTTATGACCCGGGTTACAAAAGTGAAATTGACAGGGTAACATAGGGTTTTTTTTTCATTCATATAGTTAAAGCTATAGGGAAATAACACTTTCTGCCCAAGAAAAAGAAAACGTAAAAAAATTTTCGTTTCATGATTCTTTTATATTTGCAGCCAGTAATCTACTATAATCTTTAAGTTAAATGGGGATTATTATTCTAGCAACACAGATGTTTTAAAATTTAATTTCTGCATGACTAATCTTGCATCAACATGATTTCTTGTTGATTATTGTTTATCAATCCTTTCGATGAAAGGCCTCTTTCTTCGCAAGAAACAGTTTTCTATGTTAAAACTTTGCCTGGGTACATTATTATTTCACTCCCTGAGTTTTTACAGTGTAAGCTCAGTTTTTCACTAGGATCTGAGTGACAGCAAATGTTCTCAAGTATCCAGGATTCTTTTCAATATTCTTGACAATCTTAAGAATGCTATGGTCTGAATGATTCTTCATCCGATTTCCAATCTTCTAGTTTTTACCAAGTTTTGAGTCTTGGTCTGGTTTCTTTGTTTAATTGCATATCAATCTTCGTGATTTGTTTAATGCCCAAGCCATATTTGAAGGAAAACAGCAGCAAAGCTTCTGGGTACTGTTCCAAGCACACCAACTACAACTGGTATTTCAGTTATCATTATGTTCCACAGTTTTGTTTTTGTTTTTGTTTTGGGGGTTTGTTTGTTTTTTTAGTTCTCTGGCAAGGTTCTAGAATTTGTCTATCTTTTCGATTTATTTTCTCTCTGTGGTCCGATAGATAGGCAAAGGGATTGTAAGTTCTTTTTTCTTGTTAATTAAAACTAGGTTTAGTCTTCTGGTTGGAAGTAGGTGATCTATTTGTATGTCAAGGTTTCTATAGATTTTATACGTCTCATATTCTATTGGACGGATTCTGGTTTGGACGTAAATCATTTGGTAGAAAGGTCAAAATTTGGTTCCTAGCGGTGAATCACTTTTCTCATCCAATCAGGGCCAGCGTGGTACTCCGTTTGTGCTAGTTTGATGCGTTTGCTTATTATGTGACGAACTGTTTCATTTCTTTCACCATATTATTATTATTATTATTGTACTTTTTTCGAGTTTTTCACACCAGCGTTAGCCAATGGTTTCTCATAGGAGTTTGAGTGACAGAAAGTCTCCTCAAGTCTCCAGGCCCCTCCTCAGTACGCAGGCTGGTCTTAATAACGCTGTAGTTATGATGTTTTCCACTTGTCCTCTTATTTTCGAGCCCTCCAGTCCTTGTATCAATCCTTTGGGGACTGTACTAAGAGCACCAATTATAATTGGTATCACCGTCACTTTCATGTTCCATAGTTTCTTCAATTCCTTGGCAAGGTCCAGGTACTTACCTTTCTTTTCATTTTCTTTCAGTTTTACTCAGTGGTTAGCCGGGACAGCAAAGTCCACAATTCGACAAGTTTTCTCTCTTTATATATAATCCGTTTGTATGTCACAATTCCAAATGAGTTTGTGTATCTCATTCTCCAGGACAGATTCTGGGTTGTGCATTTGTCAATTGTTTGTATGGTGAAACTTCAATTTCTTGCACAATTTCCAGTCATGTCAAGTCTTATACTCTTTCTGTGCTAATTTGCTGCGTTCGTTTATCATGTGTTTATCACCATTTAACCTACATTTGCTTTTTATGTTGAATCTTATCTATTTTTGCTTTGATATGATAGGTGAGAAACTGAATCTTTGCTTATAGCAGCACAAAACAACGCCATGAGATTCAGTGTCTCTCCAAAGACTTCCCCTTCTTAGCTACGCCAACGTTTTCTCGAGTGAGATGTCGCTTGTTAGTCGCTTAAGACGTCCATAGATTTTTTTTCCATTTTTGTTTTCTGATTGCTTCCGTTCTGTTGATCTCCGTGTTGTTTGTATTTTTTCTAGTGACTGTAATCAGTTTTCCTCGGCACTTTTCTATGTAGTCTTCAAGTCGTTGTATTGATGCGTCAACGCTGTCTTCAATGCTGGCAAATCCTTTTCCTCCTTCTTTTCTTGACATAGTCTGTTAACGTCATCTCTGGAATGTAAGGACTTATGCATGGTCATTAGTTTTTTTGTTCTCTAGTCCATTTGTTTAGGTGCTTTGGTTCATTTCAAAAATGGCACCGACTATCTTACGACATGGATAGCCTTAGTATTTATCCCTTTTATAAGGTTTCTGTTATATAGTTTTGCTTCGTGTAGCTTTTTCGTTTTCCTTTGATAGTCTTTTTTAATTTTCTTTCATTTTTTCGTGTTTAATGGTGCCAGCTTCTAATATTCCTAAGTATTTGTACGTTTCCTTTACTCTGAAAGTTCTAATTTTTTCTTGATTTGGTAGTTCTATTCCGTCCGTCATGTGTCGTTTCCCGCTTTTAATTATAAGCATGGCGCATTTTTCTATGCCAAATTCCATCCCTATGTCCTGACAGTATATCCTCACTGCGTGTGTTAGAGTTTCCAATTCTTTTTCGTTTTTGGCAAACAGTTTGATGTCGTCCATATACATTAGGTGATTGATCTTTTCCTGCGATTTATCAAGTTTCTATCCGCCTGTGTATTTCCTTACTAAGTTTGTTAAAGGAATACTTTTAAACATAATGGTCCATAGATTTCTGCGCTATAAATTGGTTGGTTGATTAGTTGGTTGGTTGGTTGGTTGTTTTGTTTTACGGCGTATGAATCCTTTTCGGCTCATTTACCGCCAAATTGAATTTCAACCAATTCAGTTTAGTGTAAGTAAAGTTGTTTTTTGTTATCAACAAACAGTTAAATGTCAAGACAGTTCACTTAAATGTCAAAACAGTTATTTTTCAAACAATTCAGTACAAGGTTTAGTTTAATTCAAAAAGTTCTATTTAAACCAGTTTAGTTTAGCATAAGTGCGCAGTTTAAATGTCAAAACAGTACTATTCCAAGCAATTCAGTTCAGAAAAAGTTCACTTTAGTTCTATTTTACCCATATATAGGACCCTATCTGGTGCTACCACTCAGAGCCAGAGTGGACCTGGGAGTGATGGCAATGAAGCGGTACTCTGCATTCTCCAAAGCTCCAGTATTACTGGAACCTCACCATCAAGATTGTTTAGTGTCATTACCAGAACACTCATTAGTGGGGGGGGTCTTATCTCTCACCAGAAAAGCAGTCGCTGTATTCTACAGCCCCAACCAATAGGGTGAGTATTATTAATTGTTACTTGATACTATAATTGCTTTCTAAGAACTATTATTTTTGGTTACTTTAAACTATATAATAGGTTCAAATTATTGGTATTAGATAGTAACACTTAAAATCATATAACCAAGTATAAACAAATGTCTATTATCAAATAGGAAAAAATTGTTTAAACCAAATAATTATGTATAAACTATTAGTATTAGATAGGAATACTTGATACTTAATTACGATCTTGCGAAGAATCTGCAGTATTTTGAATATGCAGCTTTTTTCTTCTTTTTTTCTTTGTTTTTTTTTTTTTTTTTTTTTTGCAGTTGACCAAAAAAAATAGCACATCTACTCCATGTTGATGATATATTACAAATTCGAATTTTACTTGCCCCTTTTTTCATTTTTACAAGAACTTTATGTAGGAGGAAATGAGATAGCAATTTGAGTGAAACTGGTTTTCTCTTAAAGACGAGTTGACTGTTCATTTGGGATACCGGAAAGGCAAATTTTTTGAGACAGTATGAATGAGCAGGTCGTTAAAGAGAGACACAAAAAAGACAAAGCTTAAAAAAAATTGAAAAATAGAAAAAGAGTAAGTTTAAACCCTATATATATATATATATATATATATATATATATATATATATATATATATTTCCGGGGTAGCTTTGAAAGACGATTTAGCAGTAGCTGATTCGTAACAATATTAACGGTTTCGGTGGGTTGGTTTTTTTAACAGTATATCAATCCCTTAGTTCTATCTAATGCTGAAATTTGATTCATTGGTCAATGTTTGATTATAATCTTTATGATTATAATTATTGTTTATCTAATACAAATAATTTGCACACAGTTATATAGTTCAAGTAGTCCAATCTAATACAAATAATGTACTCTCAGTTATATGGTTTCACGTATTTTTGTTATATAATTATTTTTTTTATATTAATCATTTTTCGTTAATAATATTTTATCATTCGGCTTGGTTGGGCTTTGAACTATTCAGCTCTTAGTGCTGGTGCATACACATTGAGTATAGTTCACACTCGCGCGCAGAGGATATGACAATCACAAATGTCATGATAAAAACCCCAGATAGGAAATATGACTGGGGTGTGAATGACGTCATGCCCAGAAGCGATGGCCTGAGAATTTGGTGATTTTGAAAAAGACGTTAGTTGAGATTTGACTCTGGGCCGGGCCAGTCCAGCTGGGGGTTGACTGTGGACGATGTAGGAGACAGTTGGTTTATCTGCCTCAATGGTAGACAGTTTAAGTTGAAGTCTGACCATGGAGTTCTGCAGATCTCTACCGACATAGATCTTGGGAGCTACGGGATGCGCAGCGCATTTTTGGGGTCAGATAGTACAATCAGCTTAGTAAAAATTGTGTGTCTCTCTCCTCATGTCGAAAAAATAAAGTCAAGAAGTTAATAAACGTTTCGTACCAGAACAACGGAGAGTCGCCAGTGTTTCGTATTTCCCTGCATCTGTATATTTGTATAGTTGTCTTGTGACTATACAACATTTTTATCTAATACTGATAATTTTCAAATTGGGAATAATGTCAGCAAAGGAGTTCTCCAGACCCTCCAAAGTTCCAAAACTAGACCACCAACAAATTCAGTTTAATGTCACACCCGGAATACTCCCAGTTTTGGCAGTGAGGGTCCCTTATCCTTCTACCGGAGATGCAGTTGGCGTATTCTAAGCCCAAACGACATATATTAACTTTATATAATATATTTCATAATATTAGCATATTAATACTATTAATTGCTAATTAATCTCTTTTAATTAAGTTCTGAACTATGATAAGTATTTTTTCTTTTTGCTGGCGGATGGAAAAAAAACTCGTGACAAAACCTTTTTCTTATCTGACAATTTCTTATTCTTTACTACACCAATATTCTCAATACGATTCTTTGTTTCTATTTGTCATGTTTTTTTATCTCAAAATTTACTGCACATTTGCCTAAATACAGGTAAAAATTTCAAATAAAATTTACGATCAATTTAGCTCAGGAATCGTCAACCAGTGGGAGGAATCGCGATCAAAGATTAACGAACCATCAGATTGCGTCCAACAATCGCCTCAACCATAAGATTCGAAATTGCTGACTTAAAAAGTTTGTTGCATTAATGAACTCCCGGTTTGAGCATTCTTTAACGGCTCTCTCTCTATTTTTACCCTTGTATTAAAATCCATCAAAATTTTCTTTTTTAATCTAATTATTAAAATTCCACCCTAAAAATAATACTAATAATCGTAACTTATAGGCGTAATGGTTAAAGAGCTGCACAACGACCTCAAAGCAAGCGAGTTTGAACTCCAATTGCTCCATTACGTTCACTTTCAGACCAATACTTTTGGGAAAGATATGAAACCCCTTACCCACCCCCGACAGCTATAGGTTTAATAGTATCACTGTTCTGCTACAGCGATGGCTTTCGCACTAACCCTCGAAAGTTGATATACTA
The DNA here is from genome assembly GCA_963585895.1 of Sepioteuthis lessoniana. Taxonomy (NCBI): domain Eukaryota; kingdom Metazoa; phylum Mollusca; class Cephalopoda; order Myopsida; family Loliginidae; genus Sepioteuthis; species Sepioteuthis lessoniana. The sequence goes on from OY757932.1 coordinate 42,151,821, forward strand.
TTAAACAAAGAAACCCAAGTAAATTTAATCGTAGTATTATATTTACTAATATAGAATTTTTTTTCAATATTTCATGTTTAGTATTTGGTGAAAAAACCTTGCGGCGAATCACATTCTGACAAATGATTAAAAGCGTGAATGGGACAAAAAACTGACAACCATTGCTTTAGTTAATTGGCTGCACATATATACATTGAAACAGATGTCTATTAAAAAATATAAATATTTTATAAGTTATTGGTTTAAAATAGATATATATTTTAATATCTCTCTCTCTCTCTCTCTCTCTCTCTCTCTCTCTCTCTCTCTCTCACACACACACACGCGCGCGCGCGCGCACATACACACAGATGACATTATGGCGCAGATGTCATAATGTCATCGTCTAAGAAAATGGGAGAGCCATGTTCGAATTCTGGATAAGATTGTTTTCGTTTCCCTTCGTGTTAATTAATGCCTTTAAGAAATATATGTATCCAACTCTTCTCCTCCCAGTTATGGATAAAGTAATAGGACAGATTGGGTTATTTAACCTTGGTAAGGCCACCGATTTATGAGAAAGAACAAAGAACTTTAAAATGACGAGTTGGAGTTTCTAAGGCAGTCGGACATTGTCTTCAACTTGTTTTTGATAACTCCTACGGTGACACTGATACCAAGTTGCATAGCAATTCGTTTTTCATGTGAAACATATGACGGAGGCTGTGAAAGTTAACTATTCTAATTAATTTCACGGCAACAACAGTGCTCATTGTATTTGTTAGAATTTCTATAGAAATAAATTGGAGGCATTACTTTCCGAGTGACTCTCTTACAAGTATAAATTGTTTGCTCTTGTTTAAGATTGACAAAATGCATGAGCAATATGAGAAAATAGTGTTTACTAGCTGAAAACTTGCTCTATCCAGCAATGTTATTAAGCACTCTGTATTAGGGGAAAAGGCAGGCTTTACTTTCGCAGCATCGCTTGTAATTTCTGATGTTCATAAACTTTAATATTTTTTCTTGAAATTTACATGCTTCTGGACATTCCATCCATAGGACCTCGTCCGGTAGACAATCTGCGGCGTTTCGTTTATAGGAAATTATTTCCGTTCTGACTTATACCAATGCCTACTTAATCCATTTTTTTTTTAGTGGGCAAGAAATTCCTGCTTTTATTGAGAGCCAAGTGATTAATTTTGGCTTTCTTTTGCAGATGTTCGCTCGTTCAGATTTTGAAAGAATGAAGATTGTGACGTCACATCTTAAAGGGCGAATGACGAGCGCTAAGGAAGAAGCACACAAAAAGCAAATTACTCATAACTGTCTTGTACCCCTCACTGTGCTGTTAAACATGGCATTACACTAAGTAAGCTGCGATCTCACCTTATCTTCAAATACTCAACGTTGTCAGTCATTACGAGTCAGCACAAGTCAGTAAGTATGTCTGCCAGTCAGCCAGCGTTTTTTTTTTTTCTTTTCTTTTCAAACAGGATAGGCCCGTAGGGACCAACCCAATCAGCAGCAAAGATAGATGGGAGTGAAAAATGGAGTGGGAAAAAAAGGCTTTGCTTATATCCTCCACTCTAACTCTAAGATTGAACTTCCTCTTAATGCCGTTCTCAGATATCCTGTACCTCCTCCCACACGAAGATGCCACTAGTGTGGGCCGGTCATTGGTCATAAATACCATTTACTGTTATAAAACTGTCCTTCTTCCCCTTCATTCAATCATTTGTCTTTCATTGCGCTGACAGTGAAAAGGAACTTGACGTTCTGAAGTCTGCTCTCCCTACCGTGAAGTGAAACCCTTCCAATCATGCGTCGTGCTGTCATTATGATAATCGCCTCATGGCTTCTCGCGGTAAGTAGCAAACTTATGTTGAGTAATCGCAATTTTATTTTCTCTGCTTTTTCAAAATATAAACGCACTTGTCTCACAAACCTCTGACAGAGAATAACTTACTGATCGGTATGTTAGGCTTCGAGCCAAAGTTGAAATTGTCAGGAAATATTACACTGAGACTGCACATGATTTGATTTTTCTATATTAAAACTTTTCTTCTTTTGATGAAACGAATAAGTTTATAATAAGAAAAATATGCTTTATGTGAACGTAGGATTTTTCTCACTACCCTAATCTATCGTTATTCATTATTTACTATGAAATGTCATAAACACATATATAAATATGCATAAGTTGGATGATTAAAAATCGTCGATTGTCTTATATACTCGTGTATAAGTCGATCTCGTGTATAACTCAACACTTGATTTATGATCTGGAAATCGTTAACTAATAGAATCCATTTTTAAGCTCTGTGGTCATCCTAGTCCTCATGCTTTGAATTTGAACCTTTCAAAATTGTGACATGTATTGGTTGACTCCAATTTCTTACTAAAGAATTGTGTCATTTATCCTACATGTGAGTATATACGGTATACTTATTAACCTGAAATGCTAATACAATCTTAACATAGATTTTAAAAAATCAATAAACATATACACATTCATATGTATACACACGCATATATACGCGTATAGTCATATTTATATATATAAGGAAGAATTTATTTCTATGTGACTTTTCATGTACGAGTATTTACACGAGTTAAAGGTCTCCCAAACCCAAAAAAACACACACAAACATGCACACACACACACACACACACACATATATATATATAAAGTTATTCTGATCATCAGTCGCCATTAATTTCATTTACAGGATTTACCAACATATGTGTATTAGCAGAGTAACTGTATGGGAAATATCGTATATATGTTTGCGTCTAATAAACCATAAACTAAGAGAGTAGAATTTACACACTTTGTAATAATAGTGGTAACGTAACAAAGCCATACTTAAAAAGCACATTGTTCGAGTGACTGTGTCATGCGCTACTCTCATTCTGTCATCAATGCCAGTGCGTTAATTTTCAATGACGAAATTATTTTTACGTATAAAACGTTTGAGAGAATAATTTAACGTGAACTATCCTATATTGAAAATTCCCAACAAATCGTTAATATTTCATCTGGTTAGTACATTTTGCAAGACAGGAAATTTAGAGGATCGAAAGTACTAATGTCGACCATCTTGGATTACTGCCGAAGTTCTCGATGATGTATCTGCGTGAGTAACTGGTTGATTCAGAGTCTCTTTGAAATCTCCCTCTGTAGATTGGACTGGGTTCAACTGAAGTGTTCATGGTTTTAAAAAATCATTTAGATAAAGTTTTTAAAATAACATTTGCCTTTATTTTGAAAGACCTATTATATATACATATATATATACTAAAATGATTAATATCTCATTTTTTTTAGGTCATCTTTAAAAAGAATTGTTACTTCCCGCAAACTCCTGTTTGAAAGTTGTGATGTTGACACTTTGTTTTTGTTGTTATTTGCATTATTATTATTATTATTATTATTATTATTATTATTATTATTATTATTATTAAAAATGCATGATACCAATAGTAACTAATGAGCTAAGGCAGGTGAGATGGCATACGAGCACTATACTTTATCCAACATTATTTCATCCATTGTTATATATATATATATATATATATATATATATATATATATGTTATATATATATATATATATATATATATATATATATATATATATATATTGTCTGTTTTATATATATATATATATATATATATATATATATATATATATATATATATATATATATATATATATATTGTCTGTTTTGATTTTGTTAATATGCAGAATTCCCTTTTACTATGAACAGAAAACAATGTCAACGAGTAAATTAGTCAGAGTCACAAAATGTCTGTGTAATATTTTTCTTTACTGTACTATTTTTGTGTCGTCAGTAAATATATACATAACTTTCTTGTGGTATATTGTTATATTCCATGGTTTGCTTAGCCAGACACTAAGCCACAAGTGGAGGGATTCAACGTGGATTGAATTCATTACAGAAGTGATGACAAGCGTGACAAGCTTTCTTACTATACTGTATGATATGTAATCAAAATTTAATATAACAAGTGTCTGAAAAAAACCTATTTAGAGTTTCTTAGTGTCATACAAAATCTGAGCCTTCAAAGTTATTAAATAAAGTTCAACTGCTTTTCTACGACGTTAAGAGTTAATTTAAGTGCGTTTGCATAAATATGATTTATTCTAATGAGTTTTTAATTCCTAACTTCTTCGCTTTGCTGTCATTTATTCATCTAAAAATTAAACTATGCATTCCCCATGTAATTCATTGACGCTTTTGATTTTCCAAGTAAATTTGATCCGCACTTACGAAGACATTTAACCGGAAGTAAGACTTTTCGTGTTATTTTTTTTTTTTTGCGTTTACTTATATAAGGCATACTGCAACTTCATATAATCATATATATATATATATATATATATATATATATATATATATATATATATATGGGGGGGGAATATAGCTATAAGAAGTTACTCTTTCCGTTACTCGTATCCCCACGATCTTCAGTCGGAAAATGATCATAGTATGCGACGCGGGAAACCTGGAGTAGCGGAAAGGGTGACGTAGGATTATAATTTTTTAAATTTCTAGTTTTAAACCTACTCTGCTATAAAAGAATTGAATACTTTGTAGCAATATTTTCATTCAGAATTTGTAGTTTCTATTATATATATATATATATATATATATATATATATATATATATATATATATATATATATATATATATATATATATATATATAAACTACTAAAAAGTATTAGAATATTACCTTTTTACTTTTGTTTCATGATTAATAGTTAGTTTTATATACCTTTAATAAAATAGAACAAACAATTCTCGTTATCAATGTGTATAATAATAATGTTATTAATATATATACCATATAGTTAAATATCCATGAATCTGTTGGGTTCCCGTTGTAACAGCGATCTATGAAGATACTGATGCTTCTATTTTGGAAGGATTGAGAAAATTCTTATTAGCATTTCATATTTACTTTCATCATATCGAGAATTTTTATGTTTAACAAATATGTTCAATCGCACTCTGACCTCACAAAATGATCAACCAGCTGCAGAAAAATGATATTCCTCTCTAACAGAACATTCTGGAAACCTTATCGTACAAACGAAACCAGTCAGCAGTGAGATCAATGTCCTTGGTGCCTTACACTTAGCGCATTTTCACTAAGTTAACCTTATATCTATAAGAACATTGCTCGCACATAAATACTCGTGAGGATGTGCAAATCTGGACCGTGATGCCAAAGTGTGTGTGTGTGTGTGTGTGTGTGTGTGTGTGTGTGTGTGTGTGTGTGTGTGTGTGTGTGTGTGTGTGTGTGTGTGTGTGTGTGTGTGTGTCATGATCATGGTGAAACGGAAAAACTCAGGAATCTGTTTTTAGCTAGGATAATAGTTGACCTCCGATTCCAGCGTAGAGTATGTGACATAGACTTCCGATGATATTTGAGGTCATTAAAGTTTACCGGATATCGGAATATGCATTTTTGGCCAAAGAGTAGTATAGATTATTTGATATGACGCATAAAAATTCTTGGTATAATGAGGTCGGATTGATGTTTTTGCAAGTTTAGCTATGTGTTGTTTGGTTTGTTAATGCCAAAGTCAGTTTTTTTTTTTGTTAAACAATTATAGGGTTTCAAGTTAGTATGCTTATTTAATAATAAGAATCACTGGTAAATAATTATAGGTTCAAGTAACTATTCTTGATACAAATAAATTACACAGTTATGTGGTTTCAAGCATTGCGTTCTGATATTAATAATTTGCAAGCAGTCGACTGGGGCTGCAGAATACACCGACTGTATCTCTGCTGAGGTGTAAGACCACCCCTCCAATGAGTGTCCTGGATACGACACGAAACAATCTAATGGTGAGGCTTCAGTAATGCTGTAGCTTAGGGGAATGCGGAGTACCCCTACATTGTCATCACGCCCAGGTCCACTCTGGCTCGGAGTGGTAGCACCTGATAGGGTCCCATCTATTGGTCAAATAGAACTGTTTGACATCTGAACTATGTACTTATACTAAACAGTGTTGTTTGGGATAGAACTGTTTCTACATTTAACTATGTGTAAACAAAAACTGTGTACTTATGCTAAACTAAATTGCTTGAAATAAAAGTGTTTGATCATTTAACAGTGCAAAAAAAATGACTGATGTTTAATTGAATTGTTAATGATACATAGCAATACTTGGAACCATTCAACTTTGTTGACATGCTAAATTAAATTGTTTGAAATAGAACAGTTTGTTCATTTAACTGTATTCGTATTAGATAGAAATAAATGAAACCATTTAACTCTGTGCAAAAGAAATGAGTTCAGGTTCATTTAAAAATGTTATCTACAAAATGTATTTAGAAATCATATATTTCATATAAATGCATAAAGAGGATTTGGCATTAAATGACCTACAATGGTTGATATGCCATAAAACCAAACCAAACCAAACCAAACCAAACTTAGCAATTATATGGCTGCAAGTAACTATCTCTGTTCTTTAAAAATTATTCACTTAAACAGTCAAATAGTCTTAAATATTCGTTTCTAAAACAATTTATGCGCAATTATATGATTTCAAGTACTTTTATATGATTTTGATAAATTTTACAATGAACTCAATAAGGGCTGGTTGATAAATAAGATCTCTGATCCTATAAAGCGAGTTTTAGACTAAATAGAATAATTAAACGTGTATCAAAATGAAGTATGGGGGTTGAATGATAAATGAGATTTTTAATTCTATAAAATAAGTTTGAGAACAGATTGAAAAATGAAACCGACATCAAAAGCAATTATGGGACTTTATTGAAAGGTAAAATCTCCAATTCGATAAAACAAGTTGTAGACCAAATAGAACAATGAAAGTCGTATCAAAATGGATAAATCTATTTCTCATCAAAATTATTTGTTCATTTGTCACCATTGTCCAACACACTTTCATTGATAGTACACGCATGAAACTCTACTCCCCTTCGAAGTAACCTCCTCCGGCTGCAATGCACTTGTTGTAACATTCCAACAACTTCTGCAAGGCCCCATCGAAGACCTCTTGTGTGAGCGTGTCAATGACCTTCGTCACAGCCTCTTTCATCTCCTCAATTCCCTCATAACGACAGCCTCTGAGCTTAGGGAATAACCAAAAGTCACAGGGAGAAAGGTCTGGACTATAGGGAGGCTGAGGAACTGTCTTGATACCCATCTTGGTCAAATAGTCTATCACAAGGATGGAGTTGTGGACTGGTGTATTGTCCTGGTGGAACTGCCACTGACCCGATTTGAAGAGTGCTGGCTCCGGCGGAGTCTCTTCCTGAACTCCCTTAAAACCTCAACATCGTAGCCGTCACCCTAACCCTAACCCGTTGGCCAATCAACTGTGGTGTATTGACTTCCTTACTCCTCCCACACCTCTCATCATCCCTCACAGACACACTGCCTTCCTTGAATCTCTTATGCTACTCAAAAAATGATGCTTGATTCATGCAAGATGTTCCAAAAGCAGTCTGAAGCATTTTTCCCTGTTTAAAACAGAATTGTATTGCATATCGTTCTTCTAAAGTGTCAGATTACATTTTTGAAATTCACCAGCTGTGACAATCAGGCTTTAGCAGTGTGTATTCTAATTCCTGCTGTAGGCGTTCATTTGAACGTGAAATAAAAAAAACTGGTCAGTCATCTCATAAGATGTATAGCAATAACATAGTGAATTTTCAAGAGTCTACGACCCAATATGCTTACAATGAAAGATCAACATTTGAGTCATTGGATCAAAAATAAGCCAGAAACATTCTTCAATGAAAAATACTGTGAGCGTTTGTGTTGCACTAAATGGTGACTATCTTGAAAAATCTACTTCCATTTAATTCCAATTTTATTATTCTATTTGGTCTAAATATCCCTACGGCTCATTTTGGATTTAAGACCTATCAACCAGACTTCTTATTTCATTTGGATACTTGTTTCATTATTTTTTCTGGTCTAAAACATGTTTTAAAGGATTCGAAATCTTGTTTATCAATCAACCCTTACACTTCCTTATTATACTATTTCATTATTCTATCTGGTCGAAAACTTATTTTAAAAGATTTGAAAATTTACTTATCAATCAATCCTTTGACATTTAAGGGAGCAATATTCATATAGTTTAAATGAGAACATATATACTTACAAATGCCTGACATTACTTTAAATACCATATCTCTGCATGCCGCACCGTATCAAAATATAATCAAAAGAATGTTATATATATATATATATATATATATATATATATATATATATTAAACACCAGGTGAAAACATGCCTACTTTCTTTTTATCCTAGTGTGATTAAGCATAAAATGTAACAGTAGGTATTAAAACGTGTTTATCTTACCGAAGAAACAGCTGATTTCGGGGCTGGGTTAGACCCTGATATTCTTTGAATGTGCGACTCGGCCAGCAGTGATGAACCAGACTCTGCATGACCACCGACCTAGCAATTGTACGATAGATTCATCTTAAAGGGAAGCTGTTTTTATTAGCTCCGGGTCGTAATTACTTCTCTTACTAACTGCTTTCTGTGACTGAACGAAAGATAAAACTGACAAAAAGGAAACTACAGTATTACGCTTGAACACAAAACTGCTGATCTAGCATATTCGCCAATATTTTATTATTAACTAATGCAGTATTATATTTGACTAGCATTTTCTATCGTAATTTCAGTTGCTTTTTATAGCAAATACCCAGGCCGTCATTCGACGACCTAACGGTCAATCGACCGAATCAGGAAAAAAAAATGATCTTCCGGAGAGTTTCAAACTTACGTTCTTTTTTTGGGGGGGGGGATTTTTTGGTGGGTGTTGTGTTTTCTTTTTGTTTTTCTTTTTGCCTTGTTTTGTTTTGTTTGGGTTTTTTGTTTTTGTAGGGTTTTTTTTTGTTGTTTTCGAAAACCCTGTCTTACCATGATAACTGTTCTAGAGCTTCTGATATGAAAGCTATTGGTGACAGAAAATCAAATCTAACCATACAGCCTAATTCTCTGCAGCAGGCCGTGTTCTTTAACTTCTGTTAGACAACCCATCTAGCAAAAGGAAAACTAATTTTTTCAAGCGGGATACATCTGGTTTGAATGCAGAGTTTCCCTTCTCGTAAATGTGTTTCCTTACTATGGCTAAGGACCACAATCGACCATACTATTTTACTCATACATAGAAAAAGAAAAGATGGATTCATGACTTTCTCAAGAGGTTTACGGCTAATTGAAATTCTTACAGCCTCGTATTTTGCTCACTGAATCCATTTTCTACAGCACTAACCGTTACGTCAGCCACTTGCGTCTTTAAAATGGATACATTGTAGCAGGATTTTTTGTAAACGTAACAACATTAAAATTCTCTAATCTAAAGAATTTCCAATTGTAATCTGTAATTTATAAGTAGTTCTGGGACTTTTTAAGGCAGAAGGAGCTCCGACTGATGTCTAGCAATTTATTTATTCAACTCGTAAAATATACAAAGAACCACTGAATAAAAACAAGCAATAGATTAACATCCGTTCTCTTAATCACCTTTTTACCTCGGATTAAAGTAAAAAATCACTATGAAGTGGACCGCCAACGTATCATGTTTTAATATCAAAGAAAAAGAATAAGTCAAAAGTCGTTATGAGATCTTATCCCAGCTTCTCAAATGTAATCATTCTTCCTTCCTATAACTGAGTAGTTAAACATTTTTAAAGATCCAGGGTTTAGTTAAAGATTACACCTCCAGCTATACTTATTTATGCATTTAAGTATTTACACAAACCCTCTACCACGGGCTGAATACGACACAGTCAATTTTTAAGTGGGATACAACTGGTTTGAATTCAGAGTTTTCCCTTCCTTAAATCTGTTGCTGTACAAAGACTAAAGAGTCGAGTTTACCTGCTATTTTACCCATACTTGAGTCACGGGAGATATTTATGCCTTTACGAAGGGCATTAGGGTGAAGTGAGACGCAAACATCCGGGTCCAGGATTTGAACTTGGCTCACCGGATTCTTTTCTTACGACAATTAAAGTTACACTGCCCGCGCTTTCTATTTGTGATAAATATTATTATAATGTTAAATAACATAACAAAATGATTTTAAACAAAAAAAAAATCCGGATTAATTTCTAGGAGGTTTACAATATTTCTTTTTCTTCTATCTTTGACCACAATTTCGACTTCTTTTTCTCAACTTATTCATGAATATCCATCCTAGAGCTGACCATGTAAAAATATTGATATTCTAAGTTTAGCCCTTGAACTTTGTGGGAATTGCCTTCAGTTTTATTGAGGAATACAGAAAAGCTTAGTCTCTTTGAGAGCTAATATATTCTAAACTGGAATGTGTCCTGTGTATGACAATAAACTGCATTCATTTCTGGTGTTCTGACGAATGTGGAGTTTCTTCTTCGTTTCCATTTCTCCCGGGTACACTTGGACCTGGAGTGGTTGTGCATGTAAGGCATCCATTTGTGGATCGAATGGGTCTGTTTGAAAATTATTATCAGATTAGAATTATTGAAATCAAATAAGTATGAAAACAAACTATTATTGTGAAATAGAGATAGTTACTTGGAAACATAAGTTGACCGACTGTATTTGAGAGCGACCCGAAGGCTCGCTTTACAATAGTTACAACACCGAGGCGTTGGGGAGGGCGTTACTCTTTTTCCTAGATTGCTCCAATTACCCTTCATCCGTACTTTATAATGCTGAGTGTTAAGCAAGGTGCCATCAAGTACAATTTTTTGAGTCTTTGGTATGACTCGACGTGGCATTGAACCTCGGTCTCTTGGACGATTGGCGAACACTCTACCCACTATGCCAATGGGCAGGTATGAAACATAATAAAAACATAACAGAGTACAAATTATTTGTATGAAGAATACTTGAAACAATAATACTTCACAAGTGGTTATTATTGGTTGCTTGAAAGCATATAATTGCTAACAGAAAAGACTGACTTCGGTATTCAATAACACAAGGCTTGACATGACATAAAACTAACCAATCAACCAACCAAAACTAGAAAGGTAAATCTGATGAAATGGTGGGAATTCATGGAATAACAACATCTTTTCCCGAAAATTCCACAAACAAAATCATGGTTGGTTGATGGGTTGGTTTTGAGGTATTAACGTTAATCTGAAATTATGTAAATGTACTTGTTTCTAAATTGTTTTAATTTTCTCTTTAACAGATTGCGGTGAAATGTCAACCAACAAAACGTAAGTTTCATTTTTAATAAATTCAATGAATTCTCTTTATTCAATTTTTTAAATGAATGCATTTAACTAGCACCTCAACCACGAGAAGGATGTAATACAAGGTCAATTTTAAGGCATAATAAAGCTGGTGTAAATTCTAAGCTTCTCTTAGAGTGTTTGCCTAAACAAGGCTACAGAACCCTGTCTGTCCTTCTATTTATCCATAATGGAAGATCAAATGATATTGATACGAAGTGATACATTAAGATTAAGGTTGTTAATTTCATTTCCTACGACGATAACTGTTACGCAATTTCAGATTTAAAACACTGAATTACCGCCCTTATATATATATATATATATATATATATATATATATATAGTACAATTAAATGGAGACTCTCTGAATGTGAATTTTGTTATACCCTAGAGAATAAATAGGGAACTAACAATAGCCATACATTGAGCACTCTCATAGATTTATATGATTACCCTCATATATTCTATGTAAAGAATAATCCACACCTACTGTCCTTGGACACTGACTGGATAATTTATATATATATATATATATACTTTAATACTTTAGTGTTTTAACCACCTTTACTTTCGCCTGAGAATTTAAATTTATATGTTTGTTTTTTTATACATACATATATATATATATATATTGAGACTGTAATCCATATTTGCTGCTTTTCAACTTCAAATTAAACGTGTGAAGTCGTCTGATGAGACGAAGAGTATAATGATATTCTTCGCCAAAATAAATTTATAATGACAATTTAACCAGGCTTCAGTTTTCTTCTAATTGCGTTATATATATATATATATATATATATATATATATATATATATATATATAATCTAGCAGTGAAAATCCATTCATTCCTCGACTTTGGATAAATTTGCCTTATTTCTAAAATCTGATTCAAAATTGGTTTTCCAAAATCTAGGCCCGAAATCAAAGATTTTCGACAGATTCTCATGAAATTTCCTTATTTTCTCAAATAAGACAAGATAATATACTTTATGAACGCTTATTTACCGATGAATAGTCACAAAAATTTGCTTGCGAAATGACTACCTTGGCAGAAATCTGAAAATATTGAATCAAAATACCAGTGGAATAGATAAGTTTATTTGTTTGCTTGTTTGTTCTTTTGTTATTTTTTGTTTTGTTTTGTTTTGTTTTGTTTTTCTTATTGTTTAAAATATTTGAAGTAAATTTCATTTTGTTCATAATATGAGGATAGATTAAAATATAACGGGGATAATTTGTATAAAGTGTATATTAATTTTTATTCAATCTTTCCAGTTTCCGTGTCAATTACTTTTTTATATGCACATGCATTTCTTGCAAACCCTATATCTTATTTATGCATGTTTTTCCAGGTTGTTTTGGTAAAGCAGCTGATATAATGTTTGTACTCGACTCGTCCACGAGTATTTGGAGCGAAGATTTCAAGCGCCAACTAAAATTCGTACGAAATCTCGTGAATACATTCGACATCGGAACCGGTAACGCCCAAGTTCGAGTTGGCACCATAACTTTCAGCGATGATGCTCACCTGGAATTTTCGCTCGATACATACACAAACCGGAACGAGCTCGAAGAAGCCATACTTTCAATCCCCTACCGAAGTGGAATGACTAATACAGCAGCAGCTCTACGTCTAGCAAGGTTACAGCTTGGCAAGTACCTTTATGATGGAGCTGGCCTCTTTGTGACCATAGTCATCACTGATGGCCTGTCGCAGCTGCCTGGAGAGACTGAAAAAGAAGCTGAAAAACTGCACAACCTCGGTGTTCATGTCTATGCTATTGGTGTTGGTGAGCATTATGCTGTCGATGAACTGAAGGCCATTGCAAGTGATCCAGTCAACAACGTTTTTGAAGTGTCCAGCTACGCAGTTCTTGAAAACATAGCCCAAAATTTTAATATTAAGACTTGTGAAGGTGAGTATTCTTTCTAATTTTTCACCTAATCCTTTGAACCCTTACAGCTCATGTCTTCACTTAATCTGTACCTGAGCTTACAAAATTCAGAAGAAAAGCAATCGATAACACAAGAACTTTGCTACGTGGCACTAATATTCCATCATTCAATTAAAAGAAAATGTTGTGAATATTCACTTTTATTTATGGCATCGTATTAATAGACATAAACCTGAAATATGGAGCATAGAGTGTATAGTAAAATAGCAATCAATTTATGGGTTTATGGGCTTGAAGAGTTAGAAGAATGCGAAAGTTTTAACGAAAAGCAAGTTTTCAATTGTACAATTTAAAACAAAATGACCCAATGGATTGGAAAATTTATCCATCCATCAACCCTCATTCTTCGTTTTGATAGCAGTTTCATTATTCTATCTGGTCTAAAACTTGTTTAATAAGATTAGAAACCTTATTTACTAATCAACCTATATACTTCATCATAAAAAAAGCGTTTGGAAATTTTGCTCACCTCCAAAGAAAGAAAGTGCAACATTTTTTTGTGATAATGTTCTCTAGTTTTTAATGCATATATGTGTTGATACAAAGTTAGGTCCGTGAGTTTTTAACCTGTTTTATTATATATATATATATATATATATATATAAACACGAAAGTAAAAGTCCGCTCACCGGATGGAGACACAGACTACTTCGATATTGTAGCAGGTGTGCTGCAAGACATATAGGCCCCATACCTGTTTATTATCTGCCTAGACTACGTGCTTGGGAACGTCTATAGATTTAATAAAAGAAAACGGTTTCAAGCTGGCAAAGGAAAAAAGCAGAAGATACCCCGCTAAAACACTTACCGACGCCGACTACGCCGATGACGTAGCGCTTATAGCAAATACACCCGCCCAAGCGGAAACCTTGTTACATAGTCTGGAGAAGCTGCAGGAATAGGCCTCCATGTCAACGCAAACAAGACAATACATGTGCTGTAATCAAAGAGGCGACATCTCCACACTAAAGGGGGGCTCTGAAACTAGTGCCAAGTTCATCAACCTCTGAAGCAGCGTCTCATCAATCGAGAACGGCATCAACACTCGACTTGCAAATGCATGGGAAGCTATCGATAGACTATCGGTCATATAGAAGTCAGACTTGACTGATAAGATAAAACGCAGTTTTTTCCAAGATGCGATCGTGTTGATACTACTATATGGATGCACTACATGGACTCTAACTAAACGTATGAAGTAAGAGCTTGACGGCAATTACACAAGAATGCTGCGAGCTGTATTAAACAAGTCCTGGAGGCAGCACCCCACAAAACAGCATCTGTACGGCCACCTACCACCCATCGCGAAAACTAAGTTAGACGAACCAGACATGCGAAACACTGTTAGAGAAGTAAGGAAGAACTCATAAGCGATGTACTCCTGTTGACTCCTTCGCATGGACGAACAAAGTAGAACGACCAACTAGAACCTATATACAACAGCTCTGTGCCGATAAAGGATGTAGCCTGGAAGACCTTCCGGGAGCGATGGACGATAAAGACGGATTGCTAGAAAGGGTCAGGGAGATCCGTGCTAACAGCGCAACATGATGTGTATATATATATATATATATAGAGAGAGAGAGAGAGAGAAGAGAGGAGCAACGAATACGCACAAGATGTCTACTACTATTGAGTGATGAATGTTAATCTCGTTTTTGCAGCTATTTCTAATGATGTTTTTGCGAAAGTAACTTAAACATTCTCAGCTGAAACAAACGACCGCTTTCATACACACAATCACACTGAAAAAAGCATATGTATACAAGCTCACTCTCAAATGAAAACGCATTTTCCTCGCTTGATGATCGCATCGGAGAAAAACTGACTGTTACCAAACGCCGTTTAATCTGTTTACGCTAGATGTATGTAAATGTTGCTGCACAACATCTGAAAAGTTTTAAAAGCACCAGGTTCTTTTTTCTTTATGGTGGGGGTTTTGGTTACCTCTTATGAACAATACTCTCATCCCTACTTTCCACTGTTTCCTTCGAAGCGGTACTTAGAAGGAAAAGTAGATGTTGGAAAAAGTACATCTCAGTTTTCTGAAACTCTATTTCATATATATATATATATATATATATGTATGTGTGTGTGTGTATGTGTGTGAATATTTATGTCGATAAATAATGAAAAACAACATTTATCTTACACAGAAAAATACATTTTTATTTAATTCCCTTTATCAACACAATTAATAATAAAGAAATAAACAGGTGTATAATAAATAACTCGAAAACATCTGTATACTAAGTTTAATATTGTGGAGGGAAAAGGGAAAATCGCATCAATACATTTGAGCATTTATTGTCACAGTTAACGATTTTGTTCTGAAACATCATTAGACCCAGCCATTGTGAAAAGTTATTTACTAAACTTGAATTAGCTGAATCCCAAGACCGGAAGTATAGATTACATGTGAGGATCAAATGCAAAATTAATGTAATGCAAGCCAAGCTCGCTAGCAATAATATCATGCGAATGTTAAATTAGCTGTGGCACAAATATAGATTACCTAGTGAAAATCATATACAGAAATTGGTTGATTTTTATGGCATGTCAATTCGTCGAGGGTTGTTTTATTTAAGGGGGCTAGGGAATCGCGTTCATTTTACATTTACATGAAATTTTACATATTTCCATTTTTGAGTGGTTGGTTTTAAAGAGTTCTTTTTTGTGCACGGTCCAATTGAATATGATTGATTTTTAAACAGATCTATGTGTCCCATAGATCAGAGCCTAACAGATCTATTTGACTCATTGATCGTATCCTAACAGGTGTTACTACTCTGATCCAGAGTGGGTCTTGAAGTTATGGCAATGAAGAAGAACTCCACACTTAGCAGATCTCCTGAATTGGAGCCTCATCATCAGACACCTATTTTAGTGGGGAGTCTTAGTTATCTAAAGTGGATGCAATCAACTTATTCTAAGCACCACCGACAGGACAAAGAATCAAATACGCTGTTAATGCAATGTTAGTGTGACTCGCGAAGCACCCTTTTAAAAATGCGTATATAAGATTTGGCTCAAGGACAGAAGTATGAGACTTACGTGAAAATCGAACTCACTACTCCCCAAGACTAACTTCCTGACTACAATACTATGGTAGGTTACACTTATTAAAGTTAATATAAGTTACATTTCACATAAGCATGTAAGGTATGAGAATCTTAGGGAGGATTGAACTGAGTATTAATTGTTCTGCAAGATTCACTTGCTTACTATTACATCGCCACGATTTGTTTTCAAACTGTTACAAGTAATAAGTAAATAGAACTTAAATCGTATGTCACTTTAGAAAATGATGTATCATCACATTTTAGATCATAGAAGAGTGAGACGAAGATAATACAGTTATGAATTGGGGTGAGTTTGAATCTCTTCCGTTTTGTTTGTTTTTTAACCGGATATCATTTATCATTTTAGTCATTTAAATGTTTTTATAGGGCACCGTCATGAGTTTCATTTTATTTTAGGCCAAAACCAAAAAAAGAAAAGTTTAAGTTCCGTTTTTCAGTTGCTGTTAACATTATAATTAAATACATCTGCCATTTTTTATGGACAAATCTTTAAACATCTGCCACCGATTTCTTTTTAGATATTGAACAATTTTATCTCTTTATTTCTTTATTTATTTGCTTTTGCTAAACTTCCTGTTGTCGACCTTGTCAAAAAATATATTTCAGAAAAGTTAGTTTCTTTATTAATAAAGACATTTACGATTTTTTTTTTTCATAAACGTAAAAAGAAGTTTGTTTTTACTTGGTTTTTGTTTTTGTTTTTGTTTTGTTTATATCTCGTTTTTCCTTTTTTTTTTTTTTGTCATCAGTATAGAACTTACTGTAACTGTTGTTTCTCGAAAAAAAAGAGTAAAAATTTGGGGGTGACATAATTCTGATATATATTTTAACAAGATTCTTTGGACACAGAAATATGGACAAGGAATTTTTATGCAAACAAGTCTGGCAAGGAACGCGCTGTCAATTTTTAGTCACACTTCTTTTGTTTCTTTACAAGGGGAAGTATATAAAGATTTAGAGGGAGTTAGAAATCTTTATAGTCTTTCCTTTAGAGTCTAAGCGCTTTCAGTCTATCTCTATTCATTCTTAAGAACTAAAATAAGACATGAGTGTTATTTTGGGGTAAACGGACATGCTGAACTGTATTCAGTGCTTCCCTTCTCGAACGCTAAGATTTGAATTATGTTAGTAAATCCAGTAATATTTTAGTCCGAAAAATATGAACACGAATTTGTAGATGGTTGGTTGGTTGTTTGGGTTTTATGACATATCAACCTTTGTAGGTTATTTAATGCCAAATCGATTTTTATTCAAATAATAAGTTCTATTTCAAACAATTCAATTTACCATGAGTACAAAAAAAAAACATTTCTATTTCAGGCGCTTCAGTTTAGTCAAACAGTTGTAATTTAAACAATTCAGTTTAACATAAGTACGCAGTTCAATTCTATTTAACCCATAGATAGGGCCTTATCATGTACTAAAACTCCGGGCCAGAGTGGACCTGGGAGCGATGGCAATAAAGAGGTGTTCCGCATTCCCCCAAAGCTCCAGCATCTCTGGAACCAAACCATCAGACTGCTTTGTATCATATCCAGGACACTCGTTGGGAAGGTTTTTTTTACTCCTCTGCAGAGGGGCAGTCGGTGTATTCTACACTCCTAGCCGACTGGGCAATGTATTTTTAGAGTTTTAAGTAAAGATACTAAGGATGGTCACTTTGTACTCAAATTATCTAGATTGTATCCTCTGCAAATGTGTAATGTTCTACTTCACTACTTACTCAGAACGTTAAAAAATTATACTTCACATCAAAGTCTCTATCTCACTCTGGACAGAAATTGTAAATTTTCTTATCTGTTGACCTCCAATGACTTCCGAGGTCAACCTACCATACTGTAAATAAGAGTTCGAGGTCAAGTCCATGCAAAAATCTGGTTTCTAGGGACTTTCTGTTTGGTCGTCACCGTGAACCTAGAACAGACTCTTTTTTTTTTTCTTTATTTTGGGCTTATTTGCGAATTTCTCACAAAAAAAGTAAATTTCGAAAATCATTTCGGCTTTATTTTTCAGTACTTTTTTTTCAAGATTTGTAATTAAACTATGAATGGTACTTGGCGTTGCCCCAAGAAAGGAAGGCAAAATCCTTTGGTAAAATGATTAATTCAAATTTGTATAAACTTTCGAACAAGTCGATAAAATTGTGTTGGATTGATGTATTTTCAGAGGTTGAGAGAGAAAAGAATCAAAGAAGCTCAGTTGGGCAAATCTTTATTATCAATGTTTATCAGTTTTTAAAAACGTTCTCAAAAAAAATCTCTTTGAAATCAATCTTCACTGATTGGGTTGTTAAAAACTAGTGTTTTCAGAGCTACAAAGTAAATTTCGGTTTCTTTATTTAATGGCATATCAACCTTCGTGGGTTATTTCAGGCCAAAACCATCCAAGTAGAATAACTGTACTGATACTATTTAACCAGTTCCTCAGAGGGATATGGAGTTTCATATCTATCCTAAGGGTATTTGTCCGAAAGTGAACATAATAGCACGACTGAAGTTCAAACTCGCTTACTTCGAGGCCGCCGTCCAACACATTAGCCCTTACACCACGGAGACTACCCCTTATAAAGTTATGATAGTTTAGATAAATAAGGTCAAAAGGATTATTACGTTTTCTTTTTTAGATAGCTTGTAAAGCATTTCTAGGAAGTGTGATTAAAGACTGAAGCTTAAGTCATTTTTTTACTTGAGAAATATAAAATATAAGAGGAGACGTGTGAAAAGAGGAAACATGTGAAAAGGGGAACATATAAAAAGAGGAGACGTGTAAAAAGAATTAGACGTGTGAAAAGGGAGATATATGAAAAGAGGAGACGTGTGAAAAGAGGAGACGTGTGAAAAAGATCTAGTCCCAAGCAAAATTTTGCTTGTTTCCGAAACTGAAACTTCATCTCAAGGGTAAAATTCAAGGACATTAAAAGGAATATATCGACTCAATGTCATACATTAAAAGAGATATTTCAGAAATGCTTTGACTTATGGAAAACTTGCTAGAATTTATGTATTGAATATCAAAAGGACTGTTTGAAAGAAAATTGTTTTATTCATTGTTCATTTCTTTTTTGATAAAAATAGCTATAGTCTCAATAATAAGTAATAAGCATAAACGTGTTCACACACACACACACACACACACACACACACACACACACACACACACACACACACTCACATATTATCACAAAACCAGAATTATTAGGTACCTAGTGAAAATTCAACTAGTTGGTAATGGTCTCCTAAATTTGCTCGTTTACCGAAAAAAAAAAAAAACATAAGACTACCTCAGAACCTATATAAGTATTAAATGATCAACTTTTTGTTGTTGTTATCAAATTCGTTATATTTGTATGATAAGGTATAACGGAAATCAGTACATTTGTTTATATACTACATAATTTTTTTGATATTTGTGGTGTCATTATATAATTAATCATCAGACTGAATCAATGTCTTAATGCATTTCTTTCATGAATCCTACCCGAAATAATATGTGTAACATAAACATCTTTTGCTGTTTTAGTCATTTTGCATACAACCCAACTTAAAAAATGACGAACAAATTCTTTGCTGAGGTATTTTTTTTTTTTTGTTTATATTGAAGTTATAGTTATTTTTCTCGAATAACTATGTTATATTTTTTTTATTTTCTTTTTTTAAATTTTAGAAGAGATACCGCCAATTACCCGGCCCAGAACCACCCCAACTACTACTACTACTACGACTACAACAACGACGACACCACTCCCAACAACAGTTGGTGAGTATAGTACAGTTTTACTCTCTCTCTCTCTCTCTCTCTCTCTCTCTCTCTCTCTCTCTCTCTCTCTCTCTCCCCATATATATATATATATATATATATATATAAAGTGTTCACAAAGTCATGCAGTAGTTTTAAAATTTGAAATTTAATAACTCACATCGTACAAATGATAGAATCGTTTTCTAAAATTCAAATGAAACTTCAACTCTTAAAGTTTTATTCTTGAGGTACTTTTTTATTGTTGCACTTCAACGTGACGTCCATCTTTTTTGAAATCTTTTAAAACTACAGGGCTTTATGAAGAACATGATGTTATTAACTAAGCTTACTTTAGTTGTGGTGCAAAACTAGACGTATCGGGGGTCCAGTATGAACATCGTGTATGTCTTTATCTAATCCTGCGGCCTTTAGCAGGATGGGACTCAAGGACAACTTTAAAGTGAAGTAAAGCTGGTTTGAATTCAGAGTTTCTCTTCTTTTAGATTGATTGCGTAACCAAGACTCAAAAGCTAGATTTTCCTTCTATTTATCCATAAGTGGAGGGAGAACAGATAGGTTCATATTTTTCTCAAAGTCATTTGCGAGAGGTGAAACGCAAATAGCCTCATCCAGGATATTGCCCGTTTGAATATCATGTATGTACTAATTAAAATTAGTTGTTATATCTATCGTTAGTTAGACAACTAAGACGATAGTAAAACACTTGAATTAAACGCAATTTATTACAACATTTTATATCCAATCGTTGCTCGACTGTATAATTATTTTGAGCTTTCCTGTTAATCAATTGGATTATTCTCTGTTCTGTCTTTGCTCTTATTACACTTTGACTTTCTAAATGATCAAATAGATAAGAATCCACCGCCTGGAAATATATACAGGGTCCTGTAGAATGAGCGTTCGGATCTAATCATGCCGCCGCGCAAACCCTATTTGCTGTAACTTATTGAGCAGTAGCATCCATGATATTTCACTAACAATCATAGGGAAGAATGGTGAATATCGTGCGTTTGTGATTGAAACTTACTTTATAAAAATGTCGATTTTATGATTGCAACGCAGTGTTTATTTAGAAAGGATTTTTTTTAAAGAGAATGACTCAGAAAAGTTCTTGACAGTCAAGTCATATTGCTGAAGGTTCAAGTCTTTTTACTTAGGCCACAGATTACTGACAAACTGAAAGATTTTATTCACTATTAAATCGCAGCTGAGGCAATGATAAGGTGAGCGCTGCACAATTCCAAATGCTTCAGAAATGTATAGCTCATGAGGGAAAACATTTGGATAATATAATCTTCGAAATAATATGGTGACAATAACAAAAACAAAATAGCAAATATTGTTCTTTCTCACAGTAAAATCAAAATTTGAATGGAATCTATGTTGCCTTTTTTATTTACGTTCTAAGCCTGAAAGATCATTCTACCAGACTATGTACTATTTATGGTAGTGACACGAATGACATCTGCACAGATAGTAAAAACTAACACAAGTATTCTAAACACAAGAATGTTGCGAGTAATATTGAACAAGTCCTGGCGGCAACACCCCACAAGGCACCAACTATACGGCCACCTGCCTCCCATCACGAAAACTATCCAAGTTAGACGAACCACACATGCAGCTCACTGCTGGAGAAGCAGGCACGAACTCATAAGTGATGCACTCCTGTGGACCCCCACACATGGCCGGGCAAAAGCAGGACGACCAGCACGAACATACATCCAGCAGCTATGTGAGGATACAGGGTGTGGCCCTGAAGACCAGCTGGAGGCGATGAACGATAGGCAGAAGTGGCAAGAGAGGGTCAGGGATATCCGTGCCTACGGCACGACATGATGATGATGAAATAAAAACACAATGGTCTACGTGGGGGGAGGGGCTAATTTACTAGTTTGCATTTTTAAATCTCTTATAGCAAAAGAAAAATCGCTTGATCCTGTAGACAAGTTGCCAGATATCGAAAACTGTTACAAAATGAGACCATTTTACTAGCTTTTCCAAATTCGCTTACGGTGAAATTTGCGTTTAGATACGAGCATTATTTACCTGGCAAACAGAGGAACACTTTGAACATAGAATGAGATGATTTGCGAATTAAACTCGCTAACATGCAACTTAATATTTATGATCTCCTCAGTGCCCATCCAATCCATCCTTCTCATTACAAAATAATTCAAGAATTAAAGGTGTATTTGCATTTATAATTTATGAATTCTTTACGAGTGTAAATTTTATTAAACACTGGTAAATTAGGTATGTTTTTAATTCAATATTAAATTAATTTATTTGGGGGTGAATAGAAATTCAATTTGGTTACAAAGACCTCATCAATTAAAAAGTTCGAGAAATTCAGCTTTAGAAGCATCATCCTGAAGCAATAGTTCGAAAGCTAATGTTGCAGACAATTACTTTTGTAATGAGTTTGATTCTCACTGGCCGTACTACATTTACAACTTTGCGTTGGAATGTGCTTAGCCAAGTAAACACCAAATGTATGTAAATATTTAATGCAAAGATTGAAATTTAACGGCAGAAATTAATCTAAGCGATTTGTTTACATTCGTTTATTTTATCAATATCTTTTTTGTTATTGTTTTCAGCTACGGAAGAGATAAAACCGCGAGACGAAGCAAGTAAGTTATTTTCGCATATTGTATTTTTAATCTGAAATGTCATCATACCATTCCCTGTCTGTGGGGCCTAGAATGCGTTAACTAACATCCCTGTAGAGTGGTAAGACCCCAAAAAGAAGACTATTCCACGTATGATACAAAGTTGTATACGATGGTGAAACTCCAGTTCTTGAGTGTTGAGTTACTCTGAAGATGGGATATTGCTATTACTCCCAGGTCTATTCTGTACTGTATGAGTCAAATAGATCTGTTTAAAATTATTAGTGATTGACAGGAACACGTGAAACCATACAAGAGTGTGCAAAGAAATTATTGTAAAATAATGTTAGATACGAATATTTGAAACCATTTAACGGATTGAAAATTTGTATGAAGAATAGTTGCTTAAAGCTTCAATTGTTTACAACTTATTATAATTAGTTACTTGAAATCATATAACTGTGTCAATTATCAGTTGCTCAATCAGTTGGGATTAGAATACTCCAAATGCCTCCTCTGCAGAGACGTATGACTACAAATGATTATCATTAAATAGAAATAGCTACTTGGAACCATATAATTGTGCATAAATTATTTGTGTTTGATTGGAATACTTAATATCGTATAACTGTGTGCAAACAAATTTTTATTGTTATTGTTTTCTCCAAACGGGTTTTTCACACCAATTTTAATGGGTGGCTTTTCTCTGATTTCTGAGTGACAACAAGTCTCTTCAAGAATTCTAGACTCTTTTAAGTATTCTAGCTGATTTTAACTGCTGTGGTGTGGATGGTTTGGATTATTCCTCTAATCTTCAATCACTCCAATTTCCATTTCCAACTTTTGGGGACCGTTCCAAGGGTACCAAGTACAACTGATATCACCGTCACACTTATGTTCCACGTCTTTTTCACTTCTCGGGCAAAATCTAAATATCATTATTTTACTCATTTGAGAGTGTTCTTCACACCAGCGTTAGCTGATAGTTTTTCACTGGCGTCTGAGTGATAACAAATCTCCTCAACTCTCCAGGACGCTTCTTAGTATTCTGGCTGATCTCAACAATGTTGTAGTTTGGATGGTCTCCACTCGTCCTCTAATTTCCAAGTCCTACAGTCCCGGTACCGAACGCACCAATTACTATTGGTGCCACCGTCACTTTCATGTTCCATAGTTGTATCACCGTCAATACAAACGTAGAGATTATTCATTACTACTCTAAGCTCCGGAACACTATTGCTTTATGTGTGCCTTGTTTATTTGAGTACTCCTATTCTGCCTTCGCAATTTTAGTCTTTGGTTTGCTGAGTAATCAAATGAATAAAATAAATTAATTATATATTTACCTACATTTATATTCATATTTTCCTGCTGGAGTTCTTTAGTTACCTCTTTCTTTCTTTTTATGGCAACATAAGTAGCAATGAACATGCCTAGTGTTATTATATCAACAAATTTCATATAGCGTCTTGCTTTTTTCTTTGTTTTTTTTTTTACATCTTACTAAAAATTACTATATTAGATTACATGTAAAAGTCTTTCGCATTTACATTTAATATTACAAACCTAATTGATATGAAATATAGGCTTAGCTTAAGGAGTCGAGACATATAAAACACACTAGCTCGAAACGCACTTAGATATATTATTTTACTTTTTCAATTTTCAACTTTAAAAAATAGCTATATGCGGAGTAATACAAAGTTACAAGTGGCACAACATTCTCGTTGTTAAAGCGGCTAAAACACTGTATACGGATGCACAGGTGATCTAATTTAATAGAGCTTTTCAGTTGAGTTCAAACTTATCCTACTCCCACTCAACTCCGGGTAGAATGTACACAAGTTTAAGTTTAAGACAGGAACACCCCCACCCATGCACAGATGTATGACCGAGCAAAGTGCCAAAACAACTTGGTTCTGACGGTATTCCCCTCATGTAAGTATAAATCTGGCCCTACTCTTTTTATTCAAGGGGCCAGGTACTGCCTGGGTTGACGTCTCCCTGAAACCACGTTTATCTATTGTGAGGGAGTGATTCAACAGCATAGGAGCACATTCATGTATTCTCATTGGTCTTTAATCACTAGCGTCTTAATACGATTAAGGTTCATACGATTTGATTTGAACTTTTCAAAATTATTTGCTGTTTAATCGTCACACAATTCTTTATGGTGTCAGCTGTAAGATTTTGGAAAATTTGATAAGAACTTTATTGATAACAAAAATAGTTCCAAAATTCTTGTTATTCTTCATACTTGTTACTCTCGTCATTCCTGGTGTCCGCTGAGATTTGTTTCGCCAGAAAACCATGGGTCGAATAAAAAAAAAAAAACTAACGTATGACTCAAGTCTATCATCCATGATAAATTCATTTGAATTTCTAGTACATGATATTTTAAAATACTGAAGCAAATAATATCTCTCTATATATATATGTATTTACCCAACCCCTCCACCAAGCTTGATTTTTTAGTTGACTGCAGCTTGTTTGAATTCAGAACTTTCCTGCTTAAACTGGTTGCATAATCAAGGATACAGAACTCAGTGGCTCTACTAGTTACTCGTAGCTGGGGAAGAACAAATAGATTCGTACCTTTCCTAAGGGCCTTAGCGCGAAGTGAAACGCTGCTTCATCCAGGATTTAGAATTGGTTCTCCGATTCTATGTCACGATAAGTATGTTTTCTTTACATATATTTAGTGTAGGAATTATTTTGTTAGGATCAGTGAATGCTTGCTTGCATTGAGTGATATCGAGCATGGCTCATATTACCACTCTATCAATGAATTGCTTTTCTGTGTATCTGTTAGGGTGGAAATCTGTAATGGATTATTCCCCTAGAAATGCTATTTGGTTTAATTCCCCCAGAAATCCTGGCTGGTTTCATTCTCCTAGGGATGGTCGTATGTATCAATTAATGTGAGTAACGTGTTTTTAAAGGGGAACTGAATGCATACTGAAGAGATGGGATTTTGATTGACTTTTATTAAATAAAGGTACCCATGAAAGTATTTTTACCGGTTGGCTGATTCATATTATCGGTCGGTAAATACAAATGTAATGAAATGGCTGCCTTCCACCGTCAGTGAATCGGCTACTCGGTTCCGTGACTAACAACAAAAGGTTAATGACTAGAATTCTTGCATTAGGCGTGAAAAATGGTCACACGTGAGAGTTGGTTTTTTTTAAAGGGTAGAACAGTAAGTAATGACCCAAATTTCAGGGATATCAACCACCCTCTCCCGTTAGGAGTGGGCTACGATAACCAATAGATTTTCCTTCATCAACTTGAGAATACAACTTCACATTTCCCTGTTTTTGAGATCTGTCCAGTGGGAGGTTTAAAAAATGATGGTAAAGTGAGTGGTGTTTTCTGTTACCACATGTCTGATTCTTTTTATTTCCGAATAAGAGCTCAACGTTATCTCTTCATCCCGTCTTTGTCGCCGCCAACTTTCTTCGAGACCCCGCTATGTCACACAAATGTCTGGTCATATGAACTCTTTACTGCTACGTCAGTTCATATCTAAATTACGAGAATATTGGCGGAGTCCTTCTGAACTCACTAATCAATTTTTTTTTACAAATGGAGAGTTCTAATTTCTTCATTTTTAGGAAGGAATTTTAGAATCTCTTTCTTGTTTAACCAACTTGTTTAATTCAACTTATTAACTTAAACTTTACTCATTCTCTTTTAGGTTCCATCAGCTATGGATTTGATCTGATTTCCCTTGGTGCTTATCGAGCGAATATAATCCATCAGTTTATCAACACTCTTCTTCCGTACACTGTATATGGTCATTATGGAGTTGTTTCATACGCTTTTTGTCCAACGCATCTTAACTACCCAATAACTTCTTTGATGAATGTAACTGAAGAGAATCTCACCTACAACGTCACTGAAGAAGGCTTACCCAACCTGGTCGATGTGGTACGACAGATGAGAATGGACCTTCAGGCGCAAAACCTATACAATGCTCAAAATGGACGAATAGGGAGGCAAGTCGGGGTCCTCTTTCTGGATCCATCATTGACGAAAATTACACCTGAATTAGAAACAGAAACCGAGCTCCTGAAACGAGATGGTTCCAAACTATTTCTTGTGACCGTTGGACGGAACAGTTGGTCAAATCCTGAGCAATTATACGCCATGAGTAGCCAGCCGTATATGAACTACATGTACAGAGCGATGACTTACGATCAATTGCTCTACCGAGCTAAACATTCACCCTATCAGTTCAGAGCAATGTGCAATCCGTACATTCCGACTTATTTAGGATAGATTATCATTATCAGTATTTTTCTTATTTTGTAGCATTTAAAGGTGACACTGAAAAGTTCTCAGCCCGACTAATATTCACCAACACTTTACACATGATCTAAAAATTATGAAACTTCCAAGTGTGAATTGGATGATTTTATCCGTTCTTATTTTTACACACACACACACAAACCCATACTTATATATATATATATATATATATATATATATATATATATATATATATATATATATATAAACTAAAACAATTCAATTTTTACCTTCTCTGGTTCATTCCATAACTAGTAGTCGTGTGTTTTCTGTTTTTTGTCTTAGCTTTTCTGAAATTAAAATAAACACAATCCTCAGTGGGAAGATTTTTTCTAGTTCATAAATTCAAAAAATAAGAATAATAATTTCTATCTGAGGATGTTTTTTCTTTCGATTAAAAAAATTAAATTACTTGTTATGGAATGAACTAAAGATAACAATTCAATTGTTTTAGTTTTTATAGTGCTCTGCTGGCCAGCATACGAGTACTTTTATTTAGCCTTTTAAAAAGTCGTATCCCCATAGTTTTTGTACCCTATATGTATTTATTTTTCCATGATAGTGTAAATATTTACTTCGTATTTTTTTACAAAAATGAACATATCGAATTCTTAAAATCGTTGTCACCAATTTCTTAGATAAATCACTATTTTTCCAATTATTTCTTATTTTTGATAAACTATCACTGTACCATCAAATGCTTCTCCAAATTCTTTTGTGTGTGGGTTTAGGATATTTTTCACAACATAAAATCATATATGTAAAAAAAAAATGATTTTCAAATTTTTAAAAAAGTCCGTTCGAAAAAGATGAGGGACTTCTTTATATTTATAACAACAAAGTTTTTATCTAAATAATCAAAGATACTATCGAATATAATTTCGTATTAGCGACAACAGATGGGTTGTATCGATTTAAGAGTTTATTTGTCTGTTCTTTAAACGTTTTGAAGAACGACCAAAAAACCGCAAAGTATTTTTATAATAAAATGATGAAACCATTTATTTTTATTGGATTTTTATCGTAAGATCGCCTCCAGTGCATTTATTATGTTCATAATTGGCAAGAGTTTTTTTTTTCTGTTTAATGGAGACAGCCAAGCAGTTCGATGCAAAATCACCTAATTTGGTATGCGTACTTACTAGACCAAGAGAAAGGTTTTGACATAACTTTTTTATTTCACACAGAAAAAAAGGATTATCAAACAATAACAAAACTCAGGGGGAAGCCGTGTTACTGTTAGACAAAAGTAATCGTACAGAAATTAAATTTCTCAATCTCAAAAGAAAAGATTAACAAAAAGATTTTACAAAAACAATTATTGAAATTTAATTAAAGATTACTTATTTGGTTTATTGGTAGTTCTTCAGCTTGAAGTGTATGTAACTCATAAGAATACCAACAATGGCACAAGGCCAGAAGTATGGGACACCCAGTTAAGATCGAACTTACTAACAATGGTCCTGCAAAAATAGCTTGCAAACCATTACATCTCGTAAGATGCCCTAAAAATTTAGCATAGATTAGACCGCAAACATGGGACATCCAGTGAGGATCGAACTCACAATTCTGTAGCAATGCGTTTCCGGAACAAGCTTGCTAACTATTTCATTAAAATAGAATATCTGAAGAGAATCCCATTTACAACGACATACAAGAAGGCTTACTCAACCAAGTTGATGTACAACAGATGAGAAAAACCGTTCACTTAGCGTTATTGCAAACAAATAATCATGGCAATAAATTAAAATGTTTAAATTGTCACTCGCTTTAATAAAAGAATATCACTCTACAAAACTTGTGAAAGAAAAAGGTAAAAAGTTTTTAAAATTTAAAAATGTTTCATTTCTTAGTTATACATTTTATTTGTTTCACTTTGATATTGTAAGCATATAAGACTGCAACAATTATACAAGACTATATGAACTATAACGGATTACAAGAATTTATAGAACTGCAACATAATTATAATCCTAAGAAATCTAAAAATAATCATCGTCTGTAGAAACCGTTTACAATGTTTCTTGGTCTTGAACAATGTTGAAAAATTGATCAAAAAGTTATTATCTATAATGATTTTTTTCACAAAACTTCTAGATATTTTTATGTCAATATACGACAGGGCGCCGAAAAGTTCTCGGCCCAACAAAATAGGGTATTATTCAGCGTTATTAATCCATTCCCATTTTTTTAATTAACCATTCTAAAAAAAAACTTTTTTTTAAATATCACTACTTTTTTGTTGGACAAAGAACTTTCTAGCTCGCTCAGCTTAACTTGACTCTGATAATAATGACAATCAAAAGTTCACCATAAGTAATAAGGGATTGTTTTACTATGCTATAACAAGCTGCTATCCAAGCCTTAATCTCCTATCTAACTTATAGAGGTACTTCAGCTAGTCTTGATTAAATCTTTACGAAGTGATCTTCAATTTCTGTTGTTCTAAAGAGTTGATGAGAGACAATATTCATATATAATTTCATTCACAATCCTTGTGTTCTCAGATCATCTCATTCGCACTTGTTCCTCTTGTTTCCTCATGATATCATTCTTTAATGGTGATTAATTCAGTAGATTCATTGACAAAGTCTCACTACAAATGGTTACTTGGTATTTCAACTTAACACTACATTATTGACATTTCCTGTTGTTAAAATAACAACTTTTTTTAATGAAATGAACGTGAAAACTTCAATATAATATTGAAAGTAAAGACATGGAAATCAGAAAGCAGCTTTAAAAAGTCGTATTTTTTTCTTACTGAAGACGCTGGTTATCTGAAAGAATCATTTCAGTTTTGTCGGTTACTTTATGAAATTTTGAATAAAAATTGATTGACTAAAATATATTGTTTGTGTTTCTTTACACAATCAGAGTTCTAAAGGTGGATTTGAAAATATACCGAGTCCAATCTCTAAAAGGGCTGTCCTGAATATAACACTAACTCGCATCCGATGGTGAGGTTTTAGTTTTGGAGAGTGTGAAGTACTCCTTTATTGCCATTACTCCCAAGTCCATTCAAATCCAGAGTGGGAGTACCTGTTAGGGTCCCATCAATGGATCAAATAGTTCTGAAAATTATTTTTATTGGATAAGAATGAATGAAATAATATAATTGTGTGCAAATGAATGATTACTATTATTAAGTAGAATTAATGTTAGGAATAGTTATAGCCATTTAACTGTATACAAATTATTTGAATAAAGTTACTTTGTTACTTTACGAAAGATTATTATTTGTTATCATATAATCAGAATCTGTTGGGAGGATTTGAATACACCGACTGTATCCTCAGGAGAATTAAAATAAAATAACGATCATTAAATTGGCATAGTTAATTGAAGCCATATAATTGTTCATAAATTACTTGTGTTAGATAAGAATGATTAATATAACTGAGTGCAAAAATGATATTATTATTATTGTTGTTGTTATTTACTCCTTGAGAGTTTTTCACATCAGTTTTAGCTGATGTTCTTATTATTATTATTATCATTATTATTATTACTGACAAAAAATTGCTATGGAACGTTGAAAATATGAATAGTTATGATAATAATCAAAAATGTACATATGAATCAAATGTTAGCATTAAATAGCCCATTAGGTGTTGATATGCCGTTAAACAAATAAACCAAACCAAACCAATTTACGCAGCCACCATTATGTCCCGACGTGCATGCATGCAAGTGTGGACCATCATCCCGAGTAATTTTATCGAGGAAGGTAAGTAAAATGACCGAATCGTTGCGGCAGAAATAAATAAATAAAAATGCTTCCTCTATATATTGAAAAGTTTTATTCATGTCTGCTTACAGTGTAGGTCGGACCTCAACACAAACGCCTTCCTCGGGGATTTAAGACATACGGGTTCACTCGACTAGCTTCGTTTCTCTGGATATTAAGTGACTGTAACATTCGTTTCGTTTGTCTCTGTATCAAAATACACTTGCGTAAAGTAGACGATCCTCAAAAGACAAATTTTGCGTGAGCATCGTATTATCTCTGAACTGCTGTAGCTAAATTGACAGATGACTTGTGGTCAGAGAAGTGATGGATAACTGCCTCGGATTGTAATTTTGAATGAGAATTTTTCGGAGCTGGGCTCTTTTCCTGTCTTTTCTGCGAAAGGTGATCAAATTTTCGTTGTACTTTGGTTTCCTGAAAAGCAAACAGACTTTCGACTTCTTTCTGGTTGCAAAATATTTCTTAAGACTCACCGACACCAAGGAATTTCAGTTTTAATTTTATTATTTCTCCA
This sequence comes from Sepioteuthis lessoniana, assembly GCA_963585895.1. Lineage (NCBI taxonomy): Eukaryota > Metazoa > Mollusca > Cephalopoda > Myopsida > Loliginidae > Sepioteuthis > Sepioteuthis lessoniana. Next base: position 42,183,071 of record OY757932.1, read on the forward strand.
TGAATAATTAATCATTTGGAGTAAAAGGGAAATATATATATATATATATATATATATATATATATATATATATATATATATATATACTGGAAGGTATTTCTTGGGGCTCACTTCTGATACCAACAACTAGACTTTTCGATCTAAGAGACCAAAACCTTCTTGACTATCCAGGTTAATGGTCACATACACTCTATCGTTCAAACACACACTTTTCCTTCTCTGATGTTGAATAGTCTCTGACCTACCATCCGAGAAGTATCTCCTTACTAATTAAAAAAATCGACTTAATTTTAAACCGTCCAGTACGAACTTCAAAGGATAGTTGCTACGCTTTCTGGAACTTGTAATTTATTTGTCGGTCTATGAAGGCTGACCGGGATTTTATTTCTTTAAATCAAACAGCACCATCATAAAGTAACACGTTAATCAAGTTTCTGGTAAGAGAACAATAACTCGGCCAACGAAACGAATGCACAACACTCAATTCAAAGCTTTAGTGCTTAACAATTGATCAACACGATCTCTTACTCTAATTTTCTTGCAGACTTCCCAAAAAGCATCCACATCAAATGTTTACCTCGGAATGTCCTGTTTGGTCATCTATTCTATCACACAAGGAAGCATTTTATGAATCTTGGAGGGTTTAAAAGCAAAGAAATCAAGTGATTATTATTCACTAAACTTAGTTTTGCTGAGATCAAAGCAAGAAGTATGAGGCACCCAATGTGAATTGATCTTATTAGCAATAGTCTGATAGGATAGCTCACACTAAACGCAGGACCACCTGAAGTGCACAAGAAAGGAAATAGTAGTCGGCATCGGTAGATCAAATTTAGTAGCTTGGTGACAGAGTGGCACCAATTAAATGTGCGAAAAAAGCCTATTGCAGAAAATGTGTTCCTTTGTTGTCAAGCACAATATATTCACAGACTTCAAGAAACTTCTTCAAGGCGTCTTCGTAGGGGGTTGTTATCAAAAGTATGGACATTGAACCTTTTTTTTTTAAATCAAAACTGCCTAAAAACTTATGAAATAAAGTGGGGATGTCTGTATTGCTGTCTAAATGTCTGGACTTCGTTTAGATTAATCAGTACCATTTTGAAAAAGTTATGAAATAGTCACGATACATTTTAAAGAAAGTGTTATTTTGTCGAAATATAGGATTATGCATAAGCTGCACCTTTCCTAAATACCAGACTTCGCATCGTGTGACTTCTTCTGGTTTCCTTGGCTAGAAATTAATCGAAATTACAGGAAATACAACAGCAGAGCTTTAAACTATATCAAAAGCGAATATCCAGAAATGTTTCTACCAATGAAAACATCATTGGAATACGTGTGTTGAATGCAAAGGTGAATATTATGAAAACATCTCATTCATTGTTCATTTACTTGGTAAACTCAGCTTCCAACTCAATATTTTTGAGCACACATCATATTTAGCCATAACTTCGTCTAAAAACGTATGCGTTCACGCATGCGTTGATTGGATCCTGAGGTTAAGTTAGTTTTAAGAGAAAAGAAAGGAAGTGGTTTCGGCGGCAGTGAGCAGAATTCAGCTGTTAGGTGGCAATTTGGCGCCACTAAAATGTGCAGTAAAAGTTAAAGACTACTGTAACAGAACGCTTGTTTTCTAGTTAAGGGCGGTATGTGCAAAGGCTTCATAGAGCTTCTTTAAATGCAAGTAGCAATAGGTATTCATGGGTGTTAGAAGGAATATAAAAACATATACTTTGAATAATTCACAGCAATGGAGGCTATTTCGCTTGGTTAACTTGCAAAGCTAACAAGTACAATAATGTGCTACGCTCACTCTTCATGCTTCAAAGATCTTTCTTTGATATATGAGTTGTAATTTCACTGTAAAATTAAACAAATATGACCGATCGTTTAGTAAAACAAAAATGAACAGTAAATATTTTAATTTTTGCTTTAGTCTTAATAGTTGCAGTGCAGGAAACCAAACAAAACAGTATATTATATAATCGATAAGTTTAAGACTCATCAACCTACCAGAATTTCTTTGGCTAACTGAACATTTTTGGTGTTATTAACACAACGTTTCTACCGCTCCATTCAAGGGCCTTGCTCAGGTATAATATCTTGGTAGAAACAGGTTCCAATAAAACAAAGCCAAATGGTCACAAATAGATTTTTTAAATCATTCCAGCAGCCACGTATCTTTAAGTTTCCTCACATCCCAACAATCTTTGTTATCAATTATATGAACCCTATCCCCCAGAGAAAGTAACTGCTACCTATCTATCCCAAAATATAATCCTCCAAACCAGCCTTTTCCGCTTTTTATACATCTACAATAAGATATAATTTTTGTTGTAAGTGATTTTTTTCAATTGATTAGATTTCCACAGGTACAGATATTAAACTCTGATCCTAGGTAGAAATACTGGGGACTGATACTTTAATCTTTTATAGATCAAACATATACTTCACTCACATCTTGTCGGAAGTTATGGGAAGGAAAATTACACACCGTTCATTATATTGATAAATATTGTTGTTATTGTTTCCTTAACTTTAAGCTAAACATTTTGAAAGTTAATAAAAACTTTACAAATTGGATTAAACAATCTCTGCCTTTCATTTTTTATTAACTGGCGTTGAAGGATCTCCGAATATAACCCTGACAGAATATTATTGAAAAAAATCATAATAGCAACATTTTCTGAATATCTGATCACCTATATTCTTCCAGAGACTGGCCTATTCTCTTTGAATTTTTTGCTTCAATATTACTTTGCTCGCCTCGATGAAAGAAAAATATGGATTGATTTATCAGACTCCGGTGGAAATTGGCTTACAACTAAAACTAACAGTTCCTTCTGCACAACTTTTAAAGTTCGATTCCCATAATTTTATACAAACAAATGATTATTATTTAATAGAATTATTGATGTTAAATAGGAATACTTGAAACGATTTAATTGCATACAAATATACAAATTATTTCTATTAAGAATAGTCACTGGAAGCGACAATTATTTACGAAAAATTATCATTAGTTACTTGAAATCAGATAATTGTGTGATTTACTCTTAGTAACAAAATTTTTAAAGATTTTTGGTGCCTCAGATTTTAAACATGATCCTAGGTATATCAATTCATTGTAAGTGGGTTGGATCCTCATAGTTATGACCTTGTTAAGTTAAGCTTAGTTAATAACTATATTCAATCCATTTATTTTTAACAGCTTTATTTTTTAAAATAAAGAACTTATCAATAAATATTCCCTAAACGTTGAATTTCACATTTGCAGGTGATAATATGGCTTCCTTGAAAAAAGTGTTTGAATCTTCCAGATTCATTTTTGCTACATTTGTAGAGAATACGTTTTCATGGAACAGAGAAAATCCATATAAGATTTTTTGAAAAGGGCATAATTAAGATGTCTTAAAATAAAACTAAAGTCTCAAAATATGGGTCCCAAACTTTGTAAAATTTGTGTGGAGCATGTGTGGTAGTGCACCAATGGCAAAAAGAAAATATCTGAAGTTTAGCATACCTATGATCAGTATAGAATAGAGGAACCACCGAGAAGACTGTTACATCTGTTTGGTTAGCCTAAAGGGCATTAATGTACGTAATTGGAGTAAATTAACGTATCCTAACCTAGACTCAGTAAAACGACCTATTACACACTCAGTTAGTCCATCTTGAAGAGCTTCTTAAAGATGAAGTCGCTACTTTACTTCAGTTGTAGACAAGTTTTTAGTATGCCAAAATTCAATGGCCTCATAAAAAAGCAAAATCTCTTGAGGAAATCAAAACTGTCGACGTCCAGCGTAGCACAAAAGAACTTTTTGCATCCAGGAACCAAAATTAAATATTACGACAAAAGAGAAATAGATTTATTGCTTTTCTTTTTAAGGAAAGGGATTTTGTTTTTGCAACAATGTTCAAGGCTTGGTGAAAATGGAAATATCAAAATATGTATCAAGTGAATGAAAATTGTTTATAGGAGGAGCTTACAATATGTGATTCAATACAATGGCAACAATTATGGATCTATCCCAATTTATCACTCAATTAAGTTGACTAAAGAGTAAAAAAAACAATTGCCTTCGTCCTACAGAAGATATTATACCACGATCACCATTGAGTGAATCTGAAGATGGAAATTTTCTCCTGAGTCAGCAAAATTAATATACCAAATGTTCTTGCTTTATCTGTCTCTGAGATAGTAAATCTAAAGATGTGAACTGGGTGAGAAAACAGTGGCCTCTGAGAGAAAACATGATGGTAGATTTCGGGTTCTTTGTTTTGTATCAATCTTCGTTGGTTATTTGATCCCAGTGTCAGTAGTAGCATGATTTGACCAATAATTAGGAGGAATAAAGAGGTCCCTACCTTTCCCAAGAGTATTAGCCCGAAAGTGAACGTAGTTGTGTAAGTGGAGTTCGGACTGGCTTTCTACGATTTCGCAGTCCAGCACGTTAGCTATTTCGTCACGAGGACTCCACTCAACGGTGGTAGGAATCATTGGTTCACAGAGATAAGATCATTTTACAACCATTATACGTCAAACTTGGTCTAATGAAACAGATCGAAAAGGCTCTGAATAAAAAAGAGGGTTGTATTGACTACATATGCCGAAAATTTCCTGTGCTGAGCAGGAGAAACTAAAGGCAGGTATTTTTGACGGGCGATAAATTAGAGAATATCCACATTTCTTAGATTAAATGTACAGTATTGAAACTGATGCATGGTCTTCGTTCATTCTGCTTGTAAGGAATTTTCTTGGAAATTATAAAGTAGATAATTACTCTAAACTAGACTGTAAATGAATGTCAAAGTGCATTATCTCCACAGCCACTTGAATCATTTCCTAGAAAATCTTGAAGGCCAAAGTGAGGAACCAAGTGAATGATTTCAACCAAATTTTAAAACAATGGAAGGAAAATACCGAGAAGACTGGGATACCTACATGATGGCGGATTACTTCTCATCTATTGAACGCGATTGTCTTGAGACATCTCACCGAAAGAAGTCTTTGAAACACTACTTTTGAGAGATAACTAAGTAAATAAATAGCGTATCAATAATAACTTTCTATACTTTTTTTACTATTATCTGATTCAATTATGTAATTTGATCATAGATAAATACATTCAACAAGTAGGAAACTATTTTATAATTAAAAAAAGTAATGGTAAGGATTAGCAGATATCAATCTTGTGCCCAACCAGTTGTATGCATTACAATTAGGAGTATATCATATCTTAGTGACCAGAGCTGACGGAGAAAAGCTCTTGGTGTATTTAGAATCATCGAGCAAAATTGACCAAAATTCAAGAAGCAACCCATAAAAATGATAATTCATATTGCACCAAGTCATCTTTCATCTGAGTCTTAAAAAGCAATCATATTGTTATGTTTTGACCCTTCGACCCTGCCCAAAAATGCTATTCCAAGGTGATACACCGGAAGGAAGTGACACATTCCAATGGCCAGTAATCGAAAGAGATCGCGTGGGCGGATTAAGGCTTATGAGGTGGGACAAGGTGAAGGTTCCATTGTGCCACTAACAGTGATGCACCGGAAGAGAGTAAGCTCTGAACTGCATGACAGTTATTTCCGCTTGATGACGATTAAACATCCGATTCAAAGATCCAGTAGGCGATCGTGTGGGCGTTGATTTTTTTTTTTTTAACTCAGTTGAGTTTGGGTCCCAGGGCAGTTGCCAGCAGACTTTCAGACAGTAGAGACCAGATGTGGTAGGGAAGGCCACACCCGACCGAGGGGGGCCCTCGGAAAAGCCCCGATGGAGTGGACCCCAAGACCTCTGGTTGAGCATCTAAGAGAACAAAAAAGACAACGTGACGGTCATAACAGTGGGGTCAAAATATGAAGTTTATGTTCGGTCTCTAGCACCCTCTCACATGCTAACCTTTCGAACCCTTCCAAATAAAGTGAGAGGTAACTATGTTGTTAAAGAAGTCTTCTTGCGTCTTCCTTCCTGCGTTTTCCCTCTTGCGTCTTTATCGTTGTGTCGCTGTGTCGCTGTGAATTATTCTACATATATATGTATACAACAATATCACTTCAGAAAGGTCAATCCAGATGACAAGGGCAGAAATTGATTGATTTTATCCTATTGTGAACGTAAAAGACAAAGGTCTTGTGAACGTCTTCGGAGAGACTTTTTTGGATTCCTTCCGACAGAATCTCTCATCGCATCCACGTTGTTAGGACATCTAGCAGTTAACTTCCTGAAAGATCTGGGACTTTCTGCCTTCTTGTTGAGGTTGATTATTGAAAATGTGGTTTGAAATTTGTGTACCCAACGATAAATTTGACTTTTCTGGGGATAATTATTAAGTTAAACTTCCAGTGAAATTTTGCTTGCACAATTTTGAAGGATTTTGTCTCCAAATAAGTAGTGACGCAAAGTATTTTCCCTCTCTCATTCAAGGCTTTGTGATCGAGGATTAATAGTTTATATGGTATACTATTTTCAAATTTGATACAAAAAAGAACACATCATTACAAATTGAATTATTAGCTGTCAAATGGGTCAACTGAGACAACTCGTAACTCAACAACCAAATTCTATGTTCATTGGCATCTTTCATCCTGTTAGTAGGGCTTAGAATACGCGTAAGTAGGATATGGCAGAGTAAATTCTGTATTACAGGAAGGACTACAAGAAACTCTTGACTAAAAATATCAATTCGATATATTTTATTATTACATGTTGTTACGGCCACCGGCCACAGTAGGATTATAATGCCGGGAAGCAAGAACTACTATGTGGACCGGAAGTGGGGGCAGGCAATTGGCGAGTCTTCGAGCCCTAGCAACAGTGGAAGAAGTAGCCGAGAAGGGGCAAAGGTCTTGACCCAGATAAGGAAAAGACATGCCATTGGTCGAGGCAGGGAGGGCGTTTTACCGCCAAAAAGAAACGAAACCCAAAAGTCAGTTTCGAGCTTCGGCAAGGAAGAGAAAGGTCGCCTTTTCACGGGGTCCGGTGAAAGGGGAAATTCCAGTCACAAAGTGGCATAATAGAAGTCGGCTCCGTTGAGTAAGAACTTGAGGCTCAACGTAAAAGAAAAGGAAAACAAAAACTGGTGCCTTCCAACTCGTTAATAGGAGATTAACGAATATAAGAAAAAAAGGAAAAAATTAACAAAAAAAGGAAAGATAAAAAAAAAGGTTAGTTAAAAAAAATTTATCACGAATAATATACGTAACCTAAATAAAGGTCCGTATCAAGACTATTCCAAAGAAACATTTTTGAGGTTGTTCATTAGCAGCTAGTTTCGGCGGAAAACCTATTTATTTAAAATTTGTATATCCATATTAAAGACGGAGAGGAGAGACTTTTGTTCTTCGGTAAAAGAAAAAAAAAAAAAAGAAAACGAGGGAGTTCCCTCCCTTTAATTGTAAAGGGAAAAATAAGATGTGGATATAATTTTAAAACAAGTTGAAAAATGAAAAAAGAAAAAAAGGACTTTGTCTTATTGGAAGGACCTAGGCAGATACTATTGGGAGCGACTCGTTCTCCATATTTCTGTACATTTTTTTTTTGTTGTATTCGTTTTGCTCTTTGTTTATCTGTTGTTACAGTTGTGCTTTCTTTAAAATAAAAAAATGTAAGAATGATACATATATAAAGAAAAGGAGAAAACCAACTGCGCGTCATATTGTTTGTCCGGTTCAGAATACCCCACGTATTCATTCATATCACGTCGACCTCTTTAACATTGAAACACCCTCATTCGTCGGTGGTCTTTGTAACCCACAGATAGGACTTTGTCCATATCTCGAAAAATTAGAAATACGGGTGGAAACCCGTAACATGGGACCTCGTCCGGGAAATTTTTTAATTTTTTTTTTTTTTTAATTTTTTTAAATTAAAAAGTTAAAAATACGTGTGACAAATCTCCGGGTTTCTAGACAACGAACAAATCACACAGCCACAAAAAAAAAAATCCATAAAATTAAACGAGAATGGACGGAATAGAGGACTTCCTGAGAGAACCGGTGTTGGGGAAATTAGAAGCAATGAGAAAGAGTTCACTGCTAGAAATAGGTGAAAAACTTGAACTGGAAACCAGAAAAGCGATGAGAAAAGAAAAATTAGTTAGAATCATCTCAGAGCACATGGTGGACGAACAAATATTTGAAGCGGAGATACTGGACAGGTTACCAGCCGAATCGACCAACCTCACAGCAGAACAAATTGAACTAGAAAAATATAAGCTTCAAACCAGACTAGAACTGGAAAAAGCGAAAATGGAGCAAGAAATTAGGTTACGGGAAATTAGGCTAACAGAGACAAGGCAAGAACCAGACCGCAAAGGATTTGACTTGGCGAAACAAGTCAGGCTAGTGCCAAAATTTGTTGAGGCTAATATAGACGAATATTTTCCTCACTTCGAGATAACGGCAACGAACATGAACTGGCCACGAGAAATTTGGGCTATGCTCTTACAGACCGCCCTCACAGGAAAGGCACAAAAAGCATATACCACATTGTCAGCAGAAGACTGTAAAAACTACGATACAGTCAAAAAGACAATATTACAAAGCTTCGAATTGGTGCCGGAGGCATATAGACAGAAGTTCCGAAACCAAAGAAAAAGCGAGAACCAGTCGTTCATTGAATTTGTCAAAGAAAAAGAGCGACTAATGAACAAGTGGTATGCTGCAAAAATGATAGGAGAGGTTGTGGAAAAGTTGAAGCAACTCATCTTAATTGAGGAAATATCAAATTTGGTGCCAGAGGAAATAAGAATCTACCTAAATGAAAGGAAGATAAACTCAGGCAGCGAACTAGCAATGCTAGCAGACGAATACGTGATAACACGTAAAAGAAACAAAAGCAAGCCTAACATGGAAAGTCGGGTGAGCAGACCACCAGAACCTATCATAAGGAAAGATAGCATGGTGAATACTCGGGTGACACCCCCAAAGAAGGGGAACCAGATCACATGTTTCAGATGTGGCCAGGCGGGTCACATAGCAATAAAATGCAAACTGGGACGCGGACCCGAAACGAATAAAGCTGGAGAGTCTAAGCCACAGGGAATGGTTTCAACGACCCTAGCTAATGAGATATATCGACCCTTCACAAGAAAGGGAAACATAAAAGACGGGAAAGGAAATAATATCCCTGTAACTATATTGAGTGACACTGGTTCGACCCAATCCTTAATACTAGAGAGAAAATTACCGCGAGGTCAACCGCTAGGATTTACAACAATTAAAGGAATAGGAGGAAAGGCTCTGAAAGTACCCCTGAGGAAAGTGAAATTGACGACAGGGAAAATTAGCAGAGAAATAATAGTGGGGGTAGTGAAGACTCTATCTATGAAAAAAATAGACCTCCTACTCGGAAATGAAGCGAAAATCGAATTTGCACAACAAGGTAAAAATTGTAAAAGCGAGGAGAAAGGCCAGAAGGCAAATCCATATAACCTACGCAGAAAAAAACAGGCCGAAACGGGAGAAAATATTCCGATGGTAAATAAGACTTGTGAAGAACTGAAGCGAGCTCAAAAAAATGATGAGAGCTTAAGAAAGTTATATAAGCAAGTGAACAAACCCATAACCATCAAAGAGAGACTGTTCGAGCGAGTAATAATGGACTGTATAGGCACTTTACCGAAAACGAAGTCGGGAAATCGGTACTTATTGACAATAATGTGCGCAAGTTCTAGGTTCCCAGAGGCCATCCCTCTGCGAGCCATGTCAACGAAAAAAGTGGTCGAATCAATGACAATTTTTTTCGTAAAAGTAGCACTCCCTAAGGTTATCCAAACTGACAGAAGAACAAACTTCATGTCTAACTTGTTTAAGAGAGTAATTGGACAGCTAGGAGCGAAGCATGTTATATCAAGCCCCTATCACCCGAAGTCACAGAGTGACTTAGAACGATTTCATGCAACTTTAAAAAGCATGCTGAGAGCTCACTGTACTGAGAGACAGAATGACTGGGATAAAGAATTACCGTTTATACTCTTCGCTATCAGGGACTCTGTTCAAGAAGCGTTGGGTTATAGCCCATTCGAATTAGTCTACGGGTATGAATTGAGAAATCCCCTGAAAGTAGCAAAGGAACAGTGGGAAGACCCTAGAACAGAAACTGTGGCAAATTATGTCGGAAATCTACAGAAGAGATTGGAATCTGCTAGAAAAACAGTAGAAAACCATATGAGTAAATCTCAAGAGAAAATGCGAAGGAATTATGACCAGAGATCTAAGGGCAGATAATTCTGCAAGGGCAAGAAAGTTATGACGCTTTTACCAACAAGGAAATTTCCCTTCGACACGAAACAAGAATAGGAGGGGCAAAACTGGTATCTTATAGCCGATACTCTTTCAAGATGCCAAGAAGTTGACTAACTAAGCGAGGCTCAAGCCTATATTTGTAACGCTCAGCAAGAGCTGGTTTACGCAGGAAAGTAAACATGGATCCCTTCTGAAATCTAGAGGCAAGATTTAAAAGAAAAATAGACCCATTTTTCTTTTCTTTGATGGAAGTGGGTGTTACGGCCACCGGCCACAGTAGGATTATAATGCCGGGAAGCAAGAACTACTATGTGGACCGGAAGTGGGGGCAGGCGATTGGCGAGTCTTTGAGCCCTAGCAACAGTGGAAGAAGTAGCCGAGAAGGGGCAAAGGTCTTGACCCAGATAAGGAAAAGACATGCCATTGGTCGAGGCAGGGAGGGCGTTTTACCGCCAAAAAGAAACGAAACCCAAAAAGTCAGTTTCGAGCTTCGCCAAGGAAGAGAAAGGTCGCCTTTTCACGGGGTCCGGTGAAAGGGGAAATTCGGCCTATAGAAGTCGGCTCCGTTGAGTAAGAACTTGAGGCTCAACGTAAAAAAAAAGGAAAACAAAAACTGGTGCCTTGCAACTCGTTAATAGGAGATTAACGAATATAAGAAAAAAAGGAAAAAATTAACAAAAAAAGGAAAGATAAAAAAAAGGTTAGTTTAAAAAAATTTATCACGAATAATATACGTAACCTAAATAAAGGTCCGTATCAAGACTATTCCAAAGAAACATTTTTGAGGTTGTTCATTAGCGGCTAGTTTCGGCGGAAAACCTATTTATTTAAAATTTGTATATCCATATTAAAGACGAAGAGGAGAGACTTTTGTTCTTCGGTAAAAGAAAAAAAAAAAAAAGAAAACGAGGGAGTTCCCTCCCTTTAATTGTAAAGGGAAAAATAAGATGTGGATATAATTTTAAAACAAGTTGAAAAAAGAAAAAAGAAAAAAAGGACTTTGTCTTATTGGAAGGACCTAGGCAGATACTATTGGGAGCGACTCGTTCTTCATATTTCTGTACATTTTTTTTTTGTTGTATTCGTTTTGCTCTTTGTTTATCTGTTGTTACAGTTGTGCTTTCTTTAAAATAAAAAAAATGTAAGAATGATACATTTATAAAGAAAAGGAGAAAACCAACTGCGCGTCATATTGTTTGTCCGGTTCAGAATACCCCACGTATTCATTCATATCACGTCGACCTCTTTAACCTTGAAATACCCTCATTCGTCCGAGGTCTTAGTAACCCACAGATAGGACTTCGTCCATATCTCGAAAAATTAAAAATACGGGTAGAAACCCGTAACAATGTGCATAAATCAATAGAGTCGCCCGAAACACATCATCGACTTATACTCGAGTATATGACGTAATTTACTAATTACGTGTAATAAAATTATTTTTTAACACAGGAAAGACTAATACGAGCACATCGCCGTGATTTAATAGTGAATAGGTTAGTTTGGTTGTTTAATAAGTACTGAATAGTTAGTCCGATCCTTAGTAGGTGCCCTATTATTGTTACCTTATATTCAACCTAAATGCTTAGTTTTAATTTACAGTGCAGTCACGCTTAAGAACAGGTCCCCGTTTGATGACCAAAGTTAAGCAAAGATAATCCTGGATACTACTTAGGTAGGTGACCTTTTAAAAACAACAAGTACCGTAAGCAATCTGAGTCTTGTCAAAGTTTTTTTTAAATTCTAAGAAAGATTAAGTTAATTGAAATATTGCCCAAGGATAATGTACTTACGATCAAGGATATACGAAAATGACTATGACTATAGCAAAACATTGAGATTTGTTATACTTTCTTTTTATTTTCTATTTCCTTTCTGTCTATTTTTGAATTTTTTAAAGATATCCTTCTGGCCCAAAAGAAAGAATATGAACTATTTCATTAAACTGCTGTTTAGATAAATTCACTCTCTAATTATCTAAAGTTTCGTTATATCAATTTGCTTCAGGGTTAAAATAAATAAAAAGATTAATTTTTCTATATAATTATTTTCTTAAAGAATATTATGAAATGAAACAAAAAACATTTGAAATTCACAGTATATCGTCTTCATTTTCATCGTTGTTGCTGCTGCTATAACCCTTGCCATTTTCTTAATTTTGCCATGCAGAACATTCAAAAATGATTTAGATTTGGTTTGGCTTGGCTTGGCTTGGTTTCTTGATTTTATGATAGGTCAACCATTGTGAAGTTATTCAAAGTAGAAGTTTTTTTGCAAGTATATGGTTTCAAGTTACTAATGATAATCATTTGTAAACAATTTTAGCGACAATTCTTTATACAAATAATTTGCATACACTTATATAGTTTCAAGTTATGATTCCTGTTAAATTATAATACTTCATTTGTATACAAGTATATGGTTTAAAGTATTTCTATCTAAAAAAAAAATAATTTGAACACAATTCTATGGTCTCATGTATTTAAAGCAATTATGTTTCAAGTAATTAATAAAAATCATTTGTAAACATCATGAAGTCGTGCTAATAGTTCGAAGTCAACCCCATCTCTCTCTCTCTCTCTCTCTCTCTCTCTCTCTCTCTCCCCATCCATCCCGATAGTCCATGTCCCCTGGCAGGTCCTCTGTACTGCATCCAGTGTCCACACAAAGCTTATACAAATTCTCCTGGGTCGACCAACATCAGAGAACGTCGGTTAAGTGTTCGTCCTTATTTCTCCAGCAGTACCGATCATGCCTTGTTCGTCTTACTTGGTTTGTGAGATAGGAGGTAAATGGCCATACAGCTGCTATTTTGTGGGATGCTGCATCCAGGATTCATTCAAAACAGCAGTCTTGTATAGTTTTCATCAACCTTTTCTTCATACTTTGCGTCAGAGTACATTTACACAGTAGTAGCGACACAGCTTGGAAAGAAAACCTGTTTTATTATATCATACAGATCAGATTTCCTTATAATCAACAGCCAATCAATATCAGTACACGCTTTCCTTATGTGTATACTGAAGTCAATTTCAGTTGAAGAGATATTGCAACCGAGGTTATTGAACTGATTAATTAATTTAAGAGAGTTGCTACTTAAAGTGGGAACGGCTATTTTTTTTTAATTCATGAATTCTTGTCTTTTTAAAACTATTTTCTTTTATTAGATCTACTGACGTTCATAGTATGTAATCTGGACAGATTATAAACATATATAGTGCTAATATATCTCCTTGTAAGCCTCTAACAACAATGTCAAAGAAGTCGGTGTCACCATCAGATGAGAGACCTTCACACAGCAATTTTTTATCCGAATAATTTGTTCACATCCCTATAGTTTCAAGTGAATTCGATAATAATTATTTGATGTATATTATCAATTAATGGAGGTGTTCGTTGTGTAATGGTCACCATCGTAGGAAATGGACAAGTTGATCCAAGTTCAAATCCTGGACGAAACTGTTTGTAGTTTCTATTGCCTTGATACCCCTGGAAAAGCTAAGAATCCTAATATTCTCCCTCCATCTATGGGTAAATAATGGACCAGACAGGGCTCTTTAACCTTGGTATAGGAACCGGTTTAAAAAAGGAAAACTGAATTCAAACCTGTTAAAGTCCGCTTAAAGTTGACCTTGTGTCACGCCCTGCTCGTTCGAAGGTGTTGGGTAAATATATATATGGTTTCAATTATATCTGTCCAATAAAAAGTTGCAAACAGTTATGTGCGTTTACGTCTTCATATCTAACTCAGATAATTTGCCTATAGTAATATGATTTCAAGTATTCCTAAAACTAAAAATGTTCAAATCTACTTCGCTCATAAATGGAACCCTAACATGTAATACCACTTCGGATTAATATCAATGAAGAGGTGAATCTACAATCGCTTGAGCTTCGACACAGGATACAATTCGTTGTCATATCCAGGACAATTGAGCGTTCGGAAAATTTGTGTACGAAAAAAGTAATGGCAAATGTCCGTCTTATGTACATTACTCGCTCGCTGTTAAAAATCCCACAGCTTTTTACACACACACACACACACACACACACACACACACACACACACATATCAATCTGTATATATATATATATTGAGAGTGAGAGAAACCCAGGGTTACGTGACCTGGGGGTACACTTGTCGAATCACACAAATACCCTCATTTATTAAAAAATATACGTAATGAGCTTAAGCTTTTATACTTGTATATTCATGTGAGTAAATTTTGATCGCAATTCAGATTGCGATATTGTATGTGTTAACTTGCATACCGAACGTACTCGTGCATATGTTGACTTCTGAAGGAATAATTTTTGTAATTATCTAATAATACCAGTCGACAGCCATCTATACCAAAACGTGCAATTTAGTCCTTACTATCACCAAAAAGTGCAAAAAATAGAGACAGCCATGCAGCTCCTCCCTTCATTCCAATAACAGTGGCTAGGTGACGTGTCATGGATTTTGCGAGATCTTAAGTGTCGTTGCATGAATATCTATCCAGCAACGATATGTGGTTGTCAATATCTAAGTTATGTTTTTTGGGTTAGCTACAAGATACTGAGAGATGTCATGTTTTTTTTATTTCACTGTCAATAGAGTAATTACCAGATTATTCCATTTTTGTTTTATCAATTATAAGTTTATTTTCTATTAAATAAAAAGCCTAAGTGAACATCTAGGTGTGCTAATTCTATAATTCCATAATTTTACCAGGAATTTTATATATCGCCTGAATAGGCGGCACGATGCTGATTTTCGACAATCCAATGGCGATCTTCACTAAAAAAAGATACCTTGGTGTCAATAACAGTATTCTTGTTAGTGAACGACTATAAAAATACCATAAAATGCAGTGTACGCTGTACAACTTGTTGATGAGTCGAGCGGCACCAGCATTGAATTTGGAAGTTATTTGATGCAATGTTCTTCGTTGGGTGAATACCATTCTTGTTAATCGCTAGCGTCCTTTTCACGTGCCGTTGTCTGTAGTAAATTTCTATATTCCTGGAATACTCTTGTATCTTCGTCATGATGTATGAGTTAAGAAGTTAACGATCAAACTAAGCTAGTTTGACACAAGGCCAGAATTATGGGACAATCGTAAGAATCAAACGCACAATAATTTGGTTGCGAAAATAGTTTTAAAACCAATACACCATGGTCAATTGCCCAAACAGTATACCCGAACATCCAAATGATGGGCAGGCATCATTAGGATCATTGCCAAGGACATATTACTGCTTACAAGTTTTTGAACAAGCACAAAATCTGTCTTGTGCAAAACACACGGGCAATGTGCACAAAAGAAACAAAGAAGGTATAGACTGAAAGACCCCAATTAACTATATCATAGTTTCAGTGGAAACAAATAGGCATTAATTTCGGTACAGCCCTTGTATTTCCCTTCAGATTTTATCAGTTCCTTTCTGAAGGTCTAGTGAGCCGACACGTTTCCTCTTCAACGGAAGGAGGATGTCACAGTCCTAATAAATACCACATTTTTTGCATAGGTTGCACTACGGATGTTATGCTGAACATATAGTGAACTCGACTGAACTCTAACAAAAACAATTTGGCATTTAAAGAAATAGGATTTTGTGGTGCAAAAGTTACAGCATCAGGCTTGGCAACCAATGATCGTAAAAGACATTCAACCCGGATTCAAAGGAAATGACCATAATTAAAATCAAAATAAAATGGATTTCATAATTAGAAAAGAAAAGAAAAAAACACATTGTCTGTTGTTCCACAACAGTGAAGTAAGGCTGGTTGCAAATAAATTCAACCAAGCAACACAAAGCAACGCCCATCGGTGCCTCAAGTGGTGTAATGGTTAGCGAGCTCGGTCGGAAGCTAATTGTAAGTAGTTCTCACTGGGTGCCCCATATTTCTGGTCTTGTGCTGAACTAAGCTTAGCTTAGCAACACCAAGAAACGCCCAGTAAAGGCAAGACGTATAAGTAACCATGTTTCTGTGTAAAATAAATTAGCTGATCTTTTTAAAAATTAATTATTGCTTATATTCTTTAATTATTTTATATATTATACTAAACATCACATGAATCTTGCTATGATGTGCCTTTTTTGCAGGATTACGGTTACATACATATATACCAGAAGAAGCAATGTAGGCATCGCTTACCCAATAAAAATAATTATGTACAAAATTAGATATATATATTTATTCATTAAGTTTATATATATTAAGTTTCTATATATTCCGATTGTATTATATAGCACATTAGGGAGAACAAGTGAATTATATATATATATATATATATATATATATATATATATATATATATATATATATATATAATAATGAATAATGAAATTTGTCAGCAGATATTCGCTTTTGAAAGTCTGTATTTCTGATACGCAAATTTTGAATTACAGCATTCTCTTTCTACAATAAAATGATATGACTTTTGCCGGAGAAGCTTGGATAAAGACTACAGTCTTGCAGTATTAAGAGCGTTCTGCTAATTTGGTGAAGGGGAAAGTAGGCAAAGACGTATCTCGTTTTTCGGTATTTTTTCTTGCAGTAAATATTTTGTACCTTTGCTTTTGTTTCACTTGAAGTACCAAACTATAATTGCCAATAGAAATTATTGCAATTCAATTACAAGAGCTTTTTCGAATTTACAATATTTTCTTGTGCAAACTGCGCTTCGGGTTTTATGATTGTAACCACAAATGGTTCTGATGTCTATGTTAAATTATTAAAATTAATTGTCCCAAAGCTTAACATTTTTATTTGCAGCATATTTTTCAGCACTCAACACTAATACACACATACACATACACACAAAAGCACATAAAAGCACAAAAACATACACACACACACACACAAAAAGAAAAAAAACCCAGACATCCCACATAAACACGCCACACACAGAAATAAACACACACACATACACGCATAAATGCCCACACATGAACTTACACACACACACATATATATATATATATATATATATATTGGTGGCAGTTTTTCCCACAAGTATGTATGATGAAAATCGCAGGTAAGCTTCGATTTAAAAGAATAATGACGCTATATTTTTCTTTTACAAGATTTCTCAGTTTTGGTTCAGTTTTATATAAAAATTATCAGAAATTCTCTCCTAGAGTTCTTTACATCATTATTGATTATTTACAAGATTTTATAATCAAGATATTATTTTTCTTTAAAATACAGTGAAACTTTTTATTTTTGAGAGATTTTGGATATTTCTAGTCTTTCTATACCATTTTTTAATTTCTTTTTTTTTTTTTTTTGTTTTTTTAAATTTACGCAAGAGTTGTTAAATTTAGATTGGAATATGTTCATAACGTAGCAATATATATATATATATATATATATATATATATATATATATATATATATATATATATATATCAGCTCTGTGCAAATACATCTTCCAGGTGCGATGGTCGGTATGGACGGCCGAAGAGAAAGAGTCTGGAAAATCTGCGCTGGCAGCATGACTTGATTATATATATATATATATATATATATATATATATATAAGTTTTGTTTTAGTTCCAAAGAGAGAATATATATATATATATATATATATATATATATATATATATATATATATATATGCGTGTGTGTGTGTGTGTGTGTGTGTGTATGCGAGCGCGTGTGAGGATAATAAAAAATGACTATTGGAAAGACAAATATTAAGTATGCAATGCCCAGTCGACTGAGCCGTATAAAATTTACAATAGAGCACACTTTTCACTCTAATTCATATTGCATGTACTTACACAATTGTCAGGCGTCGAAAATGACCATTTTTTCTCTCGGATGATTGTGTAAATGCATGAAAGTTGAGTTAAAGTGAAGAGTGTGCTTCATTGTGAATTTGGCTTTAGTTCACATATATATATATATATATATATATATATATATATATATATATATATATATATAAGTGTTACAACCAAACGGGCAACATTGCCACACTAGACGGAGCCTCTCTGAAACTAGTCGACAAATTCACCTACCTAGGAAGTAGCGTCTCATCAACCGAAAAAGACATCGACACACGACTGACGAAGGCATGGACAGCTATCGATAGGCTCTCGATCATATGGAAGTCGGACCTAACTGATAAAATGAAACGCAGTTTCTTCCAAGCAGCGGTTGTGTCGATACTGCTATATGGATGCACCACATGGACGCTTACGAAGCAGCTGGAGAGGAGGCTGGACGGAAATTACACAAGAATGTTGAGAGCAGTATTAAACAAGTCCTGGCGACAACACCCCACGAGACTCCAACCATACGGACACTTGCCCCCCCCCATCACGAAAACTATACAAGTTCGACGAACCAGACACGCAGGACACTGCTGGAGAAGCAAGGACGAGCTCATAAGCGATGTACTCCTGTGGACCCCCACATATGGATGTGCAAGAGTGGGACGACCAGCACGAACCTACATACAGCAACTATGTGAGGACACAGGATGTAACCCTGAAGACCTGCCGGAGGCGATGAATGATAGGGAGAAATGGCGAGAGAGGGTCAGGGATATCCGTGCTGGCGGCGCGACATGATGATGATGATGATGATATATAAGTAAAGTTGGCGACCTTAGTCGATGGCGATCAGAAGGCTCCCTTTTCAATAGCTACTACACCTAGCTGAATTGCTCCCCTTTACCCTTGATACGTACCTTATATTGCTGAGTGTTAAGCAAGGAGGTCTGAAGTACCATTTTAAAGACTTTGGTATGACGCGACCTGGGATTGAACCCAGGTCTCCCAGACCATTGGTGAACACTGTACCCACTCAATGATATTTTCATTAGATTATTTCATAATATTATCCTCTGCATCGCTAGAGAAAAATTATACCATTAATTTAAATATAGTTGGTTTAAGATATCTTTTATGAAGCCAAGAATCTTAACTGATAAAAATGTTTTACGTTCCATCAGTTATTAGTTTATTATAACAACAACGAAAATTGTTTGATTAGTTAATGTCAGAATTTTCCTTCAAACTATAGGTGTTAAACATTTTTATAAACTTGGAACTTATTTTTCTAGCGTCAGATTAGAAATTCAGAGTTGGAATGCATAGCAGACGAAAAGGAAGAGAGAATAAAGTTTAACCCTTCCTTCGGAAGAAGGAAAGGACATTTGTAAGTGGAGGTGAAAAATGGTGAACACATTCAGCAGTAAGAGACTAACTGTTAATGGAAAATTAATTATAACACACAGACGAACTTTTACTCGCTACCCCCTATATATATATATATATATATATATATATATATATATATATATATATATATATATATATATACACACACACATTCTTCTCTTAAGTATTTGAATAGACGTTTGATTCTAATCGTTTCGTTTTCTAAGTTAAAAACCGGATTATTATGCAAAATGCTTTTAATATCAGTACTGCAAACATGTATTTTGACATAGTTTTGAAAGCTGAAAGTTTTTGAACGTAAAAAAGAAATTCCTATAGAAATTGCTGTGTGAGAAAACATTTTTTTTTCTTTCTATCTTACTATAATCTAGTTCGAAATCGATCAAGGAAATTAAGACTAACTCATATTGCTTTTAGAATAGCCGAAAAATTGATAAAATAATTTAGATGTCAGGCTCATAATACTTAACTCGAACAACCGAATGGAACAAGTAGTTTACTCACTCATTAAGGATTTTTAAACATGTTGGAAAACATATCGAAATGCTTTTCACTTTTATAAAACATGCCAGCGTTCATATCGTCTTTGATTTTCATCGTGGAAGAAACTGACTTATTTATGGCTAGTGGAGGGGACAGTGGAAAATAGTGTCTTGATTTACGAGAACAGATATACACCCATACCAACAAGTGGTGGGGTGCTTATTAAAACGTTCACCGTCATAGAAAATAGAATCAGCGAGTCAAGTTCAAGTTCTGAACGAGGCTGTTGCTTTTCATTTCATGCTTATGCCTTTGTAAAGGCATGAATCCATCTCTTCTCACTCGTTCTATGTGTTTTTTTAGTTGAGCAGACTATGCTCCTAAGCTTTAACTCTATAAATGGTGTTGAAAACTAAATTCAAACCAGCTGTACTTTATTCTGCTCAAAAATTGATCTTGTATCACATCCTGTCCACAGTGAAGAAGTTGATTAAGTGCATACTTCCCTTCAATTGTTAATTGCAAAAAAATTGCTTTGATCTTTCTATAGTCATGTTCAAAATCGATGAAGGAGATTGAAAAGACTCAGATTTCTATTTAGAAAAGCTGACTAACTAGTTAATTTAGACATCATACTTAAAATCCTTAATTGTTTCTTGTTCTGGGTACAACACTAAGCTGCATCTGACAGTGAGGCTCCAGTTCTAGAAATCTGGGAAATATAGAGTATCCTTTCACTGCCATTATTCCCAGGTACACTCTGGCCCAAAATGTTAGTACCTGCTAGGTATCATCTTGGAGCCAAATGAAGCCAGAATGTTCAGCTATTACGTAAAAATATTTTTGTGTTTTATCTGTGATTAGTTTATTTACTGCAAAATAAAAAATAAATGATCATCTTCTAAATGTGCTCATTTCATTATTTTTTCACGAGGTAGTATACTCAACACTTATTAAAAGATCCTCAAGATTTTTTATCATTTATATATTTATAGATTTCCATTTTATTTTTAGATTTTTAAAATTTTAGAATCTCAATGTAAATTTCTTAAATTACAGGCTGATTTTTTCATTAAATTTTACATTCATAATTATTTCATCAGCAAAAGCTGATAATTATGACTTCCGTTTGTAGGGTAGGTTTTCAGCTAGTCTAGTTCTATTCGATTGCAAAAGAAAACATTAGAGGCACGTTGTCACCCACAAGAATTGTAAACATAATTCTGAATATTCAACGTCATAATTATTATGTCCAATCACTTATCAGAATAAACTAGATGTCGGATGTCAACGGGATTTATATTCCAGTTCTAGCGTCATAGCAATAATCAGAGGTAATTCAATTAGATGTAATATTCTTATTTATCCGTACTTTTAGATTTTTTAGTTACTATGTAAATATTATTTTTCACTATAGTTAAAAGTATAATATATTCAAAATAAATATAACCTTTATCTTTCTACTAAGCTATCTCAGAGTCCATTCATCTTAAAAATGAAATATCATAAATTACTTCGTATACTGGCGGAAAATGAAATTGCAACACTGAAAAACGAAACCTACTTTATTCTGGGCATAACATGTGCATGCTAGCGGGTTGTAGATATTCTTAAATTTGCGGCCATCTTGTAACCTAGTCACACTCATACCAATGTACTGTATCGGATGCAGGAGATACGACAGGCCTACACTGCATTAATATGGAATTTAAGTACTGTTAATCCTTTTTTTTTTTTTTTTTGGTGAGGAAGAACTTATGCATGTATTAATCAGTATATGTGATCATTGACTATAATCCACCAATATTACCTTTCCGTTTCATCTTGTGTAAAAATAAATCAGCTCGGCTTCAGCTGCAGCCCCGTTGCCCAAAAGAAGTAAGGTCTGAGTTTATTGCCAGGCGCATGAGGTGCTCCAAAAGAGGAATGTTTCCTTAGCTATTTTTGGCACCACTACCCAGAAGCCTTGCTTCTTGCGGGGATCCTCGTATTACTCTGACTTTGTGTCACGTTACAGCATTGTTGAAGGCTGGATAAATACCTTTATCAGCAAGCGTGCATACATGCACGCGAGCACACATACGCACACACGGTACGTGTTGGATAATTCAACATCAAAATCAGTCTTTTTTTATGCAAGCAATTGTATGCTTTCAAGTAACTAATAATCATCTATAAACAATAGTATAAAGTAACTATTTTTGATACAAATAAATACATCTATATGATTTCAAGCGTTCCCATCTAATACTTATGCACAATTATATCATTTTTAATATTCTTATCAAACATTAACCCGTATAATTGTGCACACATTATTGTTATATTTATAATGTGTACACAGTTATATGGTTTCAAATATTCATGTCTAATACTAATAATTTGAAAAAAAATCTATTTAATTCATACATAAACCCTAATACTACTTCGAATCAGACTGGACCTTGCAGTAATGGCTATAGAGGGGTGACTCCATAGTCTTCAGAGACCCAGAACTGGAGTCTCACCAGTGGATGCAGTTTTGTATTACAGCCTGACACTTCAACACCCTTGTAACCAAATATCAAATTGCTTAAATATACCTAAGGAGTCTAATTACATTTAGACTCTTATATATTCATATTTGTTATTAGAGATTTCCAATGCAGTAAAGTTTTGTTAATAAATGATATCTAATAATATTCTTTTGGGTTTGATAATGTTCTACTTGAATTAATAAATTCCTGATATATTTGGTTTAAATGAAAATATACAATTAAGTTATTCCTCTTTTAATAAAATTAGTTGTAGTGTATCTATTTATGGGTGATATTGTATGTCGGCACAGTACTATTTTAAAACAGACACTTTTAATGGTTGACGGAAGGGCGTGAGAAGCAGCCACAATTTAAGGTCCTTGATATTCAACTTATGACGACAGCGTGTCTGGTGAAGAATATACGCTCCTTAAAATGAACACGGAAATCCCATCAGATGAACGCCACGTGACAAACATTCCTCAGTTTAAAAATCAAAAGCTTGTAACCATTTGCAAAAGCATTATATTTCGTTTGACTTTATTCATCCGAAGAAGCTGTCTTTCCTAAATTAAAAAAAAACAAAGAATGAATTTCCGCTCGTTATTTACAACAATGTAACATAAACAAAAATGTAAGTGAATGTATAGTTTATGAGCCAGAAAAGCTCTGGATATTTTTGTATCCTGCTGTGTGTCTTTACGTGTGCATGAACGCGGGTATATAGAGACATAAATGTCGGGTGGATCAAAAGTAACAGTACAGAACAACCCTAAATGTGCCTGTTCTGTCCTGTTGCTTTTGACTCAGCTTATATATATAACACGTAAAATTAAAAGCAGTTATCACCTACTAGACACGTGACTCTAAACTTAACGCTGTACGGACATTTTTTGGGGCGTTCATGAAACTCAGAGTCACGCTTTCAATTTTACGATCGCAATTTGTTCCTTTTAGTTTATATTGAGCACTTAAAGTATTTTACTGCCACAGTCAGTGCTTTTTATATATAAATATATATAATTATGAATGGAGGAAATGATATATTAAGTTACAAATTACCATGACAAGAAAATCCGGCACACACCTACACGTGACATATGGAGCACTGAATAGCTGTTTCGACCTTTTTAGGTCTCATCAGCAGTGCACACCGTGATCTCCGTCACTGTAGATCGAACCAGCAACCACAGTATGCAGAAACCGAAACTCTACCACTGGGCTACTGGTTTATGCCCCGTGTAAGCGATACCGAATTAACAAGTCATGGTAAATTGCGCGACCACTTGACCTAATGTGTCTTTTTTTTTTATAGCGGACACGGTCACCTCCAGGGCTACGTCTTCCCAAGTCGGAGTTACGAGTCCTCGTAACATAAGCCTCATGGGCAGGAAATATAATTATAATTATGAATATATATATATATATATATATATATATATATATATATATATAACCAGACGAGTAACCTATTGGGACACATTGAAATTCGATATGAGTAGATTATCATTCAGAATCTAAAAAGAGTATGATCCAGCTTCCTACTTGCTATTAATATCAAATAAAATCTTGGACTGAAATACAGAAGAAAAAAATGGAAATCTCTTATCATTGATAGGAAAATGAGAATCTATATTATAAACGTCCAATCGTAAAAAAAACATATCCCAATTCCTCACAAATAAATACCATTGATTAAGCGAATAAAAAGTAATTTTCAAATTAAATTATTGTCAAATTATTTTATTCACTAAAAAAATTCAATTTTAGATTTATGTATATAACACCCAAATATTTTAGTTTGGTTTCTTTGTTTAATGGCATATCAGCTCTTTTTAGGTTATTTAATGCCAAAGCCATTCTCCTAGAAGAACAGTAGTGGTATTATTTAGCCCATAGCTGGGAGGATAAGGGGGTTCATACCTTTCCCAAGGGTATTTGCCTGAAAGTGAACGTAATAGAGCGACTGGAGTACGAACTCGCGTACTACGATTCCGCAGTCCATCGCTTTAAGCATTACACCACCACCCCCTACAAAAAAATATTTTGGTAATATCTAAAGTGTGTCGCGAATATGACCTGCTGTTTTAATAGTAGAATATCTAAAACTATGTTTTTATTTTCTGTAAATTGTATATTTACTAAGCTTTAGTCAATTCTGCCACTAGACCATTTTTTACCTTATTCTGCACAGTTTTTATCAAAGTCTTCACAAATGAAAGAAGCGCTTTTTATTGGAGTAAATTGCCAAATTCTCCATAAGGAACTTATCGTAAAGAACTATCTTCCATTCACAGGAATTATACAGTATAACCTTCTTTTTGAGAAGACAAGACTTTGATATGATCGTAATCAGATTTTTGCATTCAACATTGCTTTAGAGTTAATAGTAACATTTACCTATTTGAATTTTTTTAATTATCAATTATCTATGCTTCCTTTCTATGACACTCAACTATAATTCTGCAGCTCTAAGGAGTATGAAGCCATTATTCCGTTCGCTTACACCCAGATTCATTCGGATCCGGAGTAGTGGTACCTGTTAAAGTCCAATCTATGAGCAAAATCGATCTGTTTAAAAATTATCCATATTATATAGGAATACTTGAAACCATATTTACGAGTGCAACTTATTTGTATTTAAAAAGTTACTCGAAGCTATACTTGTTATGAAATTATATAATTGCTTGTAATACCTGAACCAGATTATTTTATTCGATTGAAATACTTGAACCACATAATCCTGTTCAAATTATTTGTATTAAGAATAATTAGACGGAGCAATAACTTTTTACAAAGGATTTAACTTTAATTGCTTAGAGATAAAATTATTTCGGCATTAAATAATCCAAAATTTATTGACCTACCGTAAAACCAACGAACCAGCCAACCAATTATTTATATTTCAATACGCTTGTTTGTAACAGCATATATCTCGTTTGTGTGTGTCACACGGGGAAAGTGGAGAATCAGTTAAGGAAGAAAGAAAGGTCTAATTTCCACACCGATTACCTCACTTGTTGTTTAAAAAACAAAACACAAATTCATTTCTGTCTTAACAACTTGACCCAAATTCATTGATTTTTCTTTAAATCAATTCTTTTTATCTAAATCTAAAAAAACTAGAATTAGAATTATAAATTAATCAACTAATTAGCAATTAATAATATTCACATCATTTTCAAAAGATCATGGTGGAAGATGAAAATAAAAGTTTTAAAGTTAATCCAACATTGAAAAATGTTATAGCACTAAAAGAGAAATTAATTCTGTGGACAATATTCTTTATTATGAAGTTTTAAACGGGTAAAATATTCATTTCCGTCGTTTCATTTATTTTTTATGAATTAATTCAATTCATTTGATTGTATTATCTTTATGTAAATAAGAGTGTATAGTGCATTATATTCCTAACATCTTTTTCAGATTGCCATGCTGAGCAGTTTCTTTTCATGTCG
Organism: Sepioteuthis lessoniana; assembly: GCA_963585895.1. Lineage (NCBI taxonomy): Eukaryota > Metazoa > Mollusca > Cephalopoda > Myopsida > Loliginidae > Sepioteuthis > Sepioteuthis lessoniana. The sequence goes on from OY757932.1 coordinate 42,208,965, forward strand.
TCTTTTCTCTCCAAATAACTTGGAACAGTTTATGTTGGAAGTATGGTACCAGTAGCACGGAACGATCCCTGGCCTGACTAAAACGATCCCTGATTCTAGGTAAGTTACCCTGCCATGCAGATATGTTAATTCAGCATTTTCCTTCTCATAGATTGGTTGAATTTAGAATTTTCTTTCAACCAGACTGGTTGATTTTTTCCTTCTACTAGACTTGTTGAATTCAGTTTTCTTTCAACCAGACTACTTGAGGTTTTCCTTCTCTTAGACTAATATATTGTTTTCAAGCCTTGTAGAGGAAAATAATACCGAATAACTCAATACTGAAGAAAAAATTATCAAATTCATTAATAAAATTATTAGAATTAATACTTAATTTTCCTCCTCGCGCTTTTATGACAGGCATGGCTTTCACTAATTTCGAACATTTTTTATCAAAGTGGTTCCAACTTTCCCGAATAGATTTTTCTCATGGACCATTTTCTTAAAATTTTCACCGTAAATCTTCAATTGGATATAAATCCTGACAGTTTGCCGTTTTCGATATTATATACCTTTCTCGAAGAAAAACAATTATTTTAGATAATTTAATCTGGTTTGTTTAAGGAATATCTTTTGAGGCCAGGATTGAATAAAAAGGTTTTGTTTCTCATCTGTTATTAGTTTATTTACTGCTAAATAAAAGACCAACATCAACATCCTCTATGAGTGATAATTCCATAACTTCTGCCAGGTATAGCTTAAATGTTAAAGAAATCGTTGCTTTGAAGATAAGTTTTCTTCAAAAGTTTGGTATCCAACTGTAAACTATGGCGTTAATTGCTATGATTGCTTAACGTTTTATTGGCATCAGAAGTAGTTTCCGTTTCAGGAGTAAATATCAAATAATCTGAAGGAAATAAAGTTTAGAATCTTTTAGGAATGACACTAACAGTGCCCAAAAAACTTATTTAAAATTTGGCTAAAAACAGGAGAGCCTTACTGGTAAGAACGGGCAGATGTTTGGTGAATTACAGTAAGATTATTGACAATATTTTCTTACATCTTTTACTTTTTAATTGCTTTTTTGTTATAAATCCCCCAGGTCATTATTTCTGTGATAGGAACATCCAGAATCAACTAAGCTTAGTAAATAGAAAGCAAATACGAAATTCGTATTCGATATCAAACTCAGTTCAGACTTGCAAGATTTGGTTGCTAACAACGAATTCAAGGTTTTGTGCTTTACGTTCATGTGTTTGCGGCAAAAATATGAAAAAAAAATTCTGCAACTCTTTTGTCTACGAATATGTTCACCATGTTTCGCTTGCTCATACCCTGCTTAAAAGCGATCTTTAACAAGGTTTTATTACTTAATATTGAGTCGTAGAAAAGCCAACTGCTGGGCGTTTTTGTGAGGAAGGGCATTAGGTGCTATTTAATGGAGAGCTGAATATGGTTGGCGCCAACGATAGGCTGTAGTTATTCATTCGGTGATAGTAACACAACCTAAATGCCAAGTGCCTTTTAAATGATGCGCCTAGAACATACTTACACGCTGATTCCTTGACACATTAAACAAATCACGTACGCCAAGAATAATTCACTCAAATTGGTAGAATTATTATTATTTTACTCCTTGAGAGTTTTTCACATCAGCGTAGTTGATGGTTTTCCACTGGAGTTTGAGTGACAGCAAGTCTCCTCAAGTCTCCAGGACTCTTCTCAGTATTCATGTCGTTCTCAATAATATAGTAGTTTGGACCGTCCGTCTCCACCCGTCCTGTTATTTCCAAATCTTCCAGTCCTTGTACCAATCCTTTGGTGACTGTACTAAGAGCATCAATTAAAATTGGTATCACCGTCACTCAAGTTCTACAGTTTTTCAATTCCCAAGCAAATTCGAGGTACTTATCCTTATTTTCGCATTCTTTTAACTCTACTCTGTTGTCAGCCGGGACAGCAAAGTCCACAATCCCGCTAGTTCTCTCTTTTTGTTGATTATTATAAGGTCTAGTCGTCTGGCCGAGATCAGGTGATCCGTTTGTATCTCACAATCCTAGAGGACTTTGACTGTGTCATGCTCCAGGACATATTCTGGGTTGGGCATATACCATTTGTTCGTATGATCAAGCTTCAATTTTTTGCACAATTCCCAGTGGATCACCTTACCCCACCCAGTTGTGCCTAGTCTTATACTCTTTCTGTGCTAATCTGCTGCATTCGCTTATTATGTGATTCATCGTTTCGTCTCTATCACCACATAACCTACATCTGCTGTTTTGTTGCATCTTATCTATTCGCGCTTTGATATGGTTAGTTCTTATGGCGTTGTTTTCTGCTGCTTTTAGAAGAGATTCAGTTTCTCTCTTAAGGTTTCCACGTTTTGTCGTGTGAGATGTCGCTTGTTAGTCGTTTAAAACGTGTTTTTTCTTATTAGAGGGGCATTATCTATAGTTTGAATCTAAACACTAAACGTTCATGCTCCCAATAATAGTCCCATTGGCAGGACCAAGACCCCTTCCAACAGAGTTCCTGGGTATGACACTTAAATACATCCGGTGGTGAGGCTCCAATCCCGGAGCTGTTGGGAATATAAATTCACTCTTTAATTGCCATTACTCACAGAACCTTTCTGACCCGGAGTGGTAATACCTGTTACAGACCTATCAATTGGTCAATTTGATCTATTTGAAAATTATTTGTAATAGATAAGAATACTTCATACTATATGATTGTATGCGAATTATATGTATAAGATAGGAATTTTTGATATTATAGTTGTGTGCAAACAAATGAATTTAGACAAAGTTTTGAGTGCAATTTAAAAAATGCAATAACCGTTAAGGTTTCAAATATGGGTCAAATGGATCTGTTTGGGATCTTGTTTCAAATGATTGTGAACAAAATTAATACATAGGACCTTAAAAGATTGGTCTGGCCTCCTGGCTTAATGGCATATCAATTCTTAAAAGATTGCCATGAGTATTTATCTAGCACCCGAAGCAAGAATGTAACAGAAGATTGCTATTACAACTTAGTATGAATTATTTGCATATGAATTAATGACTGAAGATAGATCTAGACCATGATTGTTACACTGAAACTAACATAAAATAACCCACCAGACGTTGACATGTCAACCAACCAACCAACCAACCAACCAACCATAAGGCCCCTATTTATTTCTGCGTAAACTACAAGAGATACTGAGGTCTCAATAAGAAATTTGTATTGAACGAGATTGAACAAATGAATTCCACTTTCCTATATGGTAATTACGAGTGGCTTATAAGAGAATTTAAACATTTGGACAAAAAACAATAATGTTTAAAACGCCTAATCTCTTATGCGTTACTCACTTAAATTTTTTCAAAGTATTTCCCAACAAAATCGCATAAAAATTTTATATAGAACAATATGAACTTTATTATATAAGAGATATAATCGGTAAATTTCTTTTCAATTATGCGGCTTAATCTTTTATGGTAACAATTACAGTTTGTAACCGTTTGATGTAAACTTTTAATTGACGAAAAATATTGTAAAATAAACTTTGTAAAGATAAAGGAAATATATATATATATATATACCTTAACTCCCAGGTCGAGTCATACCAAAGACTCAAAAGATGGTACTTGAAGCCTCCTTGCTTAACACTCACCAATATAAGGTACGTATCAATGGTAAAGTGGAGCAATCCGGGGAAAGGAGTAGCGCCCTCCTCTACACCTCGGGGTAGGTGTTATCGAAAAGGGAACCTTCGGGTCGCCCTCAACTACGGTCGCCAACTTTATTTTATATATATATATATATATATATATATATACGCACACACGGTTTATATATATATATATATATATATATATATATATATATATTCATATATATATATATATATATATATATATTTACTAATCTAATATCTACTAGCATTCACGGTACCAGAAAAAAAACCGCCAGGAACAAGAGATAAAAGTATCTCGAATCACCGCCCGGGGTAAAAATTAAAAAATTATAGGTCAAAAAGAAAGAAAAAGCCAACCTCGTCCGACCCTTGAAAAAAATCAGTTGGTCAAAAGAGAACTAAAACCTTCCGCGAATCCTGCAATGCTACAATTACAAAAGTGCTCAACACAAGTGGAGCTAATTATAAAATTAACTTAAATCCGACTCGCGATTTAAGTTAATTTTATATATATATATATATATATATATATATATATATATACGTATATATATATACATGTATACATATATATATATATATATATATAAATGTATATTCACATATATATATATATATATATATATATAAAGTCTTGCTTAAAGTTAGGCGGGTTTTAATCCCATCTTGAAGCATCCTCTCTATCTTGCCACACTGAAGAGTTGTGATACAACGAAGCAGTCTCTCTGTGTATGTCAGTATATACACTCCCTTCCCGGGTGTTGCGCATTCTAGCGAAGGAATTAACGGCTGCCACCCGCGTAATACAAAGCTCTTCTAACGAATTCAGCTCTCCAATATTCGGTTGCGTAAAATGTAAAACAAAACGAAAGCTAATACAAAAATGCGTTATAATTCCTGAGCTGACCTAAGTCGTCTAAATGGCTGAGCGGTAAGATACTAAGTCTTCCTGAAGTTAGACGGGTTTTGATTCCAGCTTAAAGCGTCCTGAGTGTCTAGCCACATTGAAGAGTTCTGATACAACGAAACTGTCAGTAGATGACTATATATATATATATATATATATATATATATTTTTTAACCTGGTCATTGGCTCAAAGGTAGTGTTCGCAGGGAGACTGAGGTTTAATTCTATGTCGAGTCATACCAAAGACTCAAAAATGATACTTGATGCCGCCTTGCTTAACACTCAGCATTGTAAGGTACGGATCGAGGGTAAAGTGGAGCAATCCATGAAATGGAATAGCACCCTTCCCTACACCTCAGTGTAGTAGCTATTGAAACAGGACACTTCGGGTAACCCTCGATTACGGTCACCAACTTTGCTTTTATATATATATTCGAATTCGTTAAACTTTCATTTTAAAGTTACCTTCGAAGGTTAATGAAAAAAATTAATTTGACATTTCAGGAGTTACAAGTATGTATTTAATTTTATCCTTTATTACAGTTAATTATCTTTAATGAATAATAGTGTTATTAACTCAGCATAGTTCACACTTTTAATACACGCTACTGACACGCGTGCACACACATATATATATACAATTGTGTGTGTGTGTGTGTGTGTGTGTGTGTGTGTGTGTGTGTGTGTGTGTGTGTGTGTGTGCAAGAGTTCTTTGACTATATATACCGAGTACTTAGTCATAATTTGACTCTGAAGGAAACGATATTTACTAGCTCAACATCAATACAATGAATTTGTTTTACTGTCAGTTGCAATGCAAATCTTGACTTTTTACCCAGCATAAGCCGATATGATATACCAGGATAACCTAAAAGCTATTTGTAAGCCACATATGCTTCTTTAACATTTAATAAAAATGTTCTCTTTTTTTATTTCAATTAATGAGAAAGGTAAATATGAACTACGACTTTATAGAATTCAATCCGTTGGATTCCCTTTGTAACAGCGGTCAGCGAGAATATACTACCAGAAAGTTTGACTATTAAATAAAGTAGATTTCGTTTCTGATTTGTGCTTAGTTTATTTTTTATGGATAACAGAAGAAAGTTTTTGTAAGAGTGGTAAGTCCACATTTTTTGTCCGGAGTAGTGTATTTACTTCTATTTCTGAAGAATTGAATGATCAAATTAGGATCATTCAATTCTTTCATTTCACAGATAACTTCGTAGTATCGAGAATTTGGATTATTTCACAAAAATAATTTCGGATTAATTACAGGTTACACAAAATTAGCACCCGTGGCTAATTGGAATGGAAATTGCTTTATTATTAGATTTAAATTTTTTTAATAGTATTGCTATAATGAATATCTCGTTGTGATATGCCATTTTATCGGGTTACAGTTACATAAAAATATAATAAGAATTTTAGCAATATATAAGTGGTCAATTCAAAAACACTTCAGAATTTAAATCCTATCATAGAATTGAATATAGTTAAATAATAATCAGTTAAGATTCTGAAGACACTTTATACATCTTAAATGGATGTCCTGCAAAAGCTCTGCCATTTTTTACCCGATTTCACCCAAACTTTGAAATTGCGAGTTGTGCCTTAAAAGGTTTTACACTGTACTGGATATCGATCTGGCTCAGTATAGTTTTTAAATGGTATCTCTTAACCCCATATCTTACTGTCCCCCTCGCTGTCAAAAAGATTCTGTCTCGTGTCGGTGACTCATTTTCTTAGAAATCTTAACAAGGGACATATGTCCTTTTCTATATGTAACTAAACCCACTCTATTACGTCTAGAGATAAGAATTCAACGGTCAGCCGGCCTTAAAATGGCTTAGAAATCCATTTTTTAAAGTTTACGATAACACTCCCCATGAAAACCTGAAAAAAATAAGTAAATAAATAAATATTCATTCAAAATATTTCTCAATTTTTCGAGGGTTTTCGTGAGTATCAGAAATCTCTGAATGAACCTGTAATCGTCATTCGTACACTACACTCGGTGTAAAGGATGTTTTATCAATACATTTAGCCGTTGTATATAAACAATAAAAAAAACTACTAAAACATCCTTTGAATATGAATCAAGTAAAAAAGGTCGGCAACCTTAGTCGGCGGTGACCCGAAGGCTCGCTTTTCAATAGCTACAACACTGAGGTGTTGGAGAGGGGCGCTTCTTCATTCCTTGTATTACTCCACTTTATCCTTGTCCCTTACTTCATAATGCTGAGTGTTAAACAAGGTTGCATCAAGTACCATTTTGGGAGTCTTTGGTATGACTCGACCTGGGATTGAGCCCCGGTCTCCCGGACCATTGGCGAACACTCTATCCGGTAATAAATATAGATAATTATCCTATATTTTAGTAAAAGCGACTAAACATCCTTTATTTTCAATTATGATCTTACAATCAGTGCACGTAAGTACAGTTAGCGTGACTCATTTAGATACGAATAATTATCCTATATTTTAATAAAAATGACTTTGCATCCTTAATTTTTAATAAAGACTATCTTAGAACCTGTTTTGGTATATGGGTATGTACTGCTAGTTAACTGCAGCAAAAAAAACAAGCCAAACATTTGATACATATGTATAATTTGTGGTTATTGAAACTAACATAGTTTTAAAACCTACTTATAAAAATTATTTCACACATATATGTTTATTTAAATTTCTTGCAAATTTGTTGATTTAAATTTTTGGTAAGAAAATGTTTATATAACGATAAGTATTTACAGTACATTTTTTTAATGTCTGGAAATTCCCAAGCGTTTGCAGTTTATCCTATGTGGCCTTATATTAAGCAAGTTTAGTTTCGTCTGTTATATAGTTCAGTAATTATGATATACAAGATGTGTTCAAAAAGTATCAACAGTTAATTAGAAATATTTACCAAGGCAGAAATGAATATTACCCAATAATTTTTCCTGTAGTGATATACATCGTCACAGTGATATGGTACCGGAAAGTAGTTAAGCACATAGCATTGATGCATACCATTTAATTGAGGCTCAACAACATCATATGTCTTAAGATTATTGCTGGCACAATATGTTAAAAATATTACAATTAAAATAAGTGTTATTTATTAATATAAGCTTTATTTACCAAGACAGTACAATGGAGAAAAAATTTTATAGATTGCCTCCTTGGCATTCAACACACTTATTCCAGCGAGTTTTCTATTGGTCGAAAAACCGTGGAAATTACTCTTTTGATATGGTGTCAATCTGCTCGATGGTGTTTCTATTAATGTCCTCTATGTCCTCAAAGCTTGGCATTGAAATAATTTTCGATTTAAGAAATACGAAAAAGAGTTTAGACCAGTCTAGTGTTTATAGAGGGTGTTTCGTTAAACACATTTTGCTTAAAAATAATCGTGACTACTGATTAAAAAAAGTATCAAGAATTAGCTATAACCAGTGGAGACATCAGTCGCAGTCAAGACGTCTATATATCATCACTTTAAAGTTGCTCAGCTATTCAGTAGTTTTTGTTTTAATTATTTAATAAAAAAAACTAATGAGTCAGTCTTGATACTTTTTGTTTACGCTCCCTATTTATTAAGATTTTTAATTGAGGTTCAGTTGGAAAACAGGGCATAACTCCCAAATAATTATCATCAACATCAAAGTAACCCATCGATATATCCGATTCCGTCTTCATTACCTCATCTTTGTGGTGGAGGAAATTAGGAAACCTGCGCGAATGGTAGTGGGTTTACCTAAACACAATCAGTAGCCACAATCTTGACTTGCACAGTTGAACTTCAATGTCACAAAAGTCCAAGACAACCAGCACTTGATCAGAAGGTTATACCACGTGGAGTAATAGTTAACACCATTAGTGAACTCAATTCTGACTGAGTATATCATATTTCTTGCCACATGCACATTTAAGATCGGTTAAGAAAATGACAATATTAGTTCTACGGAAAAGAAACTTCTTCATACCTTTTCCAAATCCGAAGTGAACGCTTACAACTTCGGCCAAAATTTGAACACGTTTCTGTTTCAATAGCAGTTACGACACTCCAAACTCTTTACCAATCTGACGTAGGTCCTAAAACTAAATCCAACCTGTCGTTGGGGCTTAGAATAGGCTGACTACATAATGTCGGGATTTTAAACTACTTATTTTTTTATAAAGGCGCTGTATTGAAAATAGGATTGACGTTTACTTGTATTAAACGACTATAAGCTTTGTTAGTTGCTTGAAATAGTAGAATTAATTGTAAATTATTTATATTATGTAATAATACATGTATCCATATTACTATGCAATTTATCGGTATTAAAGATAGTTACTAGAAGCTATGATTGTTCACAAATAATAATAATAATTATTATTATTATTATTATTATTATTATTATTATTATTATTATTCGCCTTTTCCACGCTAGTTTTAATTGGTGGTTTTCATTGAAGTCTGAGTACCAACAAATCTTCACAAGTATCAAGGACTCTTCTAAGTATTTTCTAGCTGATTTAAACAGTGCTTTGATCTTGGTCTTGATTCTTTCTCTGATCTGCAATTTTCCCAGACTTTTTTGGAGTCGTTCCAAGTGCACCAACTGCAATTTCTATCACTATCACCTTCATGTTCAAAAACCTTTTACTGCTCTCTTGAAAGAATCAAGTATTTGTTTATCGTTTCTCTTTCTTTAATTTTCATTCTGTTTTTCGTTCTAACAATAAAATCATCTAGATGACAAGTCGTTTCCTTCTTCTTCCTATAATCATCATTATTATTATTATTATTATTATTATTAAATGGCTTGCAAAAAAGACGGACTTCGACATTGAGTAACCCAATAAAGGTTGGCATAATCTGAAAACAACCAAACAATCTAAAACTAAACTTAAAGGATCCTCGTGGCGTAATAGCTGGAGTCAGGCTTTGAAGTAAGCGAGTTCTTATCACACTTTTACATTTACTCTCGGACTTATACCCAAAAGAAAAGTATGAACCCCCTTATCTGCCAGTTTGGGTTTGAGCAGCATTACTTCTGCTCTTCTACAAGAAGGACTTTGGCATTAAATTACCCACGAATGTTGATATACTATTAAACAAAGAAACCAATTGTTATCGTCGTAGGAAAGGGACATGGCGACACGAGTTCAAATCCCGAACGTGGTTGATTCCATTTCACATAGCACTAATACCCTTGGGAAAGGTATGAATCCAATCATTCTTCCTCCAGATTTCGGTAAATAGTTGGGCAGACTGGTTTTTTACCCTTGATAAAGCAAGCAGTCTTGGAGAAAGAAAATTCTGAATTCAAACCTGTTAAACTCCGCGTACAAATTAACCTTGAGTCACATCCAACCTGTGCGTAGGTGTTGGTATATACATAATCAAAGAAACCAAGCCTAAAGCTAAACCTTCTGTTTAAGTGGCACCGTCGGTCAGTTTCGCTTACCATTGTCAAAGTATGAGTTCAATCCTTACTGGTCCTTGTATATAATAATATAGGCTTTGTAGACTTATTTAATATCCATAAGCGTCCAGTCTTTTTTGCTTGCAAAATCGACGCAATGTCTATGTTATAAATAGCAATTAGACATATGTATATTCATTTATGTCAACATATGGCCACACAAGTAAACATATTATTGTCATTTACAAAACAAGCAAAAAAAGTAAAGAAACAAAAAATTATATGAAAGTGTGTGTATATATATACGTTAGGTTTACACACCCACATTCACGGCCATGTGAATGTTTTTGTTAAGAACTTCTGCACATTATCTTATTAAAAGTATAAACCCAAGGGGTTGTTTGTTTGGGTGTGCACGTTTTTATTACGGCAGCTCCTACATAAAACTGCTGATGTTTGCACTTCTTCACATTACTATTTAATAAGCGTTTTTTAGTTTGTTTATTTATTTATTTTTTTTTTTTTTTTGGTTTTGTTTTGCTTTTTGTTTGTTTGTTTATCTATCTTTTGCTTTCGTTCAAACGCCTTTCTTTTTCTTTTTCTCTGTTTTTTCTTTAAGCGATTTCTATTTCCATGGTATATATATATATATATATATATATATATATATATATATATATATATATATATGCCGTCCTTCCCCATTTGGATTTTAAAAGAGTTTCTCTCTCGTATATTTCTTGCAATTTCTTTGTTTCGTTCCCTTATTTCATTTCATCTTTTTTGTTTCTTTTCTTTTCTTCATTTCCACAAACACCTCTCATTTCCGCTCCTATTTCTTCATTTCATTCTTTCTTTCCTACTCTTCTCCCTCTTTAAACCTGTTTCATGTTTTTTGGGTTTTCTTGTTCTTGTTCCCAAACAGGTTTTAAATCATTCATCAATATGATGATGATAATGATGTTAATGAGTATAATCAGCTTCATTGTAATAATAATATTTTTAGGTTTAGTATCTTTGTTTAATGCAATATCGACCTTTGTGGGTTATTTAATGCCAAAGCCATCCTTGCAGAAGAACAGCAGTGATACTCTTCAACCGGTATATGTGGGAGGTGCCTACCTTTTTCGAGAGTTTTGCTCTAAAAGTAAACGTAATTGCGTGACTGAAGTTTGAACACGATTACTTTGAGGCTTCTGTCTAGTCATTAGGCCACGGAGACTCCCATATTAATATCATTATTATTATTTACTCATTAGAGTTTTTCACTGGAGTTTGAGTGACAGCAAGTCTCCTCAAGTCTCCAGGACTCTTCACAGTATTCTGGCCCTTCTCAATGATGTGGTAGTTTGGATGGTCTCCACTCGTCCGCCAACTTCCAAGTCCTCCAGTCTCTTTAGTAATCCTTTAGTTACTGTTCCAAACACACCAATTACAATTGGTATAATTGTCACCTGCATGTTCCACAGTTTTTTCAATTCCCTAGCAAGGTCGAGGTACTTATCCTTCTTCACACTTTCTTACAGTTTTATTCTGTGGTCAGCCGGGACAGCAAAGTCGAAAATTTTGCAAGTTCTCTTTTTGTTGTTGATTATTATTAGGTTTGGTCTTCTGGCCGAGATTAGGTGATCCGTGTGTATGTCAAAGTCCCATTGGACAGGTAAGGGTTGTGCATATACCATTTGTTTGTATGGTCAAATTTAAATTTCTCACACATTTCCCAGTGGATCATCTTGCTGACCCAATCGTGTCTAGTCTATTATTATTATTATCATTATTAGAAGAAGAAGAAGAAGAAGAAGAAGAAGAAGAAGAAGAAGAAGAAGAAGAAGAAGAAGAAGAAGAAGAAGAAGAAGAAGAAGAAGAAGAAGAAGAAACGATTAAACTACAATAAATAATCTAGGAAACAAAAATGACAAGAAAAATAACTGCACGGATACTTCAAGCCAAAAACTAAGGATGACCTGGACATGACTAAAAAGGGTAGAGCTGAAGAGTGAAATTGGCTCTCTTAATAGCAACACAAAATAATGACATTAAAACTAATTTTATCAAAGGAAAAATTAATAATTTGCAACAGAAAAGGAAATGTTGGTTAATTGGTGAAACAATCCAAGAGTAAGAGAATATAGCAAACTGACACAAAAGGAATATGAGCCACTGAGTGAGAAAAGTGATCCATTGGAAATTATGCAAGAGATTAAAATTCAGCCATACTGGCAAATTGTAAATGCTCAAACCAGAATCTTTCCAAGAATACGAGACAAATAAAATTCCATGTGACTTTGAGATACGAACGGATCACCGAATCTTGACCAGAAGACTAAACCTACGGTTAATTAACAAAAAGAAAACAACTTGCCTTCTAGTGTATTTTGCCGTTCCAGGTAATGTTAGAATAAAAATAAAGAAAACAAAAAGTTAGACAAATACCAAGGTCTTGCCAGAGAGCAGAAAAGTTGTAGAAAATGATAACAGAGATACAAATGGTAGTTGATGTCCTTTGAACGGTACCAAAAGCCATGGAAAGGAGAGTGGGAGAATTAGAGATCAGATAAAGAATAGAAACCATCCAAACTACAGCACTACTAAAATTGGCTAAAATACTCAAAAGAGTCCTGGAGACCTGAGAAGACTCTCTGTGACAAACCTTTAGTTAGAGCTGGTGTGAAAAATTCGGATGGAATAAGATAATAATAATTTCGAGCCCTAATGTAATGTTCTTCCACCAAGGACACTCTTCCCAATGGAAGGGTAGTGGCGTTAAATGATAGATTAGGTCACTACGATTGCAACATTGAGAAATGGTTACGTTTTGTGATTGGCCAGTCTCAGTTCAGACGAACTATAGAACTGACCTGCATGGAGAAAAAGGAAGATATAAACTTTAGAAGATGCAGGGAGTTTCCTCATCTCTATGAAAAACAGTTTGAATACTCACGGAGATGGCCTGAAATATTAATATATTGATAAACCTCAGAACCAGACTGTAAATACAAGTTTGTCCATTTCTTTTATCCCCTGGGTCAAGTGACAACCTTTTTAAATTCCAATCTTTTCGAGTATCCACAGCGTTACACGAATAACACCCACTCCACTCCCCCAAAAAAATAGAAAAAAGAGAAATTGCAAGACAAATGAAAAGAGCTCTGGAGATCTGACACTTGCGGTTACTCGGGTTTCAGTGATAGCCACCAGTTACTACTGGTGTGAAAGACTGAAATATTGCAAAATATGAAAAGGAATTGAAAGCTCTAACAGGCAGTGGGGATATGCAGTGACGATATAGAAATAGAATTTGGCCTAGAAAAATGTTCCATGCTAATAATGAAAAGCGAAAAATGACATAGGAAGGAAGGGATAGAAATATCAAATCAGGAAAAAATCAGAACGCTCGAAGGAAAGCAACCTTACAAATACTTGGCAATATTGGAAGCGGACACCATCAAACAAGTGGAGATGAAAGAAAAAATAAACAAGAATACCTCAGTAGAACGTGAATATCAAGCAACAAAGAAGAAATCTCATCAAAGAGATAAAAACTTGGGCTGTACCCCTCGTAAGATACTCGAGACCCTTCATTAAGTGGACAAAAGAAGAACAAATCGACTAGGGAACAAAAAGGTCGTGATGCATAATGCCTTACATCCCAGAGATGATGTAGACAGAACACATGTGTCAATAAAAGAAGGAAAAAGAGGACTTGTCAGCATTGAAGATAGCGTCGATGCATCAATACAACAACTAGAAGACTACATAAAAAAGCGTGGAGGAAGACTGATTACAGCCACCAGAAACAATACAGACAGCACAAGTATCAACTGAACAAAAATAACCAGAAAACGAAAATAGGAAGAAAAATTATGGACATTTCAAGCAACAAACCAATGAAATCTGACATGAAAAAACTTGGACATGGCTAAGAAAGGGAAACCTTAAGAGAGAAACTGAATCTCTTCTGACAGCAGCACAAAACAACGCTACCAAGACTATGTCAAAGCAAAAATCAACAAGACACAACAAAATAAATGTAGATTATGTGATAATATAGACGAAACGATCGATCACATAATAAGCGAATGCAGTAAATTAGCGCAAAAAGAGTAAAAAAACTAGACACGACTGGGTGGGGAGGGTGATCCAAGGGATTTAAATTTCACCCTACGAACAAATGGTATATAAACAACCCAGAATCCGTCTAGGGGAATGAGACGAACAAATTCCTCTGGAATTTTGAGATATAAACGGATCATCCAGTCTCGGCCAGACGATCAGACCTAGTGATAGTCAACAAAAAACAGAAACCTGCCGAATTGTGGACATTACCGTTCCGACTGACCACAGGGTAAAACTGAAAGAAAGCGAAAAGAGAGATAAATACATAGACCTTGCTAGAGACTCTTGAATAACAAAAGGACAACCTAATTCCAGCCAGAACACTAGACCAAGTGCTAATTATTAAAACAATGAAGAGAATTTATCGTTTAATGGATTTTTCCGTTCCAGCGAACCTCATAGTGAAACTAAAAAAAAAACGAAAACATTGACAAATACTTGGACCTTGCCATATAATTAAAAAAAACTGTGGAACATGAGAGTGACGGTGATACCAATGGTAATTGGTGCACTCGGAATGGTTCACAAAAGCTTGAAAAAGGGAGTGGTAGAATTGGAAATCAGAGGAAAAACCGAGACTATCCAAACTACAGCATTATCAAGGACAATCAGAATACTGAGAAGAACACTGGATATTTGAGGAGACTTGCTGTTACTCAGACTCCCGTGAAAGACTACTAGCCAACACGGATGTGAAAAACTCACAAGGAATGAAATAATTATAAAAGTAAAGTCGGCGACCATAGTCGAGGGTGACTGGAAGGCTCCCTTTTCGATAGCAACTATACCAAGGTGTAGGGAAGGGCACTACTCCTTTCCCTATATTGCTCCACTTTACCGTTGACCCTTACCTTATAATGCTGAGTGTTAAGCAAGGCGGCATCAAGTGCCATTTTTTGAGTCTTTGGTATGATTTGACCTGGGATTGAACCCAGGTCTCCCGGGCCACTGGTGAACACTCTAACCATCATGCCAATGTCCGATATGAAATAATAATAATAATAATAATAATCTCCCTACGTATAGATAAACCACAATGTAACTACACACTCATATATATATATATATATATATATATATGCGTGTGTTGCTATATAAATTTTTACTTTTACTTTTTAAGTAACACACACACACACACTATATATATATATATATATATATATATATATATATATCACAACTCATCAGTGTGGCTAGACTCGCGAAACGCTTGAAGCTGGGATCGAAACCCGACTGACTTTACGCCAGTTGGATATCTGATTATACAGCCGTCAGCAACCTCAGCGTAAGCGAAAGGGTTTAACGTATATGTATTTTTGTGTGTGTGTGTGTGTGTGTGCATATACGCTTAACGGCTACCGAGTGCTCAGTTCCTTAGAAATATATATAAAATGAAGTCATGGTGATAACACAGAGTACCTGACATTCATTCGCTTATCCTTCCCTATTGTACCTCAGTCTTGGCAGGACTTCTAGGTTGCATCCCATGTCCGCGCTGAACTGATGTATGTAAATTTTTGCTAGTTAATCAACACAAGAGAACGTTGTTTATGCTTTTGTCCTTACTTGAGAGCCCGTCACGTCGTAGTTAACCAGCTGGACAGTAACGAGTCGTGTCATTATGTTCTGTTTCGGACTATTACTCTTCAGAAAGGCATGAAACCTCTTATCCCCACATCTATGGTACCACTGCTGTTCTACAAGGATGTCTTAGGCATTAAATAACCCAAGAAGTTTGATATGACATTAAACAAAGAAACAAAACTATATATATATATATATATATATATATATATTATTGTTATATACTGTCTTTACTGTTCGATATTAGATTAGCCTTACTTTACGATCGGTCTGTTCTAGGTTATACTTTAATCAATACGTTCCCATTTTCTGACTCCCCTTAAGTTCTTCCCTTCGTTTCTTCTCCGGTCGGTCGTCTTGTCGTCTCACTTGCTCTGATGTCTCTTTTATATCGCCATCTTTGTTCTTATTCGTTGATGAGGAACGACATCGTGACCATCATTTCCTGTGCACATGTTACCTTTATTTAAAACTTTTAATCAGTACTTGCTTGGCCTAAACGAAGAGTTAAAGAATATGATGGAGCGTTCGAACCCTTAGATTAGGTGTTTCTCTCTAGCTTATTCTTTTTAACTCTTGAACCGTTTTGGCCACATGACTGAAAATATCCAATGAGAGTCGTGTTTTCAAATTGAACCCAAGTTTAACGCTTGTCCATCAAATTGGTTGACTCCTGTATTTTCCCACTTGTTTAACGACTCAGGATCTAATATGAATGCTACAATACATGTCAAAATTAGATCTCACTGATCTATTATCTAACACCAATACATGTGTTTCATTTATGTCAATCCTCGCGTAAGGAGCAAAATGAAATAAATAAGGAAGTAATTATTTCCTCGTTTAAATATTTTTATTAAAGTATTTTACTAATTGTCACGTGTTGTAAGTGTATATTTTAAAACGTTTGTAATCGATTCAAATATGACACCTGACCTAATCTAGTCATGTAATAAACACATTTGTTAAACGTATGCGATTTAAATTATCTAAAATATTTATCTACTGATTTGGATAAGTCAATCGGTAGGTTTGAAAGCAGATGTTTTGTTTCGTGTGTGCATTTGGACACAAGATAATTCAAATCTAAGGAAAACAAAAAAAAAATGTATTTATCACATAACTAGCTTATATCACGTGATCTCGTGTCTCTATTTTTTGTTGTTTTGTTTTTCTTCCGAATTTCTCTTTTTATAACAAATGTATCCCATTCCTCTTCATTAACCTACTTCTTTTGTTGATTTTTCATTATGTTTTTATATTCTTTTAATTCTAGTGACTTGAGATTTCCACAACAATTTCAAATAATTTTTTTACTGAAACATTTCTGGTTTACTTAAACAGTCCACTCATCTAATTATCTACACGTTGCTGAGATGACACCTGCCACAATCACCAAAACATGTCAATCACTAAGGTCAGAATTCGAATTTCATTTTATTTTATTCTATTCTATTCTATCTATATATTGTTTCTCGTTTGTTTTTATATTTTCCTCCTTCAATGGGATCGTCTTGTTACACACACACACACACACACGCATACGTACACATATATATCTATATTAAAATGAACAGAAATAAAAAAAAACAAAAAAAAACAAGGTCTTCAGAGAAAATATTTTTGAATTATTTGCCAACGTTAAACTTTTCGGTTTTTAGACCTTCATTAGGGCGTGGGATTAATTAAATGAAACGAAAAAGATGAGAAATTTTTAAAAATATTCTATTTCCCGTCTGCATAAATTTGTGTGATGTAATTAGCGTCCCAAAATTCATTCAAAAAATCCATATCACTTCTGTCTATATTAATATTCATAATTTTTTGTTCATATCTACCTATTGTAAACATTCCATAACATCATCATCATCATCATCATGTCGTGCTTGTATCACGGATATCCCTGACCCACTCTCGCCACTTTTCCCTATCGTTCATCGCTTCTGGCAGGTCTTCTGGACTACATCCCGTATCCTCACATAGCTGCTGAATGTATGTTCATGCTGGTCGTCCTGCTTTTGCTCGGCCATGTGTGGGGGTCCATAAGAGTACATAACTTATGAGTTCGTCCCTGCTTCTCCAGCAGTGTCTTGCGTGTCTGGTTCGTCTAACTTGAATAGTTTTCGTGATAGGAGGCAGATGGCCGTACGTTTGGTGTCTTGTGCGGTGTTGCCGCCAGGACTTATGCTGCATTCTTGAGTAATTGCCGTCTAGCTTCTTGTCCAGCCGTTTTGTTAGAGTCCATGTAGTGCATCCATATAGCAGTAGCGGTCACATTACATAACAAATCTATCTAAAAACTGATACGTTTCACATTGGAAAATGATTCAATAAATAGAATTATCCACTGAAGACCTTGCACTTTTTCATCTCTATACATTTTCATACCTTCGGATTCCTTTCCAGTTATTCCATATATATACATATATATAATCATATTATAGCCCGAAAGTCACATCTATATTTGATTCAATATCGTTGTTTTATTACAATTGCTCTGGGTTAACAATAATAAGGATACTGCTTCACTCTTAAAGTGTTCTCAGCATGACCATGAAAGTGCTAATTCCATTTGCGATTCTTTTTGTTTGTCTCTTGAAATCAGCACAGAGGTATACTTCCTGCATGTTTGACTTTTCATTTTCGGAAGAAGAAGAAAAAATGAGATAAGAAATTGGAAAAAAAGAAAAATGTTTTAAGTGAGAATAAACACAATCTTTTACTAAGAAATTTAGAAATCTACAGAGAATGAAGAAAAACGAAGAAAGTCAAAGAACAAGAGAGAGTGAGAGGAAGCGTAAGAAAGGAAGAGGCAAAGGAAAGACGGGAGAGAAATAAATTGATAGTGTATCAAGTAAAAAACATAGATAAATTTGCTGAAGATTGAGATATAACAATATAAGCATATTAACACTACAACAGAATTCCTCATTATTTTGTAATGACCAGGATGTATGAGAATAAGTATATACATAGTTATTTACTAAGTAGAATCTTAGTTTTATCAGAAGGCCGCAAATATGTTATCCCTAATAAGGATCATACTCAATAGTAATGATTTGCCGACAAACTTGCCAACTATTACTAGAAACACAACTTTTATACACTAAGCTTAGCTTAGTTGTCGCTTAATCGAACTCACTC
Organism: Sepioteuthis lessoniana; assembly: GCA_963585895.1. Classification (NCBI taxonomy): domain Eukaryota; kingdom Metazoa; phylum Mollusca; class Cephalopoda; order Myopsida; family Loliginidae; genus Sepioteuthis; species Sepioteuthis lessoniana. The sequence continues at coordinate 42,227,779 of OY757932.1, forward strand.
GTAACTGATATATATATATATATATATATATATATATATATATATATATATATATATCGTTCAAAAGGTTTTAAGCTTCAACCAGAAAGAAGAGCATGGCAGTTCATTTTTGTTGTGGTAACACAACTAAATCTTATAAAACTAGAAAAATTAATTCAGATTTTTCTTATCTTATAAAGAGTGTTGCTACAAAAAATGTTCAGCCATACTCTTCTTTTATGGTGAGGCTTAGAATATTTTAAACCTCATTGGTATATATTAAACAATAATGATAATAGAATGACCAGTAAAAAATTGATTACTCAGTATTTTCTGATTTATTTCATTAGAGCAATATGCAATGAATATTGAATATAAAAACTTACAAAGTTTTCCTCCTACTCTTGAATGTCAATCTCCACTTCATTTTAATTTTTGTCTATTTGTTACGAGATATAAACAGTCATTTGGCATCTACATTTTGAAAATACTTGTCACCTGTCAGAATATATATATATATATCAAACACACTTATGACGGTTTGTGATCCTATCTCGCCAACCACTACAATATAGGTTTGGTTTGGTTTCTTTGTTTAATGGCATATCAACTCTTTTTAGGTTATTTAATGCCAAAGCCATTCTCCTAGAAGAATAGTAGTGGTACTATTTAACCCATAACTGGGAGGATAAGGGGGTTCATACCTTTCCCAAGGGTATTTGCCCGAAAGTGAACGTAATACCGCGACTGGAGTACGAACTCGCGTACTACGATTCCATCGCTTTAACCATTACACCACGAGGACACCCCCAACTATAATATAGAAAACATCCTGATATATATATAAAGTCCGTAATCAGTTCATTTAATCCGGAGGTGGGAACAATTACAAGCGAGAGAATTTAAATATCTAAATACAGAATATTAAAATTAAATCGTCACGGTCAATGCAAATAAAATCTACAGAGTAAATAATTCCTTCAAAATTAAAAGTTAAAAAGTATTGATATTAACCAATGCTGTTAATTTTTAGAGCATTGATTAATATCAATGCTTTTTAACATGATGGAAGTAAATCTATTATCATAACGTGACCGATTGTTTGTTTTTTTATTTTGAAAAGAAAATATATAAAGGTCTTTTTAAGCATCGAAACTGAAGCTTTATTTACCAAGACATAATTAAACGATGAATGAGACATTATCTTTTTTTATCCATACTCTTCTCTTGCCATTCAACGCACTTTTTGTTCCACTGCGTTCTCGACTGGTCAAAGCACCTTTGAAACCTCTAGTTTTTTTTATATGCAGTTAAGCTGCGCCATCGCATTTCTTTTAATGTCCTCCATGTCCTTGAGTCTCTGAGATAAATTTCCAATTAAGAGAAGAAAAAGTCGCGCGGAGCTAAGTCTGAGAAGTATGGATAGTGCAGCATTGGCACAACCTTGTGTTTCGAAAAAAACTGTTGATGAAAAGTATCGAGAATTGTCACTGAATCGTCAAGAAGTCATCAATTTATTATTGCTCAACTATACACTTGTTTTCATTATAAATCAGAATTTATATTAATAAAAATTAACTATTCAATCTCAGTACTTTTTATCCTACCCGTAAAACGGAGAAAATAAGTTTAAACAAACATGCTAATTTGGTTCAATTTCTATAATAATTACCGTATTATAACAGAAAAATAATCAGTTAGCCCTTCATATCCCTGGTTTTCGCTTTCATGGATTTTGATAGGAGTAATAGCGAATGTCGACTCTTTAATTAGTGAGGCAGAAAATGAAATATTGTTTAGGATAACTGACCAAGAGTCAAATTTCAAGTCAGACAACTTAAAATATGAAGCGAAAAAACAAATTTACTGAGACAAAAAAAAAAATGGAATTACTGATGAAATAACACGAGCAACGTTGCACAAATGCCATTTGAAGATTGAAATGCAATCCCTATTAGTAGCAACTATTAATTGAACTTAAATGAAAATCGATTTGTTGATAGCTCCACATTGAATTTACGAAATGCACAAGTCTCTGTTAAAACTGCATTATTTAGTTTTTATTTGACCCTACCCCCACAAACGACTTTTTACTTTTTACCTTGCTAAAGTTCAAGTGTAAGCGTTTGTGATATCGCGCATGAGGTCAAGAGCGAATCACATACGAGACTTCTCATGCTTAAAGAACGAGAGAGAAAACGAGAGAGAGAGAGATAGATAGAGAGAGAGAGAGGGTTTCAAGTGCATCAGAAGTGCTGATAGCGATGTATTACTGCTGCACAAGGTGATGACTTCGGAAGGGATTAGAGGTCAAATTTAAATGAAGTACGCGTAAAACTTTTCTTGGGAAAAATTCCTGGGACTTTCTAATCGGTGCGTATCCCAAAATTGGGCACCTCGTATGGTTTAATGGTTAGCAAAACAGATTAGCAGACCATTGTTTGTGAGTTCGATTCTCACTGGGTGACACACACACTACTGGACTTTTGCATCAACTAAACTATGCTTAATAAATGACTACCACGTATACCGAAACGTGGCTGATTTCCTTTTGTCTTTAAACTGTAGAATCGATTTTAACAAGCTGTTATTGTTTTTGTTTTGGGGGGTTGTTTTTGTGGGGGCGTGTCTGTTTGCATTTTTAGTGATATGACAGGTATCAAAATACAATCAAAAGTAATTTTTCTTAATTAGATTAAATTAATCCTTCCTATCCGTGCAAAATGAAACACTTGATATGCAGAAGATTGACGTAACACTAAATTCTATCCCTTTTCACGTGACTCTGCTCCCCGGTCAACTAAGGTTAGTTTTTCTTTCTTTTTTCTTTTTTCTTTTTTCTTTTTTTTATGCAATGACGTAAAGCTATGTCTTTGAATGTAGTTCCTTAATATCATTTGCCAACTTTCAAAATGAACTTAGACGTCAAATGAGTCCGAATTTAACAGCTTTTTTTTCACTTGTCTCTTTCCCACGATATTTATTCATTTGAGGCATTATGTATTTATTTTATGTATTTTTTTCTTTGTTTTTTGTTATTTCTTTTGTTACATTAGTTTTGTTAATCATTTTGTTTTGTTTGTTTGCTTGTTTTTTTGTTCGTTCGTTTTTTTGTTCGTTTTTTTGTTTGTTTGTTTGGTTGGTTGGTTGGTTGGTTGGATGGTTGGGTGTTTAGTGGGGGGTTGGGGGCGGAGGTACAATGAAATTTCTCCATAAACAAGCTACAAAATCAACTATAATTAATTTTGATTTTATTTTATTTTATATTGATTTTAGAATAAGATTAACAAAATGAAGTTATAAAACAGGAAAATAATTTTCTATCACTCTTGTTAGGTGGTGGGTTGATTGGTTGGGTTTACGTATGTCAATTTTTTTAAAGTTTTCAAATGCTGACGTCGGTGTTCTTGATTTTTGGTTCTTGTTCTTTTGCTAGCAATTGTATGGTTTAAAGCAACAAATAATAATAATCCTTTATAAAGAATTTTACCTTCAAGTAACTATTTTTACTACAAATGGTTTACACACTATTATACGGTTTCTCACACACACACACACACACACACACACACACACACACACACACACACATATATATATATATATATATATATATATATAGTTCTATTTCAAACCATTCAGTTTAGTATAAGTACTGTTTTTTATGCACAATTAAATGTCGAAACAGTTCTATTTCAAACAACTCAGTTTAGCATAAGTACACAGTTTAGTTCGATTTGGCCCATAGATAGAGCCCTATCAGATGCTACCACTCCGAGCTAGAGTGGACCTGGGAGTGATGGCAATGAAGGGGTGCTCCACATTCCCCAAAGCTCCACCATTAATGGAACTTCACCATCAGATTGTTTAGTTTCATACCCAGGACACTCGTTCGAAGGATCTTATCTATCTGCAGAGAAGCAGTCGGTGTAATCTACAGCCCCAGCCGACTGGGCAAGTACGCAATTGTATAAATTCAATTCAATTATTTAAAGCAATTGTATGGTTTAAGGTAAATAATAATAATAATAATAATAATAATAATAATAATAATAATAATAATAATAATAATAATAATAATTTGAGATGAAAGAAAAAATAAAAAAAGAATACCTCAGGAGAACAAGAAAGCTACACGAAACATAACTATATAGCAGGAACCTTATAAATGGGATAAATACCTGGGCTGTTCATCGCGTAATATACTCGAGATCATTCTTAAAGTGGACCAGAGGAGGACTTAAACAAATGGAGCGGAGAACAAAAAAATTGATGACCATACATAAAGGCTTACATCTCAGAGATGACGTTGATTTCTAAATTTCTGTTATACTACATATATATGAGCATCTATATATATATTTACCCAATCCCTCTGCAAAAAGCATTATGTGACACAAGGTCAATTTTTAAGTGGAGTTTAACAGATTTGAATTTAAAGTTTTCCTTCTCTAATAGTGGGTACGATACCAAGGTTAAATAGCCCATTCTGCCGTACTATTTACCTATAGATGGAGGAAGAATAGTCGGATTGATACCTTTCCCACTGGTATTAGTGCCACGTGAAATGCAAACAGCCTCGTTTAGGATTTGAAGTCTAGTCGTCGAGTCCATTTCCCACGACGATAACCATTATACCACCAGTGCCTCCCATATGTGCATATATATGCACATATGTGAGGCGCTGGTGGTATAATATTAATTCGCGAAAAAAGAAATGACTATGAAATAAATATTTTATTATTATTATTGATATTTACATTTTTTCTATTTTATTTTGTATGTCAAAAATGTAAAACCAGACGATTCTTTTTATGTTTGTTTTTAAAAACTGTCAATAATTTTTAAATACTCACATAATTTTTTCTTATTTTTTGTATTTTCTTAATAATCACATAAAAGCATAAATGTTTCTTAATGATAACTGTTTGTATTCTTTTTTTATATTTGCATCAACTATTAATTAATTTCGTGTTTGGAATTTATTCGATAACGAGACGAAACTTGATAAAGATCTTTCTAAGATCCACTCCTAAGTAAAAGTAATGAAATAAAATAAACTGATCAATATATTACCGAACATATTTCTGACTATGTTTTATATGTAATTTTCTTCCTTCCACCTGGGAAACGTTTGGAAGGAATTCTTGTTAAATATAAATCCGCATAACAATTACTTACCAAAATATTGTTCAGAAAAAGATAACTTGAAATGATAGTTTGTGAATCGGCACGAATATTTTTGAAGCAATTTTTCGAGTTGACAGTTACCAAACTTAACGTAGTTGGGAACATGGCTATGAGTATTAATATCCTGAAACTGACAGTTCTGGTAAAGGGCTAGTGATGACCGTGATCTTAAACGTTTCTAAAAGTTTATTTTATCGGTCTTCATTTGATTTTATATATATATATATATATATATATATATATATATATATATATATATATATATATATATATATATATATCAGTGGTGACTTCAGGTTATCAATCATTTTGCATAATTTACTAAATGTATAATTTAGAATATAAGAAGAATTTTAGCATCCAACATTTTTAATACAATCAAATCTCTGTACCTGTGCAGGTTTGCACAGATGATACTTGACTATTGTCCATTATATAAAAGCTAAAATGATATTTTCTTTTCATCTGTTTTTTTTTGTTTTTTTTAATTAAAGTCTTTTACCCAGGTTAAGCGTCTGACTCAGTTGCTAAAACTTTTTTATATTAACCGCTCAATGTGTGGATCAACTGAACAGATCACAGACCAACTTATATACGTATGCACGCACATCCAAGTACACGCAAAAACGTACAAAACTTAGACGGGACTCAAATTTTTGGAACCCGATGTCGTGGATTAATTTTACCGCATATGATATAAACAAAGAATAATATTTTTTGAAAAATCAGAAGGAAAGAGCATACGACAAGATTATTGTTATTATTTCAATCAGAAATCTGTTAATCTGAATCATGTTTTTAAAAGGAATTCGTTTTTAGGGTTTATTTTCATGAAACCAAAATAACTGGCCACGTTATTGTTTTTCTTTGTGTAACATTATTATGAACACTGTCAGCAAAATTTATCTAAATCAACATTGTAAGGCATGAAAATTTATAAATCTATAAAAGTTAGTGAGAGAAAATAATTATTCGTAATGATTCGACTCAGGACGTTGAGTCCAACAAAAGTGAAGTATAAATATTCTGAGAGAATTTTATTGTTTCAAAATAAACAGACTTGGGAGAATATCTTTTCAGACTGACCCCAAAAAACCCTACCCTGGAGCAACCTCTGATATATATATATATATATATATATATATATATATATATATATATATATCCTTCTTTAATTCTCAATATAACTTTCCTTCTTTTTTTTCTTTTTTCTTTCTTTCGTCTCATTTTTCTTTCATTACTTCGCAACTTAAATAATCCAGTAATTTTTACGGGTACTATGCAAGTTAATATAAATTTTGCCAAGTACAATCAGGACATGTCTTTTGCGTTTTTTCTTTCTTTTTTTTTGTTTTGTTTTGTTTATTGTTTGTTTTTTGTCACTTTTACACTAAAACTATGCAATGTTTTATATCCTTTTCTCTATGAATTTTGTCTGGCTTCATACAAATTAGTTCAAGTATTTTACACTTGAAGTTTAAAGCAGATGAATTCTATATGTCACTTGTCAACGTTTTTAAGTACGTTCAACTCTGTAATTTTAAACTATCTTTAATAATAGAAAAGATCTTCTTTATTTAGTAGAAATACAATTTTTTCAAACAGTGACATTTACTTGTCTGAATGTTTTGGTTTTGTTTTTTACCACAACCTGCATTTTTATATTATCAGTTGATTTTTTTATTCATTGTTCAACGCTAAACTGCCATTCTTAAGTGAGTTAATCTTAAGATGCACGACCAGACGCCATTGATAAGAATCTGGTATGACGTACTTTGGGAAAGTGGTTCCTGCTTCACGTCTTTGGGGGCTTAGAATTGCATAAAGATTATCAAGCGATAATTGCTTGGGGGAAAAAAAGGTAAGCTCTTCTAAGCCATAAAAACCGTTTTGAGGTTTTGACTTCCTCTCGAAAATATGTGGTAAAGAAAGGGTCTCAGAGTACAAAGACGTGGAAGGAAGACGGAAAAGAGAAAAAGTAAATTATAATCGACAGTATGAGATTGTTAGAAAAATAATGACTGATTTTATTTAATCACATTTTAATTGTACTGCACTATACATAGGTTCGTGAATGAATGTGTGGCCAAATGAAGATGGTTGTTTTTTTGTGGGGGGTTGTTTAATGGAATATCAAATTTCATGGGTTATTAAATGCCAAAGCCATCCTTGCAGAACAATAGTGGAACTATTTAACCTATAGCTGGGGAGATAATGAGGTTCATACCTTTCCTAAGACTTTTACTCCAACAGTGAACGTAATAGCGTGATTGGAATTCGAACTCAAAGCCACTGTCCAGTTGTTTTGTCATTACGCAAACAGGACTCTGCTTGGAAACTGGATATCGTCTAGAGGACTTGGCAGTAGTGATGGACGTTAGGCACGGATGATGAGAGAGAATCAAGGTAATTCGTGTTATCAGCACAATTTAGTGTTGAGAATTTTTACATGAATTAAATTTCTCTTCTCATGTTGTTGACAATCCAGTTGGCTGGAACTGTAGAATACACCAACTACATCTCTGCAAAGAGATAATACCTCTCACTAACGAGCGTCCTATTTATGACTCAAAACCAACTTATGATGAAGCTTCAGTTCTGGATCTTTAGAGAATGTGGAGTACTCTTTCATTGCTATTACTCACAGGTCCACTCTGACTCCAAGTGGTAGTATCTGTTTGGGTCCCATCAATGGGTCATATAGGATTGTTTAATCATTTACTATACTTGAAGGCATTTAACTGAGTGCAAAAGAATTAATAATATCTAACTGAATTAGTATTGGATATAAATAATTGAAATTATTTATCTGTGTCCAAAAATGTTACCAACAAACTATTCATACATATATTAAAAATGTTTTTGTCTTGGGGCCTTACGATCATATAACGATTATCAAGTGATAATTGCTCGGAGAAAAAGATGAGAATAATATATTATATTGATACTAATTTACTTAATTCTAAATTAAAAAAAAACAAGGTGAATATCCTCTATTAGTGTTAATTTTATATTTTTTGCTTTGGGATGTATATATATATATATATATATATATATATGTCGGGGGTGTTGATTTACTGAGCGGGGTTTTGTCATCATTATGTCAGTGTGAAATCAAACAACTTGGTTTTACTTACAACTATAATTGTCTCTAATATATAAACATATATATATATATATATATATATATATATATATATATATATATATATATACGAAGGTGGGCTGAAAAGTTCATATGCTAAAAAGTTCGTATAATGACGTCATATCTGCTGCTGTTAACCTTTTTGACTAATGGGATTGCTAGTGTATTCTTACATCGGTATTGCACTGCAATATCAATGAAAGAAGTGGTTGGTTGGTTGGTTGGTTGGTTGATTTGTTGTTTTTTTTTATAGCATATCAACCTTTATAGGTTATTTTACGCCAAACCCATTTTTATGCAAATAGTCAGTTCTTTTACAAACAACTCAGTTTAGCATGAGTACACAGTTTAGTTGTCAAAAACATTTCTATTTCAAGGTATTCAGTGTAGTCAAACAGTTCTAATTCAAACAATCAAGTTCAGCATAAGTACGAAGTTTTGATGTCAAAACAGTTCTATTTCAAGCAGTCCAGTCTAGCATAAGTACACAGTTTAATTCTCAAAAATATTTCTATTTCAAGTTTATCAAACAGTTCTAATTCAAGCAATTCAGTTCTGCATAAGTTTAGTTCTATTTAACCCATAGATAGGGCCCTATCAGGTGCGACCATTCCGGGCCAGAGTGGACCTGGGAGCAAAGTCAACGAAGAGGTGCTCTGCATTCCTCAAAGTCCCAGCATTACTGGAACCTCACCATCAGATTGTTTAGTTTCATATCCTGGACATTCATGGTGGGGGGTTACCCCTCTGCAGAGGTGCAGTCGGTGTATTCTACAGCCCCAGCCGACAGGTCGTTACACAGAGTTAACGTCAAAGCAGTTTTATTTCAGATAATTCAGTTTAGCATAAGTACACACTTTTGAGGTCAAAACAGTTCTATTTCGAACAATTCTGTTTAGCATAAGTTCGCAGTTTAAATGTCAATACAGTTCTATTTTAAACAAGTCAATTTAGCACAAATACGCTGTTTAAATGTCAAAAGCAGTAAAACCTAAACCACGGTTTAGTACATTTAACCCATAGAAAGGACCCCTATCAGGTGCTACCACTCCAGGCCAGAGTTGACCTGGGAGCAATGGCAAAAAAGGAGTCCTCCGCATTCACCAAAGCTCCAGCATTATTGGAACCTCACTATCAGATTGTTTAGTGTCATATCCAGATCACCTGGTTGGTTGGTTGGTTGGGTTTTATGGCATGTTTTATGGTATGTTGGGTTTTATGGTATATCAACCTTTGTAGGTTATTTAACGCCAAATCTATTTTTATGTAAATAATCTGTTCTATTTCAAACAATTCAGTTTAGCATAAGTACACAGTTTAATTGTCAAAAACATTTCTATTTCAAACTATTCAGTTTATTCAAACAGTTCTAATTCAGTTAATGCAGTTTAGTATAAGTACAGATTTTGTTTACACACAGTTAAATGTCAAGACAGTTTTATGTTAAACAATTCAGTTTAGTGTAAATACAGTTTCAATGTCAAAAAACAGTTCTGTTTCAAATAATTAAGTTTAGCATAAGCACGCAGTTTAAATGTAAGTACGGTTTAATTGTCAAAAAAATTTCTATTTCAAGCTATTCAGTTCAGTTTGGCATAAGTATTTAGCTAGTTCTATTTAGCCCAGAGATAAGGTCCTATCAGGTGCTACCACTCCGGACCAGAGTGGACCTGGGAGCGATGGCAATGAAGGGGTACTCCGCATTCCCCAAAGCTCCAGCATCACTGGAACCTCACCATCAGACTGCTTAGTGTCATATCCAGGACAATCGTTGGAGAAGGGTCTTACCCCTCTGCAGAGAAGCAGTCGGTGTATTCTACAGCCCCAGCCGACTGGGCAATGAAAGAAGTGTGAGGACCGCAAGGGGGACTATGTTGAAAAATTTCCTAACTTTACATACCCACATTTAAATAAAGAAAGTTGATCAGATTCCATCGCAACCACACTGAGAAAAAAAACGCTCACAGTGAACTGAACATAGAAGAATAGAAAAACTATTTCAATGGTTACAAAAACTAGTGATGAGTATCTTCGTATGTATACATATAACTCTGATCTCTACAATGATATAAGCAAATCCCTATGGCGTATAGCTATCGTGCCGGATTGGGATATCGTTATTAATTATTTCAAATTCCAGTCACATTACGTTCCCTTTCAGACTTATACCCGTGGGGAAGGCATGAACCCATATATCTCCAAATAGTACCTTTTTTTTTTTTCGAGAACGGTTTCGGCATTAAATAACCTATGAAGTTTGATATACCATTAAACAAAGAAATCAAATTAAATCAATCTAAAATTATAAGTGTTCTGGTTATGACACTATACTTGCATCTGAAGGTGAGGCTCCAGTCTTAGAGCTCTGTGGAGTGTGTAGTCACATATCCATTACCATTACTTTCAGTTCCACTTTGACCTGAAGTGGTATGAGTTAAATAGAACTGTTTAAAAATCATTAGTACTGGATTTCACACACATGAACCCATACAATGGTCTGAAAACAAATGAATAATAATATTAAATGGAATTATGAATATTAGATGAGAATACTTGTGCTCATTTAACATTAAAAAATCATTTGTGTTAAAAATAGTTACTTGAAGCCAAGAGTATTTCGAAAGACGAATTATAACTTGAAATCATTTGTGTAAATAATCAGTTACCAAATCAATTGGGGTTAAAATACTACATCTTCTTCGGAAGGGTAACCCAACTCACCCCAAAAAATTACTCCAGGTATGACACTTTGCTAAAATTTGTGGTAAGGTTCCATTGACGTAGTTCTAGGGATTATGGAGTATTCCTTTATTGCCATTACTCCCCACTCCATTCTGATTGTGTAGTAACTATTAGGCCCCAATACCAATGGCTCAAATAGATTTGTTATAAAATTACAACGATGTCTTGGTCCAGCACGTTAGTCAGAACGCCACGTAGACTTCCCGTCCCCAGTCGAAAAATTATTTGTATTAGATAGGAATACTTGATACTATATAAATGTGTGCGGATTATTTGTATTAAGAACAGTTACTTGATGCTACAATCGTTTACTAAGGACTATTATAATTAGTTACTTAAAACCATATAACTGTATGATAACAAATGATTATTATCAAATAAAAATGTGATCTTGAAACTACGCAAATTATTTCGATTGGATAGGAATAATTGATATTATAACTTTGAACTAACAAATGATTATAGGCAAATAAAAAAACAAATGGAATATTTTTAAAT
>OY757932.1:42241832-42363595 GCA_963585895.1 Sepioteuthis lessoniana
ACGTGCAAGATATAAATCGAAAGTAAAAGTGAATTTTGACTTTGGAAAACAATCCTATTATGTGTCTGATGATTGATAACACTTCATGAAATGGCAGTAAAGCGAACAAAATATTCATTCTAATTGATGCTTTTAATAGAATTTTTAATTTTAACTCGTATTTGTGGCCCCCCTCGCTTGATGGAAAAAAACAGGGCCAATTTCTTGAACGACAAAACAGCATACTTGCTGCTTTTAATGATGTATACGGTTTCTTTGTTTAATGGCATATCAACCTTCGTGGTTATTCCATACCCAAGCCATCCTTGTAGAAGAAAGGTTGTGATACTATTTAACCCACAGTTAGGGAGAAAAGGGTGTACGTACCTTTCCCAATGGCATTAGTCTGAAAGTGACCGTAATTGCCCAACTAAAGATCGAATTGGCTACAATGTAGCACTTTAACCATTACGCCACGGAGTGTCAGCGTGTGTATGTGAGCACCGTTGTTAAAATGAAACCCAAGGAATTCTTATTGTAGCAGCGGTGAATAATGATACTTAAGCTCTATTTAGGAAGAAGTGAATTCAAATAATCATTTTATTGTTGTCTCGAGTATATCAAGAATTTCTATGATTAAAAAATGATAATTTAGCACGGATATGAACCTCCCAAAATTCTCTTATAATAATCTCGCTGTGTTTCGCATTTTTGTGAGTGGCTAAGAATATATATATATATATATATATATATATATATATAGTTGGCCGGCCGAAGTCAAAGGTGACCCGGTGACCCGACACAAAGTTAGACAGGATGGAAAACCAGATTGATATGTTTCGCTAACGGGATAACTTCATCAATATACGATCGAATTTCAGTCTAAGTTTTATCCAACATACCCTTGTACACATACGTATGCGCGTGCACACGCACAGTCACTCACATACACATGCACAAATACACACACACACACACACACGCACACACACGCACTCAAGCGCGTGCGCGCGCATATATACATGTATATATAATTAGAACAGTAGTGATAGATAGATAGATAGATAGATAGATAGATAGATAGAAAGAATTCAGCGCGCCTACAGACCCCATAGAATTTTTGTTCAATTGCAAATGGACTGGAAATTGGTTTATTTTCAAAAGGTTTCGTATGAGTATTGTCTACTACATTTTTCACTAAAATGCGCCGGGTTTTTTTTGTTTTTATTTTATTTATGTATTTTTTGTTATGGTTACTCGTATACATGAATTTATGTATATATATATATATATATATATATATATATATATATATATATATATATATATATATATATGTATGCGCACAAATATTTTGAGAATTTAAGTAATATGTATATATAGATAGATAGATAGAGATATAGATATATAGATATATATATGACACAAAAATTACACAATTCGAAAGCCAAATAAGCACAAAAAGACTGATGAATTATGAAATGTTCACAGTAATCACAATGTAATTTTTGTTTTGTTTTGTTTCTTTTTTCCCTTGGGAGGAAAAGTTTTCTTTCTAATCCTGCGGAAATGGGTTTGGTCCTTGGCGTTAGAGAATTGCTGAGTCAGGAGATAAAGACCTTCGATAACATTCCGACATATTTGGGGGCAACGATCTTAAATATCACAAAAAAAAACGATAAAGATAATGTAAGAAAAAGGAAAGAAAAGAAAGGAAAAAGAAAGAAAGGAAAAAAATTAAAAGCGACCAAAAGGTAGAGAAAGAGAGATAAAAGAAGAAGAAGAAGAAGAAGAAGAAGAAGAAGAAGAAGAAGAAGAAGAAGAAGAAGAAGAAGAAGAAGAAGAAGAAGAAGAAGAAGAAGAAGAAAGAGCCAGATAAGAGGAAGAAAATGGAGAAAAAAGAAAAAGAAAAAAGAAAAGGAAGGAAAAAGAAAAAATCCAGACAAAGGTGAAAGAAAAGTAGAAAGAGAGAAATTAAAGAAAAAGAGGAAGCAAAAGAAAAAGACATCGAAAAAGTAAAACTTTTATCCATTCATGTTAAATTTACTTTTTTGTATTGTATCTGTTTAATATTTTGTTAGCGCTGAGATGTGTGTGTGTGTGTGTGTGTGTGTGTGTGTTACCATGAGTGTTGAGTAAATAGTAAGAAATAGTAATAAGCAAAGTGTCCACGGACCCCCTCCCCTTAACGGAACCATCACAGTTATGAATTTTTCGATGGAACCAAAGCTGTTCAGGATTTCAAGGGCTGATTTTCAAAGTATTAAAGTCATCCCCACAATGCAAATTAACGCAATACTATCTTCTTGGCTCATTTTAAAAATATCGATATTGACATTAATGGCAGCAATGACCGAAGAAAATATAAGAAAAAGAAGATAATCTTAACAAAAAAGATAATCAATTATCAATTTGCGTTATGTGAATGTCTGTCAGTCCCTTTAGCTATCATCTAGATTGAATGATTTAAACGACAGGTCAATACGTCAAGGGTAATTCTATGCTTAGTGGTTAGGGAATCGCATACATATCTATGTTTTGTATAGTTGTTTCTTAAGAGTGTTTTGTACAGTTATATCAACTATTCCTATCTAATACTAATAATCTATTCACAATTATATGGTTTCAAGTATTTCTATCTAATAATAATCATTTGTTTTCACAGAGATATGGTTTCAAGTATTGATGATAATAATCTTAAGTAAACAATTATAGCTTCTAGTAACTATTATTAATACAAATACCTTACACTACAAGGGTAGCTTTGGCACTGAATAACCAAAAGAAGCTGATATGCCATTAAACAATGAGACCAAACAAAACCAAATAATAAGATGATATTCCTAACTAGTAATGTTCAAACAGGTACTAACATTCCAGGTCAGAGTACATCTGGGAATAATGGCAATGAAGAGGCACACCACACTCCCCCGATTCTCACCACCAGATGATGTTTTATGTCATATCCAGTCTATATTTACGATACTTCTATTCTAATGCTATCTATCTAGTTCCCCCACTTGCCCAGGATTGATTGAAAGTGGGGTGTCCCGCAGGAAGCACTCCTCTCGTGGAGTTGGGTGACGAAATTCCTCACATTCCTTCAACTTTTACCTTGATTTGCACTCCAGGTGCTCGGCAGTGAACCAAGACTTTTAAGCGAGGGGACAGTTCGAATATCAGGTAGTTCAATAGAGGGAAGGATACTTCTATACCGTTTACTAACGTTTCAACATGTATTTTATTTACTAGCAGTGTTTATCAGAGTAATAATGATAAATGAATTGCATAATAAGGAGTTTTAAAAGTAGATTTTGATTGATAATTTTGCTTTGCTATTCATTTTAATTTTTTTTTTTTTTTTGGTGTTTATCTTCACATATTAGCAATTTTTTTATAACATTTGTGATAAAGTCATAGTGGTGTATGCGTACAAAGAAATAATCACAACTTCTTTATTGTCTTATCATTTGTTCATTTACTCTAATTTAGCTACGTTTACATTTATTGTAACAATTTCGGAAAAAAACAATTTTTGGACATCCCTGAATACATTTCGCAAAAGTTTTAGTTTTGTATTTAAATAATTTACAACATTTAAGTATATTTTCGATTTTAGTAAGTTAATGTGTTCACTGTTAAATTAAACATATTGCTTCCTTTTTTTAAAACGTTCAGTTTAACGTAATGAATTTTAATGAAAATCTAATTTGCGTACTAAATAAACCAGAAGGCTCACTTCTAAGAAAAGAATAAATTAAAAATTAAAAATTAAAAATCAGTCAGGTTCAACTTTTGTGTGATCAACTCCATTCGTTAAAAATTTCACTTTAATTTCATACTCCAGAAAACTAAATTCGATTTAGGCACTACTTTAATCCAAAGGACCGCTTGATTGATTAATTAATTGAGTAGATGAAATAAATAAAATTTCCAATAAAATGTTCAATTATTTTCTGTCGGTAACATTCGCATTTAAAATTGCACAAAAGTTTTTAAAACAGTCGAAAAAATCTGTAAGTTATTTTTAATATTATTTAAAAAACGCAATTTGTTTTGTAAGTACAATTTCTTTATTTTCTTTTGTGTTGATTTAATTAGTAAAATATCTTTTTCATTTCTTGGAGCGCCAAAAAATAATAATGATACTTAATGGCCAATCCTAAAGCAGACTGGAGTAATAATTGATCACATTTTGTTTATTTCACGTTAACAAGCGGCGAAGATTTTAAAACATTTACTGTATCGGTATTTATTTCGATATTGATTTTGCTTTATCTATAAAAAAAATTAAGTGGGCGTCTCGTGTGGTGTAATGGTTAGCAAGCTAGACTAGCAAACCATTAATGAGTTTGAGTCTCATTAGGTGCCCCATTCATCCGGCTTTGTGCTACAACTACGCAAAACGAAGTTAATTTTTTTTTTTAACTAGATAATTTACAAATATATTCATCATTTGAGTTAAAATAAACATAACTTTGATTTATTTTCCACGACAATTTATTGATTTTAACTAAGCGTCTCTCTTTGAGAAACTCTAAATGAGTGGGGGAAAAACAAAAAGAAAAGTGGGTTTTAACAATCCACCCAGATAATACTATAAAGAATTTCTAACTTAAATTTCCTCTCTCTGTGGGACGAGTATTCGGTGAGTAAATGAACAGAGAAGCTTGGTACATAAAAAAAGCGAATAATTAACAATATAATCTTAATAAAAAGAAGATAAGCTTAATAAATAAATGGAAGCAAATAGTTTGGAAGGAATGGGGAGCATTAAGAAGATAATTACGAAAAAGTGATTAGAAATAAAAGAAATGGAATTTGGAAGAAAATCGCTATAATCTTAAAAACGATGAAAAATATAATCACAATAACTAAAAAAGAGGTTTGTTAGAAAGAAATGAGTAAAAATAGGAGAATGAATTAAATGGAAAGAAAATGGATATTATGGTAGAATCAGAGATGGCCTGAAAGGCAATCGGCTGCTTAGAGCCTCATTGCCACTTGATGATCCCTAAAAGAGTTTAATTTTTTATTTGGATATTTATTTGTAAAAAACTGTCAGGTTGACATAGACAACGATACTACAACTAGTATGGTTGTTAATTGGTATATAAGATTTACAGATTATGATTATAAACGATTATAAGTTAGTTTAGTTAATTACTAAGCTAACTTATTTGTGGTATAAAGCCGGGACTCACAAACAATGGTCTGCTAAGTAAATCAGTTTGCTAACTCTTACACAACGTGATGCGCCCAGGCAATTACAATTCCCAAATTAACAGACTGATAAAAATGAGAGATGAGGTTGGTTGGTTGGTTGGTTAGATTTTAAGGCATTAGGCTATTTAACACCAAATCCTGTTAATATATATATATATATATATATATATACATATATATATATATATATATATATATATATATATATATATATATATATATATATATATAATTTGTAAATAAATAGTCTGTAGGCAAGATTTTTAAACAAGATATGGCACATTTGTTTGTCCACAGTTAAATGTTTTCAAGTATTGCTATTTATTATTTGGACACTGTTAGCTGGTTTCAAGTGCTGGTAACTAAAACTAATTGTTCTATTTGCACATAGTTAAATGGTTTAAAACATTGCCATCTAATACGAGTAATTCAATTTAATATTAATTATTTGTTTGCTCACAGTAAAATGGTTTCAAGTATACTAATTGATTAAACAATTCTATTTGACCTTACGGGACCCTAACAGGTACTACCATTCCGGAGTGGACCTGAGAGTAACGGCAATTAAAGCCCTCTCCATATTCCACAAAACTCCAGGACTCAAGCCTCACCATCAGATGATTTGGATGCATAATCAAGACTCAAGTTACGATGGGGATCCTACTCCCCAAGAGAGATGCTGTTGGCGTATTCTACAGATCCAGCCGGCTGGGCTGTCCAGGACTGAATCCTCACCATCAGATATATTAATGTTATATTCGAGACACTCATTGAAGAGGAGATTCTTTTCCTCTGTACAGAGACGCAGTAGGCGTATTCTAAAATGTGATATTAGGGCCATGATTATTTGATATCGATTACAATGTATGTATGTGATGATTATTATAAAGACAATTATCATTAGAATGCTTCAGATGGTAAAATCCATGAATAAGGACAACGTTTCGGCCGAAATTATCATGACTAAGACAACAAAAAGAATATTTATTTTAAAAATGCCACTGACTCAGACAAATTTGTTAAATACCAATAGACTTTGTTACACCATCGCGTGTTTTTTAAAGGTGCGGTTTGAAATTAATTGTAAATTTATCGTCCAGAACATAAAACATTAAATTTAGATTTTTTTCCCACAATACTTTATTTTAAAGTCTTGAATTACAAAAGTCATAATTTTAGCAATATTTTAAGACGAAAAAATTATATGTAATGTTTCGCGCAATTTTCCATTTTGCAGATGTCACGAAATTCTTTTGACAAAAAACAGACAAGAATAGATTACGATAAATCAAAAAGATTTCAGATACGTTAAATGTGTGGTAAAAAAGAAAAATGGCTTTTAGCATTCTATCCAGAAAATTGTGCCAAAAATGTCAATCAATTAAAAAAAGGGACCATAAAAATTGAATGGAAAAGGTTAAATAATCACGAAATACCTTGATAAATCTTTAAACACGACCCATTTCCAAAAATCGTGAAAAAAAACTCTTAAAATACCAAGAAATGTTACTGAAACAAATTGAAAACTGTTATGGTATATATTCCTGTATCAAGAAACTTTCTGATAACTAAATTGAGACCTTTTGTATCTGGAAACTTTTGGCGAACCACTGGGCCTTACACATACAAAGTAAAGATCACGCGTATTAGGCTAAAATTTGGGTGTCAGAAAGTCGCATTATATGCAGTGTATACAGTAAATAACAGTCGAAGATCAAGATGGGAGGTTAAGGTTTGTTTTTTATCGGTAAACTGCAGCGTTGTTATTACATAACAAAACAGCCAACGCAAAATAAACACAAATCTTACCTTACGTTATTTATTATCAACATTTTAATGATGAAAAACCCAACAACTGATGACTGAGGTTTGATATAAAGTGATATCATCTGTTTTAAGGGGTCAGCCATTTAAGTACTTGAAAGATTCATCGATGCTTAACTTTGGTGATCTGATGGAAGCTAATGCTTCCAGCGTGACTTGACAGTCAGTCATTTGGGTATAATAAACTCAAAACTAAGATTTTATCAACACATATCAATCACCGTTCATAAAGCGAATTCTGATATAAAATCTATAAAAAGAACATTCCGATATAAGGATAGGAAAAAATCCAAACTATTCTACTGCAGTCATTTCAGGCCCCAGTAATCAATCTTGGTTGCTCTTTGCAAAATAAGATAAAACTTATAGAATTAGTACGCCTCATCAAACTATTTTGCAACAAAAAATACTACAGCATCTGGAATTATTAACGATGGAATATAAAAGAGCTTCAGGAGAGAAATGATTGTGGTTTGGTATATTCTAAACATCTCTGAAAACAAGACAATTTACTGTTACTACTGAAAGCCCACAAGACAAAACAAGAGAACATAACCATAAATTATACGAGAGTGAACAGTAAAACCATAGAACAATTTCCTGGAAAATGTAGTTGACAGCCCAACTTTATTTACATTTTTAAAATACACGCTTGAAAAACATTAGCATTTTTAAAAAATGAAAGTTTCGCCGATAGACTTTCAATGCATTGTTTTCTTGCAATTTTGTAAATTCCTGTGTCGAATATGGAATTCGTTTTTAGTTTGTTGGTTACATTTTTGGTTGTTCTGAAAGTGTTTGTTGATATATTCATATTAAAACAGATTATTTGTGTGGTCCTGTGCGTCACGTGGTCATAGTACGCCGAGATCATAAAACGGTCTGTTCAAAACATTCGTTTTGAAATATATCTATATTTATATCATGACAGTTTATTTCTTTTGTTTTGTTTTGTCTTTCTTTTTACAATTTTTTTTTTTTAGCTGCCGGTTAAGCTGTTCGTTGGTAATATTATGTATTTGTTCGTGTTCTCTTCACGTCGATATCACTAATGGCTTTATCTATTTTGTATGCCTCAGATTTTATTCTAAACCCTTCCCCCTCCATGTGTGTTCCTGGGTAACACGTAGTCACAGTTAGCAGAGATCATAAAACGGTCAGTTCAAAACACTTGAATACTAAAAAAAAGAATCTTCATTTAATGGACGGATATGCTACGTTATTGGTTCATTTATCGTCACTTCTTTTATTGTCTATCAACTATTTAAAAAAAAAACTGTTTTAAAACTCTTGAAAAAGTCTGCGTTTCTTCGCATAATTATTTCGCCTGGCATATATATATATATATATATGTGTGTGTGTGTGTGTGTGTGTGTGTGTGTGTGTGTGTGGTTTTCTAAATTTTTAATAAAGAGTGGTTAATACCCGTGATAGAGCATATCTCGATCTAAGTCTAAACAGCGAAGTCAGCTGAGCTTGATGTCTGTCAGTTTTTCGCCAATGTGATCATCAGACCATAATAATGATAGCATTCACAAAAGACTGACAGTCCCCGAGAATCGGTTATTCTTTATGTATTCACACACACACGCGCGTGCGCGCGCGCATACACACACACAATATATATATATATATATATATAAAACAAAACAACAATTGTGCGGCCAACGTTAAATGATAACCCTAAAGTCAGGCATAGTTTCGGTGCCAATGAATAATTACCAACTTTGTCAACTGTGTCTTAAAATCCCACCAGACTTTATCAGTTTTCCTTCACATGGTAGATAAGGATGTAGCCACTTTGGATAACCGATTGTTATATTCACAATCTCCCATGAAAGAAGCGTTAATTCAATTATGTAATATTTCAATTAATTAATAATATGACACTGAAAAGAACAAGAAGATAATTTCTGTACATACAATTATATGATATATATTATCAGATTGTATATATATATATATATGTGTGTGTGTGTGTGTGTGTGTGGTCATAAAATCTAGATGGATGATAGGTTGCTTTTTAAAAACTTTACAGAATTAAATAAATAAACAATTGTGAATTACAATTCCAATACCTTTGTATCACCTTTCAGTGAAAGGAAGAGTACGTGGAGAACAATTAGCTGGGACACCTGTTGCTGCATAGTCGTCTCTCGGAAAGCTGGTACGCTAAGAATTAGTTTAGTATAAACAAAGTATTCGTATAAACGTTAGGTTTTACTTAATCTATTTTATCTCCTTCCCTCTTGACGTGATGCTTGTTTAATGACGTGGTTGAAGATAGTACAATCATTGTAATTTATGGGTTGTTTTCTATATAAAACTAGCGGAAAAACTGCGAGATTTTAAATAAGAAACAGCGAGCTTTCTTAGGAAATTAATCAATGCCATCGAGAGGTTAATGTTTATGATCTCTGGTGGCTATTGCTTATACTACAAATGTAAAGAGAGCACAATTTTTAAGTTTCCTTTTCTATTGACCAGAAAATTCATCGGTGAAAGTAATAAAAGAAGAACATAAATTTGGTTTCTGGTTGGCGAGTTTTCAGTTACTACTTTATACGGTTAAGCAAAATAAAACAAAGCCGAAAGATTCGGTTGCGTGAACTTGATGAACCCAAAGTAATGGTCTACTTTTGCATCGTACTTAAATTGTGCACATTGTAAAGAACCTTAAAAAGGTTAAGAATTTTTGAAAACAAATACGCTAAGAGCGTTTTCCATTATTCCATTAATAACCATATAAAATTCTGGGGGTTTTGAGTTATACGATGGAAAACAGACAAGCAAAAAGAATTTTTGTCACTCTTTGTAAAACTAGCCGAAGTACTCGTCTCTGGTTGGTACTGTCAAGATAAGGATCACAAACATGGTGAGGCTACTAGAAAAATGGTAATAATATCTTATACTTCATGACTATTTTTTTTATTTAAATGTTCTTTACTATTTTTTTACGTCCATTTCGAAATCTTTGTCGTCATTTAAAAATTTTCATCGAACACTTAAAGCAGTAACTGTTACTATTGTATATCACTTGTGTGGTAAGTCTCGATAACTGCTTTTCAAGAAAGCTATTTGTCCCGAGAACTTTAAACGAGGGAGTAAATGCAACCAAGGGAGGTTCCTTGTACCTGGACTGAGTTATGATTTAAATCACCCGGTACAATTTTTTTCTGGGTGCACACATTTTGTTTGAATTTATATGTATACTAAATCCTTTAAATGATGTCAGAGACCACTCTGAATGAACACCAATTTTCTCATGAGGACCAAAAGGTTTTTACTTTAAAAAACTTCACTAGGGTCCAATAAGTATGCATGCCAAGTTTGGAATAAAATGTTTTTATTTGCGGACATATTGAGCCCTTTTTGCCTGCGCTTGACAGAAATATGAAGAAAATTTAGATATTGAACCTTGTAGACGACATTCTACCAAATATAAAGAAAATATGAATGCTGAGCTGTTTGGATAATAATCGGCAGAAATATTAAGAAAATTTAAATGTTGAGCCCATTAGACGACATTCTACCGAATATAAAGAAAACGTGAATGCTGACCTCTTTGGGTAATATTCGACAGAAATATTAAGAAAATCTAAATGTTGAGCTTTTTAGACAACGTTCCACTGATATTTTGAGAAAATTTAAAACGATGTTCGAGAAAATATTTAGAAAGGCATGAACATCGAGACGTTCACCCACCTAGTTACTGAACAGGCTCATTGCTGCTTAACTTCAGTGACCGAAACACTCTACTGATAATTGTTTTTTTTGTTAAAGACTTCTCTCGATGAGAACTCCTCTTTCTCCACGAGAACCCAAATTTTTTACGTTACAACCTTCACCTGCATCCGGTAATTATGGATACCAAATTTTGTAGCTTTACATTTAGATGGAATTGGCAACCCGAGTTCAAATTCTGGACGAAACTGTTAACATTTCACTTCGCGCTAAGGCCCATGGAAAATGTATGAATCCATCTGTTCTCCGCCCAGCAGTGGGTAAATAGTAGAAAAAAAACGTGTTCTTTAGCCTTGGTTGGGCAACCAGTCTATTTTGCAGCAGCATATTTTTTATCTTCTTTTTTCTTTTTTTTTTTTTTTTTTTTTGTTTCTTTGTTGAATATCATATCAACCTTTTCTTTTTTGTGATCTATTTAAATGAGCTGGTACCATTCTGATAAAGGATAAAGAATATTGCTTTAGATTATTAAAATCTATTCCTGAAAGTCTGTCATAGAAGTCTGAGAAGAGTCACATTTAAAATTTTTGTCAATGAATTCCATAATTTTTTCCTCAACATTGATATTTTTCTCTGTGTGGCTTGGAAGAAAACTATACCAAATAATACAAATAAGTTAATCTAATTCACCTGAATATTTCCTGAAGCAGGCTAGAATGTTCAGCTATCAAAGGAAAAAAAATTGTACCTAATTTGTAATTTTTTATTTACTGCTAAATAAAAAAAAAACATAATAAACTTCCCCTAAGTGTGCTGATTCCGTAATTTTGGCTTGGGATGGTATTCATCTTTCTTGGTTTCTTTAATGGCATATCAACCTTTGTAGGTTATTTAATGCTAAAGCCATTCTCCTAGAAAAACAGTGGTGGTACTATTTAACACATAGCTGGGGATGGTATTCAGTTCTTCTCAAGTATAAATTTTAGTTAAATATGTCAGATCACTCTGCTTTGACTACAGAAATTTCATCTTTTGTATCATTTATTCTTTTACTTGTTTATTGTAATCAATTTAAACAATCCCTCAATTTCATCTTTAATGGCATTGTATTCTATTTCGCAAAAATATCAGTATGACATTTCTTTAACTTCTGCATGTAAACCTGCTTTTTGTTTTTACTTGTATTTTCTTTTTATTATTTTTAACAACAGAACGCGCTTTGCCGTATATATCGAGTATCACGTGATCCGTGACTGTCTGGAAGATGGAATCAGACGAAAAATTGAAGTGTGTGAAAAGATTTACAAGAAAATGCCACACGTTTCTTGTTAACACAGGCGAGGAATTTGGCTTTCTTCGTCCTCTCCCACCCCAAACTTTTCTCACACAGGCTCAAGTACATGCGCACAATTTTTGTAGTAAAATTCTTTCAAGGCAAATCATGTTTTCATTTAATCTTAGTTTATTTTTAGGCAACAAATAACAGAAAATAAGAATGTTTATCTTGATCATGTACATGGTGTTTATATCATAATTTTCCAATAGATATATGCGTTTGTTAGATTATATACGCTAATGTTCACACACACACACACACACACACACACACACACACACACACACACACACACACATACACACACACACATATATATATTACTTTAAAAAATATACTATTAGTTTAAAAAGCAAAAAAAGTTTGAAAAAAGTAAAAATGACAATTGCGAATAAAACAGTGCTCAATACAAAAATATCATATTGCCAATATAACAATATTACAAAATAAACCGAATAAAATTACCTATCTCATTATTTTGGTTCACAATTTCTGGTAAATATTGGTACACCAACTAGTACCTGATGATCAAAAATTAGATTTTATTCGTTGTTTCTTTTCAACAATCCTATTGTTATATATATATATATATATACAAAGTCACAGAGAATTTTATACTTCTTATTTTCTCGAAAAGATTCTTTGTTTGTGTATATACCATTTGTCATCTTTGCCAAACTTTTGTATCTTGAAAAATTCCGAGTGTATTACCCTTCATACCAAATCATGTTTAATCTTGTATACCTTTTGTGCCATTTTGATGCATTATTTTGTGCTGCAATTAAAATAGATTCAGTTCCTCCCTTCAGATTTCCTTTTCTTAACCATGTCCAGGTCACAATTCTTTCCCAAGTCTTTTACCTGCAACCTGAGATAGAGGAATACTTTTCTTAGAAAGTTACTAAGCATAACTTTCAACTTTGGATCATTATGGATGTCGATTTTCAACATAATCTCCTCCCTAGTCAATGCACTTACTTCAATGTTGAATGTTAATAACATAGATCAAACAATATACTTGCTGGTCTCGCAGATTAATTTTTATTGAATAATGTATTTGTATTTTAACCTAACAAAAGTTTACTGAATGGGAAATAACCAAAATGAAGGTTGGAAAAGACATGGAAATGTTTATAACATTAACAAAATACAATACTCGCCAGCGGCGTGAAGAAGGTACATGCTCGTGGTGACTACTTAGTCAGTATGTTTAGGTAGCTGTCATAAATTCCACCAAACGGACGAGTTCGGCACAAGGCCTTTTTCTAAGTTGGGTCTGGGTGAAGGGCCGTCGCCAAAACTCGCCCGGTGGCTCCAAAAAATGCTTCAGGCTCTGTCAGCATTTCCCTAAAAAAAGTGCCACAGGCGCCAGACGATAAACCTAGCCCACAAGAAGGATTAGAACCTGGAGTACCCCCACCCGAGGCTAGAAAACGGTCAGTTGCGTGACGTGAATGCTGGGCTTCCCCTGCACCCACGTCAGGCAGCCTCAACCGAGTAACCGCCGACTTAGTAACCCCCTCACAATAGTGTCCAACGTATTAATGAGGAACGGGACTTACCAATTAATGTTCATAGGTACGGTATATGAGTTTGATTATCATTAGGTGCCATACACAATCTACGCTTAGTAAAAAATTATGACACTTTATCGTGTTTTGCGGATCGATTCCTACTGAGTCTTGAGTTTGAAGCTCATTCTTGCGGCGTTGTGAAAAATGCTTACATAATAAAAAATAAGTGTCAAGCGTCAAACGTATAAATGTATATATTAAATTTATGATCATGGAACGCTCAAGCGTTATTTTTTTACAAAATATCATATGATGGTCAAATTCGTAAATGAAGTGGCAGCCATCGTAAATGAGAAAATAGGCCAATGTGTGTGTGTGTGTGTGTGTGTGTGTGTGAACGACGCTGGAAGAGAGGTGGATGAACTAAGAGGGAAGGAAGTATATAAACCTATCTGCGTGATCAATGAAGAATGTGGCATTTCTCAAACAATCACGTATCCTGAGAGATCACGTTATATTCAATTAACATTAATGCACGTTCCACTATTTGAAAAAAAAATGGCCATGACACAAAAAAGATACGTTACTCCCAAGGTTAAAAACAACTCTCCAGATTCCTTCCTAATAGAAAACCTGGAGTTTTCAGGAAGCAGATATCAACGCGTTCTAATTATTTGCTTTTGAGCGCCATTTTCAACTTGTCACTTGATATTCTATGGACTGCCGTGAGAATGCTAAAAAGAATAAAATTAAAGATTTTAGAGCGGGCGCCGTTCTATCATTTCCCAGCGCATAGGAGACATTCTGGAGACTTAAATAATTGTAAACACAGCAGTATTTAAATTCCTATTACAAAGAAAGACACTTTATATTTTTTCTACATTCCTTAGTTGCCAATTTTTTTTTTTTCTTAAGAGAAAATGATCATATAAATCGTTCCATTTGTTTCTTTCATTAATTGACCGGGCTGTAATGTATATTTCAGAAATGCAATAAAATGAAAGAAAATAATAGTACAAAAATTAATAAGGATGATAATAGCTAATCTATAAAATCTTCAAGTGAAGACTATTACGTCTTTTTACGACTTGATGCGACCAAATAACAGAAATGTGATGAAAGAAAAAATGGTCAAAAACTTATAAGAATTGCAAATTTCATCGAAGAACTTCAGAAAACAAGGAAATACTTTGTCTTAACACTAACAGCGAACAAGCAACAGAAATAAGATTAAAGAAAAACTAGTTCAAAATTAATAACAATTGAAATTCAAACAACTTGAGAATATTATGTCATTTTACAAAGGGCGAACTACCAACAAAAATAAGAGTAGTTTAGATAAGGGAATTTGATTTAATGTCAACTCTTGATGGTTATTCAATGCCAAATCCTGTAAAATACATAAAGATAGATAGATCGATGATTTGTAACCGAATAACATATGGGCAACATAGTTTTTAAACCCAGAGCTCATTTGCTTGCACACAGTTAAATGGTTTCAACTTGGTTTGGTTTAATTTGGTTATGATTTATAGCATATCAACCCCTGTGGATTATTTAATACTAAATCCAATATATTTATATATATATATATATATATATATATATATATATATATATATATATATATATATATATTTGTAAGTGAATAGTTTGTAGGTAGCATTATTTTTAAACGAGCCAGAGTTCATTTGTTTGCACACAGTAAAACAGTTTCAAGTATTGCTATTTAACGTTAGCAATTTTATTTATCATGTATTCTTAACTAATACGACCAACTAGCTCACAACTGTATGGTTTCAAATAATAATAATAATAATAATAATAATAATAATAATAATAAGATTGAAGGGTTCTATTTAACTCATACATCAAAGTCGAATAGAACCATTCAGTGTTTTGCTTGGGATTATTATTATTATTATTATTATTATTATTATTATTATTAGTTATACCCTAACAGGTATTTCCATTCCCGGCAGAGTGGACCTGGGATTAATGGCAAGGAAAAGTACTCCTCATTCCCCAAAGGTCCAAGAATGGAGCCTTACCATCAGATTGTTTTGTCATGCTCAGAACACTCATTGTGGGGTTCTTACTCATCTGCAGAGATGCAGTTGACGTATTCTACAGCCCCAGCTGACAGAGCTAACAGAAATAAGATGAAAGAAAAACTAGTCCAAAATTGATGATTATTGAAATGTTTCAGCCAAGAAATTCAAGCATCATCATCATTATCATCATCATCATCATCAAAATGGCTATTTTGAATCTCTCTCTCTCTCTCTCATCCATCGCTCTTAATAAAAAGACATACTGTTCTCAAGCTGCTTGACGACCCAGTTGGCTGCATCTCTGCAGAGGCGTAAGACCCTTTCCACCGAGTGTGTTGATACTGACACTAAACAATCTGATGGTGAGGCTTCAATAATGTTTGAGCTTTAAGGAATACGGAGTACCCTTTCATTGCCATCACTTTCAGGCCCACTCTGACCCGGAGTGGTAGCACCTGATAGGGTCCTATCTTTGCGTGAAATAAAAGTGCTTGACATTCAAACTCAGAAAACAACTGACTTACGTTTATCTGAATTGTTATAAATAGAAATTTGATCTTTTAATGGTGTGTAAACAAATGACTGATGTTTAATTGAATTGTTAGTGATACATAGCAATACTTGAAACCATGTAACTGTGTGCATAATAATGAGCTTAGGCTCGTTTAAAAATGTTATCCACAAAATGTGATTACAATCTTATATATTTGATATATATGTATATAGGATTTGGTATTAAATAACATACAATGGTTGATATACCATAAAACCAAAACCAAACCAAGTTGCTTGAATTTCTGGTGCATCCTGTCTCCGCACAGATCTGATGTATACAAAATATGTGCAAAATTGATTATAATTACAATGATTCATGCAAGAATTTTAGACAACTTAAGAATAGTAATTTTTATGGTAACTAAGAGAGAACAAACAACAAATTAAGACGAGAGTAAAACTTGTAAGAAAATAAAAGAAATAGATTTTAATTTGTATCAGTCTAAATTATTTACACAATTTACGTCTCGAACTTGATTGTTATATTCAAAACGCTTTGGTTACTGTATTTTTCGACCTTCATGGGTTTTTGTCGTAACTAAGAAAGCGAATTAACTGATGCGAGATATCCCAAGATCAGCGAGATGAGAACAGTCTACCCACGTGGATTGAATTTTGG
Source organism: Sepioteuthis lessoniana (assembly GCA_963585895.1). Taxonomy (NCBI): domain Eukaryota; kingdom Metazoa; phylum Mollusca; class Cephalopoda; order Myopsida; family Loliginidae; genus Sepioteuthis; species Sepioteuthis lessoniana. The sequence continues at coordinate 42,258,624 of OY757932.1, forward strand.
TCCGCTTTGAAATTCTATGAATGTTACCTACTGGAACAAAATACATCTGAAGAAGACGGGAGGCAGAAACGTTATGAATATAACAACCGAGATAAAGACAATAGACTGAGACGTGTAAATACAGTAGTTTTAATTTGACATAAATAAACATATATGGTCACACGTCATATAACAGAGAATTAATTAATATCTTTTATTACTCCCATGTTTATTCTAAACTAGGATGATAGTTCCTATTTGAATCCAGAGCTCTTTGCATAGTGCTGATGACCAGACACTCCCCACAGATAGAGCGTTCATCCTAAGCTGTTAGTAAGAGGCCATCTTCAGCGCTAACTGCATTGTCCAAGAATCAGCTATTCTCTGCATTTACCATCAACCAGTAAAACCAGAATTGGATGAGTTGCTGACCACTAAACAAACTACCAAAGCCATAGAGCAACCGAAGAGTGGAAAAGCGCCTGGAGTTGATAGAATCCTACTAAAGATTTTGAAACATGGGATCCAACCTTGCATCCTAAACCCCTAGAGCTCTTCGTCCGTTGCTGGGAGTAGGGCACTTTACCAAAGATCTCCACGATGAAGTCATCATCCCCCTGTACAATAACAAAGGGGACAAGTCAGACTGCTTCAATTACCGAGGTATTATTCTGCATTCCAGTGAAGAAAAATTCTTTGCAAGGATTCTGCCGAACAGACTTGTATCAACCATCACTGAATAACACATTCCAGAGAGTCAATGCGGCTTCAGAGCCAACAGGATCACAACTCACAATGTGTTTGCTCTCAGTCAGCTCGAAGAGAAGGACATGAGCAAAATAAAGAGCTGTATGTAAAGTTCGTTGATCTGATAAAAGCATTCGACACAGTGAACAGAAAAGAAATGTGGCAGATCATGGAACAACTCAGCTGTCCCACAAGGATCCTGAATACGCTCATCCAGCAGCATGAAAATCAGCGTTGCCAAGTCATACTCATCAGGAACCTCATAGCACCCTTCCCGATCTTCAACGAAGTGAAGAAGGGTGGTGTCCTGGCTGCGGCTCTCTTCACCATCTTCAAGCAGACCATAGAAGATTCTGACGATGGGATTGGAGTCTATGTCAGATACCATCTCGTTGACAGCTTGTTTAATCTCCGATTACAAGCCAACACAAATACCCTGAAACAACTGATCAGAGACGTCAGCTTTGTTAATGATACTGCGCAAAAAGATCTTTGCAGCGCATCACTTCTTACTTCACAGAGGCTGTCCAGATTTTTTGCATAAAAATCAGCATAAAGAAAACAGATATACTTCACGAACCTAACCCTCGGGGAGAGTATTGCTCTCCTAACTTCATCATTGGTGAGACCGAGTTGAAAGCGGTTCATTGCTTCACCTGATTGGGGTTGACCGTCATGTCAGATGCCACGATCGATAAGGAAGTCAAAAACAGACAGACTGTACAAACGCAAGTGAAACAACACACATCTAAAGAAGAGCACAAATATCAGCATGTAGATAGCCATTGTCTTTGCCACCCACTTGTATACCTCCGATTGATGAGTCACCTTCGTCACAGCCTATGACCCATTGATTGATTCCTCTAGCGCTGCCATATGCACCTCAATATTCACTGAAGTGACTGTAATGTTGAAATACTTGAACAGGCTGAGTTCAGCACAATGGAAGCAAAGTAATTGAAGTCCCAGCTACATTGGGCAAGACGCGTCTCACAAGTGAGGCTTCGTTAATTACCTGGGATCTCACACCTCTGGCCCTCGCAACAGAAGGCACCGAGTTGGCGATTCAGGAACTGTTTAAAATCCATGTATTCCTGTCACATTGACAATTACCGATGGTCCACCCTAGCTGAGAAATGTGATACCTGGCATCCCACCATGTTGTCTACTCCTTTGAGGTTACCCGCAGAGTTAACCTCAAGGACAAAAGGGGAAGAAGGAAGTTCCACGACACTTTGCCAGTAAATCCTGAACAGACCTTCAACTGTAGCCGCAGCGGCCATGCCTGCCTGTTTCACATTAGACTTGTCCGCCACGAACATGCCTGCAGTCAATGTGAACCACCATCTTCATGTAATTATCTGTTGGAGTCCCATTTATTGTTCATAGAATATGTATATACGTGGTGCATTCAATAGGTTTCCAGACTTTTTTGTACTGGCATTTAAAATTGTCATAGATTCTTGAAAATTCAGTATGTTATTGCTATACATCTTATGAGATGACTGACCAATTTTTAGGATTTCAGACTAAAATTAACAGCTACTGCAGCAATTGGAATACACCCTACTAAAGCCTGAATGTCACATCTGGGGAATTTCAGAAATGCAATCTGGACGTGAGGAAGAACAATATGCAATAAAATTCTGTTTTAAACTTGGAAAAAATGCCACAGAAACGTATGGAATGCTTCAGACTGCTTTTCGACTATCTTGCATGAATCGAGCATCAGTTTTCGAGTGGCATAAGAGATTCAAGGAAGTCAGGGAGCCTGTGAGGGATGATGAGACGTGTGGGAGGAGTAAGGAAGTCAATACAGTTGATTGGCCAAAGGTTTAGGGTTAGGGTTAGTGTTATTATGTTGAGGTTTTAAGGGAGTTCGGGAGGAGATTCCTTGGGAAGAGGCCAGCACTCTTCAAATCGGCTCAGTGGCATTTTCACCAGGACAATGCACCAGTCCACAACTCCATCCTTATCACAGACTATTTGACCAAGATGAGCATCAAGACAGTTCCTCACCCTCCCTATAGTCCAGACCTTGCTCCCTGTGACTTTTGCTTATTCCCAAAGCTCAGATGCGGTCGTTATGAGACAATTGAGGAGATGAAAGAGGTTGTGACGAAGGTCATTGACACGCTCACACAAGAGGACATCCATGGGGCCTTCGAGAAGTTGCTGGAACAGTACAACAAGTGCATTGCAGCCGGAGGAGATTACTTCGAAGAGGACTCGAGTTTCATGTGTGTACTATCAATAAAAGAGCCTCGACGAAAAAGTCTGGAAACTTATTTTATGATCCTCGTATGTATACCAGTGACGACTCCGAGGGTAGGGATTAGCTTGAAAAACTGTTCTCTTAATTCTATTTCGAAGCCCCAAAAATTTTCTCCGTACAAGCTATGTGTCCTTGACTTTGGTTGGACACAATGTCCAGACTCGAACTATCAAGATTAATTATTCTCAGTAACTTTTATGGCATTGTTTTTATTTTCATGCATTAAAATATTGATTTAGATAAATCTTTTAAAGAGTGTTACTGATAACGTTAGAAGAAAAACAATTAGGTGGCTAGTAATTTCGATCCCATGAAAATCATCCCTAAAACCATGACCCAAACGTTAAGTAATTAACATCAAATATCCTAGTAGTGACTGAGACAGACGCCTTGCTTTGAAAAATATAACCGATAAAGAGAAAATATAGTTTTGTTTTTGTAGAATGGTCATTTTTCAAATAGCAGCTGTGCACACCTGCACACGCAAATATTTTATGAATTGAGAAATAAATATAGTTAGAGGTTAGAATTCTAAATTATATGGTAAATTATGTTTAAATACAAGCTCGAGTAACATTGATAACTTATAGCCGATATATATATATATATATATATATATATCAGTGGCGACTCTAGCCTATTTTTGCTACTCGTGCCCCCCGCCCTCTATCAACTTCAGTTCCCAACCGTGGTCCGTGGACCCAAAGTAAGTCATCATAGTTGCTATTGCGTGATTCTCCATTGTATAGCACAGATTGACAAACATACCTTGCATGGTGTTTTTTTTTGTAAACAATCAAGGTACTATATAATTTGTAGTCTTGTTAATACAGTAGATAAGATAATTTTTTTTCCTTTCAAAAGTATAGAAGAAAAGAGAAGATGTTCATTACTATGACGAGAAAAATATGTTTATTAGAATAAAGAAACTGATGACAATATACACAGACACAGCTAGTAGTTTCAATTTCGCTTAAAATAAAAATTATTTGTTGAAAATGTATTCAAATAAACAAATTTTAGTTACAGAATGTAATATATGCAACATTCATTAAAGAAATAGAGATCCTTTAGTGAAAAAACGAATTAAAACACGCCGTTTAACCAACATTTACCATAGCGATGACGATGACGTCGGCAACGGCTATAATCTGCTATCCCCCCCCTCTCTCTCTCTCTCTCTCTCTCTCTCTCTCTCTCTCTCTCTCTCTCTCTCTCTCTCTCTCTTCCCAAGACAGCTGTCAGCAGTCAGAATGTGCTAAGACTTTTGAGCACGGTGTTTTGAGTTGCTCTTGCTTTTGGCTACTGCCAAAAGCGGATTTCTCTAACATTACTGTTATTATAAGGGTCTAGTGCTCGGCACGGATTGCGCGTGTTCAACATTATAGCCGATTGTATGGGATGTTCAATGAATCTGACGGTGGCCGGACAAAGACCATCCGTTCAAAACAGCATCGTTGTATTATTCCCAGATATATTTATGAACTTTTGGCTACTTAGTTATCGAAACTTGAATAGATACGTAATTTAATTGAGATCAGACTAAGTATGTATGCTTGAAATTAATGGATGGTTTTTAATCCATTTTGAATAACATTGACCGAGTTATTGGTCGTGCCGGGCACGAGTAGCACTAGTCCTGTCTCCGCCCCTGATATATATATATATATATATATATATATATATATATATATATATATATATATATATATATATATATAAGGGAAGAGAGAAAGACCGACTGGGACCTTGAGCTGAGGAAGGAAGAAAGGAACAACTGATTATTAATATGTTTCTGTACGCAAAAGAACAATTCAATTAAAAACAATAAAAATATAATTCTTAAAAATTCAACTCAGATTTTTAATTATAAAGTAAAATTGGCATAAGACAACATTATGAGAAATCCAGTGAGGAAGGTAACCATTTAATTTTAAAGTCACTGATTACGAATAAAAGGCCAAAAGCGTTAACACAGACACACACACACACTCTCTCTCTCTCCTTTTTTCTCTCTCTCTCTCCCTCTCTCTCTCTCTCCACACACACACACACATACACACACGTGTATATATATATATATATAGGAACCGCTCAGTTAAAATAAACGCAAGATTCTTTTAGCTGCATTCTCGTCAGTTAATTATCCTTGCAGTGGCAAGACAATTTACATTTTTATGCCGATACATTATAGCTATATACGCACGAAGAGACAGAGCTAACGCCTTATATTGTTAAATAACCAGATAGATAGATAGATAGATAAGATTAGGCTGGTTTGTTTTAAGGTTATTCAATGCCGGAATCGACTTTTTTTCAACGTTTTATATGATTCCATATTGTTTCAAGTAACTAATGATATTAATCCCAAGTAAACAATTATACTTTCAAGTAAATGTTCTTAAAATTAATGACTTATACACAATTATGTGGTTTCAATAACTTATCCAATTTTATAATAATAATAATAATAATAATTTCAAGTATTCCTATTTAATATTAATAATTTGCACACAATTATATGGTTTCAATTGTTTCAAGCAATTACATGGTTTCAAGTTGCTCTCTCTCTCTCTCTCTCTCTCTCTCTCTCTCTCTCTCTCTCTCTCTCTCTCTCTAATAATAATAATAATAATACGCAACAGAATAGCAAATGTAGCTTTGAGAAAGAAGATGAAACAGTTAATCACATAAATGGATGCAGCAAACTAGTACAAAAGAAGCACAAGACTAGGCATGACTGGGTAGGAAATGTATTACAATGGGAATTGTGCAAGAGATTGAACCTTAACCATATTACCTAATGGTATGAGCACAGACCAGAATCAGTCCTAGAGAATGAAACTCATTAAATTCTCAGTGATTTTGGGGTGCAAACAGATCACCTAATTCTGGAAAGAAAATAAGACCTCGAATTATTTAACAAAAAATAAAGAGAATTTACCGTCTTATGAATTTTGCTGTTCCAGCGGATCACAGAGTGAATATAAAAGAAAGTGAAAAGAACGACAAATACTTTGACCGTGCCTGAGAAATGAAAAAACAGTGGAATATGAGAGTCAATTGTGGGTGCCCACAGGACGGTCTCCAAGAGCCTGGAGAAGGGACTAGTAGAATTGGAAATCAGTGGGAGCATCGAACCATCCAGACTACAGCATTGTTAAGATCGTCTTGAATACTGAGAAAAGTCCAGGAGACCTGTAGAGACTTCCTGTCAATCACTCTCGAATGAAAGATCACCAGTTATCGCTGGTGGGAAAAAATCGCAAAAAGTGAAATAATAACAATGACCTTGATAGGGAATTGAAAAATCTATGGAACATGAAAGTGACAATTATACCAGTCGTGATTGGTGCTTTTAATACCATTACTAAAGGATTATTAAAGGGACTGGAGGATTTGGAAATAAGAGGACGAGTGGAGACCATCCCAACAACTAAATTGTTGAGAACGGACAGAATACTGAGAAGAGTCCTAGAGACTTGCGGAGACTTGCTGTCACTCAAATTCCAGGGCAAAAGCATCAGCTAAAACTGATGTGAAAAACTCTCAAGGAGTAGATAATAATATTAATAATAAACTTTTGTTAAACAATTATAGCTTCAAGAAACTATTCTAAATAAAATAATTTCCTCAGTTAAATGGTTTCAGGTATTCCTAATACTAATAATTTTCAAATAGTGATAAATAATAATCACTAATGATTTCAAATAATTATAATATTGTGTTTTATTTCACCCTAAGAGTTACTACAACTCTGAATCAAAGTGAACCTGGGAGTAATAGCAACGAAAGTGTACTCCACACTCCCTGAGCTCTAAAACTGGACCCTCACAACTGGATGCAGTTTAGTGTCATGCACAGGACATCTGTTTTGGGGTGTCTTATCCCTCTGCGGTGAATGCAGTCGATGTATTCTATGACCTGCCGCCAGACACCAAGAGAAATTGAGAAGAAAAATAAATATGTGTGTGTGTGTGTGTGTGTGTGTGTGTGTGTGTGTGTGTGTGTGTGTGTGTGTGTGTGTGTGTGTGTGTGTAATCCAGCAAAAACAGTGCATCATAGAGCGATTTTAATTACAGATACACACATAAAATGTTCTGACTTAGAGAATAACGCAATTTCCTGTCCTATTCACAACAGAGGTCGTGTATTTGCTCGATGCTGCAAGCCTCTCGAAGAAAGTTGATAGAGACAAAGAACAGATGAAGGGCTAATGACAAGATGAAGTTGTTCATATCAGGAAAGTAAAAGCCAGACACGTAGTCATAAAAAATAACGCTTTATTTTCGATGTTCCAAATTCCCTCGGGATCGGTTTCAAAAACAAGAAAACAAGAAATGGTATTTTCAAATCGATCAAGGAAAAACCTATTCATTCATTCATAAATCTTATACCCTACCAATGTGTGTGGTAGGGAATTTTGTGCAGCCCAAAAATTAGCTTGTGTTTCTTATCATTCTCTTGGTAACTGACAGACACTTTTTTAGAATCCTCCAAATCTCATATGTAGGTACGTCTCTCGTACCTACATCAAGAGTTGTCTTGACTGATCTTTCGTGGTTCGTCACCAGGATAATTGGTGACTGGAAGCAGCTCTACCTCACACCCTGAACATTTTTTTAATCATCAATATAACATCATCGATAAAATGAAATTTTAATTAAAAATGTTCACTCCTTTTTAAAAAGAAGTCTCAATATCCGCGTGGACCGATGTTACAATAGAAACCTAACAATTTGTGAGAGCCGTCAAGTATATTGAGAAATTTACCTATGCTTATAGTATATTGAGTAATTTACCTATGCTTATTGTTAATATTCTGTTTTCGCGACTGACGGTCGATATAATTTTCTTGTGTGTGTGTATATCCAAAAACTTCACACAAGCCTTTACTTTGTTTTATAGAGGTAAAGGCTTGTATGGAGCCAGCTACACTTTTTGGATAAGCTGGTAACAGAAAAATGGTGCACAATTCTGTCACTGACATTCCAAACAATACTCCTTTTGAATTCAGAGTTTTTCCTTCTCCTAGATTGGTTGTCTTACTAAGTCTGTTTTATCCATAGCTGGGATTAGTGAGGAGACATTTACGCTAAATGAAATGCAAATAGTATTGTCCTAGTTTTCAACTTGGCTCATCGATTTCCTTACGATGATTACCTTTTCGCTACGCGAGCAACATAGAGTTAATAAGTAAAAGTTGGTGACCTTAGTCGAGGGTGACCCGAAGACTCCCTTTTCAATAGCAAAAACACCGAGGTGTAGAGGAGGGGGCTATTCCAATCCCTAGATTGCTTCACTTTACCCTTTATCCTTACCTTATAATGCTGAGTGTTAAGCAAGGTGGCATCAAGTACCATTTTTTGAGCCTTTGGTATGACGACCTGGGATTGAACCCAGGTCTCCCGGACCATTGGCAAACATTCTACTCTAGGGTTAGAGTTAATACATACAGTTAATATTTGGCACAAGATAAATTTATAAATTTATAATATATAATGTATCCTCATGTTTGCAACGAAAAAATTTATGAACCTAAAAGTAACAAAAACGTAATTTTTTTAAACTTAATTCAGATTTTTTATTTTAAAATAGTTAATAAACGTAGCTAATATTTGAAACAAGGTCAAAAGTATGAAGCACTCAGGGAGGATCAAACTCTTTTAGATTTAAAGTAATTCAATACGAATGCATCAATTTTAATAAAAGGAAGAAAAGTTGAAAAATCGAGATTTAAATTTTTTTAATTTAAAAAGAATATTTTAGAATCCTGGGAAAATGTCTTGAAAGCTAAAAAAAATATTGTTTAACAGCTGCAATATAACAAAAGATGTTGAAAACTGACACTTCGAAAAAAAATATGTACAAGATTGAAAAACAATAACCTCCCTGAAATTTTGTTTTATTTGTTAGTTTCAAGCTTCTTTTTTTTAACAATTGTTAAAATGGTTAAGTGATGTCTTGGGGAAGAAATACACGTTTTTCTTGCAGATCTTTCTTTTTTTAATCTCCGATATATCACTTGTGACATGTTTTTAAAAATGGGCATTTTTGCCAAGGTTCTCATTCTATGGAGAAGCCGTTATTAAGTCAGTCACTGACAGAGAAAGTGAGGGTAAGGAGAAAACTGCGAATGATCATATTATCTAAATTGGCAATAAATTATACACTCAGTTACAACTAATTCTATACGGTAAATAGTAATGACATTATCAGATAGATGGAAAGCTAGCTAGACAGATAGATAGATAGAACTTTCTTATTTTACAAGTAGATGAATAGAAGGAAAGTTTATAGAACGCTCAGCCTACCTTGAAAAAAATTAAATGTTCAGTGTTTTTTAAAATTCAAATCTCTACTGGTACAAACTAAAAAAAAAGTCTTAAGCATCTCATCTCCAACTTTTGCTAAGATTCTCATTCAGTCACAAAAAAGAGAAGGAGAGTAAGATGGATATGGATTATGAATAATGAACCTATTGAAAATTACAAAAATAGTTAAAACCTCATTTAACACAGAATAATAGATTAAGATATTTTTTTAGATAAATAGATCGATAGATATCACAAGGACAATTTTGAAAAAATAGTTTAATGAGGAAGAAGTATGCTCGTAGACTTGGGCAAGACCAAAAATATCTTCGGAACACATAACAAGTGTCTTGAGGGTTATAATATTAATTTTTTATTTTGTTTTGTTTTGTTTTATTTTGTAATGATTTTTTTGGAGGGGTGTTATTTTTGTTTTTGTTGTTTTTTTATTTGTTTTTGTTTTCGATGGGGTTTAATTTTGGTCTTTTGTTTTGTTTTGTCACGTGATATCCCACTGGGAGGAGGGAGATAAAATTACTACTCCTCGTGTTTGAATTGACAGTATCTAGCCGTCAAAGAGTGACCGTTAAGGAAGAATGTAGGTCACAGAGGGGATATCAACAGGTGTTGGTACTTAGTAACCTCAGGTCGCCGGACACCAAGGGGGAGAAGAGAGAAGCCAAATGATTGGCTGGGACCCCAAAACGGAAGTGGAGCTTCCCCCCTCCGTCAGCGGAAATAGATAGTAAGAAAGTTAGTTTTTGAGCAGGGCTCGTGGCAGACAGAACCATAGCCAGTATTCCGGGTTGAAGACAAAAGAATACCTGAGACACGAGGGACCCCAGGTTCTTCAAGCCAGTGTAAAAAAATAGAATAAAGTCTATTAGCCCGTGAAAGAAGAAAGAGTCTCCAGTGGAACCCCGTCGAAAAATAAGATAAGTAACTTTGGGGCCATTTCTCCTTTATATCCAAATTTTGTATACCACTCTCTCTCTCTTTCAATTTGAAGAAAAACAAAAGTCAAGAAAGGACATTTATATTCGTGGACTGTCCAATTATTATACGTTTTGACACTTTGAAAGTGTATATAACTGTAGTAAAGGAATCATATATTTTCATGTTACCACGTGGTCGAAGTTTGTTCTTTGCAGTTCTTCTACGAATTTGTTACTTCATGCTTCCTTTTCAGCTTCTATTCGCCTGATGTTATCTTGCTTAGAGTTGTCCTATTAATTCCTTTAAAATATCACACGGGAGACCGGAGTTGCCGACTAATACAATATAACATTATTACGACTAAAACCTATAGGCCCATATTCTTCCATTATCTTGGGGAAGGAAGTGAAAGCGGCCTGGTGGGTGTGAGGATAGTGTGAAATTTGGAACCCCTTGCCAGCGGCGGTCAGTCTGGCCCTAAATTAGTACCTCACATAATATGCCAGTTCTTATATGCCTGAGAGAAAAACTCTGAACGAGGACTTATTATATAGGGGATCAAGTGCCAACCTGCCCCGTCTTCACATGTGCGAAATAAAGTCCCGTTTTGGGATTTTAGTCAATTTCGCGTCACAGTTTTTTGTATTTTGTTTTTGCTTTTGAGAGTTTTTTTATCTTTATTTTTTATCTTTATTCTTATTCTTTTTTTTTTCTTTTTTTTTTTTTTTTTTGTACTGACCACACTAAGTCCCAGGCAGAAGTCTTAGTAAAACAGTTGATTTTCAGGATGTGTGCATCGTGTGTAGATAGATAGATAGATATGAAATAGGATGGACTCATATGGGTTGACACGCAAACACCTAAATAAACAAATATTTAAGTACGGCTAACACTCCACCCATGTTTTAAAATATCTTCCAAGTGTAGAGCTCAGTGCCAGGTGTCTACGATAGTAGAAATCATATAAAGATCAGTTGAAAACTTGAATACGAAAAATAATTTTTATTCAACGTATGGATATGTTATGTTACCAAAACATTTTCGACGCTCCTTTTGTGTCGTATGAATTTTTTTAAAAACTATTTTAAAAACATTCTTCCCAAAAACTTTTCACCTGATGATGACCTAAATCTGAAACTATTAGAGAACTATTTTAAAAAAAAGTAACAACAAAGAAATATTTCTGTTTGTCGAATCACTTTACGTCTGATAGATAGATAGTGCAAGTATTTTTCTAGATCCTTTGCTTCTCTTTCCCACTAATTCTGATTATATCACTCTGATTATCATTAATCTTTTGGTAGTTTTTCACACCAGCGTTAACTGATAGTTTCTCACAAGAGTTTGAGCGAAGGCAAGTCCCTCCAAGTCTCCAGGACTCTTCTCAGTATTCTGGCCGATCTTAATAAAGCTGTTGGTTGGATGGTCTCCACTCGTCCTCTTATTTCCAAGTCCTCTGGTCCCTGTATCAATTCTTTGTTGACTACCAAGAGCACCAAATAACAATTATGCTAAACTGAATTGCTTGAAATAGGACTGTTTTGACATTTAAACTGCGTAATTATGCGAAACAGAATTGCTCGAAATAGTTTTAGCATTTAACTGAATGTAAAGTAAAATTATACTTATATAAAACTGAATTGTTTGAAATAGAACTGTTTGACTAAACTGAATAGCTTGATAAAGAAATATTTTTGACAATTAAACTGTCAACCTATACTAAACTGAATTGTTTGAAATAGAACTGTTTGTATAAAAATGGATTTAGCATTAAATAACCTACAAAGGTTGAAATAAAACCCAAACAAATAAACGAACAATTAGTATCATCATTACTTTCATGTTTCACTTTTTTTTTCAATTCTCTCGCAAGGTCCAGAATTATTATTCTACTCCTTGAGAGTTTTTCTCATCAGTGTTAGCTGATGGTCTTTCTCTGGAGTTTGAGAGACAACAAATCTCATCAAGTCTCCAGGACTTTTCTCAGTATTCTTGCCGATCTCCACAGTACTGTAGTTTGGATTGTCTCCACTCGTCCTCTTATTTCCAAGTCCCCAAGTCCTTTTACCAAACTTTGGTGTCTGTACCAAGACCGACAATGACAATTGGTATAGCCGTTACTTTTATGTTCCACAGAGAGGTCCAGCTGCTTATCCTTTTTTTTTTTTTTTCGCTTTCTTTCAATTTTACTCAGTGGTCAACCGAGACAGCAAAGTCCACAACTCTGCAAAAAAAAAAAAAAAAGCAACAAACAAACAAACAGCAAGCAAACAAACAAACAAACAAAAAACAAACAAAAAAGTTTGTTTTTTGTTTGTTTGTTTGTTTGCTTGCTGATTGTTTGTTTGTTTGTTGCTTTTTTTTTTTTTTTTGCTGATTATTATCAGGTCTGGTCCGTTTGTATGTCAAAATCCCAAAGAAGTTTGTGTTTCTCATTATCCAGGACAAATTCTGGGTTGTGCATATACCATTTGTTTGTATGGTCAAATTTCAATTTCTTGCACAATTCCCAATGGATCACCTTTCTCACCCAGTCGTGTCTAGTCTTATACTCTTTCTACATTTGTTTGCTGTATTCTCTTAATATGTGATTGATCGTTTCGTCTCTTTCACACATAACCAACATCTGCTCTTTTGTTGCGTCTTATCTATTCTTGCTTTTATATTGTTGGTACCCTTGCCGTTGTTTTGTGCTGCTATTAGGAGAGATTCAGTTTCTCTCTTGAGGTTTCCCTTTCTTAACTACATCCACGTTTTTTCGTCAGATATATAGCTTGTTAGTCGCTTAAAACGTCCATTGGCCTAATGAGTAAAGTGTTCGCCAATGGTCCAGGAGACAGGGGTTCAATCCCAGGTCGAGTCATACCAAAGATTCAAAAAATGGTATTTGATGCCGCCTTGATTAACACTCAGCATTCTAAGGTAAGAATCAAGGGTAAAGTAGAGCAATCCAAGGAATGAAGTAGCGCCCTCCCTTACGCCTCAGTGTGGTAGCTATTGAAAAGGCAACCTTCGGGTCACCCTCGACTAAGATCACCAACTTTACTTACTTTGTTTTCTGGTTATTTCCGTTCTGCTGACCCTCGTATCGTAAGTATTGTTTCTGGTGGCTGTGATCAGTCTTCCTCCATACTTTTCTATGTAGTCTTCGAGTTGTTGTATCGATTGGTCAACGCTGGCAAGTCCTCTTCTCACCTATTTTCTTGATTCTTGTCAACGTTACTTCTAGAGCGCAAGACCTTATGCATAGTCATCAGTTTTCTTGTTCTCTGATCCATTTGTTTGAAGTCTTCTCTCGTCCACTTCAAGAATGGTCCCGAGTATCTTACGAAGGGAACAGCCCAGGTATTTATCCCTTTTATAAGGTTTCTACGATATACTTATGTTTCGAGTAACTTTCTCGTTCTTCTGAGATACTCTTTTTAATTTTTTTTTTTTTTTTCATCTCCACTGGTTTGATGGTGTCAGCTTCTAACATTCCCAAGTATTTGTAGTTTTCCTTTTCATCGAGCAAAAATTTTTCTTGATTTGGTAGTTCCATTCCTTCTGTTATACAGAAACACTGGACAGCTGTTTCGACCTTATTAGGTCTCGTCAGCAGTGTTTCCATATGTCGCGCGCAAGTGTTCGCCGGATTTTCTGGTAATGGTAATTCAATTCACACGATAATTCCTCTACTTAAAAAAGAAAATGTACATCCTTCTGTCATGTATTATTATTATTATTATTATTATTATCATTATTAAGTTTTCTCAGTCTATAAGTCTAACTGAATGCTGTTTAGAATAAGTGGGGATTGGGCAACTACTACAATATTGATTCAAAATAGAAAAAGCATGCAGGTTTGACAGGGTTGGCATTGCCAAAGATTTGTTAATTTTGACAAGACACTATTTTTACATCATAAATGATTACTTCCTAGTATGTTGACTCCACCTTATTTCTGCTCTAGCCGAAACATTAACAAGCAGAATAATAAAAATACTTAGGATGAAGAATAGCAAAGAAATCTTTGATATGCTTCACAGAAGTTACCTTGAGAGATAATAATTCTAGTTATGTAGGACCTCGTACAGGTTTGGATTTTTCATTCTTTAGATTACTGCTGTTACAGAAGCTGCTAATTATTACAGCAATGTAAGAATGCACCACCAAGTTGCAATAAGTGGATAACCATTTCCAATAATCTGATGTTGTATATTATTATTTTACTCTTTGCAAGTTTTTCAAAGCCGTTGTAACTGGTGCTTTTCAGTGGAGTATGAGTCTCCTCAGCTCTCTTTTAAATGTTCTCGTCAATCTCAACAATGGCCAAGAAATTTTTCTATTTCTCCCATTTTCTTTTCTAAGTTCTTGGAAACTGTTCCAAGTGCTCCGACTATAATTGGCATTACTTTCACATATTCCACGACTTTTTAAAAACTTTCAGGCAAGAACCAGACGTTTCTTCAGCCGATCTTAGTAGTTTTGTGGTCTACTCGATCTCAATTCATCCTCGTATCTCTCGTTCCCAGTCTCTTTTACGTGCCCTTAGGGTTTTTTCTCAGGGATTTTATTGTTGTGACTGTCATCTTCATGTTCCATTACTTTTGTATCTCTCAGGCTAAGTTTTGGCATTTTTTTCAAGTTTTTCGTTTTTTTCTACATTCATTCAATGGTCTACTGGAACATTGAAGTCAACTAACTGATTTTTTTAACTTATTAACTATCTCACGATCCGACTTTTTGACTGGGCTGATGTGTTCGTTATAACTTAAAACCCCAAAATGTGTATCTTATTTTCTTGGGTAGATTCTGCTCAGTATCTCTACCATTGGTTTATATAGTTGGTCACCAGCCGTGCCCGTTCTTGAACTCCTTCTATGCTAGTTTGCTGCATTACCTTATTCTTTATTGTCTCGTCTCTCTCTCTCTCTCTCTTCGAAGAATCTACATTTGTAATTCTTCTGAATCTTATGGCGTTGGTAGATCCAGATTTCTTCTGCGCAGCAATATCTATATCATCGCATGCGCAACAATTTTAGTTCTGAACAATCCATATAAACACTTTTCTTCAGATTTTTTTTCATGATTTTTAATTCTTGTTTTTCTTTTTGTTGCAGTGGTATTTTTGCAGCAGTTTTGGCTATTGTAATTTGTCTCTTTTTTATTCTTTTTGCATTTTTTTTCAAGTCCATAATTACAATATCTAAACGAACATCAATGTTAGCGAAGGGATATAAGTCCTTGTGCATGGTCATCAGTTTTCTCGTTCTGTGGTCTAAGTCTCTGAGCTCCTTCCTAATCCAGTTCAGGAACGACCCGGAGTACGTTACAAAAGTGACTGTCTAGGTATTTATTCCTTTGATTAAGTTTATCCTACAGAGTTTGGTTTTCAGTAGGCTCCTTGTTCTTCTGGGGCATTATTATTATTATTATCATCATCATTATTATACTCTAGCAATTTTTTATGCCAGTTTTTACTAGTGACTTTTCACTGAAGTCTGAATGACAAGCCTCCTCAGGTCCTCAGTACTTTTCCCAGTATTCTCTCTGATTTTAATTGTGCTGTGGTCTGGATGGTCACGATTCTTCCTCTGATCACCAGTTTCCCCAGTCTCTTTTTCATGCCTTTTGGATCCATTCCAATGTCTCCAACAAATACACCGTCACTTTTATGTTCCAAAATTGTTCTGCTCTCTGGCAAGAACCAAGCATTCGTCTATCTTTTCGCTTTCTTTGAATTTCACTCTGTGGTTCGCTAGAATTGCAAAACCCTTTCTTTTTTTTTTTTTTTTTTTTTTTTTTTTGTTACTCAATACTAGAACTGGTCTTCTGTCCGAGATTAGGTGATTCGTTTGTGTTTTAAAATCAGAGAAAATTTTGTGCATCTCATTTTCTAGAACGTATTCTTGTATATACATATACCATTTGGTAGTAAGGTCAAATTTCGACATCTTGCACAATTTCCTGTAGGTCACCTTTCCCACCGAGTCATGCCTACTCTTGTATTCCTTTTTTGCTAGTTTCCTGCATTCGCTTCTCATGGGATTAATCATTTCATCTCTTTCTTCGCATAACCGACACTCGCTACTCTATTCAGTATTATCGATTTTCGCTTTTACATAATTGGGCCTTCTGGCGTTGTTTTGGGCAATTAGAAGAGATTCATTTTCTTCCTTGAGGTTTCCCATTTTTTACCATGTCCATGTTTTCTCGTGTGCAATCTCACTAGATTGTCGCTTGAATTATCCATGCAGTTTTTCCTCCCATTTATGTTACCTAGTTTTTGTTGTTTTTCTGTCTGTATATATGTTACCAATGCTGTTATTGGCTGCTGTAATTAGAATATCTTTGCACTTTTTAATGTATTCTTCGTGTTCTTGTATTGATGCAGTCCTCAATGCTGGCAAGTCCGCTCCCTCATTCTTTTCTTTACACATACAGTCTGTTTATGTCATCTTATGGCTAAAAAGCCTTGTGCATGGTTATCAACTTTCTTGTCCTCTGGTTTATTTGTCAAAGTTCCTCCCAGGTCCATTTTAAGAATGGTCCTGAGTATCTTACAAGAGGGGACTGCTCTGGTGTTTATCCTTTTCAGGAAATTTCTGCAGCAGAGCTTGATTTCGAGAAGCTTTTTCGTTCTTTTGTGGTACTCTTTGCTTATTTTTTCTTTCATCTCCGCTTGCTTGATGGCATCCGCTTCCAATATACCTTAGTACTTGTAATCTTTCCTTTCCCTGAGTGTTCTGATGCTTTCCTGATTTGGTAGTTCTATTTCTTCCGTTAATCTCTTTTTCCTCTTTTTATTATCTTCATGGCACGTTTTTCAATGTTAAATTGTATTCCCATATCCTTGCTGTATATTCCTATTATACTTTTTTATTTATTGCAAATATCTTTATATCATACATTTATTTCTTTATTTATTTATTTATATCATAAAGTTATTAATCTTTTCTTGTGATTTGGTAAATTTGTAGCTCCGCGGGAACTTTCTAAATACCTAGTTTAGTGACATCATTGCTATAACGAATACTAGTGGCGAGATTGAGTCTCCTTGAAAGAAGCTTTTCAGATTTTCACCACTGCTAAGGTTTATCAGTTCAATCCTTCAGTTTTCCATTTATAACGAATTTTATAATTTTGAAAGATATTTCAGACACTCTATTATCCAAGATTGTGGGACCATACCATAGGTCTTTTTGAAGTCAATGTATGCCATTGCTACATTTTCCTGTCTTGCTTTGGCATCTTTGAAAATGTACTGGTCAATATATAATTGGCTAATTGTTTCTCTTGTTCCTTTGCGGCATCTTTTTGTTTTTCCAACAATTGTCCGCGGCATAAAAGTGAGTAATACATTTCTTCTTTTATCTGTATGGTCAGGACTTTCCACGTCATAGGCAAGCATAGTATCGGTATATAATTTCTTTGGATTATTTATTTTTAGGGTTGTTTTGAATCGGAATAGAGATACCCAGACCCGTGATTGGGGTTCCACGTTGATTTCGTCATCTATTCGGGTATACTTGCTTCTTGGGGCAGCAGGACCAATCTATCGTTCATGGACGTGAAGTTTTAAAACCTGAATCTATGTATACCCAGATAGCCTGAAGTTTTCCAGTTCCGTATTTACTTGAATATTGCTCTTAGTGAGTCTAGATGTATGTGTACCTCTGGGCCTTCAAGTTCTTCTAATTCTTTTTTCATGGTATTTATCCATTCAGAATTTCTGTTGTGTTTCTTCTTGTTTCTTTTGCATCTGGTTGTTTATTTGTCCCTGCACACTCCCCACCAACTTGTTGGTAGAATTTTTTCGTTATTCAGGAAGGCCCTGATTTGTTTGCATTGCTTGATCTTGCCCTGAAACCTTTCGGGTCCCCCTTCATTCGCTAATATCGTTTAATTTATTTCTTCAACTTGTGGGTCAGAAATGTATGTAGTCGTCTTTTGGGGATTTTTTCATTTCCTTGAGTTCTTGTGAGTTTTACCGTCCGTGGAATTGGAAATTAGAGGAAGGATTGAGACAGCCCAGACCCCAGTATTGTCAAAATTGGATAGAATACTCAGAAGACTCTTTGAAGACCTAAGGTGACAGTCAATCAGACTCCTGGGAAATACTTCCAGATAAAGCCAGTGTAAAAAAAATCACCAGTAGTAAAATAATAAGCATAATTACTCAATTCCGACCAGAAGATTAGACGTAATGTTACTTAACAAGAAAAAAAGACCTTTTAATCACGTGGCTTTTGTCGTTCTAGTTAACAACAGGGCGAAATTGAAGGAAAACGAAAAGATAAACAAATACTTGGATCTTGCTAGAGGGCTGAAAAGCTGTTGAACACGGTGTCGATTATACCAATTGTAGCTAGTGCCCTTGGAACAGTTAACAAGGACCAGGAAAAGAGGCTGAGAGAACGAAAGATCAGAGAAAGAATCGAAGCCCTCAAATTGTTGAACCGTTAGACTTTAGAATTCTTAAAAGAGTCTCGGAGACTTACTGTCAATGAGACTTTTGGTGGAGAAAATCACGTAAAGTGATAATAATAATAATAATAATTGGCCACGATGGCATTCATAGATACTGGTTTTTAAAAAAATTAATTTCCATCCACGACAGACTGGCTATCGAAATGAATCGATGCCTTGTAGAAACAGACTTACCCAAAGGAAAGATCACCCGGATCCAAAAAGACCCTCTAAAGAGAACCGCCCTTAACAACTACAGACTAATAATATGCTTACCGATGATGAGGCAAATACTAACAGCACAAATTTGGGAGGAGATTTACTATTCGCTAACAAACCGTGGACTATTCCCCGAAGAACAGAAAATATGCCGCAAGGGAACAAGAACAGCAGATCTACTATACACCGATCAAAGCAAAATGCTGATCTACTATACACTGATCAGAGCAAAACGAAACGCAAGAATTTTGCTATGGCAGGAATTGATTACAAAAATGCATACGATATGATCCCGCAAAATTGGATAATAAACTGTCTCAAAATGTATAAGATATCCGACAAAGTCATAAAGTTTATCAAGGAAAACGTGAAAAACTAGAAAGTAGAACTGCCAGCAGGTGGAAAAATTTTAACTGAGGTGAAGATCCAGAGATGTATATTCCAGGGAGATGCGCTATCACCATTACTATTTGTTATAGCGATTATGACACTCAACTACATACTTAGGAAATACACTGGGGCTACAAAATTCATAAGTCGCAAGAATATATTAACCACCTCATCTACATTGACGACATCAAACTGTTTGCCAAAAATGAAAAAGAATTGGAGACCCTAATACAGGCAGTGAGGTTATACAGTTTGGATACAGAGATGGAATTTGACAAAAAATATGTCGTGCTAATAAGAAGAGAAGAAGAAAATGACAAATGACGGAAGGAATAGAACTGCCAAATCGAGATAAAATCAGAACGCTTGAAGAAAAAGTAAATTACCAGTTCTTAGGAATACTGGAAGCGGACACAATCAAACAAGTGGATGAAAAAAGGATGAAAAAGATTCGCCAGCATTGAAGATAGCGTCGATACATCGAAAAGGTGACTGGAAGACTAAATAAAAAAGAACAAAGAAAGACTCGTTACAGCGACCAGAAACAACGCAAACAACACAAGGATCAAAAGGACAACAATAACTAGAAAACAAGAATGGGAAGAAAACCAATTGTATGGATATTTCAAGGGACAGACACGTGAAATCTGACACTAGAAGGTTTAGACATGACTAAGGAATGGAAACCTCAAGAGAAAAACTGAATCTCTTCTACTAGCAGCACAATACAACACGATAAGGACAAATTACGTTAAAGTATAAATAGACAAGACGCAACAAAATATCAAGTGCAGGCTATGTGGTGACAGAGACGAAACGATCAATCATATAATTAGCGAATGCAGCAAATTACTGCAAAAGGAGTATAAGACTAGACACGACTGGACAGGGAAAGTGATCCACTTGGATTTGAACAAGAAATTTAAATTTGACCAGACGAACAAGGGGTATATGCACAACCCAGAATCCGTACTGGAGAATGAGACACAGAAAGTTCTCTGGGATTTTTAGATACAAACGAATCACCTAATCTCGGCCGGACAACCAGATCTAGTGATAATTAACAAAAAAAAAAGAGAACCTACCGTATAGTGGGCCACAGAGTGAAAATCAAAGAAAACGAAAAGAGAGACAAGTACCTCGACTTTGCCAGAGAACTAAGAACGCTATGGAACTAGAGCGGGATGGTGATACTAATTGTAATTGGTGCGCTTGTACAGTCTCCAAAGGCTTAGAACGGGGACTAGATGAGTTATAAATTGGATGACGAGCTGAGACTATACGAACTACAGCATACTGAGAAGAGTCCTGGAGACCTGAGGAGTTTTGATGTCACTCAGATCCCTGTGAAAAATTCGCAAGAAGTAAAATAATATAAACGCTTACATTTGGATGGTATCGTTTATATTACAGTCTGCAGTTTTTAAAACTAAAAGATAAAAGCAAGAGTCATGTGTGAATATCTGTTGCAATATTTTCTCGCAGTTTTTATATGGTAACCTTCAGATAGTTAAAATATGAAGTTCCTGAGATTGATGATCATAAAATTTACTCTTGTTTAATTCCAGTCAAAACAACAATTACAAAGACTTGTTAAATTTGGGTGCACGAATAGTAATTTCGTTTTGTCTGATTTTTACTTTAAAGCCTATTTTATTTACACTTCTCAAGAGTATCTATAACTCTAATATATTATTGATATGATTACATGAGTTAATATCGAAATTAATTGCGTTTTTAGCACTTTAATCCAATACTTATTTCATGTAAACATTTGAAGGATATATATATATATATATATATATATATATATATATATATTATTCGGTCCAGTTAAACCGGAGTCGGGAATAATTCCGTCAGGACAAAAGTCATTCAACTGTGAACATTTAAGTTTTCCTGGTAAAGAGCTCAATGTAACTGACATCTCAGAGCAATAATTTCTTTAAGAAAAACAAAAAACGGTCACATTAGGATTATAGATTTATTTCCATCCTGTTATGGGTATTGATATGAATCAGTAACACCAAAAATAACAGGACCTCTTTAGATAAAATTCAGAATAGACACAGGAAGGATAAAATTCAGAATAGACACAGGAAGGAAGGGTGGGAGAGGGTAGAAGGGGGATGAATAGTTTCCTCCCTATTTCGCCCACTTCTGGTTTTTATTTTTTATTACCGGTAGGAATTATAGTAAATTAATTCTTTTTAATTTTTAAATTCAAAATACTTTACATCTTAAAACTCCAGATTTAATAATAATTTAAGGAAGTACAACATTTCTTAATAACCTTACGTAAGGATACAGTAATACTTATCTTTAATTAAATTCAAAATTTAAAATTAAAATTTTAAATTCAAAATTTATATCCGTGCCTATTAATTCAGTTACCCTTCCATTGAAAAGTACGTAAACATCACATGGTATCTTCTCACCTTTTTATTTTATTTTATTTTATTCATATCACCTTTTTGTTTTTCTTAAAGATATATATATATATATTCGGAAAATAATAACGTTTTACCAGAAACCAGAAAGGATATAAAAGGAAATGTAAGTTCAATTTATTTAGATAATATCCTAAAGATGTGATCACCTTCATTTTCAACAATTGCAGTCCAACAAATTCGAGAAGAAATAAGATCGTTAGAATGTAAGGCTATTCTACATTTTCCATATTCACAAGATTTAGCACCTTCATATTTTCATTTGTTGAGATCACTAGAACATTTCATAAGTAGTAAAACATTCATAAACAAAGAACAATTTGAAAGCGGTCTTTCTTTCTTTCTAATTTTTTTAGGATAAACCTAGACTTCTTTAAAATTTGATTCGAAAATTTGCCTTCTGACTGAGTTGAAAAAGTTTACATTTTCCTTCTGATCCCGTGAAACAAACTCTTTTTTTCTTTCATTTTCATTTTTTTTTTTTTTTTTTTAGATGCTGTTCCTGATTGAAAACGCTCATACCGCTTGTCTTATGGTGTTCCACTCAAACAATCCTCTCCATATACCTGTTTGGAACGCCAGAAAACTCCTTCAAATTATCACTTTCTTAATTCAAAACAATCGAATACAAAGATCCTGGGGAAAACAAAAACAAATACACTAGATACACATTTACACTGAACGTGTATGTATTTAACCAAACCCTCCGTCATGAACAAAAGCGGAATACAGCTGATTCAGAGTTTTCCTTCTCCTTGACCGGATGCCTAACTAGAGATAAAGAACACACTCAGTCCTACTGCTTACCCATAAGTAGAGAACAGATAGATTCATGCCTTTCAAAGTAAAACGCTAATACGAGGATCATTAAATAAGTTTCCAGACTTTTTTCGTATGGGCACTTTTTTTTGATAGCACACACATGAAACACTTGTCCCCTTCGAAGTAATCTCCTCCGGCTGCAATGCACTTGTTGTACCGTTCCAACAACTTCTCGAAGGCCCCATGGAAGTCTCTTGTATGAGCGTGTCAATGACCTTCGTCACAGCCTCTTTCATTTTCTCAATTTTCTCATAACGACAGCCTCTAAGTTTTTCCTTGAGCTAAGGGAATAAGTAAAAGTTACAGGGAGCAAGGTCTGGACTATAGGGAGGGTGAGGAACTGTCTTGATGCCCATCTTGTTCAAATAGTCTGTGACAAGGATGGAGTTGTGGACTGGTACATTGTCCTATTGAAAATGCCACTGAGCCGATTTGAAGTGTGCTGGCCTCTTCCGACGGAATCTCTTCCTGAACTTCCTTAAAACCTCAACATAGTAACCCTAACGCTAACCCTTTGGCCAATCAACTCTGGTGTATTGACTTCCTTACTCCTCCCACACGTCTCATCATCCCTCACAGATTCCCTGCCTTCCTTGAATCCCTTATGCCACTCGAAAACTGATGCTCGATTCCTGCAAGATGGTCGAAAAGCAGTCTGAAGCATTTCATATGTTTCTGTGGCATTTTTTTTCAAGTTTAAGACAGAATTTTATTGCATATCTTTCTTCAGATTGCATTTTTGAAATTCCCCTGCTGTGATAATCAGGCTTTGGTAGGATGTATTCCAATTGCTGTTGTAGGTGTTCATTTGAACCTAAAATCATAAAAATTGGTCAGTCATCTCATAAGACATATAGCAATAACATAGTGAATTTTGAAGAGTCTACGACAATTTCAAATGCCTGTATAAAAAAAGTCTGGAAACTTATTGAATACACCACATAGCTTCGTTCATGAGTTGAACTCAAGTTGCCGATTCCATTTGCTGCGACGATAACCTTTATGCTCAGTGAGTCTTTTTTCAGCTTAATTATAATATTTTAGTTGTAAACACACTAAAACATTTCATTGGCACGATATTTTTTAGGACACAAACCGCATGTATTATTTCGGGATGTTTATTTTGGGGTGTTTATTTTGCATTTGTAAAAGAATACATGAAAAGACTATTTTTAAATGTAATTTCTACTTCAAAATAGCTAACTTCACTACTGATACGCCCTTTTTGCTTTGTTTTTTCCTAAGATTCACCCTAAGCAGGACCAAAAGAGCTATAACTAAGCAAAGGGCTATGATGGTATGGCGACGAGATGTAAATGAATTTTAAAAAATGATTGCAGACTTGTTGGTTGGTTGGTTGGTTGGTTTCATGACATATGCATACTTGATAGGTTATTTTATTTATCAAACATTGCCTCCATTTATACACCGTACAAAAATGTATGTTCCCAATCATTTTAAGAAGTTAAACACTTCATTATTTCAAGAAATTCTATAAATAGACTTGAAGAAGCACTGTCACTGCGAGTCAAATTGAACTTGAGAACAGTGGCAATGAAGAGATGACTCCTCATTACCCAGGGCGGCTCCAGAACTGAAGTCTAACATTGGATGCAGTTTATAGAAGTACCCAGAACATGAGAGTGTGGGATGAGTGAAGATGGGAAAATTAATTTAAAGATGGACGTGAGAGGTTATTCAGGAGTCCAAGAAATAGTAAGATATCAATTGATTCTGGACTTAAAATGTTTGTAGTCATATGATGTTACAAAGCATTCACGGAGTTTGTTTTTTTCACATTTCATCTATTTTGAAAAACTATTTATGTGGAACTTGCGTCGATACAAACAATTTCTTCCCAGGAATAGCTGAAATGTGGAACAAACTCTCCTGTGGACGTTTTCTTGTTCTGAAATATGTCTTGGAAGTCATTTTAAGGTGGAGGAGGTTGCAGGTCACGTATAACTATCGACTGAAACCGACATTTCATAGTTGATATCAACGTTAGGAATAAAATAAACAGTCTCCGTGCTCCAAATCCGAAGGGGAGAGTGGTTTGGGAAGCTAAAAGATGGAATTTGTGCCTTTCCAATATTTTACACAAAGATCAAGGTCGCTAATTTGACGCAGTGTTTGTTTACTTTTTTTCTTTACTTTTTTTTTTGACACACCTAGGATATATTATTTTTGGGTGTTTCCAGAGATTTTGCTTATCTAAAAGGATACACAGCAAGACTGTGTGTAATCTGTGTACACTAAACGATACACCCAATGAACAACATCCTTAATATCGAAAAACATTTGCTTAAGATGAAGGTTCTTGCTTTTTTTATCATGTTTATCATACGTGTTCAACATCTGCTAACACTGCAGATGGGCACATATTGCATCATAGAAAAACGGTTGAATTCAAGAAAAAAAAAAGGCCAGGTTTTAAGGAATAAGAATGTCAAGTGCCCGAGGATTATATCTTCTTGCCTACCATTGGTTTAATTGTGATCATCTGGCATCGCTAAGAAACAAATTTTTAGAAACTTTCCGATGTAATTTGTTTCATTTGTTAACCATTATTACTATTTTATTCTTTGAAAATTTTCACCTCGGTCCTAGCTGCATGGTCTTCACTAGAGTCCAAGTGATAGCAAGTATCCTCAGTTATCCTGGACTCTTCTTAGTATTCTCAACGATTCGATAAATGCTGTGGTCTAAATGGTCTCAATTCTTCCTAGAATCTCTAGTTCCCCAGTCTCTTTTCCAGGTACTTTTAGTGGGCGTTTCAAGGGCTCCGATTATTATTATTACTTTTAACTTCATGTTCCATATTTTTACCTGTTCTTTGACAAGGTCTAGATTTTAATCCAATTCTTTGCCTTCCTTGATTTCCTCTCTTTGCTTGGCTAGAAAGATAAAGTCTACGAGCTGTCAAATCCTTTTCTGCTTGCTAAGGATAACAAAGTTTGGTTTTCTGGTCGGGATTGGGTATGCCGATTTTATCTCAAAATGCTAGAGAATTTTGTCTCATTTTCCAGGACAGATTTTGGTTTTTGTATATGCCATTTTCCTGTTTGGTGAAAATTCAGTCATTTGCGCAATTCCGAGTGGGTCACCTTTCCTATCCAGTCATATCTACTTTTGTACACATTCTAGTCCTGTTTTCACAAGTAGTGGTGGTGGGGGGGTGATGGTGATCTTGTGCCTCGCATGCCCATGCGTTCCTCCTTCCTTGGGTGCTGGCTTAAAAGTATAAAGTGCTGTAATTTATTCCTTAACAGTTTTACAAACTGCTAATTACGGGCATTAGCGATGTATCAGTTAATAATAGCGATGTATCAGTTAATAATCGTATTGTAAATTAGATTACAATCTAGGCCTTTCTTAAAATCAAGAAGACATATAGGCCATAGAACCAGGAATCTAATGACAATGCACTAAACCTTACAACATAGGGATGACATAGACGATAAGTCAAGAAAAGAACCAGCCAGCTTTGAGAATTGCATGGATACGAAAATTCATGAACTTCAATATATAAAAAAG
This sequence comes from Sepioteuthis lessoniana, assembly GCA_963585895.1. Lineage (NCBI taxonomy): Eukaryota > Metazoa > Mollusca > Cephalopoda > Myopsida > Loliginidae > Sepioteuthis > Sepioteuthis lessoniana. The sequence goes on from OY757932.1 coordinate 42,284,744, forward strand.
AGTAAATAAAGACTGATTGCTGCAGTCAGTAACAGCAAAATCAACAGAAATAACTTAAGGATAAACTGCATACCATCAATAAAACATAAAGAAAACAAAAATGGAAAGAAAAACAACTGTATGGATTGCACAGGAGATGTCCTTGACATGAACTAAAAGAGGAAAAGAAGAGAGAAAGTAAATATCTTTTGTAGTAGCGTGAAATAATGCCATAAGGACAAATTATGTCAAAGCAAAAATTGATAATATTATGGGAATGACAAATATGGTGATAGAGATGAAACAGTTAATCACATAATAAGCGAAAGCAGTAAACTAACATAAAAGAAATACAAGATTAGGTATGACCAGTTGGGTTCGGCCACCCACGAGGAATGTAAGTGACTAAAGTTCGATCATGTTGATAAATGGTATATGCACAAACCAGAATTTAATAAAATGGGATGCATAAAATTCTCTGATACTTTGACATACACACAAATAATCTAAACCCAGCCAGAAAACCAGACCTAGTATTCAAATAAAGGAACTTGTTGTCTAGTTGATTTTACCGTCCCAGCAGACCATAGCGCGAAAATTTTTTAAAAAAGCAAAAAAGTGGACAAATACCTGAACCTTGCCAAGAGAACAGAAAAGGCTGTGGAACATGAAGGTAACAGTCATAGCAATTGTTGCTGGAAATTTGGTTGGAGGAACTGGAGGTCAAAGGAAGAATCGAGACCATCAGACCAAAGCATTACTAAAATCAGCTAGGATGATTATAAGAGTCTTTGTAGATCTGAGGAGATTTGCTGTCAATCAGACTTGAGAAAAAAAAAACACCAGTCATAATTGTTAATTCAAAGCAAGTGCAATGCAAACATTGGGATGCTCCCGTCGGAATTCTGGCCGACTTGTGAAATTTACTCCCATTTAACAGAACAAATACTGGCTACTCTAACAGTTAATGACGACTTTGACTCGTATTTTCTTTCATCTCTTAATTTTTATTTGCTTTTTTTTATCGTAACTCTTCTGCAAGGAATAGTGTAGGTGGGAAGCTTTACAACAGTCCAATGTTGACGTTTTCTGATCCAGCTTTGGTATATTAAATGATACTGTGAGGCTGGGCAATATGATAGTGATATCCCATTAACTACACTTCACACCGAATAATGTGTATTGACTGATGTTTAGAACGGTACAAGCATTCAATGGGAGAAGTATTTGAATTCACTGTTCTTCTTAGTTGGGTAATAGTCATTTTTATCAGTCGCTGGTGATCCTCTCGTCTTCATGAGCAGCTATATCTGTTCGGAATTCATACTCGAGAAAAACCTTGAGTAGTTGTCTCCTCAGAGTCAAAATGACTCACATGTCTGGTTCCAGCAATCATTCTGCAGTCAAACGGCATTAAGTCCTGTCCAGGTTACGTGACTGCTATAGCTATTCTACCTCTTTAAATATCACTTCACAAACGAGTACATTTCTACAGTGTACGGAATTGTTGCGTGAAACTATTCAGGTTATAGCTGTCTCTACTTTAGGTACTTCAGTTTATAAAAAAGATTGCGCCAAAATCTACGACACCCTGTCGATTGGATACACCAACTACATCCCCTGAAGAGTGGTGAGATCTTTCCGCAAAATAAAAAGGATATCCGAGAGAAAATGCTAAACTGTATTTAGCGATGAGGCTCCTGTTCTAGAGCTCTTGGGAATTTTGAGTCACCACTTCGTTGCAACTACTTCAAGGTTCACTCGGACCCGAATAAGTAGTATCTGACAGGGTCCCATCTATGGCTCAGATAGATCTGCTAGAGAAAAAGAAATATCATCCGTTTAAAATCACTGTGAAGATATTTTTGTACCATGTATAATCGGAAACCATTAATGTTAAACACATTTCGGTATAAACTAATCCAACAAGTGTTGACATGCCGTAAAACTAACCAACCAACTAAAATGTATGAATACCAATTTTAGTTAATATTTGGACTACTAGTCACATTACTTGAAACAAAATATTATCAGATGATTTTTATTGGATAGATAGATAAATAGATAGAGAGAGAGGCAGACAAATGTTCTAGCTGGATATCAAAAGACAATAGGCAAAAGACCGAAAGGTATGTAGAAAGGCGTAAAAATGGTGCTACATTAAAATTCTTTATGGCGAGACAGATCAAAAGAAAGATAAAAGAGAGGATGCTTCAAAAAATATGTGTGCATTCCTAATTCTTTTTTCACATGTGAAACTAATATGTATACCCAGTCGAAAATTAAGAACTACTTTTTTGTTTTGGGCACCTCTGGTGGTGTAATGGTTAGCAAGCTAGACTAGCAAACCAACACTAGTGAGTTTGAGTCTCATTAGATGCCCCATTTATTCGACCTTGTGCCACATTGAAGCAAAAGCTTTGTAAATTACTTCTACTGCTTTGTTTTTGTTTTGTTTTTTTGTTGGTTTTTTTTTGTCATAAGATTCAAAAATGACTTTACTCATAAAATCGTATTGTAGATTTTTAGCGAGACTAAATGCGAAATGCATATGCAATGTTATGCAATTGTGAATGCAGGTAAGTGAAAAAACAAATAAATTATAACGTCCGAAAAATGTGTAAGTATAAGTACACAGCCGTTCACTGATTGGTGTCTTGCACATAATTAAGTTATAAAGACACCATTTTATGCTGAAGTTAGTACTATTTTTTCTGTTTTGCAGATTATAGGTTTTCAAGCAACTATTACTAGTTACAAGTAATTATAGCCTCAAATGACTGTTCTTAATACCAATAATTTGTCCAGAGTTATATGGTTTCAAGTATTCCTATCTAATACTAATAATTTGTAAACACTTTGATGCTTCTAAGTATATATATATATATATATATATACTTAGAAGCATCAAAGAATATATATATATACAATAATAGTTCCAAGTACCTATTCACAATAAAAAAAATTTCCATTACACTACCAGTCAAAAATATTTGGCTACCCTCAAAAATTTTTATTCATCATCCTAAAATGTTATTTCTAATGAAACAAGTTAAGCACCACGATGTTTTTTTTTTATTTATTATACGAAACACAAGTCTTCCTCCGCAACTTTGTATCACTAGATATTTTTGGAAAAATTTATTTTAAGGTGTGATTCCTCTTTAGTGCTGCACATGAATAAAACGATTTTCAAAAGTTACATCACACCACTACTTGAACTCACATTAGATTTTATCTGGTTATACTAAGGTCAAGTACTTTTGACTAGAAGTGTATATGGTTTTAAGTATTTCTATCTAATACAAATCCTTTTCAAACAGATCTATTTGACTCACAGTTGGGACCCTAACAAGTACTTCTACTTCTGGATAAAGTGGATCTGGAAGTAATGGCAATGAAGGATATATTCCCTCTTCCCCGAGCTCCAGAACTAGTTTAGTTTCATAACCAGGGAACCGCTATTTTTAGAGGCGTCTAACAACTTTGCAGGGGAGGCAATCGATGTATTCTAAGCCCCGCTGACAGGGCGTTTGAGCTTGTTATACCCGAAGAAGAAGTCATTATTTGGGATAGTCACAGTTAACACAAATTACATTTTCCAGACGCCTCTTCATGTTGCTTATAACATTTCTGAGTTGCATCTGGGGAATATTATGTAAGTCTTCCTGGGGTGCCTGTGAAAGTTGTACAGGCTCGCACGTTACGACACAAAGTTTCTCAAAATTGTTCGACAGAATGAATACCAGGCCTTCTTGCAGACCACTGAAGAGGGTCAATGGCCTTACGTTGCAGATGTTCCCAAACTACACGTGCTGTCAGGTATTGTAATCCATGAAGATGATACGTAATACCAACGTGTGATCATCAAAATAAAGTGCGATGACTCTTTCAGGGATTTGCTCCTAGTATCTTTGGCCATTAATATTGCCTTGTAAAATCACAAGTTTTCAGTCTTCCCAGCAATTACTCTCCGCCATACTTTGGCGCCAGCTAAATGAAACCTCTTTCGTGAGGTTGATTTGATGATAAGCAGTTCTTCTAGTGCGCCATATTAAAGCTCTGTCATTAGTCACTTGCAATATAAACACACTCTCGCCCACCATGACGGTGGGCCTTTGAAAAACCCAACTGTATACCTTGTAGAGGAACCAAAACCTCTGTCACAAAAAGGAGTGTCCTGGATTTAACACTAAACTGCATCTGGTGGTGAGGTTCCTGTTCTGGAAAGAGTAGACCACTCCTTTGTTCCTATTACACTTGAGTCCACTTTAGTCCAGATTTGTAGTACTTGTTAAGGTCCCATCTATGAGCCAAATTGATATGTTTTAAAATTAATTGTATTAGTTAGGAATACATGAAACCACATAACTATATAAAAACAAATGATGATTATCAAATAGAATTATTAATGTTAGATAGGAATGCTTCTGACTAGCTAACAGTATAAAGATTATTAGTATTAGATAGGAATACTTGATATCATATAACAGTGTGCAAACAAATAGATCAAATACTCAGATAGTATTGTAATTTTTTTTAAATGAAAAGGGGCATTGAAAATATAGTTATGTTTACAATGAAATATTTTCAAATGAAGCAGATTTCGTCATTAAATAACCAATAAGTAGTTGATATTCCCTTCAGCAAATTAACCAATTGACTCTCATCAGACCAGTACGCCTTCTTCCAAAAGAGGATGTTCTCACTAATTCTGTCATTGTACCTCAGTAAACATTCCTGCATATAATTTGGCGTGATCATTGGATAATATACGACTGATGACTGTATAGTTTATTATTTATCTTTCAGTCTGTCTACAACACAACACACTATTAAGCATTCCAATAATCTGCCATCATTGATTATCACTAATTCTTAGCTTCGGCATTTTTTCGATTAGATTCGAAAAACTGTCATTTGTCAAGGCAGAGTAACACCCTGAAATACTTCTTTAAAACAAAGTTAAACTGTGAATTCGTCATGAATGTGTATACCATTTGATAATTGTCACAACGTATGCACAGAATACAGTTGGATATTTCCTTCTGCTTTCCACTTCAGACATGATAACCATGCAAACTGCCCTATATTTTATGAGAGTAGTTGCTTATTTATAGAATTATTTGATGATAAATTAGGTGGTATTTAACTTTTCTGTGGGTATATATTTTTTATGATATTTTGATTTAAAACATTGCAACGAAGATTGAAAATGAGAAGTGAGAGAATATGAAAATACAGAAAAATGGTGAGAAAAGTACAAGACATGAGAAAATAGATAATTTTTGTTGTCAGCACCGATACAATTTCGTGGATCCCATTAAATAAATGATTATTTATCTGAAATTGTTTCATTGTTGAAATATTTTAAAAGTTATTAAGCAGTGCCCACAGTTGTTTAAATCTAGGTAAGCACTGTCATTTAAATTCGTCTTTCATGATCGACTGAGAGTTAAGTAACACAATTTAATCTTCCTTCTATTCATGTACTTCTAAAACCTTAGGTAACAGTGTTGAATTTCTATCAAATCATCACAATCTAAGTGTTGGTAAAATAAATACCAGTTCTTGAAGACCTCAACAAGCAGTTGCACATACTTAATACAATGGAAATATGGCTTCAAGAAAAGAAGTTAATTAAAACAATGGAAAGAATCATGAGAGCGTGACAAAAGACGCTGGCTGTTCCCAGTCACCTGAACTAAAATTTAGTGCAAATTCAAAAGAAATGGGATGGTTAAAAAAAAAAAAAACATACTGGTAGACCACAAAAAACATCAAAGCGTCAGGATGGAACACTCAAAGCAATATGCATTAAAAATGAAAAAAATATTTCCACAAAACAAATGAAAAACAAATGGGTCGAAACAGAAGCCAATATTTGTGAAAGAACTGTAAGAAATCAGCTGAATAAAATGGGGTTTGTATAGAGAAAACCCAAATAAAAACCAGCATTAACACATCAAAAGAAGAAATAAGGTTAAAGTGGGATAAAGAAAAACAATCGTGACGTGTGAACAAATGGATGAAAGTGATATTCAGTGATGAATCCAGAATTTGCATTGGTGAAGACAATGATGCTGGAACTTTTGTCAAGAGCCATTTAAAGAAAATATATAAAGATAGTTGCCTGAAGTAAATAAGTAAAATAAGTAATGTTGCTAGCTATTCAGAGAACCAGGAGAGATAGCAGCCATCCTCTCAACAATCAATGCTCATTTGTATATTGAAATCCTGGATAAATTTCACATTCTATGGCCAAAAATTCGTTTGGTGATAATGAAGTCATTTTCAAGTCAACCATGAGCATTGGAAATTAAAGTTTCTCTTCTGGAAAGGTAAATAAAAGTAGTGACATGGCCAGTGAAAAGTCTGAATCGAAATCCAGTTGAATATTCATGGTGGAAATTTTAAAACATGGTCCATAAGAGGGCTTTATGAAGCAAAGAAGTTCTATTAACTTCAATTCGAGAAAGAATATTGTTTAAATTAATCAAATCTATGCCTGAAAGAATTAAGGCTATCATAAAAGGTCAAGGAATGGTGACTAAAGACTTTTTTTTCTATTAATTCCATAATTTTTCCCTCACTTTTGTTATTCCACTAAATTTTCTTCTGCATTGATTGAAAAAAGAATATACTATTTATTTAAATAATTTAATCTCGTTTGGTTGAACCAGAATGATCATCTTATAATAAAAATGTTTGTCTTCTTAACAGTAATTGGTTTATTTACTGCTAAATAAAAAGAACCTAAGTGAACATATTCAAAGTGTTTTCATTTTTGCCTGAAATAGAATGTGTGTGTGTGTGTGTGTGTGTGTGTGTGTGTGTGTGTGTGTGTGTGTGTGTGATATTACATATACATGTTGCAAAATTTTGCGGCTTGTAGAGCCCTTCATCAAATGGCGACTCTGGAGTTGGGCATTGTTTTTGGACCAAAGTATCATTATTGCTAACCAGCGCGCCCCACCAGTATCAAACAAGACTTCGTTGTCTTTTCGTCTCAGCATAGGAATGTTAGTCACTTCATAGAATCCTTTGTAATATTCGCAACAAAATAACATTTGATTTACTGAAGACATATCAATAAACTAAAAAGAAATTGCATCTCAATAATACTTTAATTCAATAATGTTAATGTTTATTATTTTGGTTGTTTGTTTGGGTTTTATGGCGTATCAACTTTTGTAGGTTATTTAACGCCAAATTCTGTCTATATGTATAGACATTCAACCAAAGATTTCTGAACGAATACTTAGTAGATAAAATTTTCTATGAGCAGGATTTCATTTGTTTGCACATGATTAACCAGTTTTAATTCGTCATATTTTTTCGTACAACCCTGTCTCTCGCAAGAAGGACAGAACGTCATCTATTTTGACGTTTTCGAACAAATCGATTAAACTATTCACTTTGAAAATTTGCTTTCTGATGACAGCGAAAGCTCTGCATTCAATAAGAATGTGTTTATTATTTAATGAAATGACAATTTGATGAAATGACAATTTCAAATTCTTTACAAAGTCGAAACAACGTTTTAGTTAAAACGACAATTTTTTAAACTGGTAATCCCTACCAAAACAAACAAAAGAAAGGAATTCTGTGTACTTGTGGGGAACTCTTGACTGGATTCTTTCAATCGATTTACAATTTTGATATTTGATTTATCCCATTATCGACACAGATGGACACTTTTATTGAAATAGCTCAACAGTATTTGCTGACGTAATGATGTAATTCTACTCCCACATCGTACAAGCATATTCCATTTTTTTGTGTCGTGGCAGCAGTTATGTGGTCTTACCCAGCGGTCATTCGCCTTTACTAGTGTCATTCAACTTTTCCCGGAAGTTCGTTGTAAATGATATTATATGCAGATGTTAAAAGGAAATGTTGAGCAACCAAAAAGCTTTTATTAGATGATGACCCTGGGGTCAGGCAGGTTGTCGTGAACCCAAAGCCCTCTAGCAGTTTATTACAATGCCACCAAACTTTGTTGATTTTCTGTTACGCACACGCACACGCACACATACACAGACAATCATACACATGCGTATATATATATATATGTGTGTGTACGTGGGTGTAAGTGTATTTTTTGTCTACATATTTTGTATTTATCATTTCAAGTTGCCGTATCGATGTTATGACATCTGGTCGGAATTGGTCAATAAACCTTCCATAATTAACTGGCTCCCGAGTTCTTAGACCATCACCAGGGGAGTGTATATGGCAAAAGTGATGTAACCTTTGCATGTACATTACTACTTTGTAAGAATGAGCGCTTATTGTTTATACTGGTGTATTGTTGTAGCGTTTAATTTTGAATCTAGTACTAATGTACACAGATCCCAGGTCGAGTCATACCAGAGACTCAAAAATGGTACTTGATACCTCCTTGCTTAACATTCAGCATTATAAGGTACGTATCAAAGGTAAAGGGGAGCAGTACAGGGAAAGGAGTTGAGCCTTCCCCAATACTTCAGTGTAGTAGCTGTTGAAAAAAGAACCTTTGGCTCGCCCTCGACGACTTATATATAATTTACAGCTCAACCCATCGAAATAACTGAAATATAATTGTCTATGAACAAAGGCTTAGAGTTATATTAATGATATTAATTTCCAATCATAAGATTTAAAAAGAAGATAAACTAAGACCACATAAGATTCGGAGATTCACTCACACGATCTTCAGGTGAGCTTAGGTTCACAAATATGAAGCCATTTCATTCTATTGAATTCAAATAGAATATATGTTCTCAATTACTGATGCAATATCTAAATCATGCGGTTCAATCCTGTGCCAAATTACAAAGTAAGTATTTAACTTTGATGCTAATTACGATCTCTTGTTCAAAAGATTCTAAGAGTTCGGATAATTTTTAACATGAAATTTTCTTTTTCAGTACATTTTACATTTTGACATTGAGAATACATTCACACGCATACACACGCATGCACGAGTAAGTATCAAATTGTTCATGTCTATCTATAGAGCGAAGTTAACTTTCCATTGTTAGCGAGTTCGATTTTCCCTGGGTGCGTATACTACTGACCTCCTGCCAAACTAGACGCAGAGTAAATGACAAAAAAAATGACCATAAAAAATGAATAAGAGAATTTCTATTCGCACGTTACGACCCAAAATATGCTGCAATTGTTCTTCTTGCAGGCTGCAGAAGAGTATCAATGACTATACACAGCAGATATTCCCTTACTGCACGTGCTTAATAAGGTCGGTATTTTTATCCCTTAAAGATGGTACGTGATGCCAGTATGTGATCATCAAACGAGCTACAATGATTCTTTGAGGAACTTGCTTCTGGAGAGATAAAAACTGACTGTAATTCAAATACATACATACATACATACATATATATATATATATATATATATATATATATATATATATATATATATATATACTCATCCTGTCATGCTGCTTGTACGGATTTCCCTGACTCTTTCTTGTCATTCGTTCCAATCATCCCTCGCTTCCAGTAAGTCTTTTAGACTACATCCTGTGTCCATATAGAACTGTTGTAGATACGTTTTAGTTCTTTGTCCAACACTTGCACGTCCATTTGAAAGGGCCCATAGGAGAACATCGCTTATGAGTATGTCCTTACTTCTCCATTAGTATCCCACATGTCTTGTTCGTCTTATTTGGATGGTTTTAGAGATGGGAGGTTGGTGACTGTACAGCTGCTGTTTTGTGGGATATTGATTTCAGGATTTGTTCAAAATATATATGTCCCAGAATACTCCGGCTGCATCTCAGCAGAGGGGCAAAACAGCCCCCCCCCAAGTATCCTAGATATGACACTAAGCAATCTGATGGTGAGGCTGCAGTAATACTGGAGATTTGGAGAATGCAGAGTACCCATTTATTGCTATCGCTCCCAGGTCCACTCTGGCTTGGAGTGGTAGCACCAGATAGGGTCCTATCTTTTGGGTTAAATAGAACTAAACTGTGTGCTTATGCTAAACTTAATTGCTTGAAATAGGACAGTTTGACATTTCAAATGTGTACTTATGCTAAACTGAATTGTTTGAAATAGAACTGTTTTTACGTTTAACTGTGTATTGACCCAGTCAGCTGGAGCTGTAAGGCTCACCACCACCAACGAGTATCCTGATGAGTAATCTGATGGTGAGGTTCTAGTAATGATGGAGCTTTGAGGAATGCGGAGTAACCACTTTATTGCCATCGCTCCCAAGTCCACTCTGGCCCGAAAGGATAGCACCTAATAGGGTCTTATTTATGGGTCAAACAGAACTAAACTGTATACTTATGATAAATTGAATTGTTTGAAATAGAACTGTTTTTGATTTTTAACTGTTTGTAAACAAAAACTATACTTAGAGACCGTCAGAAAAGCTTGCTAGAGACTCTGAAGTCATCTTTTGGTCGTGGTTGAAACCAATGGTGATTTCTTTGAATAAATCTAATCCCCAGTATTTCAAAATATTTTCATGTAATTTTATCTGATAAAGTGAGATGTCAGTGTTATTTTCCTTTTTGCATAATTCGGTCGACAGTTTACCCATCGCATTTTCTCTCTCTCTCCCTCTCCCTCTCTCTCTCTCTCTCTCTCTCTCTATATATATATATATATATATAGTGACACGCATAAGTATTGGATACATGTTATTTTCTGTTATAACTCTAGTTTATGTTCAGCATTTTGCTTGATATTTGGTAAGTAATATCTCGTAAAGTTGTTTTAGTTGTATGTGGAAGGAAAATTAAAAACTCATGGTTGAATCCTTGTTTTTTTATCAAAGTTCAAAATTACCCGATGCAAAAGTATTGGATACATGACACTTTTTTCAAATTTCCAATCGAAAATTTGTATTTTAAAAGACTTTAGATATTCAGATTTTCGATACTATTGGAATGTTATCTCTAACCAATCAGAGAAGCACAATTTTTTTACAAGATAGTGCTACTAATCATTTGACTCTTTGACGTGCATTTTACAATTCAAGTATTAAAAATGTCAAAAACTAAAGAATTATCCAGAGATATGCGAGATAGAATCATTGAACGTCACAAAGGAGGACAAGGTTACCGAAAAATGAGCAAAATGAATCTAGCACTAAGTACCGTAGGAAATATCATCCGAAAGTATAAGAAGTATGGCGACGGTACAGCAAACCTTCCAAGAAATGGATGACCGAGAAAAATAAATGAGCGTATTTCAAGGTGGATTAGCAGAAATGTGCAAATAAACCCTTCATTACTCGTTCTTAAATTAAAACTATCTTGAGGGTGCTGGAATTAATGTCAGTAAGGATACCATTAGCAGAGCTCTATATCGTACAGGCTTTCATTCAAGATCACCAAGAAAAGTGCCTTTACTGAAAACCAAACATGTCAAAGACCGATTAAAGTTTGTCGAAACTTATGAAAAGAAAGGTATGCAGTTTTGGGAAAAGGTAATCTGGTCGGATGAAACGAAAGATGAACTATTCAGAAGGAACACAGCGACAAGTGTTTCGCGAAAAAATGACACTGCCTTCAAGAAGCACAATACCATCCCCACAGTTAAGTTTGGGGATGCTTCCATTATGATATGGGGATGCTTTTAATCCAAGTGCACTGATGAGTTACAAGTTATTCATGGTAGAATAAATGGTAGCATGTACAGGGAGAGTCTAGAGAAGAACCTTCAGAAATCTACAACTTCTTTAGGACATGGTCGGAATTTCATGCTTCAACACGACTATGATCCCAAACATACTGCAAAACTTACAAAGGAATGGTTTGAAAATAAGGGTATTAGTACTCTAAATTGGCCAAGTCAGTCTCCTGATTTGAATCCAATTGGGAATGTGTGGAATACTTTGAAGGTTAAAGTTCATAAGCGGAATCCACAAAATATCAAGCAATTAGAGGAATTATAACATAACCATAATAAACACCATGTGTGAAATGGACATATAATGTTCATATATATATACATAGAAATCTGGAAATTCGAAAAACACGAAACGACTTCTTAGTTCAGGTACGAAACTTTTTATTACCTTTGAGTTTAAAGGTTCTTCGACATAAGGAGAGAGATACACATTCTTTCTATTCTGGCTTTTTCATCTGCCCCACCCCTAACACGTGTGGCACCCGCCACAAAGGTCTCCGCGAGCAAGCGAAAGCCAACCGTCTTCTCCCGAGGCAGGTCTCAACTCCACTCTACTAACTGACTTTTTCAAAATCTCCCAAAATCCTCTGCGCCCTTCCGGTGCGTGACATCACCCGCACTCTGTAACCCCGTTTCCCATCTGGGCTATTGTGACATCTCTGAGTGACACGTCCGCTTCGCCCGCGTGCGCACATGAACACCTGTGTTAATGTTGCACCTAAGTAACCCATGCACTGAGCCGAAAGGTTCTCAGCCTAACTAAACCCAAAGGCATTAAACGAAATCCCTCGGCCTTTATATTACAGAATTATGCAAGGAAGAATGGGGTAAAGTAACGTTGGATCAGTGTGTGGCCAACTATAGAAAGCGACTGGAAGCAGTGAAACAAAACAGAGGCTTCGCAACAAAATATTAAATTGATGTATCCAATACTTTTGCATAGGGTAATTTTGACCTTTGATTAAAAAAAAAAAAACAAGGATTCAACCATGAGTTTTTAATTTTCCTTTCACATACAACTCAACTTTACGAGATATTACTTACCAAATATCAGGCAGAATGGGGTACATAAACTAGAGTTAAAACAGAAAATAATATGCATTCAATACTTATGCATGTCACTATATATATATATATATATATATATATATATATATATATATATATATATATATATATATATATATCGATCTCAGTTTATCTAGTTAGCAAGCTTGGTGGGTAGCGATAGATAAAATACTGATCGTTATCAAAACTGACCGCATAAAGTGGTATTATCTCTATTTATTTACAGGTCAAATAGAACTATTTTATCATTTACTGGAAACTATTTAACTATGGGCAAACAAATGAATTCTGGCTCGTTTAAAAATAATGTTTCCAACAAACTATTCATTTACAAATCATATATATCTAAGATACATATGTATAAAAAGGATTTAACATAAAATAATTAACAAGGGTTGATATGACATAAACCACTATCGACCAACCAAACATTGTATTTATCTAAATATCTTTAAGTATTCCAGTTTATATATGGCAATAGATAGGTAGATAGGGGGAAAAAAAGCTTCGAATTTTTGTCTAGTAGTTAAAATGGTTTTGTATTTCCCAGTGTTCAAAGTGGTTAATATTCAAAGCAAGGTAAAAGCCAGCAATTTGAATACTGATTTCCAGGCAAGCAAGCAAGCTTTAGTAAATGTTCATCTTCCCAATGTTGGCATTCTTTCATATTAAACTAATTATGATTACTATTGTAAAAAAAAACTAACGAACAAAAAAAAGATCTATCTATCTATCTATCCAAGGCACTCTTGGCGTAACGGTTATCGTCATGAGAAATGGGCTCAGCTACCCAAGTTTAAATCCTGAACGATACAGTTTGCACTATACATACTGCTAATACCTCTGGTATGGCAAACAATCTAAGAGAATGTAAATGGAATTCTAACTTGACATGGAGCAGAATAGGCTTCACCAGGGAATTCCCACCTAAGTCAAGTGGATTAGTACCCCGACGACCAAAGCTGTAAAGGGGATTAGTAAATAATCCATAGATGAGTAAATCGTTGATAATTAATAAAACTTGAACAAAGTTGAATTATCTATATCAACCTATCTATTTATCTATCTATTAGAGTTATATATATATATATATATATATATATATATATATATATATATATATATTAAGGGGAATACTTATTACCCTTCTATTTTTTCATATTCTTAATTCTTCTTAACCAAGGACTGAATTCTGTGATTTCTAAAGAAATATTATACAATCCAGACAAATATGATTAGGTGTTATTCATTACCGAACCTTTCAGCATTGAAACTCGGTAGCCAAAAATATCAACTGTCACAGTCGAAAATAAATACATTCACACTATATATTTAGCCGATTTTACTTTTGGTTAAAGAGATGTTGCGATTTTAATTTTTGTTTACTGAATTTCAATGTCTTAAAGTTTCGTAATAAATAATATTAGATAATGTCTGTTTTTATTGTATAATCTTCAACTAAAAACAACAAAATCCTGTTATATTTGGTATTGAAGAAAATTAACTTTTTTTTATTTTAAATGTTTGGGGTATATTCATTTTTTGATAGAACTGTATCTATTAATATACTCACTTGTCTGTCTATCTTGTTCTCAGTCTATTTCTATCTATATATAGATAGATAGATTGTAAATCTGATTGAAAGACAAAAATGAAAAACATATACATATAGTTTGTACTAAGGTCTTTGTAAGCTGAATCTAAATGTCTACGATTGGAATATTTCCTACATCCTGGTCGCCTGCCTCTCAGTGGGAAGTGACGTGGGCCAAAAGAACATCGGTTAGATTCATAGATATGAATGTTTTTTCTCAGTTATTACGATTATTATCAATATTATTATCAATACTAATATGAACACTAATTTGTTTTGCAGTACAATTTTCTCAACTTCCTCAAAACATGCACAGATGTTTGTGGGTGGCGTGGCACGGCCAGGCATCGAAAAGGAAGGAAATATTCCAACTGTATATTTCATTAACCTCGTGTGGATCTGGGCGTGGATGACTTCGTTAAGGGTTGAAGGTCCGTACAAGTGTGGGAGTGTATAAGTTTGTTATTTCGCGGTATTTGACGACTGTGGTTAGGACAACGATGTACATGTAAAATCTCTGATTAATTTAAAATGAACTGTGATCGTTAGTGAATGATACAGGAAAGGGTAAAGAGAGTGTATTTTTTAGAAATCCAGGTGAATATGAAAATAGGTGGACAGATGAAAAATTATTAAAAAAAACGTAGTTTCATAAAAGCAAAAAAAGACAGAAAAAATTGAACACATTCAAAAAGAAAAAGAAATAAAGTAAATAAACTGTAATTAATCTATATTACATGGCATGATCATTTTGATTTTCGTATTGTGACTAAAGTATTTCTTCCATTTTTAAATTTTAGTGTTGTGACTAAAGTAGTTTTTCTATTTTTAAATTTATAGGATTTCGTGATCGTGTTTAAATTTTTAAAATGATTTATTGATTCTAATTGCATGTCAACCCATCACGGGTTATTTTATACCAAGAGGTTATGGAATTGTGTTTATTGTATGTGCATATTTACATTTTTTTGCGTTGTTGCTTGTATGGTTTATAGTAATGGATGACCAAAGGGAAGACCACTCTAATCTAAGAAAATAACCCTTAAAGGAACTGCCCTAACCAACTATAGACCCCTAACGTGCCTACCGATGATGTGAAAAATACTAACGGCACAAATTAGGGAGCAGATATACAACTCATTGATAAACCGCGGAATCTTCCCCAACGAATAGAAAGGATGCCACAAGAGAACCAGAAGCACGGAGAAACTACTATATATAGATCAACACATCCTCAACGAAAGTAAAACGAGATGGAAAAATCTAGCTATGGCCTGGATCGACTACAAAAAAGCTTACGACAGTGTCTTCCAAAGCTGGATACTTCACTGTCTCAAAATGTATAAAATACTCGACCAGATCGTACTGTTTATGGAGAAGACCATGTAAACCAGAAGAGTGGAATTGACTGCTGGAGGACAAAGCTTAGCAGAGGTAAAGATCCAAAGAGGCATATTCTAGGGGGGATGCACTATCACTATTACTATTTGTGATAGCCATAATGCCACTCAACCACATCCTTAGAAAATGCACAGCAGGATACAAACTCAGTACATCACAGGAACATGGATGATATCAAACTTTTAGCTAAAAATGAAAAAGAATTGGAAGCCCTAATATAGTCGAGATTTAGAATGTGAGAATATAGTCAAGATTTAGGAATGGAATTTGACATAGAAAAATTCGCCATGTTAGTAATGAAAAGAGGCAAACGACACATAACAGAAGGGATCGAACTACCAAATCAAGTAGTCATCAGAATGCTCGGAGAAAAGGAAACTTACAAATACTTGGGGATATTGGAAGGTAACACCAAATAAAAGGAAAATGAAAGAAAAAATTTAAAAAGTGTATCTCAGAAAAGCCAGAAAATTACTCGAGACAAAACTCTATAGCAGGAACCTTGTCAAAGGGTTAAATGACTGGGCTGTCCCCCTCGTCAGATACTCGGGACCATTCTTGAAGTGGGCCAGGGAAGAACTTAAAAGAATGGACAAGAGAACCAGAAAACTAATGACCATGCACAAGACATTGCAACTGAGAGATGACGTTGACAGACTAAATGTGTCAAAAAGAGAGGGAGGAAGAGGTCTTGTCAGCATTGAAGACAGCGTGGACACATCGATACAACGACTCAAAGACTACATAAAAAAGCGCCGATGAAGACTTAATACAGCCATCAGAAACAATACTAACGACACGAGGACCAGCGGAACGACAATAACCAGAAAACAAAATTGGGAAGAAAAACAACTCTGTGAACGTTTTAAACTACTAACAGGCGACATCTCAAACGAGAAAATATGAAAGTAGCTAAAAAAAGGAACCCTTAAGAGAGAAACTGAATCTCTTCTAATTGCAGCACAAAACAACGCCATAAGGACTAACCATATCAAAGCGAGAATAGATAAGACGCAACAAAAGAGCAGATGTAGGTTATGTGTGAAAGAGCCGAAACGAATGTAGCAAATTAGCACAGAAAGAATATAAGACAAAGCACGACTTGGTGGGCAAGGTGATCCCCTGAGAATTGTGCAAGAAGTTGAAGTTTGAATTTACGAACAAATGGTATAAGCATATCCCGGAATCTGTCCTTGAGAATAAGACGCACAAACTCCCCTGGGATTTCGAGATACAAACGGATCACTAAATCTCGGCCAGATGACCAGATCTTATAAAAATCAACAAAAAAAGAGAAAATGCAGAATTGTGGACGTTATCGTCCCGGCGGACCACAGAGAGAGATTAAAAGAATGCGAAGACGGATAAGTACCTCGATCTTGCAAGGGAATTGAAAAAGGCGTGAAACATGAAAGAGACGGTGATACCAATTGTCATTAGTGCTCTTGGTACAGTCACCAAAGGATTAGTATAAGGACTGGAGGACTTGGAAATAACAGGAAGAGTGGAGACCATCCAAACTACTGCATGATTGAGATCGGCCAGAATACTGATGCGGAGTCCTAGAGACTTGAGCAGACTTGGTGTCATTCAAACTCCTGGTGTGAAAAATTCTCAAAAAAAATAATGAATACTAAGAAGAGTCCTGGAGACTTGAGGAGACTTGCCGTAACTCAGACTTCAGTGAAAAGCCGTCAGCTAACGCTGTTATCAAAAACTTTCAAATGAGTTTAATAATAATAATAATAATAATAATGAGCGTGCTCGCTACAGTCACCAGGGACAGAAAAGTTTGGAAATAAGAAGACAACTGGAGACCATTCGAATTAGAGCATTGTTGAAATCGACCAGAATATTAAGAGTCCTGGAGACCTGATGAGTCTTGCTGTCACTCGGACTCCCGTAAAAAGCCATCAACTAACGCTTGTGTGAAAAAATGTTCAAATGAGTAAAATAAGAATAAAGAGTTCTCTTTGACTCATAGATAGCATCCTGGCAGGTACTACCACTCTGGATCAAAGTGGACCTGAGAGTAATGGCAATTTAGGGGAGCTACACACTTTCTAAATCTCCAGAATTGAAGCCTCACCATCAGATGCAGTTTAGTGTCCGACTCAGGACACCACTTTGGCTCAGCGATGAGTTAAATAGTACTACTATTGTTCTTCTATAAGAATTGCTTTAGCATTGAATAACCCATAAAGGTTAATTGAAACCAAACCAAACTTCCCTCCAGATGTGGTCTTAGCCCTCTGCAGCAACATGGCGATGGATTGCGTGGTAGATGTATTGACGAATCAGTGGTAATTCTCAATACTTTTTGATTGGTAGTTTCGATATTTTTGATCAGCAATTTTTAGAAACATAGGATGCGCAAGTGCAGCATCCTCCATACGTATCTAGCTTCCGGGTTCAAATTCTGGACACAGTCATACGTGTTCCACTTCACACTAAGGCACTTGAGAAAGGCCTGAATCCTTATCCCTAGCCACAGCTATTGGTAAATTGTAGAGCAGACTGGGCTCTTTTACTTAGGTAAGACAATCAGTCTAGTTGGAAGGAGAACTCTAAATTTTTACCAGCTGTACTGTGCTTAAAAATTCACTTTAAGACATCCTGTCCGTGGAGGGGGTCTGGTTTAATAATACTCTCCAAGCTCCGCCTGGCTTTTTCTTTTTCCTGAGCGGAAAATACATCTCATGGATTAGAATTAAGGATGTGACGGTCATTCAAAGAAATTTGGTGGCACAACTTTACACCAAGTCAAAAGAGAAGTTCCAGTAGAAAACTGGCTGAGATAAGTGTGTTGAATATCAATGGGACATTTTAGAAGAAAATTAACGTTTTATTCACTGCCCATTTCTTTTTTGGTAGATAGTTTCACTCACAATACTTTTTATACGTACCAAGTATAATGATCAAATTTTTGTACGTCATCGCAACAGCAAAGTAATAGCACCTTGCGAGACCTTTATTCACACAATACTATTAGAATATTCTAACGTAGAGAATAAAGCAGTTTCCTATCCAATTTGCAACTTAATCATAGTAGTGCGTTGTCTTTACTCACATTAACCTTGGTCATTATAGTTTCTAAGTGGATATAACTATCAAATGTAAATTATATACTTCTGATTATTCTTTTGCAATTGATTATAATATAAATTCTATAAAGGTTACGTGACTTAATGTTTAGTTTTAGTTTGATATTTGGTTTAATGTTTAGTTTTAGTTTAAGCAATGGTTGTCTTTAAACAAGAAGACAAGAAAACAAACCGAAAGGTTTGTCTTGTCTCTAAATTTCCCAGCAATCCTTGGTTCCGATATTTGATCCCAGGTAAAAGCCAGCAATGCGAATCCTGATTTTCAAGGTTGTCCGATTCTTTGTAGGACTGGCTTCAGTATAATCTTGGCCACATCGTGTCGTAAAATAATTAGCAAGCTAGACTGGCAAACTATTTATAGCGAGTTCGAGTTTCATTGGTTGTCCGATATAACCTGCCTTGTGCCACAACTAAGCAAAGTTTCCTGAAACAATGCTTCTCTAACTTCACCTTGTGTCATACTAAGCTAATCTTAGTAAATAACAAGGAAAAGAGAGAAAGAAAAATTTAAAGAAAACAGATTTAAAAGGCAGTGGCAAAGAAAGAAAGAAAGAAAGAAAGAAAGAAAGAAAGAAGAAAAAGAAATATTTTAAAAACAGTGAAAAAGAAAAATATGAAAGATTTTTTATAAGGCAGTAACAAAGACAAAAAAAAAACAAAGAAAAAGATAACAAGAAAAAATATCTTTAGAAAAAGTGAGAATCGGGTGTCGTTCTTCGTGGACATGCATAGCATTATTTGGTATGTAGGTTTTGGTGCCAGAGTTTTTATACTTGTAATTTTTTTTTGCAACGTAATAACTGTTTATAAACTACAAAATGTTTGTACACGAACTTGTTTTAGTTGCTGCTGCTTTTATGACATTAAACGCATTTTACTTTCGTGAAACATAAAACATCATCAACATACAAGGAAAAAACGCTTAATGGTTGTTATATTAAATGTTTTTGCCATTATACCATTGCCAATTTAAAATATACTAAAGTTCAAATAACAATTCACAAGAAACATGAAAGATCTTCCAACAGTTTTTGATACCTCCTGTTTTCTGGCAATAAAAAAATCTTGAAATTAAAATGAAGAAATAATTTTTCAATAATTTCTCTTTTGATTAAGAAAAAAGGTGATCTTTGAATGCATTAGTTTTGCCTTGTAACAATGATCAATAGTCATACTAATACTTCAATTCCGGAAGATAGGAAGGATTTTAACAGGCATTTTATAATTATCTACTTTATATAAAAACCCCGATGATAAAATATGAGGTTCAGTGATAATGTTGGAAACTGGACTGGAAATCGCTTTATTCTCTGAGTTAAAGCATTTTAAGTGTAGTTATCTTGCTATATTGCCGCTTTATTCTAAATTAGGGTTGCATATATTCAAACATAATGAGATAGATAGATAGATAGATAGATAGATAGATAGATAGATAGATAGATAGATAGATAGATAGATAGATTTTATAAAAAAGGAAAAAGAAAGAAAAGATTTAAAAGGCAGTGACAAAGAAAGAAAGAAAAAAGAAAGAAATAGAAAAATGAAAAAAAGAAAGGCAGAAATAATGAAAGAAAAGTACTTTAAAAAAGAAAAAATACTTTCAGTCATTCATGATATCATCATCATCATCATGATGTCGTGCCGCTAGCACGGATATCCCTGACCCTCTCTTGCCATTTCTCCCTATCGTTCATCGCCTCTGGCAGGTCTTCAGGACTACATCCCGTATCCTCACATAGCTGCTGTATGTATGTCCGAGCTGGTCGTCCTGCTTTTGCCCGGCTATATGTGGGGGTCCATAGGAGTACATCACTTATGAGCTCGTCTCTGCTTCTCCAGCAGTGTCCTGCATGCCTGGTTCGTCTAACTTGGATAGTTTTCGTGATGGGAGGTAGATGGCCGTATAGTTGGTGCCTTGTGGGGTGTTGCCTCCAGAACTTGTTCAATATTGCCCTCAGCATTCTTGAGTAATTGCCGTCTAGCTTCTTCTCCAGTTGAAAAAAAACAACAACTGCAACACGAACAAAGTTTCCATCTGATAATGACTCAAAGTATAGTCTTGGGGCCAAAAGAATCGTTGCCACTAACACAGAGCGCGCCAGTAGTATTTTACGATACCACCATATTAGTTTTTACCGTCATATTCTGGAAATACGAGATGAAAATACAGTGTATTTTTTATTGTATTCTCAACTTTCCTGCTAATTTAAATGAGCCTTGCCACGAGTTTAGAACAATTTGAATGCATTATTAAAAAATCCACCTCACTATTACCGGTTTTACCGAGTCAGGATTACATAAAAAGAGCAACTAAAGACTAATTGCACCAACCAGAAACAACACAAGCAACACGAGGATCAACGGAACAACAATAACTAGGAAAGAAAAATGGGAAGAACAACAACTGTATGGATATTTCAAGCGACAAATAAGTGAAATCTCACACGAGAAGACATGAGCATGGCTAAGAAAGGGAAACCTCAAGATAAAAACTGAATTTCTTCTAATAGCAACACAAAACAACGCTATAAGGACCAACTATATTTGAGCAAAAATAGATAAGACGCAACAAAATAGCAAATGTAGGTTACGTGGTGATTAACTATTAATCATATAATAAGCGAAAGCTACAAACAAGAACAATAAGGGTATAAGGCTAAACACGAATGGGTGGAGAAAATGATCCACTGGTAACTATGTAAGAAACTGAAATTTGACCATACGAACAAGTGGTATATGCACAACACAGAATCCGTCCTGAAGAAGGAGACACACCTACTTCTCAGGGAATTTGAGATACAGACGGATCAGCTAATCTCGGCCAGACGACCAGATCAAGTGATAGTCAACAAAAAAAAAAAGAACCTGCCGAATAGTGGACTTTACCGTCCCGGCTGACCACTGATCAAAAAAAAAGAGAGAGATAAGTACCTTGACCTTGCTAGAGAACTAAAAGAATATGAAACATGACGGTGACGGTGATACCAATTCTAATTGGTAAACTTATAACAATTCCCAAAGGATTGGTAAAGGGACTAGAAGACTTGGAAATAAGAGGACAGGTAGAAAACATCCAGATTACAGCATTATTAAAATCGGCTAGAATAGTGAGAAGGGTCATGTAGTTTTGAGGAGACTTGCTGTCATTCAGACTACAGTGGAAAACCATCCGCTAACGCTGGTGTGGAAAACTGTCAAAGGATAACTTGCCTAATATACAATATGGAGAGTTGGCATACCAACCTCAAACTAATCCATAAAAAAGGCATGCTGAAAACTAAAATTCTGAACATTAACAATACAATCTTCCCAAGAGACTCTCTTTTCTCTTATATATATATATATATATATATATATATATATATATATATATATATATATATATATTGCTCTATCTCTTTCCATAAAACTTAAAACACGGACTATGAAAAAAATAAACCATCTATACTATATGGACGATTTAAAGTTTTGTGCAAAAAATGATAAGGATCTAGAAGATCGACCATGCGCTCTAAAATATTTAATGACGATATAAAGATTCACTTTAGTCCGGACAAATGTGCAAAAGTCACATTTAAGAAATACTCACTAGTAAAATCTAAAAACATCACTCTAATATAAACACGGGAACTACTGTGTTAAAACACAAGAAAACCTATAAATATTTAGAAATTAACGAAGACAATGGTATCAATCATACTATAGAGAAAAAAAAAAGAACATTTTCTATTGAAGACTAAGAGCCGTTTTTAAAACAGAATTTAATGTAAAAAAACGAAGTTATAGGAATTAACACCCTGGAAATATCAGTAGTGGCACACTGTTTTAATAAAATAAACTGGACGTTAGCTGAAGTGAAAAAGATGGATATTAAAGTTAGGAAACGAATAACCTTTCACGGAATACATCACCGTAGAAAAGATATTGAATGTATCGATATCAAGAGAGAAAATGGTGGAAGATGATTAATCCAATTAAAATTGACCCGCAAAAGGTAAAATATTCAATTCGTAAAGAAAGTAATAAATTTGCTAATCAACTCGGCCTCATGATATAAGGCATAAAGGATAAAACAATAGAAGCAACAAAAAGCAAAAAAAAAAAAAAAAAGCAAAAACACAAAGACGAAATCAATTTAAAAAGCCTGGGAACAAATCCTCTATATGGATGATACGCACAAAATATTAGAAATACCAATATAGACAAAGTAAAGACAAATAGCTGGATTAAACGTGATGGACTGAAGAGAGACAGAGGGGTTAATAATATCAGTACAGGACCAGAGCCGACCAACTAAAAACTCTCAGGGAAACGTTTTAAAAAACAAATCAAGCCCGATATGTAGAGACTGTGAACAAAAAATCTAATCAATTGACCACTTAGTGTCCGGATGCCCAATTCTAACATCGATAGATAGTCCAGTCGGCTGGGACTGTAGAATACGCTGACTGCATCTCTGCAGAGGGGTAAGATCACCCAACCAGTGACCTGGATATTACACGAAAGTATCTGATGGTGAGACTCCAGCTCCGGGGCTTTCGAAAGTGTGGAGTACCTCTTCATTGCCATTACTCCCGTGTCCATTCTGACCTGGAGTGATAGTACCGGTTAAGGTCCTTTCTATGGGTCAAATAGAACTGTTTAATCGTTTACTTTACTTGAAACCATTTAACTGTGTGCAAACAAATGATTAATATTAAATTCAATTGTTGGTGTTGGATAGCAATAATTGAAACCATTTAACTGCGCCAACAAATGAGCTCTGCCGCGCTAAAAAAAAGAATGTTACCTATAAACTATTCACAAAAAAATTATAAATGTATAAACAGAATTTAGCATTAAATAACCTACAAGAGCTGATATGTCATTAAACCAAATAATTTAACCTAATCTAACACTAATAGAATACAAAGAAAGACATGATAAAATAGGATATTCTATTCATCGGAAAATTTGCAAATACTATGGAATACTGAAATATTTTAAATGGTATAAACTCCAACCAGAAGAGAAGCAAAAGGAATTATTATTCTTCGGGACTTTATTATTCAAAATGATAGAAAAATAAAATCGTATAGTATAGTGTTTAAGTATTCTAAAAGAAAAAACATGTCTTCAAATTGATATATCAGTGATAACAAATAATGTCAGATCAGGTAAAGAAAATAACAAAATAGTAAATGCATGATTGGAAATTGAAATTTGAAAAATGTGGCACCTTGAAATGACCACCAGGTCAGCAAAAGTGGGAGCAGTTGTTATGATCAAGAAAAGGAACGGATAAAAACATTAGCAAAATGCCTGGCAAACCCAACCTATATGAAATTTAAAACATTGTTCTTTGCAGAGCGGCTCATCTCTTTAGAAGAGTATTATCAATGTGGCTGGAAAAGTAACACCCGAAAGTATGGATGAAAAACAGAATACATATAATCACTACCTATCTCTCACCCTTGGTCTTGGGTAAAAACTCAGTAAAGGATTATAAGAAACCGAACGTAAGGCTAAAAATTGAATAATAATCTGGAGCGGACAGCAAGTGGCATAGGCCTCCATGTGAACGCAGACTAAACGGAATACATGTGCATTAATCAAAGAAGCGATATCTCCACTCTAAATGGTGCCTCTCTGAAATTAGTAGACAAGTTCACCAACTTCGGGTGCAGCATCTCATCTACGGAAAATGACATCAGTACGCGACGAGCAAAGGCATGGACAGCTATCTATAGACTATCAGTTATATGGAAGTGAGACCTATCAAGTAAAATAAAACGCAATTTTTCCAAGCAGCTCTGTACGGACACAGCATGTGGCCTGGAAAACCGGCTAGAAGCGATGGATGATAGATACAGATGGCGAGAGACAGACAGACAGACAGACAGTTAGGGAAATCCGTGCAAGCAGTACGACATGATGATGATGATAAATGGTTTGGTTGGTTATTTTGTTTTGTTATTATCTGGGGAGATAATGATCAAGGGTATTAGTCCGAAAGTGAACATAATAGCGTAACTGATTTCGAACACGCGTACTTCAAGGTCGCAGTCCAACCATTACGCCACAAGTGTACCCTCTGATATATTGTAGAGTCATAGATAATCTTTAAATGTGTACATGAAATAAACTTTGAAGTTAAGTTCTATGAAGTTACATTCACTATGTAACACAAATTTTATACCTGGGTTATATGCGTTATTTCTGAATTGCTTATGTTATAAAAGTATAAAAAAATAATGAAATTTAGAAATTAGCCAATTTTCTATGTAAGAAAGAGTCAAGTTTGAACCTTTTTCGTTACATAAGGTCTGAGTAAAACAACATATTAATCAAAATGTACGTGTATTTCAAGTAAAGTTAAACAAAAATGATTATGGAGATTTGTAACTGTATAGTTTGGTTTCTTTGTTTAATGTCATATCAACCGTTGTATATTTTTAATGCCAAACACATCCTTCCAGAAGAACAGTTATGGTACTATTTAACGCATAGTATTTGTCCGAAAGTGAACGTAATAGCGCGACTGGAGTTCGAACCTGCTTACTACGATAGCGCAGTCCACCGCAGTAACCAGTACACCACCAGGACAACCACTTGGATAGCTCTAATGTAAATCATATTCATGTATCAGCCCCCCAAATATAGCTTCTCCTGATGTTTTGAAATTTTCGTTACCCATGACAGCTACGCTTGAAGAGAGAAATTGGCCTTTTCCGTTTACTTAAGCATAAGCTATTAGGAAACTGCCCTGGAACAAGAAAGTAAAAGTTTTATTACATAATGTTATTGTTTATTGTTAGATAACACTTTCTGATGAGAGCCCTTTTTTTCTTCCAAGAGGAACAAATATGGGAGATTAAACATCCTCCTGGGTCCAATAAGTGTGTAAATTTGGTACATATAATTCAAACTGTTTGGACGTATAAAGAAGACAGAAAAACAAGCACTTTTTAATTATTGATATAGATTATATTAATAGCAACGATAACTCACTTATATTACTTTGCGGCTTTTACCATTAAACTGGAAATTTACAGATATTTCCTCCTTTCATAAGAATAATACTAAAGACACGTAACTAAGACAATGTGCTATCTACCAAGCTGAACAAGCTGTGTCTTTGTCTGACTTTTTCTGTTCGATCGAAAAAAGACAAAATAATATTTTGTCCCAGATACCATCAGGAAATATAAATAATAGTCAGATTCAAATCCATATTCCTCTTCAATAACTGCAATTCCTGTTGGTGGCTTTAGTACCACCATTCATAGAGATACTAAAAGAGAAAGCTGATTGATTTTCCAATTTTCAGTATCCTACATGAACCATGTAAAAAAAGAACGTTTCGAAAACGTTCCTTTAAAAGAAAACTAAATCACCTAAAAAAGTTATGTCAATAAATCTAAATATTATCAAAAAGCGATAAAAAAGAACATTTTCTGAATAAAATCAGAAAATTGAATTTTTTTTCTTCACTACCGACGAATCACCATGTGTATCGACTATATCTGAGTCATTGCGATCAAAATCGATTTCGTAGTCGCTAATTTCACTCAATTCTCAGTATGAACCACGCATAATTTCTTCAAGAACCTTCCAAATTTACCTCTGTAAGTTTTTATGATAATAATCTGAATGGATAATATGGCAAGAATAATCGAATTTGGTGTAAAAATATCGAGAAAACACTCAATAAAATTGGTTGGAAAAATATAACCCAGCAAAGGGAATACAATATGAAATTCAACTCAAGCTGTTCACGTCATGGATTCTCCAAACGTAATTTCATCTTGGATTGGCTACATAAGCAAAACAGTCTTCTTTCTAAGTTAAACTGCTTTCCAAAATATATTCGATAAGATTAGAAATTAAATAAGTTAGAACTAAGTCTTTGACAAGAGTATTTTGAAGATTTTTTTAGAATAATTATTTTAAATGCCTTTCAAGCCATCTTTCCAGTCCAATGAATATATTTTCTAGATACTCTGGGAAGCAGTCGTATTAATGGTCTTAGATAGGGTTCATAGAAGATTTCCCGACCTCTGAACATTAAACGTTCTCATTCAACTGATCCCTGCTAATCCGGGAGCACTGGATCATGATTTCTCCAAATCAAAAGATAACGACAGAAATAAGTCCCAGAAATACGCTGACTCTATTTTTTGTTGTGTGATAAGATTTCCAATAAAAGGATGTCTAAACTGCATTAGATGGTGAGACTCCAATTCTGGAACTTTTAGGAGTGTTGAGTACTCCTTCATTCATATTACCCCCGGGTTCACTCTGAGCTGAAGTAGTAGAACCAGTTTGGGTGCGTCCCATCTGTGATTCAAATAGATCTGTTTAAAAATTATTTGTATTCTATCGGAAGTGTGCAAAAAAAATCTTAAAAACACCGACACAAAAACTAATATCAAGACATAAAATCGATGGGTTGACATGTCATTATGATTAACCATTTAATCATGAATAAATGCATTTTTCATTGTTATAAAGTTAACACTTGTCTTTTATCTCTGCTTTTTTCATCTCATAGTTTTCTTTTGTTTTAGTTAGTTTGTTTATTGTTTGGGAAGGGGGTTGTGTTGCCTTGTTAACGCAGCCTTGAAAATATATTCGCAGACAGGAAAAGAATATTGTAATACCAGTAACAAGTTTCCATTCGTGTGCTAATACGAAGAAATTTTCTCAAAGCGCGACGAGTTACCAATGTATTTACTACTTTATATTTAAATCTAACCAAATGTTCATGTAATATGGTTTCTGTTTTATTATCTGGAAAAATTGTTTGCCAAAGTTCGCACACATCCGCCAATCAGGAGCCAAATATAACCAGTTAGTTTTTACTTTTCGAAATTTATGAAGATCCCTACCAGATCTGATGAAATTAATTATTCTACCCTAAAGTTGGTATTTGCTGGCACTGATTTCCATTATGATCATGATCACGTCTACGTTCACTTTGATGAAGACTTTGTCGAAAAGACATTTGTAACGGCCGTATGCCAAGACCTTCGGAATTGTTTGGAAAAATAAAGAGAGAAAACTGAAAAGAGATTCTCCTTGCTCATAACGGCGAAACGATTTTCCCTTACGTTTGGGGGTTATCAGTAGTTTCTCAACAATGCCTTTGGATGCTGAACGCAATATATCACACATATTCTCATCAATAGTCCGGCCGGTGGGGCTTAGAATACGGCAATAGCATTTCCTGCATAGGAGCAAGAACCCTCTAAAGATATGACACTAAACTGCATCTGATTGTGAATCTCTAGTTCAGGAGATCTGGGTAGTGTGGAAAATTCCTTCATTGACACTTCCCAAGTCTACACAGAGAGTGTTCATACCTGTTAGGATTCCATTAACAGGTCAAGTAGATCTTTCGCACATTATTCGTATTGAATAGGAACATGTGAAAACATATAACTTTGTGCAAATAAATGATTATTATTAAATATTAATAGTTACTTTAAACCATATAATTATTAGTATTAGATAAAAATACTTGATATAACTGTGATAAGTTATTATAAATTATTACATTTAAACGAAGAAAGTGTAGATAAAAGGATGATTGCGACGAAACATTAAAAATGTAAATAGTTATGTTCCTCCTCAAGGGAATCAAATAAAGGGAATCAAATTTAGGCATTAAACAAACAAGTTGATATGATGTTAAACGAATAAACCAAAACAAACCAAGCCATCCTCATTAAAACTCTTTTATTCACACTTGTTGTTCACTT
Organism: Sepioteuthis lessoniana; assembly: GCA_963585895.1. Classification (NCBI taxonomy): domain Eukaryota; kingdom Metazoa; phylum Mollusca; class Cephalopoda; order Myopsida; family Loliginidae; genus Sepioteuthis; species Sepioteuthis lessoniana. The sequence goes on from OY757932.1 coordinate 42,313,284, forward strand.
TAAGCCTTTCTATTCGCTTTAAATTGCTGTGACTGGAATTCGAATAGATCAAGAAAGACCATTATATATATGTATATAGTTGAATAGATAGTCAGAAATTCAGATTGCTATCTGATGTCAGCTCCTGCTCGAAAGCACCGAAAGAGGGATTAATTATTTCTTAAAAGAAAATTGACTCCTGACTCAAATCATGTTTTCTCTACAGAATGGAAAGTAAAACAATTTTTAAAATATTTTGTATTTGTAAAGAGGTTCGTTACGTCCCGTTTCTAATTTACCTTCCGTTCAGGCGTTCGCAACAAAAGAAACAATCGATCGTTCTCCGAGATAGATGTGGAATTATCTCTTCACCGTACCGCAAGGTATCCTGAAAATCTCTGTCGGTGATTTTGCCAAGTACCAAAGTTAAGTGAGCCGTCTCAAGTGACCAAATCAAAGTATCAATTACGGAAAGTTAAGTTCCCAAGACAAAATCCATCTCCTTCACACCACTGAAATCTGTTCCTCCTTTACACTGACACAATATGTTCTCTAAAATGTAACCCTAAACAAAGCAGCACTAGATGAGATCTTTATAATTTAGCAAAAGGAGACAATTTTTAACAGTGATACGAACCCACCTAATGAAGTGTGAGTCGTTGTTTCTCATATGTTAGAATTCAATTTTGATTATGACATACTGTTATCCCACTGAAAATATGCCAATTTTTTAAAAATAAATGATAAGGAGTGTGAGGGACTTATTTGGAAGTGGTCTTGTTAAGCTTTGTTTTATAAGAATTCAAACCCCTTTCAACTGTGAATTTTAAGCTGACAGATTTAAGTTGCGGTTTCAATTATCAAAATTGATGCTGTTCAAAGGAATATGTTCCTGTGTGAGGGAGAAAGCAGTTTAAGGTTCTCTCACTTCAGATAAGGAAGTCGCTAACAAGTTTGAAGCACGACGTTTGACGGGTGAATGAAAAGTTGAAACGAAAAAATCTGAACACGCCAAAATGACAAAAGAGAGAACTGTTATAGTAAGTAAATTAGGGTTTTACGTATTTTAGAAAAAAAGTCAATGATTCGTTCATAGATACAAGTTTATACATTTGTTTTATAAAGTTTAAACCAATTACCTGAATGTTTATTTTGAAGGAAATTCCGGTAAGTGAAAACCTTTGGTATCATTAGTTCTAGTATTAATTCTTTTGAGTGCCAACTAAAAATATAGAAACTTCAAGAAGCGTGTTCCTACAATTCAAAAGGTGTTCATTTTAAAGTAATGTTCAGCAATTGAAGGTTTTCGGTATTATTGGTTTGAGTAAAATAATAGTACTAATAATCATGATAATAATGAAGTCATAAACTTAGTCGACAAAACCATGAAAATCTGGAGAGTTGAATTGACAGCAGGAGGAAGAAGCTTAGCTGAAGCAAAGTTCCAAAGAAGTATTTTCCAAGGAGATGCTCTATCACACTTACTATTCATAATGGCCATGATGCCACTTAACCACATACTCAGAAAATGCACAGCTGGGTACAAACTTAGTAGATCGCAGTAAAAAATCAATCATTTAATGAACATGGATGACATCATACTATTTGCAAAAAAATGAAAAAGAACTGGAAACTCTAATACACGCAGTTATAATATACAGTCAGGACATATGAACGCAATTTGGCATAGAAAAGTGTGCAATGCTTGTAATGAAAAGTGGCAAACGACATCTAACTGACGGAATGAAACTACCAAATTAGGACAAGATTAGAACGCTCGGAGAAAACGAAACCTACAAATACTTGGGCATCTTGGGGGATGACACCATCAAACAAGTGGAAATGAAAGACAAAATTCAAAAAGAATATCGCAGAACAAGAAAACTACTCGAGACAAAACTCTCAAGCCGAAACCTTATCAAAGGAATAAATACCTGGGCTGTACCGCTCATTAGATATTCCGGACCCTTTCTCAAGTAGACCATTGACGAACTTAAACAAATGGACCAAAGAACAAGAAAACTAATAACAATGCATAAGGCATTATATCCCAGCATCGAAGGCAGCGTTGACGCATCGATACAACGACTCGAAGACTATATACAAAAACACGATGGAGGACTCATTACAGCCATCAGAAGCGATACTGATAACACGATGGACAACTGAATGACAATAACTAGGAAACAAAAATGGGAAGGAAAGCAACTCTATGGGCGTTTTAAACGACTTATAAACAACATCTCACACGACAAAACCAGGACATGCCTAAGAAAAGGAAACTTTAAGAGAGAAGCAGAATCTCTCCTAATAGTAGCACAAAACAACGCCATAAGAACTAATCATATCAAAGCGAGAATAGAAAAGACGCTGCAAAATAGCAAATGTAGGCTATGCGGTGACAGAGATGGAACCATCAATCATATAATAAGTGAATGCAGAAAATTAGCGCAGAAGGAATATAAGACTAGACACGACTGGGTCGGCAAGGTGATCCACAGGGAGATGTCCAAAAAATTTAAATTTGACCATACAAACAAATGGTATATACACAACCCAGCACCTGTCCTAGAAAATGCCACGCATAAACTCCTATGGGACTTTGACATACAGACGGATCACCTAATCTCGGCCAGAAGACCAGACCTAGTAATAATAATCAACAAAAAGAGAACTTGCAAAATTATCGATTTTGCTGTCCCGGCTGATCATAGAATAAAACTGAAAGAATGTGAAAAGAAGGATAAGTACCCCGTCCTTGCTAGGGAATTGAAAAGACTATGGAACATGCAGATGACAATTATATCAATTGTAATTGGTGCGTTTGGAACAGTAACTAAAGGATTGTTAAAGGGACTGGAGGACTTGGAAGGTGGCTGACGAGTGGAGACCATCCAAACTACTACATTATTGAAAACGGCTAGAATACTGAGAAGAGTCCTGGAGACTTGAGGAGACTTGCTGTCACTCAAACTCCAGTTAAAAACCATCATAATTCAAAGTAAGAATAGGTAAGTTGCAACAAAACAGCATATGTACGTTATTTGCAGATAGACACAAAACGATTAATCACATAATAAGTGAATGCAGCAAATTTGCACAGAAAGAGTATAAGACTAGGACACGACTGGATAGGCAAGGTGATACACTGAGAATTGTGCCAGAAATTTAAATTTGACCATGAGAACAAATGGTATATGCACGACTCACCATCTGTTCTGGAGAATGAGACACACAAACTCCTATGGGATTTTGTCATACAAACGGGTCACCTAATCTCGACCAGACAACCAGACCTTATAATAATCAGAAAAAGGAAGAGAACTTGCAAAAATGTGGACTTAGCTGTCCCGGCTGACCATAGAATGAAATTGAAAAAATGAAACCTTACTTGGGAATTGAAAAAACTGTGGAACATGAAAGTGACGGGGATACTTATTGTAATTGGTGCTCTTGGTACAGTCACCGAAGGATTATTAAAGGAACTGAAGGACTTGGAAATAAGAGGACGAGTGGAGACCATCCAAACTGCTATATTATTGAGATCGATCAGAATACTGAGAAGAGTCCTGGAGACTTGAGGAGACTCGCTGTCACTCAAACTTCAGTGAAAGACCATCGGCTAACGGTGATGTGAAAAACTCTCAAGGAGTAAATAATAATAATAATAATAATAATAATAACGGTGGGGAACTTACTTGGAATTAGACTCAATCAACTTTGGGTTTTTTTCTATTTCAGGATATAATTTCTTCTCCCAAATGGTTAGATTTTGACTCTCTACGGTAAAAAGAGAACATCCGTCTTGTCTTTATCCAGAAACGAGGCTAGAAACGCTCTCTGTCGGCAAGAGAAGATAACCGTATATTTTTATTTAGTTTTTATTCTATTTATCTATTTGGTCAGTTCTGTCTATATTATGCAATAGAAGATTTCTGGAGATCATAAAATAGCACTAGGTTTCAATATACATTGGGTTTACAATATGCTTCAAAATCTTATTTAATCGAAACTATTCAAGACGTAGGCACTAATTATGTACAGTTTAGAAAGAAACTTATAAGGTTTATTACAGCATACTGAAATGCAGAGCATATGCTATATTTGCAAAATTTTAATGATTTCTTTTTTTTAAGTTTAGCTGTGGTAGGGGTAAAGAAGACTGTTTCATAGGAGCTTCTTCTCTTAAGATGCTACGGAACTGGTTGATACCTCAAATGTGCGAAGATAGTGTCAACTACCATTTTTATAATGACGGAACGCTATTCCTCTGACGGAAGTAAGTTCGCCGTTACTTTGATATCGATCTTCTGCAGGGCTTGAGTGACTGCAGAACAGCCACCAATGTGTCACTCATGGGTTGGTCACCACTAAGACTATCTAATAGCTTTGAAACCTTATCTTATGGGGTTCAGTCAAGAAAGTATTTGCTCCTAATCTTCCTGTTAATTTAGATAATTTTAAACAACGCATCTCAACAGCTGTTGATGAAGATAGTCAACGTTTGTTTCGCAAGAATTTGACTACCGCCTAGATATATGCCATGTGACTAAGGGTGCACACATCGAACAGCTGTAAGATGATAAACTTCAAGAGCTTCTCTAAAAAAAAACTATTGTGAATGTCAATATCTTGAATAGTTTTGGTCTAGTAAATTTTCGAAACTATTCATTTTACGAGGCACTCACCCTAAGTAACGCCCCCTATTTATTTCTTCAAAAACTATCACAGATACAAAGAGCACAACACAATTGTTTGAAAGAACAAGTTGTCAACTACAAAACACTGTTTTTCCTTATAGTATCCACCATGGGGCGATGTATTTTCTCCCGCAATAAACAAGAGCTTGCATTTTTACAGCAGTGATGACAGTGTCATTGTTAAGGAAAAAAATCAGTTTATATTGTCCATCATGCGATGCAAGAAAGTGACGCCCTAAATTTCACAGGGATTTAGCAGGAATTGCTTTTGTTTGTCCTTCTGTTTTTGGTGTTAGCATCTGTGAGACACACCTGGCACAAACTTTGCGATATCTTGACCTTGATAATATTGTTTCTACCGCACTAGAGAAGACATTCGGAACACAGATCTTAAGCTGTACTCTGGCTATGTTTTGGAAGATAAACTACCTATTGAGCTCTTAGTACCGAGCCGTCCGGAACATCACTTGTCATTTCCATCACTGAAGCAACTATTGCAAGTATTACCCACCTTCTAACTGTGATCACTTTCACTGCTTGATTCCCGTGTAAAATAATGGGACATTTGGAAGAATTTTAGCTTTTAAAAAAATATATATATATATATATATATTGGAAGTGTTTTGTTTTAAAAAAAAAAATTCAGCGCTTTTTTTCAGGCGGACTCTGGTGGGTTCTAGTAGTGTCTCTTTATTATTTGACCCCCCCCACACACACACTCACTAAACAGATATGGGATCGGTGTAATGTATTATGGTCAATTCAGGCTAGTGCCAGTTTAAACAGTTAAAAGAAACAACCCCGAGAACCTGAGTAAGCATGAGGCTATCCGCAGAAAAAAAAGAACAAAAAAAGCAAGAAATAACCACGCACTTCCTAATTCTCGAATGTCTAGAGAACTCTACAAGACCGACGATGAACATAAAAACCGGTCCCATCCCAGGAGGAGAGAGTTGCTTCCGGCCGACAGAGAAGATCAATTCCTGACGCAGGGATCAGAGTCGGAATTCGAAAGGTGACAATCGGTCGCGAGGAAGAAAACAACAGACATCTCCTTGGCGCCCTTGGATTTTCCTGCGCCTAACTCGATAGAATTAACGTCACATCCGCGTCGATAAATGCCAATTCAGCATCACACTTTCAAGTCAGACTTTGTTTTTACAAAACTGCTTCTCAGTTTCTACATGTAACTAAACAAAAAAATAAGGGTTTTCGTAAAACGTTGACCCTTTACTATAATCCTACAAACATCCACCTCTGACCTCGTTGGCAGCCCTGTTGGTGGGCTTTAGAATATACTGACGGCATCCTGGTTAATTCCCTCAATGGAAAATTATTTGTCTTGAATAGGAATAGGCGAATCCATGTAACTTTGTGCAAACAAATGAGTATTATTAAAGAGGAATAATTTCTTTAAACCGAGTAATTGTGCATAAACAGAAATACTTTATATCATATATAAGAGCAATATGATTATCATATTCAAATAAAAAGTAGGAATAAAAACGATTGCGATAAAAGGTTGTAAATACAGTTATGAATCTAAAATTCCTGACCCAGAATGGTAGTACTTATTGTGGTACTAATCTGTCTGTTAAACAGATTTACTAGAAAATTATAAGATTTGGGGAGAAATATGAGAAACCATATAACTGTGTGCAAACAAATGATTTTTAGTTAATAGAATTATTAAAGTACGATAGGAATAATTTAAACCATTAAACTGCATGCAAATTATTTGCATTAAGAATAGTTACTTGAAACTACAATTTTTCATAGGGGATTATTATGAGTTTTTCACACCAGCGTTAGCTGATGGTTTTTCGCTGTAGTCTGAGGGACAGCAAGTCTCCTTAAGTCTCCTGGACTCTTCTCAGTATTCTGGACGATCTCAACAATGCTTTAATTTGGATGGTCTCCATTCTTCCTCCAATTTCCAGGTCCTCCCGTCCCTGTACTAATCTTTTGTGCCAGTACCAATCTCTCCAGTTACAATTGGTATCCCCGTCACTTTCATGTTCCATAGTTTTTTTCAGTTCTCTTACAAAGTCCATATACTTATCTCTCTTTTCGCTTTTCTTCAGTTTTACTCTGAAGTCAGCTAGAACAGCAAAGTTCACAATTCGGCTGGTTTTGTTATTTTTTTATTTTTTTGTTGTTGTTGTTGTTGTTTTGTTTTTGGTTGCTTTGGGGGGGGTGACAATTACTAGGTCTGGTCGTCAATCTGAGATTAGATCATCCGTTTGTATCTCAAAATCCAACAGAACTTTGTGCGTACCATTATTATTATTATTATTATTATTATTATTATTATTATTAGTAGTAGTAGTAGTAGTAGTAGTAGTAGTAGTAGTAGTTATTGGAAACAATATAACTGTGTGAAAACGAATGAATATATTAAATATCAATAATTACTTTAAACCATATAATTGTGTGTAAAATTCTTTGTATTAGATAGGAATCCTTAATACCATATAAATGCAAACAAATGACTATTATAGACGAATTTTAAAAACGTGTAACTTAAACAAAAGATTGCAGTGGAACGCTGGAAATATGAATAGGTATGATGGTTATCAGGCATTTACAAATAAATCAAACTTCGACATTAAATAACTCATAAGCTGTTGATATGCCGTTAAGCAAATAAACCAAATCATACCTGACTTCGACGTCAGTAAAAAAGAATAGGCATATGTTAGTATCCAGGTGGTAATCAAAAAGTGTCGAAACTAGATCTTTCATTTATTTCTATTCAAAAACTTTGAATTTAAATTAAGACCTATGCAAGAATGAGCAACTTATGTATTAAAGGGATGATGACTTGACATCTAGAGACTAGACAACATCATGTTTTTAAATCATTGTTTGCGTAATATTTTCAATGGGTTAAGTGTACGAACGGTTTCCAAAACGCATCGATACTGAATCTGTATTTAATAAACCAACGATAGACAATGAATGCAACACAAAGTTTCATCAAACTCATCCTCTAAGCTTTTCAGTATGCTTCCCCTAGTAAGTTTTAGACGAAGCACCTGTGAAACTCTTCTTTTGATATTGTGTGAAACTACGGTGTCGTATTTCTTTCTGTCTTCCACGTTCTCAAATCATAACTTTGAGATAAATTTTATGTTTAGAAAATAAGAAAAAATCATATAGGACCAAGTCTAATGAATATGTGTTATCCAATGTCATTGCTACGGAGAGGACGCAACTCAAGTTCATTTTTTTCTTAAAATAGAATACAACAGTTTTCATTCTACAAGACCAAATTTCAGTCTCTTCTGCTTGTTACACATTGCTGGAGGTGAGAAAGCATTTCGTTTAAAAAGTATTGAGAAAGGCTTAATAATGTTTCTCACAATAGCATTGATTCCTCATGATGAAGTCTAGACAACAATCAAGATCTCTTGACTTCTTTCTTTATTATATAAGTTCTTCAGCAACGCATACGTCTTCATGAAAACTTAAGATTTTTTTTATTCAAAGTTTCTGTCTCGATACTTTTTTATTATCTCGTATATTCCAGTATTTTCATATTATTGATGCTCATTAAGATATGAACATGGTCATACATTTGATAAGACAAAGACACGTCTTCCATTACAGATAACTAGATGAATACATGACAAGAAACGAAAACTTTTTAAAAATCACTAAAGTCTGTTTCTGCATAAAACTTATCTCTGTCGAATATTATCCTGACAAATGAAAAAGCTCTTAAATTTCAAAGCTGACATCAGACAAGTCGTTCTTCAGTCATCACTTTGGCGACATTTTCCGCTCCACACCCAAAAGAAGTCAGTCGTAGAATAATTAAAAACGTGATGGTTTTGACAGAAGAAAAGTTTTTAAAAATCCAATGTTTTCTTGAGCGGGGATGTTTATTGTTTTTTTGTTATTGTTGCTGTTGTTGTTGGCTTTTTTGTTTTGCTTTTTTTATTTTTGAGGGTGTTTACTCGAGGGTTTTTTTCGGGGGGGGTAATTGTTTTTCTTCAGTACTTTGTATAAACAAATCGAACTGTGACTTCCTTTCTATAGAAAATAACTGCGTAATTCATAACGAACTGGTTTCTTAATAAAACTTCATCTAAATTTGTCAGAATTTCTTAGACGAAGCATTATCGGTATTATTAGTTTTTGATTCCTCTTTCTAACATCTTATTTCTATTGATATTTTAGAACTAGTAGTAGTTATAATAATGTGGGGTACGGAGCTTTTTGAAAGCCAAAGGATACCTGCCAACCTGGCTATTAGGAAGGAATGCAAGCAAAGAGCTAAACTACGAAGACACACAGTATCAATACCGTGTTCACATTGACCCCATTCTCAGAAAATATGGGTTCCGTAATTTATCAGAAAATCTGCTTATGACCTTCCAGTGATTCTTTTTATATGCACTAGTGAATAAATTTCGACGACGAGAAATGATTTTTATTTCTATCTGTTTTTATTTATGTCATCATTATAAATTTTTATTTATTTGCATTCGTTTTCAACTTTTTTGTTTGGGTTTAGTAGTAGTAGTAGTAGTAGTAGTAGTAGTAGTAGTAGTAGTAGTCTTAATTTGTCAACATTTCTTCAAAAAAGTACAGGCATTATTATCCTTTTTCTTTTTCTTTCTTTCATCTTATTTCCATTGCTTGTTTCAATCTAATAATACTAATTGTAGAAGCTCTAATTTTGATTCGACAATTTTTTTAGATGAAGCATTGTCATTATTATCAATTTTTGAACAGTCATTCATCTTATTTCAGTTTGTTTTTTTGTTTTTTGTTTTTTTGTTTTTTTGTTTTTTTATCGAAACTGTTTTGTTTTTTTATCGAAACTGACAGATCGTTATTTTTCTACTGTCAAACAATTTTACGAGTTTAAGGGATGCAATTTCAAATCTCGCCAAGGGATTATTCTTTATTTTCAATCATTGTTACTTAATTTAGGAGCATTAAATGAAGAACTGGGAATTTTGATAAAACGCAGACGAAACAAGACAGAATTAAAAACATTTAACCACATTGTTAATTTTCAATTGATCTTTCTTATAATTTACTTTTGTTGTTTAATTCTCTTCTGTTGTTTACTTTCATTCTACGTTATTTTTGTAACAAGTCGACAAGAAATTAAATTTTTAAAAGAATAGAAAATAAAACTTGCGTTGTCCAATGGCCGCTTTGTGGAATCGTTGATTGTCTCATGATCAGAAGAAACAGCGACTCAAAACTTATTGTTCGCAGCCGGTCAGGAATACGAATTGCGAATCTTCAGGCCACCAGTCTGGATTAGGAAAAACTATTAACTAATTTCTGTCGGACCGTATCTCTGCAGTTCTCTTAACTAGCGTTGTTGTACCTCGGGTACAATCAATATAGACCTGTTTGAAAATCATCTGTATTGAATAGGAATGCTTTAAGCAATATAATATGAGTAAACTAATAATGATTAAATTTACTTGAAACCATAAATTTGAGTATTAATTACTAGCATTAAATAGAAACTTGAAACCATATAACTGTATGCAAATTATTTGTATTTGATGGAATACTTGATACTATATATCCGTGAAAACAACTGACTATTATAGACTCCCTGTCGGTGGGACAGTAGAATACCCCGACTGCTCCTCTGTAGAGAGATAAGAACCCTGCTCACTCCAAGAAGACCCACTTAGGGCCGTGGATAGTGACTGGTAATGCTTGAGGATGAGAACCTGGCAGCCGAACAGTCCGTAACCAGGCAACCGAAGTGAACACGTGACCTGCAGCACTCCATTTGGCTTTAACTGTGTTAGACGGAGGGGGGGTCGGAGAGACCTGAACTGATCAGTTAGCAGGTCATGTGAAGCCCTGGCACCTATATGACTGCCTCAACCGTATTCTTCAAATTGATCTTGAAGCAAACATGTACCCAACCCTATTTTATCTTAAAGATGCGAGAAAGCAGTGGCTGAGAGTCAAGTGCACTGAGACAGCAATACTTGAACCCATGTACATTGTACACAAGCAAATTATTAATATTAGATAGAATTATTTGTGTTTGATAGCAATACTTGAAACCTTGATGTGGGTATGACACTAAATTTCATCAGATGGTGAGGTCTCGTCTTCAAATTTGTGGAATTTTGAGCACTCCTCCGTAATCATTATTCACAGGTCCAGTCTGACCCGGAGTGGTAGTTCCAGTTAGGGTCCCATTTACGGGTCAAATAGAATTATTCAATCATTTATTAAAGATTATCATTATCATTATTCGTTGTTATTTATTTATTTAAAACCACACAGTCATGTGCAAATTGTTTGTATTAGATTGAAATCCTTGATAAATGAAATTATTAATGTTAAATAACAAAACTTGAAAACATTTATCTGTGTGCAAACGATCAATAATAAATAGAACTATGAGTGTTAGGGAACAATTCCTGAAACCATTTACTTTGTGCAAAAAAATTAGCTCTGACTCGTTTTAAAATAATGTTACTATAATATTGGCTTATATTATTAAAAATAAGTGGAAAAGTCGATAAATCAAACACTTACAACGTTTTTAGTGGTAGTATTTCGTTCTTTATTAACAGAAGAACTTCATCGGTAGTCCGATGTAGTTTTTCGCTTAATAAAGAACAAAATATTACCACTAATTCGGTTGTATGTTTTATTTATCCACTTTTCCACTTATCTTTATCATCTCGTCAGATTCATTAAAATCTACCACTTCTTCATATATATATATATATATATATATATATATATATATATATATATATATAAACAGGATTTGGCATTAAATAACCAACAGAAGTTGATATCCTATGAAACACGACCAAACTAAACCGATTATTATATGAAAAAAGTGCTATTAAGAAAAATAATTGCTGTAGAATATCGAAAATATTAATATCTATGATTATATTAAAATATTTACAAATGAATCGAATTTCAGTATTGAATGACTCATGAGGGGTTAATATGCCGTTAAATAAACCAAAATAAACCAACCCAAAACGATTATATTTGTATTCTACAACATCAAATTTACTTCCAGATCAAGAAAAATAAGGTAAGAGAAAGCTTAATGAAAACTTAATGATAATAATAATAATTACACTGGTTTACAAAAATAAAATTTTGGTCTGAGGCAAGAATGGGGATTGGTGTTTTTTTATTAATTTGGGTGTGCTGAATTCAAATTCATAAATAGTCTTGCTCTATCACCTCTAGTTTTCTGGCTTTTAAATAGTCTCATTTTAGTATAAACAGAGAATATATTTGCATATTTCAAGAGTTGCAGCAGCTTATGACAGATAAAACAGGATAGATAAAGAACACTGATTGAATCAATATACTTGGATGACACAATTACACAATTCATAGTACCACAGACAGTCAAAAGTGTGTTTTCTTAGAAGATCTGGTGTATTTTGCCTCCGGGATGTCACGCAAGAGCATCCAGCAAAAGTCTCCCATCATGCCGGGGTTCCAGTTGCCTTGATAGTTGCTCTCCATCTTCGTAATGTCTTGGTGGAATCTTTCTCCATGCTCATCACTCACTGCTTCAAGGTTTGGCGGGAAGAAGTTGAGGTGGGAATGGAAAAAATGAATCTTGAGTGACATTCGGCACCCCATATTCTCGTAAGATTTTAGCAACTTCTCAATACAGATTGGTAATCTGGTACGCGTGTGTTACCAAGGAAGCCACTACAGACTGACTTGAATGCTTCCCATGCTCTCAGTTAAGAAGCTCCTCAAAATCAGTATCCTTCAGCACTTCTCGGATGTGAGATCCGACAAAGATGTCCTCTTTGAGCTTAGCAGCACTAAGACCTGGGAACACAGTAGACAAGTGTTGGAAGGCAGCACCATTTTTGTGCAACGCCTTCACAAAATTCTTCATCAAACCAAGCCTGATGTGAAGAGGAGGAGGAAGCACCTTATTCATGTCCACAAGAGGATTCTCCTTGAGGCTGTGTTCACCAGGAACAAAAGTGTTTATAGACCCCAGTCTTTTTGCTTATAATGCTGGGATAAAACAACAGTACTTTGTGAAGCCCGCTGGCATACCCATAAGAAGACCAATGACCTTATTCGTTCTGATTCCTGAAACTGGTGATCCTTACATCTTCCTGGACTAGGTTCCACTGTTTCAGCCGAGAAGCCAAGAGCTCTGACTGCTGTTTTGACAGATACAAATCACGAGCAAGATCATTCTGGTCTTCTTGCGTGTTCCAGTGTGGCTCATTGCCACTTGTTCCTGAATATGTAGACTCAATATCTTCCAAAGATCTTGACTCGGCAGAATTCTCCCTTGAAGGCATTTCTTCATCTGATGAGGAAAGAAGATCCTTATTTACTGGAGGCGTGGGTACAGGAAGATCATCTGAATGGGGAACGGGTCTCATAGCAGATCGAAGGTTGGGATATTTGATTTTTTTCCTTGAAGATGCATTGAAACCAGTTATATTAGTTAAAGAAAAATAACAATCATCTGCGTGGTTTCGCAGCTCTCTCCAAACCATCGGGACTGCAAAGTTGAAAGCCGCTTTCTGGCCATTAAACCATGCAGTAGTCCATTGTAGTAGGGTTTACAACAGATGTGTGGAGGCCAAGACTTGTCCTGGTCACCAATTTTACAGTCAAAATAGTGAAAGTCGGCGGTTCTGAGGAGGGAAGTGATGGTTCGACGCTGTGCAACTGTTGTGAAGTCCCCACACACGTAGCATAAAGAATTAGCCTTGTTGAGGCATCCTCGACATTTTGACGTGCTTGAAGCCATTGGAGAATCTGACAATATTACAAAGTAAAACTAAATGTGCATTTGAAAATGTAATACTAATATTTAGTAACCCAAAAGATGTGTAACACTATAGTTGAGGGACACCAACCTCTTGTGCCGCCTGCAAGACAACCTCTTCCAATGACTGCCAGAGTGTGGATTAAGACCTGCTGCCGTAACTGTCAAAATCTGTCTTTATATATATATATATATATATATATATATATATATATATATATATATATATATATATATATATAATGTAATGCTATCACTTACATTTAGTGCATAATAACTAAAAAATAAGCCATAAGTCTCACAATATTAAAACTAACCCTGAATTCATATACGCCTTTATGTACCGTATATGCACAAAATGCACACTATGCATATCTAAAAAAAACTAGTGGTGATCAGTTAAAACGGATTTCAAATTTGAATTCAGCACCCCAAAATTAGGTAAAAACGGTTTGTTTTTTTGTTGTTTTTTTTTTGTGCTTGCCTCAATTTCTTTGTAAACCAGTGTTATACACAGATATACTCAGACTGGTTTCCTCATTTTGTTTGTCATTGTAGAAACGTTTCAGCGGTTGCACACTATAGACCTCTTCAGTTATCAGATTTAGTCGGTAACCTTCTGGAAATTTTAAACTGAAATCCATGGGGAAAATAGTTCTCATTTAGCTGTCTTTGCAACGGAGGTATCTTCTATCAGTTAATTCGTTTTGGGGATTTTGTTTGTCCGTGTCTTCCATTGAACCAGATTATATACTAATACCTGACCCAGAGATTGAACTTACAACCACCAAGTAACTAGATATACTTTATGATAAATGGTAAATGAATGTACTTGGCATAATATCCGACAAAAAGGTCAGAAATAAAACTTAAAGCTTGAATTTGGTGTTAAAATTGTTTTATTTCTTGTGTAACGTTTAATTTTTCATCATACAAGTATGTTCAAAGACAACTAGATATGTTTTAAAACACTAAAAAGGAAACTGATACTGTTGTTCTATTTATTATATGTGAACGTGTCATAACGTTATAAGAATATGTTGTGACATTAAGAGTTTTAAAGAGTTCTTTTGTATGTGAAATTTCTTAAAGTGGAAAGTTTTATTATTATAAAGTCTGTTTGATACTGTTGTTCTATTTAATGTGCTCTGTGTACGTGACAATGTCGATAAATTTTAAGAATCTTTAAATATGTTTAAAAACTGAAACCTTTTCCAACTAAAAGATTTGTTACGAAGAACGTTTCTTGGTACAAAATCTATTTAGATATATAAATAAAGGTAAATGTTTGATATTATCGAATTATCTACCCTATATCTATTGCAACTTTATTTGTTTTAGATATGCTAAGAATGCACGTTGCCCAGTCGTCGTAGCTTAGAATACACTGACTGCATCTTTTACAGAGGGATAACCCACCCCTAAAAAGAGGTATACTAGAGAGGACACTAAACTTGATCTGGTAGTGAGGCCTCAGATTTTGAGCTCTGGGAAATATATAGTTCTCTTCATTGCCATTACTCCCAGTTCCTCTCTTCCCCGGAGTGGTTATACCTTTTAGGGTCCCGTATATGGGTCACTCAGATCTGTTTACAAAATATTACAATTAGATAAGAATACTTGATATCATGTAACTGTATAAAAAAGCTTCAGAAACTACACAAAAAAATGTAAATATAAACATGTATATAAGCTTATATATTATTCAGCAATCTGTTCGAGAAATTTGTTTTTCAAACTTACGTAAACTTATCAAACATTAGAAAAAACTCTTCTATTATTTAAACGGAAATCCGATTACCTCCTAAGAAAAACCTTTAGGCACAGAAAACTTATTGGATTATATGTTATGTCAAATTATAACTTAACTTTAAATATAATGATTTATACACGTCTGATTTTTTTTACTTTTTATAAACCTAATAAAATTGTAGAAGTTAGTTTCAAAATCCCTAAAAGATTGACTATTTTTTTCTCAAAATTAAAATAAACGAATTTTTAAACAAAAAATTAGCTACTTACTTCCTAAAACCGAATAGTCAATTTTCCATTGTTTCTTTTTTTTTTTAATTATAAGACTATTTTTGTTTGGTATATGTGTTGTTATTTATTCACCAAATTTTTGAATAGAAATCTACAACGACTTATCTTAGAATGTCATATATAGTTTCAGTTAGTGCAATTATGAATGTATTCCCTGAAATTTCCAGAAATACAGCAAATGTGGGTCCATCTGTGTATGTGTATACCAACCCCTCCGCACTAGCAGGATGACACAGGGTCAATTTTTAAGCGCAGTTTATCAGTTTTGAAATTGGTGTTTTCCTTCTCCTAGACCGGTTGGAATACAAAGGTTAAAGAACCCAGTCTGCCCTAATATTTTACCCATAGCTAGAGAGAGAATAGTTGATTTCATACCTTTCCTAAGGGTATTGGTACTAAATGAAATGTGGTCAGCCCCGGGTATGAGTTGAACTCGTGTAGCTATGTCCGTTTCCACGACGATAACCATTACACCACAGGCACCTCCATTACGTATCCATCCGTGTGTGAGGGAGAAAATAATAGCACGTATTGGGAGAGGGGTATGTGAGAACACAACTCTACACTTTATAGGTATTTATATCCGTTTTGATGCAAGAATTTCAGAAAAAAAACAGAATTATACAGTTTATAATAAAAGCTCTAATCTTTCTGGGTATCTCGAAGGCTATGTTCGTCTGTACAGTGGGTTGAATATAGCAATAACTGTTTATCCTTTCCACAAGTTGTGGAGTCATTTTGGTATCTATCAAGCAGTGAAACGTTATAGAAAGAAATTATATTTAGTGGCGATCATCTTCTCTCTTCAATTCCCCTGAATACCAACGAAAAATTATGAATGAAATAAAAAACTGTTTTCTTTGCTATACTGACTTTATCATTATAGTGACGGGGATAAGGCAAGAAATATGGCGAAATCTAATAACATCAAACGGCCAGGGATGGAAATGAAACGACAGATCGGTGATGTAGACTTTTCTGACTCCCAGTTAGCAACTGATTGGATCCCTAGATCGAAGCTTTTCTTTTTATTTTTCTTAATTTCTTTAGACAAAGAGCTACATTTATTAATATGATGACTGTCACTTCTGCCGGATTTTTATTTTAATATTTGTGAATCTCTTATCAAAAACACTTTTCGTAGCCAGTTCTATATTTGGTTGTTTCCATCTTGAGTTCCATGTTTCTCGATGAATTCTCTGTTAATCTAATTCTATGATCTCAATTAGAATTGAGAAGTGACTGAAGCTGTAACTCTCGATCAGATCCATTTTGTCAGTCCGACTCATTTTCAGGCCGGCCACTTTCGCCTTTATTGATATTTTATTTATTTATTTATTTATTCCCAGTAACCCGGCTGAATTTTTTTTACATTCATATTTGACCATTATATAATTACAGATATATGCTTGTAAAATTCTCTTATACTGGATTTTTTTACTGCTACAGTAATAAACAGAACACCTGAGATACCGTTCATACATTTCTCGGCCTCATGAGTGGAATTAGTCATGTCTTGTATTTGGGTAATACACGGCAGTACCTCCTGATTGCACTAACCAGATGGGATCATGAATACTCCTTGACGACTGCGAAAATATGCCAGTTGAACTGGGCTGGGCATTTTCAACCCACCCACACATATTTGTATATGGTTTCTATCCCTATAAAAGGCCTTTTCTTGCTACATCCCATCTCTGTGGAAACATTGATAAATATGTCACAGCATTTTTTTTTAATAAATTACTGAAGTAAGTATATTTTCGCCCTTTTTTAATCACAGAGGAAAATGTAGAAAGTAATTCTTATGAATTTAGACTGTAATTATATCGGAAGCTTTTAAGAGATTAAATTGACGGGGACGAAATCGAACATTGATCAACATTAAGCCAGATTTTGTAAGGTTAGTCTCTGATTACTCCACCCAAATAAGATGGGACAGTTTTCGTAAACCACTCCTCATACACAACAAAATTTGCTCTACCCATCCTATCTTTGCGCAGATGTCTTTAATATAATTATTTTAAGTAATCATTTTCAACCTTACTAATTGGACCTCTAAGAATTATCAGATATTCAAAAGAATAGTGTGAGCGTAACCTCTAATGTCAGCTACTATATCTGGCCGATGATGATGATTTTCGTTGGCACACGAATATTAGTCAGATATTTCCAGCCGGAAATTCTTATATAGAATATTGTCATTATTCCATAAATACGCATCTGTATCTTGGGTTCTTTGATGTTACTCAAAGGACGGAAGTTAAGAGAGAAGTGTGATTAGGAAATAAAGAGTAAGCATCTTGTGAAATCTATGTTGTTTATTAAATATTCGTTGAATAAAGAATAAATGTAAAAAAAGACCTGAAAGCTGTGATAGAAACTAATAAAGTTAGAATTAAAGAAAAGTCAATATGAACTTAACTGAAATAGAATATATGTGCGTTTCCTGGAATTCTAATATACAAGGTCAATAAAAGAAACAGTTTTAAAATGTATCTAAAAACTGTTTAAAATACTAACACTCACGATACGTGTGTGGGTATTTCTGTGTATTGATTTTTTCAGTTTGTCTCTTGCATTGTTTTAATTTTCAAGTGACTAAATGGCATAAATTTTTAGACAGTTGCATTTTATAGATTAGGTGCTTGATTATACACGAATTCGTGTTCCATTGTTGTCTAACACGATAGCAATATTGACATGGGAGATAAAAATAATTTTTAAAAGCATAAGTCATTCATGTTATTTTATTTATATATTTATTTATTCATTTTTATTTAAAATGGCAAACGTATTCATATCATGTAATCGTAAAAATTTTACATTATAATGATAGGATATCATTTATCAAAATTAATATAATATACATTTTTGTTTTTGCTACGAAATCAGAAGAAATTGATCATTGGGAGAAAATGACAGAAAAGTATTATTCACACACACGCACACACACACACATATATATATATATATATATATATATATATATATATATATATATAACAGTTCAATGATATGAATCAATCTTGAGATACTTGTGTTTGTATATATATATATATATATAGAAAGAAAGAAAGAAAGAAAGAAATAGATAGATATTGTCGGAAATAAGGTGGAAATATCTCCACTTTACGTGGTAAGGCTCTGAGATTTATTAGCCAGTTCACATACATTGGCAGAAATATTTCATGTACTAAAAGCGATGTCAACATTCGCACAGTGAAGGCATTGAGTGCTACTAATAGGATGTCGAAATAGAAATCTGATCTTTCTGATAAAATAAAACGGGACTTATTTCAAGCTGTGACTGTATCAGTACTACTCTAAGGTTGTACCACCTGAACTCTAGCGAAACACACTGAGAAAAATCTATGTGGAAACTACACAAGAATTATGTGAACTGTTTTGAATAAACCCAGGAAACAGCACTCCATAAAACAGTAGCTTTACTGTCAGCTGTCTCCCACCTCACAAAGCATCCATGCAAGATGAACAAGACATGTGGGGCACTGCAGGAGAAGCAAGGACGAACTCATAAATAACGTTCTCTAATGGATTACTACACGTGAACGTGGCAGGTTCCACGGACACAGGATGGAGTCAAAATAACCTGCCGGGAACAATCGACGATAAGGATGGATGGTAAGCGAGACTCAACGGACAACGTGCTGTCAGTATGACTTGATGATGATGATGATGATGATGATGATGATGATGATGATGATTTCCCTATAATTCTTGTTTCTGTCTCTTGCTTCTTCATGTAACTTTTGTTTAGAGTACGTTCTAAAACAAAATCACGCCCTACTTTAAGTACTTTGATTTATAGCAAATAAAGATTTATTTGTTAAGCCTCAACAAAACAGAATAGAATTGGGATTCGCATCTCACTGGTAGCTTCTTTCTAGAACTGGTGAAATATCACTAGAAGTTCATTGTAAATCATGATTTATGTGTAGTCTTTATTTTCATATACTTGGCGCATTAACCAAAGTGTGAAGTATGCACTTATTTCTGACACAGGTCATTTTATTATTATTTATTTCTAAAACATAAAATGACTAAATATATTTGAAAAAGAGCGTTGTAGCGAATCAGTACTAAATAGAGTTAAGCTGAGCAGAGTGTATTGCGTTTTTATGTTGTTTGTTCTTTTTTACTGTTTTTATTGTTGTTGTTTTTGCTGTTGTTATTGTTTTTTCTTTGTTTTTTGTTGTTCTGGGGGGGGGGCATAAATGAATAAGGCTGTGCCTGTGCCTGTGCGCATTCAAGAGAGACTCAAATAAGTGGATTAAAGATACATGAAAATATGGTTGTTTATATTATATTTAAACGGCTAAAATAACAACAATAGGAGCTAAATATAAAGTTCTTCTTCATGACCTTGATGGCAGGTTATTTATCAAAAACACCAAAACAGAATTCGGGTCTATCAAAAGTGTTTTAATTTTGGGGAAAAAATTACATCATTACCTCGGTTAACCTTTAACTAGTTAATGCTAAAAAATACAGCACGAAGCGAAAATACACCCTATGGGATCGATTTTATATTGACAAACGAGGGTCAGAGGGTATTTTCAACAGCGATAGATACCGTCACGTTGAATAAAATTTGTGTGGACTTTTAGATAGACGGAAAATTTTTTATAGAATTTAGGTGTACGTCGGAATATACGTTAGTGTGAATCATTTTTTTTATTGTTTGTTTGTTTGTTTGCTTGGTTGGTTGGTTGGTTGGTTTTATGGCAGGACATTGGATTATTTAATACCGTAGTCAATCTTTTCAAACAATTTTAAAATTTCGAGTAACTGATGATAATAATCATTTGTAAATGATTATAGCTTTAAGTAACTATTCTTAATATAAGTAATTTACACACAATTGTGTGTATTTATGTAATTCCTCCGCTACGTGTAGGATGCGACACAAGGTCAGTTTTTAAACAGTGTAGCCGCCTGTTTGAATTCAGAGTTTTCCTTCTTCTAAATTGACTACCTTCATTGGACTAGTGGGTAGAGTGTTCACCAATGGTCCGGGAGACCTGAGTTCAATCCCAGGTCGCGTCACACCAAAGACTTTAAAAATGGTACTTGATACATCCTTGCTTAACACTCAGCAATATAAGGTACATATCAAGGGTAAAGTGGAGCAATCCAGGGAAAGGAGTAGCGCTCTCCCCTACACCTTGCTGTGGTAGCTATTGAAAAGGGAGCCTTTGGGTCACCCTCGACTAAGGTCGCCAACTTTACTTACTTAGGTCATAGAACCCATTCTGCCGTACTTGAAAAAGCAATGGATTCACACCTTTTCCTATATATGATGATCGTTTCTCTTTAGAATTCTTGTTTCTGTTTCTTCTTGCTTCTTTTTATAACTTTTATTAAGTCTACCTTTTAAGATAAAATCCCGCTCTACTTAAAGTACTTAGATTTTTTACTTAAATATTGTAAATAGATTCTTATTTATCTATTTACTTATGTGTTAAGCCTCAACAAGATGGAATAGTGTTGAAAAGTGTATCTCATCTGGTAGCTACTTTCTGGACTAGTAAAATATCGCTAGAGACTCATTGTAAATTACGATAAATTATTGTCTTTGTGCATAGCTTTATTTTCATATCAATAGTACATTGACCAAATGTACAAAATACCCTTATTTCTGAGACAAGTCATTTTATTATTATTTATTGTTGTTTAGGGATTGACGTTGATGGATTCTAAACAAGGCCAAAATGGTGGTTTCCCTTTGGTTGAAAGAGTAAGTCAAGCCTGTGGTGTTAGAACCTACATATAAAGATTTTATTCCCATGACAACACCCGGAAAAAAAGATAGATGTGAGAGAAAAGTATGTATTTACCCAACCCCTCAGCCACAGGATGCAATTTTAACGTGAAGTATAGGTCGTTTGAATTCAGTGTTTCCTTTCTTAGTTAGCTTATCAAGGCTAGAGAACCCATTCTGCTCTGTAAACCCAGTTTTCCAATAGTTATTGCGAAAATAGATGGATTCATGCCTTTCTCAAGAGTGAAGTGAAACATAAAAAACTTCGTCGAGGATTAAACTCGGGACGCGGATTCCATTTCCTACGACGATACCCGTTACGCTAAGCGTAGAACAGTAAATATATTGTTCGTCTTCGTCTTTGGGTATCAAACAGGAGAAAGATATCTTTAAAATAAATGGCGAGACGACTAAAGACACAAAAATCATCCTTACATCCGAAGATGGTAGATCCTACCAGAAAAACACTTTCTTCGACAATTCCAAGCAAAAAAAGAGGAATAAAATGTAGTTGCCTCTGAACTTATACTGGACAGAAAATTATTAAATGAAAGATAAGCCCTGTTACTTCCGCCTAATTTAAGTGACTTATTATACTCCAACATATACATTGCTTGTCTGTTACATAAATGAAAGCAATGATAGTGAGGGTATATGTTTTATAAAAAAATTGTTGTTATATTATTATATTTAAACAGTTGAAATAACAACAATAAGAAACAATATAAAGAACTTGCTCTGGGCCTTGATAAAAGGCACTAAATTAAGAGCACAAAATATCTATTATTAGAATGTATCAAAATAATTTCCATATTTTTAATCAGCTGTTAATAGGGATATTCTCAACAAATCTTGTATATTTTTAAGCTCATCTAGTTCTTTACATGATACATTTCAGTTAGTCAGGCTCTTCTAAGTGTTTTCGAGCATTAGAGGTTGGGTTTGTGTCTCCTGATTATGACACTAAATTATACCATGTAGTAAGGCTCTACTTTCGGAATTTTAGCGAGCATTACTTCATCTTATTCGTTACCATTATTCCCAGATCCACTTTGACACTGAGCAATAGTACCTGTTAGTGTTCAAATAGATATGCCTATGGGTCAAATAGATCTCTTTGAAAATCATTAGTATTAGATAAGAACACCTGAAATCATATAACTGTGTAAAAACTATTTATATTCATTTAAAAAGCAGTGACACGAGTATTACACAAAACAGCAACCGATGGTGAAGTTCTAGTTCTTGAGCTTTGAATAGTGTGGAGTTATCTGTTCATTGCAATTACTCCCAGCTCCATTCTGAACCCTGAGTGACAGTACCTGTTAGGGTCCCATTTGTGGGTCTAATCTATCTGTTTAAAAATTACTTGGATTGGATTGGAATACCTGAAATAGTGTAGGTGGGTGCAAATTATTTGAATTAAGAATAGTTGCTTGAAGCAATAATTGTTTACAAAGAATTATTCAAATGAATTATTTTAAACCATTTATGAGTTTGAAATAGTTGGAACTATATAATTTTGTGCAAATTATTAGTGTTAGACAGGAATATTTGAAACTATATTACTGTGCAAATAATTGAATAATCAGTTGAAACCATATTATTGGGTATAAATTATAGTATTAAGAATAGTTACTTGAAGCTATAATTGTTTGTATTATCAACTGTTTGAACCATATAGATGATTGAAAAAAAGGTTGACTTTGACACGAAATAACCCAACAAGCGTTAATGTGCTATAAAACCAACCAACCAACCAACCAATCTAACTGAATTAGCTGTCTATACCGGGTAAATAGTCAATATTTCAATCACAGACTTTACAAGACGAGCATACAAATATCAATTCCATTTTTCTAAACAATGTCTATTTTTACTGTCTTAATTATGAATTAAAAATTTACACGAAACGTTTACTCACAGTATTTGTTACAATAAAAGATAAATCCATAAAAATTGAAAAAAGTTTACTATTTTTGGGAGGGGTATTTGTCCTAACTAAACAATAATGTTATATCACTATTTTGCGAGATACACTACCTATAAAGTAAATAATCCTATGAGTAAGGTAAATAATTCGTTAACCTTTGAAATTCTATATGATTACTTAGGTCTTGCAGCTACATAGCTTCATATTGATTGTTTATTGTTACAGAACTTTCTCAATGAGAGTCCTCTTTTATTCATGAGTAACTTTTTTACATTTGAACTTTCCTGATTACAATGAATTGGCGTATCAAATTTGATAGCTCGATATGAAACGGTTTAGCAGTCGAGAAAACAGACAAAAAAGATATTTGACAGTAACTGATATAGATAATGCCAATAATACTATGGGGCCATGGGCATTGTTTTAATGGGTATGTCAATGAGCTTTATAGTAAATATTCGTAAAAAGCGTATATTTTATGCATATACCGTGACAAATAATATATATATATATATATATATATATATATATATATATAAAGCAGAATCTGTCTAAGAAAATGAGATTCATAAAATTCTCTGATACTTAGAGATACAAACGGATCACCAAGTCACGGCCATAAGGCCAGAACTAGAGTTAATTAACAAAAAGAAAAGAATTTGTCATCTAATGAATTTTTTTCTTTCTAGCGGAACTGTGAGTGAAATAAAAAGAAAGCGAAAAGATAAACAAATACCTGGATATTGGCAAAGAGCTGAAAAGGCTGTGGGATATAGTGACAGTTATGCCAATTGTTGTTAAGGCTCTTTGAAGTGTCTCCAAGGGCCTTTGAAAAGAGAGATGGGTAGCTGAACATTTGAGGAAAAATTGAGGCCATTCAGACCACAGCACTGTTAAAATCAGCTAAAAACACTTAAAAGAGTCTTCGAGATATGAGGAGACTTGCTGTCACTCAGATTTCAGTGAAAAACCATCAGTGAGTGCTAGAGTGAAAAATTTACAAGAAGTTAAATAAGTACTTAGACCTTCCCAGAGAACTAAGAAAACTGGAGAACAGGAGGATGACGGTGATACCAATTGTAATTGGTGCACTTGGAACGGTCCCAAAAGGCATGGTAAGGATACTGGAAAAGTTGGAAATCGAAGGGTGAATCGAGACAGTCTAAACTACAACATTATTGAGATTAATCAGAATATTGAGAAAAGTCTTGTGGACAAGAGGAGATTTGCTGTCACTCAGACCCCAGTGAAAGACAATCGGCTAACACTGGTGTCAAAAACTCAGAATGAGTAATATAATAATAATAATAATATCTTGGACAATAGCTAATATTTAGATGCACATGAATTAGCTTTAGAATTAAAGTGTTTAAAAAGCAGATATTTGATTTATACAAACAGAATTTATTACATTTTCATGATGAGATATAAAACTCCAGTAAAAGTACATATATATTGTTTGAATTATCTCATTATATATATATATATATATATATATATATATATATATATATATATATATATATATATATATATTAGAAAGAAATGATTTCAGATTTGGTATTTAGTTGTTTTATTTTGTTTTTATCAATATTTCATTTTGCAGCGTTAACCACTCGGTCACTACGATAGTGGCTGAGAGGTGAACACAAGCAAATTCAAACACCAAATGGGGACGAAAATGTCCGAAACACGAGTAGCGCACAAGTATTTGAAATAACAATAAAAATACATACCAAATTTGAAATCATTTACTGACTTATTCATTTTAAAATATTTAGTTTTCTCTCGTTGGACCAACGACAATTTCATATATATATATATATATATATATATATATATATATATATATATATATATATGAATGAAACTGTGTATATATGAAATATGTGTGTGTTTAACTGTAACCCAGAAAAAACGGCACATCACAGCGAGAATTTTATTAAAGCAATACACCATAAACTTAAAATGCCAAAATCGAGCCAAAAAGCCTAATAAACAAATGATAATATTATGGGGTCCGCATTCACACTGAGTATCAGTTTTTACTCAACCTAATTATAGATATAACGGAGATAATGAATTCTAATTAGACACCTTCATTCTATCTTGAATAGATACATCCATATAATCATGAGGCGCTGATACAACGGAACCCAATTTTCATGGCTCGTCTATTAATACGTAATTGCATGTAAAAACGCTACTTAATTCACCTGTTTTTAATTAAAAAGAAACTGATATAGATATTCCTTGATATTCAATAACAATTACTAATATCATTGTCCTCTTGATTTTTCACAGAGTTCTTTGTAAATATTGCATCGTTTTCGCTTTATTGTTTTGTTTTATTTATAAAGTTCTAAACTCCCTCAGGATCTTGATACCTTCCTGTTGACGTCTTAAAAAAGTTCTTCCCACTGTTTTGTGTCAAAAATGTCCGTTGAAGAATTTATTTGGAATACTTCTAATGTCAGCTTTTTTTCTCTCACTCTCTCCAAGACAGTACTTGACAATTTCTTCCCATTTGCGTCATTCAGTACACGATAATTTTCGACAGTAGACAAATAAGATTGTCATTTATTAATACGACCAACAAAATTTTTGACAAGGAAAAAATAAAAAAACGCAAATTCCGGGCATGATAAGTAGTCAAGGAGTTCTTTAAACGCTCCTCAAGAATGAGTTCATCAAGCTTCACGCGCTTCTTTCCCTTGTTTTAAAATTGTACGCAAAACTTGCCGCCATGCTATGACGTCATAGTAGCATCGTCATTCCCCTCCCGTCTCAGTTGTTGGTCTTAGCACGGTCACGTGATTGTTTTTTCGGCAAATGACGGTTCGAAACCGCACAATAGGTGTGGATGAACACCATGTTTGCCTCCTAGATCTCTTGTTCTTTCTTTCTTCCGTTTTTTGGGGTTTTTTTGCTCTTCCATTCCCTCTTTTTCTTTCTTTCTTTCTTTCTTTCTTTTTCTTTTCTGTCTTTCTTTGTTTTATTTTCTTTAGGTGGTATCTTTCCTCCCTCCCACTCTAGCCTGCGGAAGTTTTCTAGCATATTTTCCCACACCAAGACTGATAGTTTTCAAATGATGAGTACCCCTATATAAACGCAGTCAGTGTTGTAGTCAGACATTATCTTTTAGAGATCCGAAACCGTTCTAACAAGAGAACTGCTCCGATTCGACAACTGCCAGCAAGCATCAACCATGTACCGACAATTCATCTTATGGGGAACCCTGTCCGTGCTCTCAGTAAGTGTTGCTCTTTGAAAACACTTTATTTTCTTGTTTTAACAATCTTGTAAGAAATCCTTTCCCTTAAAATGTCTTTATAAGTATAAAGAAAACAAGTTTTTTATATAAGGGAAGAAGGCATTGCCCACGTGCTCAAGAAAGACAAAAAATAATAAATCGACTAAAGATATATGAATTTTTAGGTGTGTATATTGTACTTAAGCTGTTAGAAAAGCAAAATAGAAACTGAATATCAGATTCTTCCACACAGCCTTGACGACAGGCTCTAAACTGAGAGCGCAACCAATTTATAAAAAAATGAAGATTGGTGATTAAATTCAAGTTAATTATGTATAACTGCATCTTAAAATGTTATTCATGATCCTTTATGAAATTATTATGGAATTTTTTCATGGAGTTTAAAAAGGAATGTACATTTACATTCTTATTCAACAATAACAATTACTTTCATTGCTGTCCTCTTCTTTCAGTGTGTTCCATACATATATATATATATATATATATATATATATATATATAGAGAGAGAGAGAGAGAGAGAGAAAGAAAGAAAGAAAGAAAGAAAGAAAGAGAAAAACTGTCTCCTAGAATGTGTGTGTGTGTGTGTGTGTATGTGTGTGTGTGTGTGTGTGTGTGTGTGTGTGTGTGTGTGTGTGTGTGTGTGTGTGTGTGTGTGTGAGAGAGAGAGAGAGAGTTGCAATTGATTTTCCAATTTTTTTCTTCTGCTTTTCTTTCTTCTCTCCTCCTATTTCTCTATATATTACATATATATATACATACACATATACATATTTTGCATTTGATCATGAATCCTCTCATGATCAAATCCTCTCTCTCTCTCTCTCTCTCTCTCTCTCTCTCTCTCTCTCTCTCTCTCTCTCTCTCTCTCTCTGTGAGTTTATATATATCTTTCTGCCTGTATATCTATACATCTATCTGTCTCGTTTTCTTCCTCACGCTCTCTACATACATACATACATACATACTAGAAAATGTTTGAGTATAGTCAGATGCAACAAACATACTATCTATCTATCTATCTATATCTATATGGACGATACACTACTCTCTACCCCTCTTAAACTGTGCTTCCCTTTTTCCACGCATATATATATATATATATATATATATATATATATATATATATATATATAGAGAGAGAGAGAGAGAGAAACTGAGATATTAAATGCAACATATTCTTGAGTTAGACAAGAACGCACAGAAAGTTGAGAAAGGCAATAATATTAGTGGTAATAGAGACAAGGAAAAAGTTTTTCATTATATATATATATATATATATGTATGTATGTATGTATGTATGTATGTATGTATGATTGTAATAATTTGATAAGTTTGTTCCACAATTATGAAAAACATCCTTATTTTACAATTTTACGCTATAAATATTCATTTTTATTCATGGTCTTCACCCTTGTCACATAATTGTCATGAGATTTTCGATCTAAAATAGAATATCTGGATTCGTACTTACTTATTCCCACTCGTATATATATATATATATATATATATATATATATATATATATATATATATACATATATATATATATATATATATTCGAAAATGATCAAGCAAAAATACCGCACCAAAGAATCTATCGGCAGGTTTGTGTATAAATATCAAATATTAGATATCTGAAAAAATAATGAATAATAATGGAATTTCAGACATTTCCTTCCATTCCTTCATTGTATTTCCTCTTTCACATACTAATTGTTACATTTAGTCTATAAAATTTATATTCAAATTTAACAATTATTATGGGACATAAGGTGAATTTCATGAATTCATTTGTTCTATAATAGTTGGTATATTTAGTGTATACAATTGTAACAATTATTATAGGACAGAAGTAGAACTTCATGCCTACCCCTCTGTTCAATTATAGTTGTTACATATACTGAGCAGAATTTATATGAAAATTTAATAGCTGTTATGGGACAGAGTTAATAATCATCTATGTATATATTTCAGTCAAATACTTCCAAATAAAAAGTTACATCTATTTTCTTTACTTTTATTCTTCACTGCTTTTTTCTTTTTCGTTTCTCTTATCCAATTCTTGTAAGCAATATTTTTTGTCAAATTCAAATTCCTATCGGTTCTAGCCTTTCTTATAATAACTCTTGGAATGTCTCCAAAACCTCAACAGTCATAGAACTGGCACTTAATCAACTATTACATCGTTTCTCAAGGCCTTGGCTTCGTCTCCATAATTTTTTTCTTCAATTCTCATGCTTACCATGTGGCCTGCATGGTCACGTGCAACAGTTACTTTGTCTTCTGCGTTCTTCTTCCTATTGAATTATCATTATTAACATTAGTGATAGTATTATCAATAAAGAAATCCATGTCCTCTTCGTCCGATTTCTGTAGAGGGAGTCTCCATGTCGTAATGGCTAACTACTGGACGGTAGCATCGCAGTGAGTCCAAATTGTTATGCTCACTTTCAGAATAATACCTTTGCAATGTATGAACCCCACTGATCTCTCTAGATGTATATTAAATAGTACCACTACTATTCGTCTACAAGAATGGCATTGGTATTAAATAACCCAGGAATTTGATATGCCATTAAACAAAGAAAAACGCCTGATTTATATATGTTTGTATGTCACACCAAATATGGCACATCTTTGTAAGCATCATCAATAAAAACAATCAATTAATACTGGTGTTGAAGTTTTGCAAGAATACTAGTACTATTACAACTACTACTACAACTACTATTACTACTACTAATAATAATAATAATTCATTACTATTATTATTAGTTTTCACACCAGCGTTAACTGGTATCTTTCACTAGAGTCTGAGCGTATTATTATTATTATTCACTCATTAAAGCTTTTAACATCAGCGATAGCCGATGGTTTTTCACTGGAGTCTGAGTGACAGCAAGTCTCCTCAAGTCTCCAGGACTCTTCTTAGTATTCTGGCCGTTCTCAATAATGCTGTCGTTTGGATGGTTTTCACCCGTCCGCCAACTTCCAAGTCCTCCAGTCCCTTTAGTAATCCTTTAGTTACTGTTCAAAACGCACCAATTACTGTTGGTATAATTGTCACCTGCATGTTCCACAGTTTTTTCAATTCCCTAGCAAGGTCGAGGTACTTATCCTTCTTTTCACATTCTTTCAGTTTTATTCTGTGGTCAGCCAGGACAGCAAAGTTGACTATTTTGCAAGTTCTCTTTTTTTTTTTTTTGATTATTATTAAGTCTGGTCTTCTTGCCGGGATTAGGTGATCCGTTTGTATGTTAAAGTCCCATAGGAGTTTATGCGTGGCATTTTCTAGGACAGGTGCTGAGTTGTGCATATACCATTTGTTAGTATGGTCGAATTTAAATTTATTACACATTTCCCAGTGAATCACCTTGCCGACCCAGTCGTGTCTCGCCTTATACTCCCTCTGTGCTAATTTGCTGCATTCGCTTATTATATAATCGATGGTTTCATCTCTGTCACCATATCGCCTGCATTTGCTATTTTGTTGAGTCTTATCTATTCTCGCTTTTCTCGCTGTGAGGAAAGAATCTAGGAGGAAAGAGATCAGACAGTAAAGCATATAATAAATGAATGCTGGCTCAGAAGGATTTCAAGGGAAGGCAGAACTGAGTTTTGAAGATGAGTCTTTGGGGACTGTGCAAAGTCTGAATTTCCAACATATAGACCAGTGGTATATGGACTCACCAATATGTACACACCAATATCTGTCCTAAAAATTGAGACACAAAATTCTCGGCGATTTTGAGATTAAAACAAACCAACCACTTTAGTCCAGAAGGCATTGAAAAGAGATTGGAAGCACTGAAGATATGAGAAAGAATCGAGGTCATTCAGACCAAAGCACTGTTAAAATCAGCTACAATACTTAGAAGTGTCCAGGAGACCAGACGAGACTTACTGTCACTTCGACTTCTGGGAAAAACTGGTGTGATAATCTCGCATAGAAAGAACATAATAATCTGAAAATCTAAAATTGATCATGGCGTAAATATTTTGTTGAGATATCTTTTATGATATTCCCTTCCTTCAGTCGTTTATTTTTAGCAGATAGATAGATAGATAGATAGATAGATAGATAATATAAGCATATCATTTTATACGTAAAACGTTATCAATAAACCAACTAAATCAATCCTTGTATAGGACATTTATTTTACGTAACTTGATTTCGTGAATTTTAATTCTAAGTTTTACATTATGTATATATAGTTGTTCTGTTAATTTGTAAACAATGCAAAGCAATATGCAAAAGTTTGAGGGATTAGAACCGCTCACCTTTCGAGGAAATACCCATACCCAGAACGATTACTTCAAAGAATAAGGCAGAAATTAACTTATTAGTGTTGCTAGCACTTAGTCAGACTCCCCCAAATTTTTCATTAACTCTTCGAATGTTTACTCATATTCACGTGACCCGTCTTTTGAACTCCGTCATGTGATAATTTAGAATTGCTTTTGTTTATATCTTGTAAAACAATAACAAAGTGACGTCATTCCGATCGTTATAATTTCTTAACGGGAATGAATATTAATCAGCAATTATAGATTACTTCGTGTTACTTTTTTAAAAATCTATTTGCAATGAATTATAATATAAATTATCTATATCACATTGGATTCAACCCAGAGCTTATTGGCCTCAGAAGGTGTCCTTTAACAATCTAAATAAATAAATAATAATAATAATAATAATAATAATAATAATAATAATAATAATAATAATAAGACCTGGAAATAAGAGGACGAGTGGAGACAATCCAAACTACAGCATTATTGAGATCGGCCAAAATACTGAGTAGAGTTCAGGAGACTTGCTGTCACTCAAACTCCAGTGAGAAACCATCGGCTAACGCTGGTGTGAAAACCTCGAAAAGGGGTAAATAATAATGATAATAATAAAAGAAGCCAAAACTAAACAAACACGTGTGGCTGTGAAATTAACCCTTAAACCACAAGAGGATAATATTTGTACCGTTACCTTACACCTGAGCAGCCTGAATTCCGACTGGGAAATCTTCATTTCTACATCATGATTGCTGATAAAAGGCAGTTAAATGAAAAATTAAGCTATTTTAAGTGTTTTTAAGGTGGTGACTTGGTCCTTGAAGTGAATAACTATCAGTTGTCAATTATGATGCTTTAAAAAACAAAGTAGAAGGGGACCCAACTATAAATACGGAAAAAACTTTTAGAAGCGTTAGGATTAGAAATATACTTGAACACTTTTTACATGCCACTCTCTCAGAATAACCTCATCTAAACTGTAAATCACATGTGGCCTAACGATTAATAGCACAGAAAGCAGAATCAGCAAGTCAAGTTCAATTCCTAGCTGAGACAGTGTGTTCACTTTGTACAAATATTCTTAAGAAAATCACAAACATTTCTTTTCTCGCCTCATTTATATGTTAAACAACAGGGAATTCTGGAATCCCTACACCGTGTGGACAACTAGTCTCTAAGAAAGAAAACTCTGAACTCAAAACCAGGCGATCGTGGAGTTATTTATCCATTCTCCGCGAAAGTGGGATGTAAAAAGACAGATTAACGCGGAACCTCTACCCATCGAAGAAGCAGGCATCTCAAGCGAGCGTTTGAAAAAATTATCCTTGTCTAGTTGATATTTCCCATAATGGAGACGTCTCAGGCGCCCGGCATTAAACCTCACCCTTACCCATTTGAGGTAATGGAGATAGGTACTTCCTGGACAGATACCTTCATAGACTGGACAGTTATAAATACTACATTGTGTGCACCTTAAGTGGTGTAATGATATGCTTTTATTATATCACTACACTAGCAAACTTACACGAGTGAGTTCGAGTCTCATCGGGTGCCTCATTTATACGGGCTTGTGCCACATCTGAGCAAAAATCGCTTAGTAAATTACTGTTGTATAGTGGCTCGTATCACGTGACTTCTGGTACCGCGGAGGTATAAAAGATGTCGAGTTTCTTAATCACGGAGGTTCTGCAAGATCTCGGTCAGTAGTAAGACCAACTTCGGACGTAACACCCACAGCACGAAACTAATAATATTTGTTGGACTGTAACACTTCAGTTAATCAATGATTAACTCTTTATTTCACTGTGTATCTCTTCCTTACCACCATACAACAATTACACTAAACCCTACCTTGTAAAACTCACATGCTACTGAAACCGTAACATCATCACAGATGTAGTGTTTAATATGTTCCAAGGGTTGTAGTTTTAAATAAATATTATCTTACTATCTGGAATCGTCCCTGATTTGTAAACCCCTGTCTCGGGCCAGATAAAACTTATTAGGCAGTAACTTTACATCATCATCAAATCGTACTGAGAACACGATGTTGATTGACTCTCTCTCTCTCTTTCTCTCTCTCTCTCTCTCTCACACACACACACACACACCCTATTATCCACTGCTCTTGGCAGGTCTTCTTAGCTGCATCTTATATCTGCACAAAACTGATGTAAGTTCTTGTTGGTTAACCAACACAGGCACGTCCATGTGTAGGAGTCAATAAGAGAACATCGTTTATTAGTTCGTCCTTGTTTCTTCAACAATACCCTGCGTGTCTAATTCGTCTTATTTGAATAGTTTGTTAGATGGGAAGCAAGAAGCTATACAGCTGTTTTGTGGGATGTTTATTCCAGGATTTGTTCAAGACAGCACGAAACATTCTTGTCTAATTACCATCAAGCTTTTTCTCTGTTTTGTTAGCGTCCATGTGTTGCATCCATATAGTAGTATGGACACAGCTATAACTTAGAAGAAATCCTGTTTTATTTTATCAGATTGATAGGATTTTCGAATGATCAATAACCAGTCAATAGCATTCCATGCCTTTGTTAGATGTATGTTGACATCACTTTGAGTAGACATTAATTTTCTAGTCTGTCATTTTTCTAATCTTTCTTCATGGAAGGTATTCATTAGGTTTATTTAGTTTCTTTGGTTTCCTTGTTTAATTGCATATCAACCTTCATGGGTAATTTAATGCCAAAGCCATCTTTATAGAAGAGCAGTAGTGATATTATTTAACCTATAGCTTAGGGGATTAGGGGGGTTATACCTTTTGTAAGGGTATTAGTCCCAAAGGGAACATAATAGTGTGACTGGAGTTCGAATTCGCTTACTTCAAAGCCGCAACCTGGTTTAAAAAATACTGGGGTGGACGTTTCAGTTTACTCTAATACTCTTAAGAAAACCATGAATCTTACTGTTCTCCCCACTGGATAAGAAGTAAAACAGTCTTAGTTCTTTAGCTTTGGTTTGTTAATAAGAATAGGGAAAAAAACCTCTGAATACCAACCAGCTTTACACTGCTAAATAATCAATCTGGTATCACATCCTGCTGGTGGTAGAGAGGTTGGGTAAATACTTTCGTATGCAGGGTTTCCAGGGAAAAGTCTGTTCACCAATATTTACGAATTTCATCATTTCTTTACATCCTTTATTCTTTGCTCAAACGATTTCTTCTCAAGAGCAGCTGAAATGTGGGACAAATTTGATTTCAAATTTGTTCAAAGTCAATAAGTATCTCATTGATACTTGAATTATTAGTCAATAAGTATCTCATTTAGGCTTGAAATATTCTCCATCTGTCCATACATCTTCACTCATCCCCCAAAGTATTTTCCCTTTTCATCAAACACATCTCATAACCATAAAACCGTAACCCCGAGTAGTTGCAAATTTTTCTTTGCTTAGGGTTAATTTCAATAAAAAAATGCAAAGAAAAAGGTTAATCTCACTCGATCCTGGATCCACAACAAGATCAAAGTGCAGATCTGTGCAAGGTTGTATGAAAGTACAACCGTTGCCTATTGAAACTCTAAAACCGAAAATAAGATTATATATATATATATATATATATATATATATATATATATACATAATGTACTTACTTTAAACTGCTTTATATTGATATCTTTAAGTCCAAAGCTTCAAAGCTGTACAGTTCACTTATAAATGATACCTAATAATATGTTTTGACTGAATTATGGTTCACGAGATATTTTTTAAAAATCCGGTATCTTTGGTTTGGATGAAAATTAACATTTTATCAAAAAGAATTTAGAGGTGTGCTTATGTGCAATACTATATATATGTATATCATCATCACCATCAATTCGTGCAGACAGCGCAGAGTTCTCTCTCTCTCTCTCTCTCTCTCTCTCTCTCTCTCTCTCTCTCTCTCTCTCTCTCTCTCGTCATCCACCCTTATCATCACTCGCGCCTCGCAAGTCTAGGTTTTATCCTGTGTCCATACAGAGCTGATGTTAGAAGGTATTCGCTGGTCAACCAATACAGGCACATCCATATGCATGAGCCCATAAGAGAACTTCGCTTATTATTTCGCCCTTGCTTCTCTAGCAGTGCTTCGCATGTCTTGTTCGTTTTAATTGAATGGTTTGAAATCCTGGAAGCAAAACCCCACAAAAAGCTACTATACGGCCACTTGCTTCATATCTCTCGTTCATATATATATATATATATATAAACAGATGATAAAACAATAGTTTAAAACGCGAGTAATAAATAAAAATGTGCTCAAATCCTGGCCAGCTGAGCAGTACAAAGCAAAAAGGAATAAAGATCGCACCTTTTTACAATTCATTGTTTCATAACAATTTGTTTCATATCTCTTCTATAGAATGGAAGACACAAAAAGACCTTATTTATTTATTTATATATAAAGTTTCATCTGACAATTTTATATATATATATATATATATATATATATATATTCGAGTCTCAAAATCCAAAATTTAAAGAGGTGATACGACGCATGGAGTTTCAAAACGGAAAATTAAACGATGTGTAGTATTTAATATAATGATAAAAGGAAAATCTTATTCCTTCGAAAATCTAAAAAGAGCATTCATAATAAATCGAAATTTAAACTGCAATTCAAAAAACGTAGTTTACATAAGCGAATATTCTAATTTAAAAAGGTGCACATTGGCTGTACTTAAGAACTGAACAATAGAATCTCTTTACATAAATGCAGCATTAAAACACTAGAAAATTGAAAACATCGTGTTTCAAAACACCTTTATGAATGCAGCAAAAGAAACGTTGAAATAATGTAAATATATCCAAATAAAAGAAAAACTTTAAGATAGATTTAATTCAACATTAAACAGAGCCATATTTCACACACACACACACACACACACACACACATATGCGTGCGCACAAACAAACTGAACTGAACTTCACGTAAACATACATACACACACACACATATACACACACACAAATGTAAACAAATAAACAGACAACCTTATATAAGTTCGGACTCCAGTCGCGCTATTAAGGTCACTTGCAGGCTGATAACTTTGAAAAAGGTGGGAACTCTCTTACTCCTGGTTATGGGCTAAATAGGCCACTACAGTTCTTCTAGAAGACTGGCATTGCTATTAAATAACCTATGAAAGTAGATATGTCATTAAGTAAACAAAGAAACTAAAGAAACACGTACATAATGAATGTTCAGTTAGATGGATTCTATTGAGGACACTAGCCTCAAATCTAATCAAAACTATAAACTCGACTAACCTATTTTACTTAACATTCAGAGGATTATCATCATCATCATCATCATGTCGTGCCGCCAGCACGGATATCCTTGACCATCTCTCGCCACTTTTCCCTATCGTTCATCGCTTCCGGCAGATCTTCTGGGTTACATCCTGTGTCCTCACATAGCTGCTGTATGTAAGTTCGGGCTGGTCGTCCTGCTTTTGCTTGGCCATATGTGGGGGTCCATAGGAGTACGTCACTTACGAGCTCGTCCTTGCTTCTCCAGCAGTGTCCGGCGTGTCTGGCTCGTCTGGTGGAACTTGTTTTAAAGTTTTTGATTGTAGACCGGTTCTTTCTTTTCTAAAAAACATTGAGAACTTTATAGATTCTTTCAAATTAAATATTTGGGTAAATATTTCCCCCCCAAATCATTTGTATATTATATAATTTTGTTTTAATGGTTAACAAACGACTCTTACAAGCCGATTACAACTGAATTATGCGTTTGATCCTCGCTAGATATTCCATATTTATTGCCTTGAGACAAAATCTGAGAGATAGTTTTTCTTTCTTTTTGTTATTTATAGCGGGCACTTCACATGTTGTAATTGTTAATCATCAAGGTTAGCAAACTATTTTTAGGAGTTTCGATTTTTATTGGTTGACCCGTACTTCTGACCTAGTGCCAAACTATGTTATGCTTAGTGTATGATTAAGGCATCACGCGATTAGCAAGCTAGGCTAACAGACTATTGTTTGGGAGTTCGATTCTCACCGGGTGCCCTGTATTTCTGGTCTGGTGCTAAATTAAGTCAAGCTTCGGAAATTACTATATCGTGTGTATATGTACAATGTACAAGAACATGCTCGCTTTATGTTGCAGTTTAATACATTAAAGTTTTCTGCAATTGATAGGGTTTTGTTTTTATTTTTTTTCTCTCTCTCTAAACTTTATTCTTGGTATATCAACATTCTCTGGTTATTTAATTCGCAAGCCATACTTGTAGAAGAACGACAGTAGTACTATTTAACTCGTAGCTGGTGGGATAAGGATTTAATACCATTTCCCAGTCCGAAAGTGAACGTAATAGCATTACTGGTGCTCAAACTCACTTACTTCAAAACCACTGTCCAGCACTTTAGCCATTACGCCACAGGGACTCCCGTCTCACTCTCTCTCTCTCTCTCTCTCTCTCTCTCTCTCTCTCTGTGTGTGTGTGTGTGTATATATATTTGAATATGACGAGGACGTATAATAATGGTGTGTATTGAATCAGTGTTCACAGATGTGGTTTAATTGCAGAAATTAGGTAAAAGAAAGAAATTGAAATTCTCTCTCTCTCTCTCTCTCTCTCTCTCTCTCTCTCTCTCTCTCTCTCGTGTGTGGAGCTCCAAAAATACAATTGTGTTCAAATTATTTGTATTAGGTTATTATTTATATTAGGAACCGTACAACTGTGTGCAAACAAATAATTATTAAACATAAATAGTTACTTAAAACCATATAATTGCGTATAAATTGTTAGTCTTGATAGCAATACTTGAAACTCTGCAAATTTTTTGTATTGGATGGAAATACTTGAAGCCATATAATTTTGTGCAAACAAATAATTATAGACAAATGAAAAAATGCAGTTTAGACAAATGCAATAGAAGTTTTAAAATATAGTTGTGATTATAATCAAACATTTACAAATGAATAAGATTTCAACTTTAAATAACACATAACGTATTGAAATGTCTTTAAACAAATCCCATTTCTTTCATATTTACATAAGCTTTATGGCAGATATATACAAACAAAAAATGAAATCCTACTTACATTAAATGATAGGAAATCTTTATTTGTCCGTCATTTCAGATACGCCAATTGAGATATGTGTCCATGTGTATCATACTTGAAAATGAAATGCATTTAAGAATTCTTTATTTCTATTTCACAGTTCCTTTCAGAAGCGAAGCCGACCAACAACCAAAACCCTCAACGTAAGTATTTATATGTTTACTTCTTATAAAAAGAGCAACAAATCATTA
This sequence comes from Sepioteuthis lessoniana, assembly GCA_963585895.1. Lineage (NCBI taxonomy): Eukaryota > Metazoa > Mollusca > Cephalopoda > Myopsida > Loliginidae > Sepioteuthis > Sepioteuthis lessoniana. Next base: position 42,351,343 of record OY757932.1, read on the forward strand.
TTATTATTATTATTATTATTATTATTATTATTATTATTATTATTATTATTATTATTATTATTATCAATAATTATAATAATAATAATGTGTATTTGATATTTGCAATGTAAAATAAATACAACTTGCGTTGTTTTTATAATGGATCTATATAATGAATGTACAAAATATGTAAGTTGGGCGAAAACCCTCATAAATAGAAGTTATAGTAAAGGCTAGAAGCTAGGATTCTGCGAAAAAATGTATTTAATATTTCCTAATTCAGTCTGTATGACCGTAAATTAGGTGTTGCCGTCAGAACGGTCAATACCTTTTTAATCAGGTTTTCGCTTCCTGGCTTAACCATTACAATAATCCAAACATTAATGGTTTGATACAGAAACTATATAGGAATTATATATCTCTGTGTATGATTGATTGATTAATTGATTCTAACGCCATGTCAACCTGTCTAGGGTTTTTTATGCCTACGTATTAATTGTTCGTTCATATTTACATTTTTTGTCTTGTAGTTTCTTAAGTGTGTATTTTTGCTTATGTTTTGTTTCTTGTTTTTTTGTTGTTGTTTTTTTGGTGGGGTTGTTGTTTTTGTTTTTTGCGCATGATCATATCGAATATGACTAATTTTTAAACAGATCTATTTGCCTCGTTGATAGAACCCTAACAGGTTCTACCACTCCAAGTCAGAGTGGACCTTAAGTAATAGCGATAAAGCGGCGCTCCATACTCTCCATATCTCCAGAATTTGAGCCTCACCATCAAATGTATGTTAATGTCATACTTAGGACACTTGGATCTGGAGAGATCTAACTCCTGTACAGACCTTCATCTCTGCGTATAGAAACTTCTAATCATATAGAAATAAAATATAGGAACACTCTTTTCATCATCTATACAATTTCGATGCAGGAACAATTGCCAATTCACGATTTTCTATGTACTAGACACCTCTGATGACGTAGTAGAAATTGAATTTTCTGTTTTTAATGTTCTGCTATTACCATTTGTTGTTATGTCTAAAAGTATTTGTAGCTTTAATTAAACATTGAAATCATTTTTCCATAGTACAACTAAACTAGTATGTAACACTGATATATGGTTAAAATAGGATTCAAACAAGTGACCTTAACTTGGTTGTTACAGTCCCAACGTTTCGTGGTGTAATGGTTAAAGCGAGGGACTGCGGAATCGTGGTAAACGAGTTCGAGCTCCAGTTGGGAAAAGTATGAATCGCCTTATCCTCCCAGCTATGAGTTAAATAGTACCACTATTGTTCTTCTGGAAGGATTGATTCGGCATTTAATAACCTACATAGGTTGATATGCCATTAAACAAAAAAACATTATTTACTTGAAACCATATAATTACTTGAAAAAAACTGACTTCAGAATTGAATAAAAATGGTAATGTCTGAAAACCAACCAACCCTCTGACCGATTTTGTTGACCATCTTGAAAATTAGGACCAAACCTTTTTTTATTCAATCCAATATCTAGTAAATTCACATTCCTATCTCATGTTTAGAGAATGTCTCGAATCAATTAATGCTCCCTCGTTAATTTGTACTTCAGATGTTGCTTGTCTCTTCAACTAAACCTGAGTATATGACATCATATATTGCCCGACCCTAGGATTGAACACACGACAACCGGGTTACTAGATCCAATTGAGTTAACTTTTATATCCACTAAGCACGGAGAGTGAAATAAAAACAATTTACCTCCGCAGGCTGAATGGAGTTTCTAGAAATGTATACTACTACAACAGATACCTGGAGAAGGCCGGAAATCTAACGGCCTAATGTTGTGATTTTATATATTTACTCAACACTTCTACCACAGGAAGAATCTGATATAAGGTCAATTAAGCGGTGTACTGCTGGTTTGAATTCAGAGATTTCCTTCTTCTAGATTGGTTACCGAACCAAGACTAGAGAACCAAATCTGCTCAACTTTTAACCCTTAGTTGTGAGGAGAAGAAATGGATTCATGCCTTTACCTGGGCATTATTGTTGTGACTATAATGATTCAGGCAAACTTGGCTGAAATCGTGACGAATTTTTCCAGCTATTTCTATAGAGGTCTGTGTTCAATCCTAGTGAAAAATCAATTTTTTGAATGCTGATTTTCCGAGTAGTCAGGATCACCCTACTCAGAAAAAATTGGTGCAACACAATCTTCATTTTGCGTAATTATGTACTCAGCTTAAACTTAAAAGTATGAAATATATTTTATTTATTTTATTAAAAATAATTCTCAGCTACATTACTTTTTGTTTTTTAGAAGATTCATACTGATTTTCTAGTTATACAATCTCTCCTCAGCTTAAAAAAACTGACGTAACACAATCTTTCCACCACCATTTCTACCCACTTAACTTGATACACTTCGTAAATATCAAGAATATGAAACGTAATAGTTGTTTTATAAACAGAATTCTCCCCTATTTAGATTACTTTTTTCATAAGTGGTATGCTGAGCACATATCTGACATTAAGACGTTCCCCTACTTAAAATACTCGCGCATCTAAAGAGCAATGAGTGATGTAACTAGGACTTTATTGCATACTGTTATGTTTACTATAAACAATAAATTTTAGAACCAAATAATATAATAGCAGTGCGTTAGAAAATACTCCAATTTCAAATACTGGTTGCTGCAAAAGTTAATTTTCATGTCAATGACCTAAGATGGTCACTAGCAAAAAGGGTTGCTTCAGCAGGATGGGACCACTGACAAAACTGCCTAAGAAATAATTGAGAACCATGGTCAATTATTCATTTGCAGCTTAATTTTGCATGGGGCAAAGCCGAACGGCTGGTATTTCTGTCGCTACCAAGAAGTAAATATTTTTGGGTCGCCTGAATTTTTGTTTACAGGGTGTTGCAATTTGGTTTTTGGTAATAATTTCAGTGCCTTACAGTTTGGCAACAAATAATACCGAATAATTATACAATCAAAACTGATATCATGAGGTACTATTCATTACTAATCAGTAGAGGAAGGTATCCTCGTTGTTAAAGCGCTGGAATGCGGAATTGTAGTAAGCGAGTTCGGACTCCAGTCGCGCTATTACGTCCACTTTTGGACAAATACTCTTGGAAAAGGTATAAACCCTCTTATCCTCCCAGCTATGGGTTAAATAGTACCACTACTGTTCTTCTGGGAGAATGGTTTTGGCATTAAATAACCTAAGAAGGTTGATATGCCATAAAACAAAGAAAACAAACCAAACCAACTAATTGGTAGGGCATTGAAACTCTGCCACAAACAATAGAATTACATAAATACATATAGGAGCTGTACTTACTTTTAGATGGCGATATATCAATATTTTTGCTTACTGAGTTTAAATGCTGTAATGTTTGGAATAAATAATATTTAATAACATCTGTATAATATAATTTTCCACTTGAAATAATAAATCTTGTCATCTTTCCTTTAGAGAAAATAAACCTTTGTGTATTAAAAATAGTAAGGTATAATTGTTTATGGGGTATCCTATAACTCCATCTTAGAAATTTGGATGACTTATGATTATTATGTCTCTCTGTACTTAAAGATGTAAACAAAAATAAGATTACAAGAAGGATGAATCAAATAATGATAATAATACAGCCTCTAACCAAAAACTGTCATAAAAATTAGACCCAGAAAATCTTCAGGAACTTTGAGATAAAAATTGATCCCCCAAAATTGAAAATAAGGCAGCGAAAGGGTTATGTATTCATAGAATTTTCTCATTTAATCATTAATGTAACTTTGGATAAAAAGGTAATTTATGGGGATATATAGATTCACGAGTAGCAATGGAAAAGTGTATTAATTAGTCACTTTGATATAGTACAAGGACACAAGTGTAAGGCACCCAGAGAGTATCGAGTTCACAAAAATAGAAAATGTCCGGCAATACTTGCTTGATAAACTTTACCCCGTTGTAATCTTTCATATGTATATTCATATATTACTCTACAATAAAATGTAATTAATTCTAAATATTTTTTCTCCAAAACAGAGTGCATCGAACAAGCAGCTGATATCATATTCGTACTCGATTCCTCCAGTAGTATTTGGTCTGTGGACTACAATAAACAGCTCAAATTCGTCGCTGGTATCGTGGATAGTTTCAACGTGGGGAAAAGCCAATCTGAGGTCCGTGTCGGCGCCATAACATTCAGTGATCATGCTTACGTAGAATTCTCTGTTGACCGTTACACCGACTCTGCTTTGTTGAAAGAGGCCATCTTGAATATTGCTTACAGACAAGGAAGAACCAACACTGCTGACGCTCTCAAGTTATTACTAGAAGAAGTCGAACCCAATTTGGAAAATGACAAAAGATCCATTATAGCCATCGTGATAACAGATGGTCGATCAACAGACCCGATTGCTACAAAAGAGGAAGCAAAGAAACTACATCAGCTTGGTATTAATGTTTATGCTATTGGTGTTGGTGATTCAAATATGTACGACATTGATGAGTTGAAGGCAATTGCTAGCGATCCAGATAATGGTGTTTATACTGTGGCCAGTTATTCAGCTCTCAAAGACATCGCCCAGAAGTTTCATATTCAACCCTGTGCAGGTAAATATGAATATCTTATTTTATAGTATGTAAGAACCCAAAGGTCCCATCTATGAGTCTGCTTGAACATTGTTAGGATTAGAGAGGAATAACTGAAACCATATAACTGTGTGCAAACAAATTATAATCATATAATTGTTTGAAAAACTGGAAACTATATAAATGTGAGCAGATTATTAGATAGGAATAGTTGAAATCCCACCGCTGTAAACAAAGATATATGATTATGAAATCGAAATAGTCTCTTAAAAACATATAAGTGTGTATGAATTATCAATAAGTAGATTTAGTTGAAGATATATCTGTTTCCAAAAGATTATCAATAATTACCTGAAACCATATTTTAAAAAAGACTGACTTCGATATTAAATAACTAAACAATAGTTGACATGCCTGAAAACCAATCAACCAACCAACCAACCAAAGTATATTTATTATTAGCTGGTGCTAAAATATGAAATGTGTTTTAAACCTATAAGGCAAGGAATTTATCATAATTGCTTAAAACATTTATATAACGATTATAGTAAGAGGTTATAGTCCAATAACATTTTTCAGGTCTTTGGGCCACCATACACAGCAATTGCCATTTATTACATCTCTCAGGTAATGGGGGTGTTATTTGGCGGTGTACATTTCCTCTCTGAACTACACGAGACAGATTGTACGGGGTTATATGATACCAGTAGATACCAGTAGCAAAGATTTCCGCTCTGATTTAACGCGGCAAATTAACCAGTCATATGGACCCGTTGGCAGGGGGTTGGAATTCAGTTTTCCTCGACCTAGACCATTTCACTATGGCTTGAGAGCACAATCTGCTCTACTATTTAATCCGTAGCTGGAGGATGAAGAGATAGATTCACGTCTTTCCTAAGGGCATTAGCGCGAAACGCAAATAACTTCATCTAGGGTTTGAACTCGGTTCGTTGTGTCCATTTCCTCAAGCGATAACCCCTGTACCATGCATATAATGAGATGAGAAAACAATATATCCTTAACTATTTCACTGATGAATTTTCAGAATTACAGTAGCTCCTAATGCCATTTTTTTCAGCAACAAACAATTGTCTCAAAAACGTTACTTTATAAACTGGAAACCATAATAAAATGGTAATTAAGTTGGCAAATGACAGTGAATTAAACTTCTTACATCGATTTGATCACAATCTTTAAAGAAAAGTCAATCATATCAAACCAGCTCCCCAGAATATAGGAATTCAAACTTCTTTTAAAGCTGTATCTTTTTTCTCAACCCCTGCTAGTTAATAAAAACGGACCTGCTCTGCTGTGTGAACAATAGCACATAGAATGATTGTTTGGTTGGGTGGTTATACGGCATGTCAATCCTCGGTGGGTTACTTTATTATTCCGAATCAGAGTGGACCCGAGAGAAATGACAATGAAGGATTGAATCAACACTCTAGAACTTCAGAACTGGAACTTCGCTACCAGAAGCTGTTTAATATCATACGCAGACCACTCACTCGGTCTTACTCCTCTATAAGAGGAAGACGTCCGTTTATTCTACCCCAGCTGACAGTATATAGAACTGGGGTCTTTAATGATAAACAATAACCTTTAGGAAGGTGGTTGGAACAAGATGTAATGAATTATACGGATTTTGAACAACAGACTTCAGTGGCTTCTTACCGCCAGCGTTGATTTCTAATTTCAGACCTCCACACACACACACACACACACACAACTTTTTAGATTCAGCGCCGAAAATCTTAACCAATTAAAACGTTTTTCAGAATGATTAGGTTGATGAGGTCAACAAAATAGAGTACTTAGATGAGGTCAACAAAATAGAGTACTTAGTTGAGGTCAACAAAATAGAGTACTTAGAATGAAAAAATTTCATTGTTGAAAGTTTGCAAATGATATTTTTTAAACTCATAAAGTAACTAGTGATAACTGGTGACAAAAGAAAGTAAGTATACGAATATTAAATTTTTAATGTTTCAAAAGATGGCAGTGTATTAAGATCGTAATATCTCATGTAAGTTAGTAAATAGATCCACGAATTAAGGGAAGTAACATTTTCAGATGATTTTTTTAATATTAATAATTATAATTTGTTCGTTTGTTTTAGTGGAACCTACGACCACTGTTAAACCAACCACGACACCCGCAACCACTACTACCACACTTCCAACTACTACACTTCCAACTACTACACTTCCAACTACCACCATGAGGGTTACAGAAAGACCAGGTGAGATTATTTCTTTCATTACTAGTATAATTCCTGTTATAAATGTAATTTTACGCATGACTCAGCACTTGGATTATGTCGGCAGGTTTAAAATACAGGGACACTGGCGACTGGAGTCCATTTAAATCAAACAAACAAAAAGAAACAAAAAGAAAGAAAGAAAGAAAGAAAGAATGTGAAGAGCGTAAGTTGAAAGAACTGGAAAAGAGAAAGAACAGGAAATGACGCAGAAGGTTAGAATAAGAGAATTTGCGAGAAAAAAGATAAACAAAGAACGAGAGATTGAGTAGTGTAGTCTACCTAGTTATTACTCTTGAAAAAATCACAGCACATTTATTAATGCCTATAGATTGTACTAATTAGAGTTCAATGACTTTAAATTAAACTAAATAAAATTCAATGACTGTAAATTTAAATAAAGGTGCTTCAGTAACTTGATAATGAACTTAATGAGAGTAAAATCGACTAAGTAGAGTCCATTGAACTTCTTGAATTGAGTTGACAAATGATTGGTTATCATTAGTTTACGTGAACAAGTCAGCTATGTCAAACCTACTCATCTGATAATATATACAAATTCAAATCTAAATGAAAGCGACATCTTTATTACCAACCTGTTATTCATTTTAAGCGTTTGTATATACCAAACTAAAGACAGATTAATACTATTACATTAATGATACAAGCAGTACTTATCCATATTAATATATGCAAATTAAACGAATTATGCGACTTACGAAAATGATTATTTGCATTTGATTAGGTATTATGTATCAGGTTTATAGATAGTTCTTTCCGGTTGGAGATTAGAAATAAGCACATCGTATTATTGCTTAGTTAAGATTAACAATCCAAACAAAAAAGCAAAAATGTTTTCATCCATTGTCACTCATTTGAATTTTAAATATTCCTCGACAAAACTCCGTAAAAAGTTTCTCAGAACAATATTCATTTCGTAAAGGACAATAAAAATATCTCGATTAATCTTTTGTACGTGTTGAAAGATTGCTATTACATATTAGTTTAGGATAATTATTTGTATTTAAAGGACATTTGACTTATTTTGGGGTATCTAAGATACTCTCGAAAATCCATTATTTATTGAATAATCCTCTTTGCGACTTGACACACCTCCACCACAGAGGCTCAAAGGAGAGGGGAGGGAATAATCTCATTCAAGTAAGTGGATAAGCGCTGTGAAATGGATACCCTTTTACGACGAGGGGGTGGACACTGAACTTAAAGAGTAATATACAAATTCCACCCAAAAACAGTCTGGGCTGATTTTTTTTAGTTTTGTCGTGATATGATATGCCTCCTCTTTTTAAAGTTTGGTTGAAATAGAGCCAAAGATGCCAAAGCCTTTGCTGTACGGACGGATATTTTTGAATCATAATATATATATATATATATATATATATATATATATATATATATATATATATATATATATATGGGGGGAGGGCAGGAGAGAGCGAGTTTGTTTATCAGTTTGTTTCATGCCGTTTGGGATCTTCAAATGACTTTGTTTCAAAATCGAAAACTATATATATATATATATATATATATATATATATATATATATATATATATATATATATGGGAAAGGCTTGAATCCGGATAGTTCCCCGCCCCCACCAGCTACGAGTAATATAGTTCGAAAAACCGGAATCTTTACCATTTGTAGAGCAACCGGTCTAGGAAAAAAAAAAGAATTCAAAACTTTTAATTCACTACTGAGAATTGTTTCGAATAGTCTGTTGTGTCCTGGTACAACATTTTTCTGTTAACAGCTTATCTAAAAGGTATAGCTGGTTCTCACAGGCCTTCACCACTATAAACAAATCACGTGTGTGGGTAGTCCAATGATTCACATCTTTAACTGAACTGTAGTGTCCTCATGTGTCTAACTGGGCAGAAGTTATAGTGAAGTTAAGTTAGTGAATAATATGTTATGAAATGCTTTCCAATAGTGTTCTATTCCACTTTGTCTTCATGAAGTCAAATCAAGTGTCCTTTAAATAGAAATAATTATCCTAAACTTTTATAAAGTCTTCTATTTTTAATAGCAATCTTTCAACATATACAAGAGATTACTCATAATATTTTTATAGTCCTTTTTGAAATAATTATTGTTCTGTAAAACCTTTGACGAGGTTTTGTCGATGAATATTTCAAAATTCAAATGAGTGACAACGGATGAAAACATTTTTACTTTTTTGTCTGGATTGTTAATCCTAACTAAACAATAATACCATGTGACTATTTTTCATCTCCAACCTTTCTCTGCAGAACTCTTTGTGAGAGTGATGTATACATGAGCAAGGGATACATTTCGAAGAAGACTGTAGAAAATAGGCGTTAGGACAAGTAATTTTTTTATTTTCAAATTCTCAAGATTTTTTGGTATGTTAACTTTGCCCATCACTGTTAACTGCATAAACGTAAAATCTTTAAGAACAATATTTTTTGTTATTTGTTTTGTTTTGTTTTGTTTTGTTTTCGGAAATAACTGGATGGCTAATATATTTTCTCTTGAGATAAATCAGAGGCTGAGGGGTTTATTGCCAACTCAACCTCCGACAAAACTCGGTTTGTTGTTAACAGAAAGGAGGAAGTATATTAAGGAATTAGAATACAAATAATTAACTTATTTTTTTTTTTAAAGTAAATATACTGAAATTTAATACAACCCTTAAAAGTGTAATCACTTGTAATCGTCTTTGTTTTCTTTTCTTTTTTCTTTTTTTGTCTACACAATAAAATTCTTATGAGCATATTCCTTTTTTATTTTAGTTCAAACAGAACCTGTCGAGAGAGATCCAACAAGTAAGTTTACTCAATACCCGTCCTTTTTCGCTCTATCATCGCCTATTTGTATAAATTGAATTTATAAAATGGAAAGTGTCATGTCTTTTCCAGGATCACAACGCGTGATCATAGCTCTCTACGACTTCTTTTACCAGTAAACTGTGCATTTCCATTATTGAGAGATAGCAAATTAGTTTTCCGTCGTTATCACCGCGTTTGTTTGTCTTTTTTAATTTAGAATTGTCCTTCTCGTAGACTGGTTACCTTAAATCAAAGCTAGAGATTTTAATGTTTCATACTATGTTAACCATACGAGATGTGCTTAGCATCATAGGAAATGGGGTCAGTGACCTGAGTTAAAATGCTTGACGAGGCTGTTTGCCTTTCACTTCACCCTAATGCTCTTAGGAAAGGTATAAATCTATCTCTTCCCAAACTCCTGCAATGGGTAGACTGGGTTCTTTATTCTTGATAAGGCAACCAATTTAGGAGAAAGAAAATTCTAAATTCAAAGCAACTTTATTCAGCTCGTGATGTTGGTGTTGGGTAAATAAATCCTCGGTTAATCATACTTCATAGAACGGGTCTCTCTAATAAGGAAACTATGTTGCTGAAAGACGCGATTAATTGCACAGAATTATATATAACAGACATTCTCCCTACCGCCTTTTTCGATCTCCCTAAAGTTGTTTTCTTTTTGTTTGGTTCCTTTGCTTAGTGGCATATCAACCTTCGGGCCTATTTAACGCCCAAGCCACCTTTATAGAGAAAGAGTTGTGGTACTATTTAACCCATTGCTGGGAGGATAATGGGATGTTCATACATTTCCTCAGAGTAATAATCCGAAAATGAACGCAACAGAGGGACAGGGGTTTGAACTCGCTTACTACATTGTCGTAGTCCAGAAACGTTAGCCACTACACCACAGGGAATATCACCCCACGCTGCTTCATAAGTTGGTGTATGACTGAACATTGAACTTCTTGAATTCTTCATCGTTAGTCTCGGGGGATAAATCAGTTATGATAGATTTGCTTCTCAGATATTATATGCGAGTTCAAATCACGTTGAAGGCTAAAAATTTATTTTCAGTTTAGTTATTTTAAATTTCAAACTTTAAAAGAAAATCAATCAACGAATCATATGTCGTGTTAAAATATTCACAATTAATTGAATATTTGAAAGGCTACCCGACTTTGCTCGGTGGAGGGAAAAATATCTTATATAAAAAGCATAGTGTTCTGTGATATATTTCTACTAAATAAATTAATTTTGTTTATTTGTTTTTAATTATTACATCTCTATCAAAATAAAGTTTAGTCACGTTACTAAATGAACAAAACGTAAATGAGAAGACATTTTAGAATTTTGCTTTTTTAATGGTTTTCATATGTAAGTTATAAACAAAACTATTGCTTATATTAAATTCAAAACATTAAATGAAGTAAGGGGGTAAATGATATTAAAAATATATTTCTACAATTTTTTTTTTTTTAATAACAACCTTTTTAAAAATAATCACATTCATTACGGAATAAAGTCCCAAAACTAAATTAGTCAACAATTAATGCAATTATTAAGAAAATACAAACAATTATAAAAATACAATTAAGAAAATTATACGATTCTTAAGAAACTAAAATACAAGCAATTTTGAAATTTACAGCTTTGTTTTCTTTGTTTAATCGCATACCAAGCTTCGTCGATTATTCAATTGTAAATCAGTAGTAGTACTATTTAACCCGTAGCTGGGGTGATACGGGAGTATATGCCTTTCACACGTGTATTAGTCCGAAAGTGAACTATTAGCGCGACAGTAATCCGAACTCGTTTACAACAATATTGCAGTACAGCACTTTAGCCACAACGCTAAGGGGATTCATCATAAAAAAAAGAAATTTTTAAAAGAATTATCTAATTTCCCATCAATGTTTTACAAAGAAGATGAAATATGAAAAATGGGAATATTAATAATCATCGTTTTTTAATAATCTTTTATTTTTTCGAAAATTATTATGCATGAACAAAAAAAAGAAAAAGAAAAGAAAAGAAAAGAAAAGAATGTTAATTAATTATTTTTGTTCTCTTTCACCTGATTTGTCATCCCTTTAGCTTCTCTAACGTTATTGTTCTACTTATTTGTTTTGGTTTGGATTTGAATTCAAAAGAGATAATTGTACTGAGATAACAAGGGAGATAATTGTATAAAACTTATGCAATTTGGATGCACTCTAATTATTGTAATAGATTACTCATTAGATTTATTGATTGTTCTTCAGTTGGAGATATGAAATAACTATATTAGTAAATGACTGATTTATTTGCCAAACTAGATCTTTCGAAATCTTAATCAGGACTTCGCCAGAATAAGCAAAACTTTGTAAAAAAAATAACAATTACCATTTGTAAGTGTTCCCTATAAATGTTTAATTGACAAAGATTGCAAACTAACCAGTTGCGATCCAAGTCGTAGATGAGTAGCCGGCGTCGATGAGTTCTTCAGCTAATTCTTTCTTTTTCACCCAGCTCTTTTTCCATCAAATTTTAAATTGTATCGAACCATAACAATTGAGTATTGCTTTAGGATACTGAGAATCGAACTCATTAAAAGTACCTTAAACAATACAAAATTGTCATGG